>OY986439.1:152820859-153438359 GCA_963920525.1 Dichetophora obliterata
TAAATACGATTCCACCACAAAAATATATATAAGATCCCCACCATAAGTGCGCAGAAATAGATATATACTGCGCAACCTACGCACATGTGAAAATATATCCACACAAAAACAACACATACACATCCAGCGACACTAAGCATATTAATCTGATTGTCTTTTTGGGAAACAAACGAAATACAAACAAAAAAACAGTTAAACTGCTCTCAAAATAAATCGAGCAAATGAATCTGATTGGCTTATTTGTAAATAAATGAAATACAAACACAGGAGCAGTCAAACAAAAGAAATTGAGCAACACATCTGCTTTTTTGTATGAATTTAACAAAAAGTATGTTACTGCTGGCCTGCTGGGTTAATTGCCAGTAGTGATTCGCACCCTGTATACCTGCCCCCAAGTTGCGCATTCCTTAAAGCGCTTGCAAAACCTTTGTCAATGTGTGCATATTCCCGCTATCCCACACTTGGTTGCCGCATGTAATGAAAAACAAATATAATAATATGTATAGTAAGGCGTATCGAAAAATTTAGATCGTATTTAAGAGGTCTCAAAAATTGCATAGGGTGATCAAAATCTCCCAAAAAAAATGTTACAAAAAAATAAGGATGTCTTTCTCTCCCGCAAGGACAAAGTTGTTTTTTAAGAAAAACAGCAAGAAATCACGTTCTCAAATTGCTTCGATTTTTGTAAGAAAAACTACATATGTCTTATAGAAAAAGTTTAACAACTTAAACTAACAAAATCCTGCCAAGCACAATGCCATTCTCGATTTTTACCAAATGTTCCTGTGTGAGGGATATTCGAATCTAAAGGTAAACTCGAGGTAGCACAAAACTTTTGATTGCTTTCTGATTGTCTAAATTTTAGCGATTTTGATTATAGTGTTGACGTTTTCCTTAAACTTAGCGAATTAACATTTGCATATTTTTTGCACATGTTTTTTCTTGTTTTTAAGAAATGTATACTTGAATGCAATTTTTTAACTTTTTCAAAAAAATTAATATAAGGGCTTATAACTCAGGCACCCGAAGTGATACCAAAGATAATTTCCTTAATTTAGATTCTTCAATTATTTCTGAACAACATCCAGTCCAAAAGTATTAATTTACAAAACCAGGTTAAGACCACGATTTTTTTTCCTATTTCGATTTTTTTAAAAAGCATGAATTTTATCCTAGAATGAATTTTATTATTTCGTTAAAATACCTCAAGCATTGACAAAAATGTTATATAAAGATTTAAGTTTCTGAGCTTGCCATTCGATGGGTCTCAATAGACTTAACAATTGTTGTTAAGAAGTATTTTAATGAAACAACAACCATAAAGAAGATATGAACAAAATTGTTATATTTCATGTTTCATGTAATTTTTTTAAATATCAAAATAGAAAAAAAAATCGTGGCTTTTTCCTGCTGTTCTAAAAAAGATATTTTTAGACAGAGTTTTGTTCAGAAATATTTCCAGAATCCGAATTAAGAAAATTATCTTTGGTACCGCTTCTGGTGCCCGAGGTATATTTCCTATGACATCGCCATGTTAAAAATACCAGTTGGGTATATGAAAAAAAGACTATCTTGAAATAGTACTCCTTAGTTTTCAACTAGTATGCAGACTGGTTTTAAACTAGTTGGTTACTCTGCAGGGAAATGTAGACTTAAGCTAACAATATTTTGGCAAGCACGATGCCACTCTTGGTTTTTACCCACAGTATCCTGTGTGAAGGATATTCAAATCTAAAGGTACACTCGAGATAGCACAAAACTTTTAATTCCTATCTGATTGTCTAAATTTTAGTAGTATTGATTATAATGTTAATGTTTTCCTTTAATTTGGCGAATCAATAATTTGCATATTTTTCGCATTTGTATTTTCTTGTTTTTGAGAAATGCATACTTGAATGCAATTTTTGTACTTTTTCAAAAAAAATTAATATAAGGTACCGCTTCTGGTGCCCTTTATATCTCGGGCACCAGAAGCGTTTTATTATTTGATACAAAAGTAATTTTTGAAAGTTCATAAGGTACATGAATATAATGAAAGAAAAATTTATTCATATGATATCAGGATTTGTTCATAATATAATTATTATCTTGGAATCGTAAAATTTCAGTAATAAAATGGTTCGCCATATTTCTACGGTCGTGACGAACGCAAGGACTATTAGTGGATTGAATATTTTCAAAACTTTAAAGTATTCCAAAATTTACCCAGCTCCAACCGGTTGTGGAATAGGTTGATTTTAACAGTATGTAATATATGTAGTTTGATTTTGGCTAGTTTTACAACTGGTTTATTGTGACTTTACATAATCTAGTTGGATTTAAACTATTTTTGCAACTAGTTGGATTTAAACTATTTTTGTAACTAGTAAATCGTGGCAAAATATAAACTAGCTTGTTTTAACTAGTATAAAGATTAATCATTTTTTACAGCTGATTAGTCTTACACTGCAGGGTTACTTTTGCTTTAAGACATATGTAGTTTTTCTTACATAAATTGAAGCATTTTGAAATCGTGATTTTTTACTGTTTTTCTCAAAAAACAACTTTGTCCTTGCAACTTTTGAGACCTCTTAGAATGTAAAATTCGAAAAAAATTTTAATTCGATACACCCTAATGTATAGGTAATATTAATTGGAGCAAGTGACCATATTGGGTCATGCGCAAAACACTTTGCGTGAGTGGTAGTGCATGGTGACCAGGAGTTATGAAGGCCAATCCGTTGAAGGCCAATCCGTTGAAGGCCAATCCGTTATGAAGGCCAAGCGCAAACAACGCCTCGGGTTTGTGTTGATTGCAAAAAATAAGGTTTTGATTGTTGCGGAAGTGCTCGGGTATTTTTTTGTCACGAACAAAACTCGAATGTTTAAGTAAAAAAAAAACAAAATAAAAATATTACAAAATGAATCTCTTTTATGAGTAAATTAAATTTTAAATTAGCATAAATACACATTTTCAAAGAAATGCAAATTTTATTTAAAGTTTGATGTTTTATGAATTGGTTATTATTATATACTGATTATAGATCAACTATAAAGATATATTGAAAATACTTAAAAAAAACAAAAACAACAAATATTTCCGTTTAGATAAAAAAAGGAGTTTTAAAGTTATTAACTAATATTGCATAACATCATACTATGCGATACAATTAAAGTAGAGTAATAAATTTATCAATTCAATTAATTTTTATTAATAACTTACAAAAAATGCTCCAAAAAATTAGCATGAAAGAAAAACGACAAATATTTTTTTTTTACTAAAATCAAAAAAATATATCCTTAAACTAAAATTGTGGTATACAATTAAAACTGATGTAAAAATTCTAGCTGTATATATACGCAAACGGTACGCAAATAAAAACAACAAAAAAAAACGAACACTGTGAGGACTAATTAAAATATTAGTTACAACACACAAAAACCAACTCAACAATTTTTAACTAATGTGATGCCACACAAGTGAAAGTCGGAAGTTAATCATACGATATACGAAATAATGGCAGATCTTATTTATAATTAAATTGAACTATTATTATAAATGTTAAAAAAATAACATTACAACGACCAAAACGATAATTAAAACGCCGTTGATGCTGTTGCTGCTGTCCGCTTCTTGCAGTGTACGTGTTTGTGAGTGTGTGTGTGTGCTGCTGATAGTGCTGAGTGCACCAAAGAAAAAAAATAAAATTTTTTATTTAGAGACAAAACTATAAAAGTGAACTAAAAACCAAATTTAAAATGCGTATATACTAGATCGGTCCTTATTTATATGGACAAATTTCTTTTCTCGCATATATGTTACGGCAAGCGATAAAAATATTCGTTTTGGTCTCAAAAAGCATAAAAAAAGATTTGAGAACGAGTGGATAATTTTTAGCCGTGCCCCAAGCACCTTTTTGTTTTTATTATGAGAAATAAGGCAAAAAAAAATATTTTTTTATTTTATTTACATTTATTTGAAAATTAAGAATAGACTGAAATATTTTTATTAATTACATACTCATAGTAACATTAATATTATTTTAATGTAATAGTGAAGTCTTTTTAAAAGTGGGATAATTCATGTTATATTCTTTAACCACTTGAAAAAGGAATAGTTTCTCCTCTTCATTGTGGGTTAATTTTTTATTATAATCTGTAATGAATTTGGCGCCTCTTTCAGCTGCATCATTCACTACAGATAAGTTTTTACAAATTTGTGATCCCAACTTGCAAAAATTCTTTTGAAATTTCTATCGCTTTATCTAATTATTAATTATTAGCGAATTAAAATCGCTTAAATCTTTTTGCGCAAATGTGTCGATGTTTGTTGGATTAGTTATTATTCGCTTGAATTTTTCTGTATTTGCTTTAACATTAATTGCCTGAACCATTTTTTTTTTTAATTGCAACACTTACATTAGGATCGAAGAATGAAAGACCGACTGCTTACTCCGACAAATACCACAAATGATTGCTTATTTTTTGTGGCAAAGCAAGAGCTATATCCCTTTCAGGATAAGCTATAATATTTTTAATTAAATTTAGGTCTTGATTTGGTGCTTCAATTGCTTTAGTGCATCCAAACCAGGCTTTTACATAAATACGAACTGTAAACAGACAGACACTACGTATATCGTTTAGCTCTTGTTTGGTCATACTGAATTCATTACGAAACAAATACATTTTAAGTGCATAAATAGATTTTGACATCCATCTAACATGAGAAGTTGCACCAGGTATATAGAAGGTGTTAAAATTCGGCACCGTACCACCAAGAAAACTGACAACTAATTGTAATAATTCTTTGTATTCGCGTATGCTATGAGCTTGTTTTAAGTTATCTAGACAGTAATTTAAAATTGTTCCATGTTCTTCAGCAGTCAATACTGAAATAATGTGTTCATATTCTAAACATTTCTTATAATTTAATTTGTCAATATTAATCCAGTATTTGCTAAAGCGATTAAAAGTTAGCACTTCTGGACCGGCTGTAGTAGCCACTCTAATTTCAAACACTTTACGGATCAACAACTCGTAAATATGGTGTCTGCAGGGAAAATATAATAAATCGCGACCTAGTTTTCCTTCAAGCAGAGCAGCAGCACCGTTTTGTACTCCTGTATTATGAGCAGTTGTGTCGAAGCAGATAATTTCAACTAGATCAAGCATTTCATATTCTTTTATTGAATTAAACACGGCATCTGATATTTCTTTTCCACTCGAACAAAACTTTGGAATGCCAAGTAGTTTATCGATACCTTGAGATGAGACTATGATTGGCAAGCGATCAACTTTTTCCCTGCCACTAATTTCTGGTAACATTGTACCATCCCAATGCAAAACAAAACTATGTGGAATCTGGGGGTCAATTCCCGTTCTGCGTTATCGTCATATGAAAAGTGTTTTCAGCTTTACACGGAAAACGCGATTCCCGTTGTGTGTTAAAAGGGCAACAGCTGTTTATTTTTTGCTGAAATGAAAACAAAGTTAACGCCGGTTGCAAACGCGCGTTATCGACTTGCTATATTAGTTTCTGCTATTTTGTGCTCCTGAAAAACTTATCTTGGTTATATATATTTATGCAAAATTAATTATATTTTTCTTTTTTATTGTTTATTTGTAATATATAGTTTTACTTTCTCAATCAAGTTTATGGCTTGGGGAAAGCAATATAAGTCGAAGTGTTCCTTCGCAATTTTGGTGAAGTCTCCTCATAAAAATCTTTGGGTTTTTTTCTACATAAATCAATATAAGAAGGTTGAAGTCATAATGAAGTCATCATCATGTTCAATAAAGTCATTTTTGTAAATATTTTCTACCATTTAATACGTTGTGTACATTTATTTTTCATAAAAGCTTTGTTTAATAGATATTCAGCAACTCTCAAATGCTATTCAGCAACTACTTTCCATTAGGCGAACAAGAATCGCGTTTTTGTGCGCAGTGAAGTGAAAAAGTGAAATCATTAAATGAAAACTATTGTGAAAGGATTTTTTACAGTTCACTTTAACGCAAGACGGGAATTGACCCCCTGGAAATAAAAACTCAAGTTTCTTAATTTATACTCAAAACATAAAAAAAGAAGCAAAGGTAAAAACACAAACACATTACAGTACTTACATTAAAGTGTGCTGCAATGTTTTGTGCTGTTGTTGCACGATGTTTCTGATGCATTCGACGAATTGATGAACGATTTAGTATAATATCTTCGATATCATAGCCCAACACGTCAGCAGTTGCACTTAGGATATGAACTGCAGTACCATCAGAGATTTTCCACTTATCCAAAGTTGAAAGCAGTCTTGGTGTGAAAAAATTTGTTTTACCTTTGGATATACCTGATATACCTGGATATGCATTTCCTGCTGATGTTGATGCTACAACTTCAATATCGTTTTCGTCGTCAATGGCAATCATACCTGTTTTACAACAATAATTCTGATTTGCTTAAAAGATAGAATTCTTAATTGTATACCTGTTTGAGTCTGTTGTTCATATAACTCTTTTCTTTCATCTTCTTTTATTCGACGCTGGTTTTCTTGTTCTTTCTGGACTGCCATTCGCTTTTCTTTCTGCATGACAATTTTATCCGTTCCTAGCATACAACCTGATCTTCCTTTTTCTCGTTGCTTTTTTAAGAACTCTTTGTCTTCTTGTATTTTAGTTAATTCTAACGCGTTTGCGTGTGCGATATCGAATAAATCATGTAATTTAACCTGAAATTCAGTTTCTTCCCTGTTTTGATATTCTGTTTTTCGACCATGATGCTTTGTAATATCTCTCCACTCGTTGTATAATTTTTCCAGCTTCTCAATGCAGTATTTTTCATGGTGTGCTGGAATTCGTGCTTTTTGTCAAAACGTGCTAACCTCAGCAACAACTAATCTAAAACTTTCTCTTAAATTTAAACCAACTATTCTTAAATTATAAAATAAAACTTGTAGCACTTGTTTTCTTGCTGGTAATTTAGCTCCAGTAATTTGGTGGTCAATTACGCCAAATAACATAATGTCATCATCCGATCGAAGTCTTTTGGTTGTCATCGCTTTGGATTTTTAATTTTAAAATTTATTTGTTCAATTTTTTAAAAGTAATCTTTTGGACCATATTCTTTTAAATTTTTTTTTTTGAACTTCACGATTTCACTAAATTTGTCGATCTCCACGGTGAAAGTTGCAATACAAAATGATTTATTTATGCGAATTTTCGTCAGACGTACACAACAACAACACAGTACTGGGCCGCCACAAAAAAAGAGAGAGTGTGTGTCACATTTGCCAAACGCACACACACACATTTCAATAAGTACTTAGTAAGCATAGTGATATTCCGAATGAGAGAACAATAGTCACGAATGACAAACAATTGTTGGCGGGGGCACGGCTAAAAATTGTCCAATCATACTCAAATTTATTTTGTGTATTTTTAGGATCAAATAAAATGGTTTAAGCGCTTGCCGTCATACGAATTCGAAAAAAAATAAATAAGGACCGGTCTAGTATATACATATAACAAAACGAAAACAATACATAAACACTTAAAATATAACATAAAAACTAAAAAAAAACCTTAGCAGCACAGTTTTGTTTCCGCCCCACACACCACCACCCCCAACAATGCCGACTACGCTGCAACAACAACAACAACAATAAACAAGGTGCTTGAGCCGGACAACGACCGTGGCCATGGTTTAGGAATTTTTTGTTGTTTTTTATTGTATAGAATTGGTATTATATAATTAACTAATAACATGTTTTTCATGTACCAACTCATACATATAAAGGTGCATATCAATCTATGTGTATTATGCAAACATTTTACATCTATATAAAAACTTCGCTTTGCTTTCAAAAGTAAGACATAACTTTTTGTAATGTCTGTTTTTTTTCTTGTTCATTTTTTTATACCAAGGTTAAATGAGCTAAGAAACGTTAACTTTAACTTAATATTTATATGAATTATAACAAAATTGTGTTTTTTTTTAAATGCTGGAGCTTTATAAGAGAAAAAAAATCGCGAAATGTAAATGAAACTATATGAATATAGAATTTAAGTTTAGTCTTAGTTTTATAATTATTGTAAAAATGATTAGCATTTAAAATTAGATGAGCGACATAAATTTCTAAAATATCATTAAGCGTACGCAAAATGTTGTAGCATTTCTTTTTTTTTTTAACCAAACAAAAATTCTAAAATAAAGAAAAAACAAAAATATGAAACGCTAATTTTTTATTAATGGAATGCTGAGGATGTGGGAGTGAGGTAAGTTTAGTGGGCTCAGGGATACTATCTTGGGTAAATAAACAAGGTGCGCATATATTTACCAAAGGATGGGAGGGACAAGTGAGCGCAAGTGGCAAACCACCAACCACCAAAAATCGGAGGGAGTTGTGAGGGAATTTGTCAACGCATTGATGAAGAATTCGTTGGGGAATTCGCTAACGACTTAAACTATTTTACGAGAATTTTTTATGTTTTTTTTCTTCCCTATTAGAAGCATGATTTTTTCTGAGCTTACTCGTTTAGAATTGAAGAAGGAAAAAGACATTAGATAGGTTAGCCGGTGCTACAATTTTTTCATGCGATTTTCACAGATTCTTATAAAAAATATAGTTTTTTTGTGGCTTTTTTAATTGATTAAGTATGGGTCAACACGGAACTTAGCACCCCTATGCGATATGAAAGTTTTATCAAAGATAGTAATGAAAAATATTTATACTTTTTATGGACAAACGTTGTTTTTTATGTATGTTTATTTCATTTAGAAAAACTAAGATTTCACAAGAAAATGAGTAGATTGAAATCGAATCCCCTTATAGAAAATGTTTACTGCTTCTTCTTTCTGTCAGTTTCACATTCTCTTCTTTTTAACAACTGACGCCACATTCACGTGCTCAGAAAGATGGCGGACATGCGCAAGGCGGAATCTATTATATATTATTATTGGTAATTGCACCACCTTTGTAGCCAGTGTTTGAGCAAAGGCGAAAAAAAGCGTTTTCTCTCAAGTGCTACAACTCAAGTTTTCTCTCAACTCTCAAAGTAAAGTGGCAATCTGCTCGCAGTGTTTGTACACTGCTTAAAAGTTTGTTTTCTCTCTTTGTTGTTGTTTGAACTCTGCGTTGATTACCACTATTGTAAACGCCAGAGACTGCACAAATAAATAAAAATTTTGAAAAATTAATTATAGGTTAAAAATAGAAAGTGTAATTCTTTGAATAAAATCGGTCAGAAATGTGTTAAAAATCAATTTTATCGTTTTCAGTTTGTCGCATTTATATAGTGATATTTTTAGCTTCAAGTTTTTTGATTTTTTAAACTTTTTTGAAATAGTAGGAACTGAGATAAAGTTGGTAATTAGTCGAGAAAAACTAATATTGGGTAAAAAAAAATCACGAAAAATTGACAGAAAATAAACAAACCCTCCCATATATAAAATTTTAAGATCAGACAAGAAACACTAAAGATATAATGAAAAAAAACCAAATTGGCACCATTAGAACCATTTAAAAAAAATTAAAATTTTTTTCGAAAATGTCATACAAGTGTCTAACGATTGAGGCGGTGCCACAAATAGGTTAGTTTTGGTGATACGGTCTAATGTACATGCTGCCATGTCAAGAAATAAAGACGTGTTTTAAGGTCTGCAACTAAAGGGTGATCTTTTAAGAGCTTGATAATTTTTTTTTTAAAAAAAACGCATAAAATTTGCAAAATCTCATCGGTTCTTTATTTGAAACGTTAGATTGGTCCATGACATTTACTTTTTGAAGATAATTTCATTTAAATGTTGACCGCGGCTGCGTCTTAGGTGGTCCATTCGGAAAGTCCAATTTTGGGCAACTTTTTCGAGCATTTCGGCCGGAATAGCCCGAATTTCTTCGGAAATGTTGTCTTCCAAAGCTGGAATAGTTGCTGGCTTATTTCTGTAGACTTTAGACTTGACGTAGCCCCACAAAAAATAGTCTAAAGGCGTCAAATCGCATGATCTTGGTGGCCAACTTACCGGTCCATTTCTTGAGATTAATTGTTCTCCGAAGTTTTCCCTCAAAATGGCCATAGAATCGCGAGCTGTGTGGCATGTAGCGCCATCTTGTTGAAACCACATGTCAACCAAGTTCAGTTCTTCCATTTTTGGCAACAAAAAGTTTGTTAGCATCGAACGATAGCGATCGCCATTCACCGTAACGTTGCGTCCAACAGCATCTTTGAAAAAATACGGTCCAATGATTCCACCAGCGTACAAACCACACCAAACAGTGCATTTTTCGGGATGCATGGCCAGTTCTTGAACGGCTTCTGGTTGCTCTTCACTCCAAATGCGGCAATTTTGCTTATTTACGTAGCCATTCAACCAGAAATGAGCCTCATCGCTGAACAAAATTTGTCGATAAAAAAGCGGATTTTCTGCCAACTTTTCTAGGGCCCATTCACTGAAAATTCGACGTTGTGGCAGATCGTTCGGCTTCAGTTCTTGCACGAGCTGTATTTTATACGGTTTTACACCAAGATCTTTGCGTAAAACCTTCCATGTGGTCGAATAACACAAACCCAATTGCTGCGAACGGCGACGAATCGACATTTCACGGTCTTCAGCAACACTCTCAGAAACAGACGCAATATTCTCTTCTGTACGCACTGTACGCATTCGTGTGGTTGGTTTAATGTCCAATAAAGTAAACTGAGTGCGAAACTTGGTCACAATCGCATTAATTGTTTGCTCACTTGGTCGATTATGTAGACCATAAATCGGACGTAAAGCGCGAAACACATTTCGAACCGAACACTGATTTTGGTAATAAAATTCAATGATTTGCAAGCGTTGCTCGTTAGTAAGTCTATTCATGATGAAATGTCAAAGCATACTGAGCATCTTTCTTTTTGACACCATGTCTGAAATCCCACGTGATCTGTCAAATACTAATGCATGAAAATCATAACCTCAAAAAAATCACCCTTTATATAGGTCAGTGGCGGCGGTAGCCTAGTGGGTAGAGTGCGTGGCCTCTAAGCTAAAGAACAGCGGTAGCCTGGGTTCAATCCTAGCTCAGACAGAAAGTTTTTTCAATTGGATTAATTTTTCTGTGACCAAACCTCAGAGAGTAAAAAATGCATACAAACCTCAGAGAGTAAAAATTGCAATGCAAAGCTTCTTCTTCAAAGAACATAAGCCGTTCGGAGTCGGCATAAAACACGTAGGTTCAGTTCTCGATCATTTGTGATCAAACATTTAATAACACGAACAACCAAATTGATCAATAGAAGCTGGGTCAAAGTCCTTCCAAGGACTGAAATGGCCAGTTTATTTTATTATTTTTTAATTATATAGGTCATTTTAAAAAAGCGGTCTGGAGTAACTGACGGTCTGGAGTAAAAAAATAAAAAAAAATTAAAAAAAAAGTTTTATAACCTGACCCCTTAAGCGTTGTTTATGAAAATATTTTAAGCAATACTGTGAATTTTATTCATCTTACCTGCACTTATCGGTGGTCGCTCCTTAGGGAAGCATATTCGAAATAAACCTCTTGTCCTAGAGTAATAATAGTATTTACTATTTAAATTGCTCAATAAAGATCCGGAAGTCGCATGCTTTACTGCAAGTGCCTAAGATACAAAAATTAAACAGTTATTATTTAAATGCGTTTTAATTAAAAAAAAAATAAGTGAATTCTTAGAACTTACTTATCTTAATAGGATAAAAAATAGTTGAAATTTAATCGTAAAGGATATTTATTTAGAGGAACGTTATTCATACTACTTTCACAAATGAACGGTAGAAGGTAATATATGAGAGTTCTGGCTCATGGATTAGAGGGATTAAAGCAGTTAGTGTATCTTCCGCTCATCTCCGTGAGGAATTTTGGCTTAATTAATTAATTCTAAATGGTAAAGATGGAGCAGAAGCATTCGTGTGACTTTTTGGTATGAGGAATGACTTCGTTTATCTTCAGGGTTTTAATAGTTGGACATTCTGGCTCATAGAGCAGAGGGATTAAAGCACTTCGTGTATCTCCGGCTCATCTTTAATAGGCATTCTGGCTCAAGGATTGATGGAGCAGAAGCATTCGGGTAACTTTTTTTGTATGTGGAATGACTTTTATCTTCAGGGTTTTGATAGCTGGGCAGTCTGGACCAGAGAGCAGGTGGAGCAAGCACTTCATGTATCTTTAGGTCATCTTCGTTATGCATTCTGTCTCAATGCTTGATGGAACAGAAGCATCCGTGTGACTTTTTTTATTATAAGGATTTACTTCGTGCATCTTCGGCTCGTCTTCGTTATGCTGCTAACTAACTGCTAACTGCTTACAGCTAACTGCTAACAGCTAACTGCTGACTACTAACTACTAGCTGCTTACTGCTAACAGCTAACTACTAACTGCTAACAGCTAACTGCTAACGGCTTTATTAGTAAGTACTCAGTTCATATTACTTACTTTATAAGTATTGAGCCTCAAATCGACTCAAACCTCCACGTGGTGTTTCCTGGGCAACGTCAAAACTGACAACCGTTAGTTTGGCGGCTAATCTGAGCGGCGGGCCTCCCTAGGCTTAAAAAAGTTTGTGCGTCGGGTTTGAAGCCCACCCGTAAAAACCCATTTCAAAGAAAACTAATAAGAAAAGAAGAAAACTGATTCCCAAATCTGATGACGACTACCGCAAAAGAAAAACTGATAATGATTTACGGATATGCACCTGGAATGTCCAAACCCTTAATTGGGAAGGTGCCTCTATACAACTTGATGTCTTGGAAAGATACAAAGCTTATATCACTGCTATCCAAGTAATGCGATGGAAGGGACAGGGTTGCATTCGGCATGCACCTTGTGATATCTACTTCAGCGGCCATGTGGAGAAGCACGAGTTTGGATGTGGTTTTGTAGTTGGCAAGATACTACGGCCCCACGTCCTGCGATTCACACCTGTGAACGAACGACTTGCCATAATCCGCATCAACAGAAGACAAGGACAATGAGATCAAGGAAATTTTCTACGAGCGCCTTGAAACTGCTTACGAGCGCTGCCCCCGTCACGACGTAAAAATCGTGCTTGGTGACTTCAACGCTAAGGTGGGCAAGGAAAATATTTTTGGTCCAACGGTCGGAAAGTTCAGCCTCCACGACAACACCTCCGATAACGGAATGAGGCTAATTGACATCGCCGCAGCACTAAACATGGCCGCAAGTAGCACTAGATTCAAGCATCTCAATATTTATAAAGCCACCTGGATGTCCCCTGATCAAAAAACCAAAAATCAAATTGATCACGTTTTGATCGACGGATGGCACTCTTCCAGTGTATTGGATGTACGCACGATCCGTGGTGCAAACATTGACTTGAATCACTACTTTGTTGCAGCCAAGATCCGTACACGTCTGTGCGCAGCTAAGAAAACACGCAACTCTACACAGAGAAAGCTAGACGTCGACAAGCTGCAATCGAAACAGACAGCCGATGCTTTCGCCACTCAACTCTTACTCCTGCTTCAAAGCACTCCTCCAATCGATGATATATGCGCGCAGTGGACCCAAATGTCCAACTCTATGCGTTCGGCTGCTGAAGAGGTGATTGGCTACCACCATCCTCGCCGAAACCAGTGGTACGACCAGGAGTCACTGTAGAGAAAGACGCCGCCTACAAAGCCACCCTGCAGTCGGTTGTAACGCGCGCTGCTAAGGAGTGATACAAAGAAAAGAGGAGGGAAGAGAGACGTATTTTCAGGCGGAAAAAAAGAGAGGCAAAAAAGTGCGAGCAAGAGAAGATTGAGATGTATTTTGACAGGCCGAAAATTTTTCGAAAAAATAAGACGCCTTGCCAATGGTTTTAAAACCGGGGCCTCTTCCTGTAAGGATGAAAACGGGAATCTAGTGACAGATGTCCAGAGTACACTGACGATATGGAGGGAACACTTCTCTAAGCTTCTAAATGGCGACGCTGACAACAATTCCACCAATAGAGATGATATTCCGGAAACCCCAATTTCGGATGACAGCGTCAAGGTTCCGCTGCCCGACTATGATGAAGTTCTGACAGCTATAGCTCGGCTTAAATATAACAAAGTCTCGGGAGCTGATGGCTTACGTGCTGAGCTGTTTAAGAACGGAGGGATAAGCCTTCTTAATATCGCATATGAGGTCCTGTCGAGCGTTTTATGTGAAAGATTGAAGCCCATTGTAAACGAATTGATCGGACCTTATCAGTATGGCTTCAGACCTGGAAAGTTCTTTTTCGACCAGATTTTTACGCTACGACAAATCTTGGAGAAGACTCAAGAAAAACAAGTCGACACCCACCATCTTTTTGTCGACTACAAAGCCGCCTTCGACATGAGCAACACCAGCAGCGCAGTTAAAATCGGGAAGGACCTTTCCCCACCATTTATTACCAAACGAGGTTTTAGACAAGGTGATTCCTTATCGTGCGACTTTTTCAACCTAATGATGGAAAAGATCATCCGAGCTGCAGAGCTGCAGAGCAAAGATGAATATTCTACAAGAGTGTTATGCTGCTTGCGTATGCTGATGACATCGATATGATTGGCCATAATACGTGCGAAGTCAGTGCAGGATTTTCCAGATTATGAAAAATGGTCATGTTCAGGGCATGAAAGGCGATGCTCCAGTGAAGAAAACATTCGATTTGGTACCCAGCGGAGGACAACGCAGAAATGGACGACCGCATCTTCGTTGGAAAGACCAAGTAGAGGACAACCTGACGAAGCTTGGAATTTCCAACTGGCGCCAGCAAGCGAAATACAGAAATGGCTTGCGCAAATTCTTAGATGAGGCCAAGACCGACATACGGTTGTAGCGCCAACTAAGTAAGTAAGTATTCAGTTCATATTCGTAAGGCGTGTAGGAACCGCTGATGTGATGATTTGAAAGCAAGAGTCATAAACATCTGTTTTTATTATTGTAAATTGGAGATAGGCATGTGTTGCGGTTGATATTATAAATTGAAGATAGGTGTGGTGACTCCAGATAGTTCCTAAGCTATGATACTTGCTATGTAACGGCAGCTGTTTACCAAGCTATATGTTGTTTTTATAAATTAAAGATAGGCATGTGTTGGGGTTGTTGTTATAAATTAAAAATAGGCGTGTAGGAACCACAGCTGCTAAATTTCGAGAATATTGAAGAATCGAGAAATTTTGGGAACATACAAGAAGCCGATAAAAAATTGTTTGTTCTTTTTTCTTTTTTACATCTATTTTTTGATTGGTGCATTAATTAACTCAATAGTAAAAGAATTTTCATCAAAAATTATTTTAACCTCTCTCCCTCTTTCTCTCCTCTCTCTACCTCTCTCAATCCCTCTCTGTCTCCTCCCTCTATCCCTTTTTCTGTTTACCGTTCACTTATTTTGTTTTCCCTGTCTATGTATGCATCAAAAATGCTATAAAAGGCTTTGGATAAGATAATTTCTCTTCAGTTTTTCAAAAGCACGTCTTTTATGTGGTATTTTCCAAAATTTTTTCGTGAAATTACATTTTAATAAAATATAAATGAAAAATATATATAGAGTCTGTGTCTAGTGTGGAAAAAAAATTACAAATCTCTATTGCAATACTTGTAAGAGATATTGACGAAGAATTGGGCTTATCACATAAGGACAAACACCCATAAGAAAAATAGTGGTGAAATAATTAACGAGCAATTGTCAAGTATCACATAGGTTTTAATGAACGCATTGAGTATTTTGTGAACCGAATTAATAATGAAGGTTTAGTAGTTCCTAATGAGTTTTTGGCAACCAGCAAAACAATAATAATACAAATATTTCAAGAAATGTTGCTAAAACATACCAATTTTTAATGCAACTTTGAATTGTTCTGCGAATATATAAAAATGGTTGAGGACACGGCAACAATTGGTGTAAAATAGCATAAAATAAAATTATGATTGTTCATCAAGCAACGGATTTGGAGGCAATTTATTCCGACAAATGCCGCAGTTTAATAACAAAAATGTCGGAGTTCCAATAACGTGACAGCGGTTGGACTCTCATTAGAATTATGCACTTGGAAATCAACATCAACCAATACAGGCCTATCAAATATAAAGGGTGTTTTTTAGCTGCATGAAAAGTTTCGATGGTTGTTGGCTATTGTTTGACAGTAGAGAATGTCAAATTGTGTTGACATTTCTTTTAAGTAAGGTTTAGAAATATATCATGAATTGTTTAACGCCAGAACAACGCTTAGAAATTGCGGAAATTTACTTTGAAAAAAATAAATCTGTTCGCGAACTTCATACAGCACATCGTCCATTTTACGGTAAACATAATCGGCCTAGTGAGCAAGCAATTGGCTTCGTCAATAAGCAAAATTGCCATATATGGAGCGAAGACAGTCCTCAAGCCATTAGCGAATCACCATTACATCCATTAAAATTGACTGTTTGGTGCGGTTCACACGCTGGCTGGGTCAGCGATCCTTATTTCTTTCGAAATGAGGAAGGAGCTGCCGTTACGGTGAATGGTGAGCGCTATCGCTATGCTAACTGATTTTTTGTGTCCAAAAACCAAATTTTTTGTTTGTTGTGGTCTTGTTAACTGGTCCCCTCGTTCGTGCCGGAAATATGCCTGAAATCTTATTTAAATAATAAATGTCATAAAATTATCTACCAGATTATAATAATAAAAAATTCATTCCAATAATATTTCTGTCTTGTATTATTATTTATAGTTTTCATACAGTACTCAACTTTGAAAGTCTCGTATTAAGAATACGGTATAAGAATAGAAGAATAAAAGATGCAAGGAAATTTGAAGAAAATAATTCCGAATTAAGCATCAATGTATTTGGATTCGACGAAGAGCTAAAAAGTATAATCGGACTTTATTACTATACAAAGTAGGAGAAGAGAACACATCTAAATCTGCTTTTGCTTCAGGAAGGATCAATCCCATTACATATTGATCAAGAATATTTGAAGGTAAAAATTATATTTATATTTCATATATGAGGCATTTCATGTGAAGCGGACAAAAAAAAAATTGTATTCTGAAATTCGTTCACATTCCGCCTAAGTGTACTGGCGGAATGTAATCACATAAAATTATTTTTTTTATGAGGCCTGGTTGTTAAGTATTGTTAAGTAAAATTTATCTTAAGATTTTGCATCGTCACAACGTATCATAGATCGTTGTTATAGCTTAAGTACGCTTTAACAGGCTGGCACATATTAATATTGCAGCGTTTTAATAAGCTTTTACGCAAAACAACCGACCTAAGCAAGCGTCCGGTGCCACGATCAGTGCGACACGTATAAACATAAATTCATTTATCTCTTAAAGTAATGCAGATCCCACTCTGAAATTTTTATTGTGTTATTTATATACTTCAACAAATATTTTAAAATTAAAATAAAAAAAATAAACCGGCTAAATTAATAAAATTTGAATTTTTAATCTTAACTTCCGGTCTTCTAAGATAAAAAAGATTGAAGTTTCAAATTTGATTTCATAATAAAAAAGAACCGTTAAATTTCAATATAAATCACTATGTTTAATATTTTGTTAATAATTTTTTTTTTCGAAAAAGTACTTCAAAAAAATTCGTTTTTCAAAATTTTCAATTCTGTTAAAGCCCATAACTTAACAACCAGGCCTCATAAAAAAAATTTTTGAGTGATTACAATCACACGTTCCAGAAGTACACTTAGGCGGAATGTGAACGAATTTCAGAATACAAATTTTTGTTTGTTGTCCGCTTCACATGAAATGCCCCATATCTATATTTTTCCTTATCTTAATATATAAAAACGTTGGTTCGTATGTATGTCCGAGCATCACGGCCGAACCACTGGCGATCTGGATGGTTTTTGTTTATGTTATCCCCTAGATGTCAAAAATTCTTATTTATGGTCATATTTAGCCCAAATTCACACCATATATTGTTGAAATAAATAATATGCCTTTGGACTCGGTATGAGGCGCTAGGGTGAAGATATTGACGAAAGTTTATTATTCATATATGCATAAAATCATTGGTGTGCCTGTTTCTTAACTCTTAAACGACTTTACCGATTGAGGTCATGAGACACAGCATGACATATTAAACTGCACCCATATTTATGGAAGACATGAAGGGGCAGAACAACGTCTGCCAGATCATCTAGTTTTGTTATATAATATCAACAGCATTTTTACTAATTTGTTTTTCTTTTTTGTTCACAGACTTTTATGTAGCCAAGTAACAAGGCATATGGGCCCAAATGTATCTATGCAATTGCTGCTTGCAGTACTTTGAGTCACACTATAAATTACAGCGTCATCGTCTGGAGTGTAGCAGAATAGTAACTAAAGTTCCTAATAGAAAACAGTAAGGTTTATTATATTTTAAGCATAATTTAGACGTACCATTTGTAATATATGCAGATATGGAATGTTTTTTAACATAAGAAAGCATTCAAAATTCAACCTCAGTGAAAACAGTACAAATTTATTCAGCGTGTGCATATAGTTATTATATTAAGCGATGTTAAGGTTATTTATAATGATTATTTAAATAAAGTTTTACCAATGAATTTCCTCACTTCAGAGGAATTAAATATTCAAAACAATAGCACTAGATACCATATTTGTAAAATCCCTTTTAAAGATAATGAATATAGAGTAACAGATCATTGTCATTTAACAGGCAAATACCAGGGGCCTGCTCACAATGATTGCAATATAAATTTCTAAGTTTATCCCAATTTTTTTCCACAATCTTTCTTCTTATGACTCTAATAACGCTCTTGACATTATGACCATCCCAAAAGATCGAGTTTTTCTCATAATGACTCCTTATCCACACTGCAAGTTTTCTTGCCAACAACTCGAGAAAAAAAAAGCAAGAAAATACCGTTGACTTACTGTTAAGAAAATTTGCCGTATGGAAAAAGGGTCAATGCAACGGAAAGAAGGTCGTGTGGGCAGCTTTGTATTGGCAAACGTCTCTTACAGATCTATTCTGTTGCGGTAACGCTAATCTTATTACCGAAGAAATTCAGGAGTAACGGAAAAATAAATATAGTAAATGCTCTAAAGGGGCGGAATGGAATTTCAAACCATCCGAAGATTCACCTTCTAAAGGGTGTTTTTTATAGAGTGATACTTTGAGTTGGCATCACTGCTTTATTTGACCACCCATTTAACAGCTGATAGTAGTTTTTTGTTTAGTTTGCTTTAACATTTCATTATGGATCGACTTACACCAGAGCAACGCGTGCAAATTGCGGAAATTTTTAATCAAAATAATGGTTCTGTTCGTTAAACTTATCGTGCACTTCGTCCATTTTATGACGTACGTAATCGTCCTTCAGAGCTGCTAATTCGAAGAACAATAGATCGTTTTCAGACCACATTTAGTGTTACTGATAATGTGCATCCCGTGAGACGCCGAACAGTGCGCACTGAAGAATTTGTAGCAGCTGTACAGGAAAGTATTGAAGATGATCCTAATCAATCAATTCGTCGCCGTTCTTAGCAACTGGGGTTCTTCCACTTTATGGAAGATTTTACGAAAAGATCTTGGCTTAAAACCTTTCAAGACTCAACTTGTGCAGAAATTAAAGCCAAACGACCATCGTATGCGCCGCCAATTCGGCGAATGGGCTGAAGCACAAATTGATATTGATTTTGAATTTCCATGGAAAATTTTATTTTCCGATGAAGCCTATTTTTGGTTGAATGGGTACGTAAATAAACAGAATTGTCGTATTTGGAGTGAGGAGAATCCACAAGCTTTTGTCGAAACACCATTACATCCACAGAAAATTACTGTTTAGTGAGCTTTATGGGCTGGCGGAGTCATTGGTCCATATGTCTTCAAAAACGATGATGGTCAGAATGTTACTGTCAATGGTGAACGGTACAGGAACATGATTCGAAGTTTTTTCGTACCTCAATAAGCTGGCATTAATCTTGCTGATATGTGGTTCTAACAGGACGAAGCCACATGCTACACAGCGGGCGCTTTAATTGATTTACTCAAGGAAACTTTTGACGAAAAAATAATTTCACGAAATGGCCCAATTAATTGGCCCCCAAGATCGTGTGATTTAACCCCATTGGATTATTTTCTTTGGGGTTATGTAAAATCACTTGTCTACGTAGATAAACTACAAGCAATTGAATACCTGGAAATCAACATTCGAAGAGTTATCGGCGAGATACGGCCGCAAATGCTGCGAAAAGTTTGTAAAAATTAGTGCTCCAGACTGCGCCTTATATGCGCAAGCCGTGGCGGCCAAAATCATATTTTAACATTAATGTCATAAAATTTTCTATCAATAAAGTTCGTTTCATTGATTTTAAAAAATATTACATTGTTTTATTATAATTTGAACTTGTATCACTCTATAAAAAACACCCTTTTATTTTTTATTTCACCAATGGGTCCGTCCGATCACTATGAGGAGACGATAGAAGAACTAGAGGAATTTTCTGAGCCCACTTCCTTAAGCCCCTTGGAAATAAAAGTGGGTCGTTACTTCGTTGGGTATGGGTTAAGGGCAAAATTCAATAGTAAAATTAAATGCGAAAAATGCCAAGAAAATCTTCTGAAGCTCGAAAAGTTTTCTCCAAGAAAAAAATCTTTTCTTGGCATTAAAAACTATAGTGACAGCCGGATTTGTTTGAAGAATCCGTCCGACGAATAGGAGAAATCTTAAAAAATTTAATTTATTTTTTAATTTTTAAATTTTCGAAGGAAAAAGAAAAAATTTTAAAATTTTATTTATTAAGCAAATTTTAAATTTATCATAAAAAAGTTAAAAACTTATTTTATAATAATTCTTGTTTAAGTTAACAATATAACAAAAGCCTTAAAAGCATTTCAGTTGTTTTGGTTTTCATATATGTATTCCTTTTTTACTATTTAATACAAAAATTAGAGCTTACAATTTGTTAATAAGCCTACATCTTGCAAAAAAAAATTATAATATTTTTTGTTAATATAAATGGGCCGAATCGTAATTTAATCAAAATTAAAAAAAAAATAAGAAAACACAATTGTTATGAGCACATTTTACCAAGTGCAAAAGAATATGGTCGAAAATTTTGCTGAAAAAAGAAAATACTACAGTTGCTGTAGTACTATTTATTTTTTTTTCTTAAGCCTAGTACTCTGTTCGTTTGCGTGAAATTTCTGACTTAAAATTTGTTGCGAGGAATTCCTATGGCAACGTTTCTCAGAGAGACTCAGAGAATGAGTTGGAAAATTTCATATGATCTCTCTCTTTTCACTTCAAAATAAATAGGCAGTACAATTAAATTGTCGTGAAAAAAATGTTGCTCTGAAACATGTTGCGATAATTTCATGATTGTTTCGCAGCTGTCATTTTTTGTATGGAGATTTGAGTGGAGTTTCACATGAAACTGAACAAAGTACTATGCTTTAACCACAAATTAGCCAAATCATAATTTAGTTCTAAATAAATAAAACAAGAAAATAAAATTCATGGTCTTTTCTTAAAAAAATTCAATTAAAAGGTATTGGAGTTTTTGATTTAAATCTATTTAAAATAGTTAATAAATAATTGGGTTAATTTTTTTAAAATTTAATTTTGATGTAATTTGAAGGATAGAGGTAAAAATAGTTAATAAATAATTGGATTTATTTTGTTTAAATTTAGTTTTGATGTAATGGAAAGATGTAATTTTGCAAATTTTCTAAAATTTGGTCCTTTGGAGCATTTGAAACCGATCAGAAATAAAAAATATATTGTGAAATATCTAAAAAAAAGCCTTTGCTTCAGATAGACAAAACCGCAAAAATATGCGCCCTTATTCTTGAACCCGCGCTCGCTCTTAAAACGACGTCGAAACAAAATTGTTGTATTCTGGAAACTTTCAATTTCGACGTTGATATCTGCAGTGATTGTTTATGTCAATTATTGAGCAAACGTCGTCAAATAAATATTAAAATTTTTGATCGTCGCAATGATTTTCGACGACAATTCATTGATGAAAGCGAGCTCTCGACGACGATATTTACTCGACGCGGATTCAAGAATAGGGGTGATGATTTATATCTGACGATCAACGAAATGCTGTCAAAACGTGAACAAAATCCCAGCACAAGAAATAACAGTAAAATCAATGCAGCAACAACAAATCAAGCAAAAAAAACGTTAACAAACGACATGCTGCACTACTCCGAAATCTAAAAAAGAAATGTATAAGCAGAGGTTTTCTGCATCATTGCAACATAAACAAAACTTTAAGGAACATATACAGGGCTGCCAATATTCGAAGCGCCCATTTTATTTTTAAATAAATCAAAGAAACCACAATTTTTTGTCTGTTCGTCATGAATATCATTTAATTGGGTTCAAGTAGATTTACTTACATTATTTCTTGAATATGAAATCTCGTAAATGGTCGCCATTGGCCTCTACGACATATTGTGCCCGTTTTGCAGCATTTTCCATGGTTTTCTTCAACATTTCGATGGGAATGGCGCTTATTTCTTGACGGATGTTGGTTTTCAGCTCTTCCAGGGTCTTTGGCTTGTTGACGTAAACCTTTGATTTCAAATAACCCCACAAAAAGAAGTCTGGAGGCGTTAAATCTGGTGATCTTGGCGGCCAATCGAAATCACCATTTTTTGACATCAAACGGCCAGGGAACAATTGCTTCAAAAAATCGATTGTAGTGCGGCTTGTGTGTGGTGGCGCGCCGTCTTGTTGAAACCAGTAGTGCCTGATACGCTTTCGACGAACGATTGGCATGAAAAAATTGTTTATCATATCGCGATAACGCTCCTGATTGACAGTAACTCTGTGGCCATTATCATCTTCGAAAAAGAACGGCCCAATGAGCATTTTAGCACAAACGCCGCACCAAACAGTGACTTTTGCATGGTGAAGAGGTACCTCTTGAATCTCTTGTGGATTTTCAGTGGCATAAATACGGCAATTTTGTTTGTTTACCGTTCCGTTCAACTGAAAATGAGCTTCATCGCTCATGACAATTTTATGCCAAAATTGCTCGTCTTCTTCAGCCATTTCGATGACTCTTTGGGCCCATTCCAATTGACGTGGCTTATCGGTAGGCAACAATTTGTTTACAAATTGAATTTTGTACGGAAACAAATTCAAATCAACACGTAAAATGCGTTGTAAAGTGGATCGGGGAATGCCGAGCTGCTGAGAACGGCGATTTTGGGATGTTGTTGGTGACTGATCAATACTGGCTCGTACGGCTGCAATATTCTCATCCGATCGCCATGGTCGCTTTTTATTTGGCCTCTTTGGGTTACCAAGAGTATTACCAGTTGTAAATCTTTCATACAAACGATAAATTGTTTTCTTGGAAGACGCACTTTTCACTTTATTTATTTTTTTGAAAGCACGTTGAGTTTTCACTATTGACTTGTTTTGTTGAATGTAAATTTCAAAAATTTTAGAGCGTTCGCGTGGCGTGTACTGTTCCATTGTAAACATTTGCTTGGAATGACGCTTCAAACGCGGTATATCATTAGTCGATTTGGCATCACTGCGGAAAGTTACAGTGTTGCCAGATGGGCGCTTCGAATATTGGCAACCTGTACATGTTGTGCTAGCAACACAAATTCTTGCAAGCGAGTACTCACTAGGTTTGTTACTCGTCGGGTCTGTTGTCTTGTACGTACAAATTTTTCATTTCATTCCCGGCCTTTTAGTTCCAAGGTCTATAAGTATTTATAGTCTCTGGACAAGATAATAAAATAATTAAACTGCGACTGAAAAAGTTTATTGAGAAGATTGCCGAAAGACTTGGCCTTCAAAACTCTAAATTTAGTAAGTACCCACTTGATTCATCATATGGCAAAGTAGAGTCCGAACGTTTGCTAAACAATAAACAATACCAAAGTTTAGTTGGTTCATTGTTTTATATCGCAGTTAACACTAGGCCAGATATATCTGCAAGCGTCGCTATATTAGTACGTCAGACGTGCACGCCAACTGAGGTGGACTGGAACGAGTTAAAGCGAGTGGTTAAATATTTAAAAGGATTTTAGGTTAAAATAAAAGTCGTTTTTTAAAGACTACGAGTTTATTTACAATTTTTATACAATTTTTATGCAGCGTATGGCGAACTAATTGCCAAGACACTAACACCAGAACTGACTAAATCTTTTTAAGGTAACAGGGCCCATAGCCCATGCCACCACAACGCGGTGTATATGTACGCAATGTACAATACTGCGAAAGCGCACATAGCTAATACCACGAATACACAATTCCCGATATGTATTTTTATGTTCTGATATCTTACCAGAGTCACTGGCATTTATACTATCTCGCTTCGTCATCAGCGCTAATGATGAAGCGACAGAGCGGTTGCCTGTGGGTATTCTCATTACCCACACCAATGCGCGATTGCCTGTGAGCTGGGTCGCTAAGCCAGCGCCTAGGCAACTAACGCTCAAGTTATATGACACGCTTGTTGTTGCAGCTTAAAACAACACACAAGCTGCCAGCTTTACAGATAAGCATTTTATCGCTTAGTGACGAATCGTCACTTGAGGCCAAGCTTTGTTAGCTTGGCGCGCCAGCTATGACTCTGGTCAGCGGCGGCTCAGGTTACCGCTGTGTTATTCCCAGCGATAGCGACGTCGCTTGCTGAGGAATGTGTTTGGCTAAGCGTTATTCGTCAAGCCAAGGCACTTGAAATTAAAGTGCTATTTATTTGAGTGGGTTGCAACAAAGTGTCGCCAAACAAGCGAGGAGCATTAAACTCCTCTGACCCACTTATATGTTTATTCTAATTCTTAAGGGGGATGGGGTGACAGACGGTCACGCCACAGGATCTTCGGAACTATATTTGGAGTTAAACCATTCAGGTGCTCTGAAGAATACTCTTGTCGGTTTTGCAGATGCAAATTGGGCTGAAAGCCGAATCGACAGAAAGTCAAATTCAGGTTATATTTTTATTCTTAACAGTGGTGTAGTAAGTTGGGCATGTAGAAAACAAACATGCGTTTTATCATCGACAACTGAAGCAGAATTTATAGCACTTTCAGAAGCAGCGAAAGAAACGGTTTAGATTCGGAACATCCTTGCTATTTACATTGTCAACAAATTTTTCCAACCGTTTTAAATGAAGACAACCAGAGTTGCTTAAACTTAATAAAAGAAGAACGCCTTAGTAACAGGTCCAAACACATTGACACAAAATTTCATTTCGTTAAAGACTACGTTGATAAGCAGATCATCAAATGTCAATATTGCCCAACAGAAGAAATGATAGCAGATATGGTCAAAACCGCTACCTGCAACTAAGCTAGAACATCTAATAACAATCTCTGGTATGAAGTGCAATTGAGGAGGAGTGTTGAAAAAAGTACTTGTTCAAGTTTTACTTGTTATTGCTACATTTGCTCTTTTATGTTTTTTTCAATTTAAATAATTTTTGAATTGTCATATTGTGAAAAATTACAATCTAGTCGAAATAAATTTATAGAAACGTACGGTTGGCTACTGTCTTTCACATTAAATACCTCTTAATAGTAACAAAATCGGAAAGTTACCAATTTGTGTGACGTCAGTCCTTATCGATCCCTAGTTACCGATTTCGTGACAATTAATGTTTTTTTGCGTTCAAATCGTTAAAAATTTCGAACAGTGATGAAAAAGAACATAAATCTAGAAAAAACGTTGCGAAACTGAGTCATATTACAAGCAGCTGTTTACTCGAATATATTATATTATGTGCGTTAAAACTTGATAACAAATAGGTACCCAGCAAAAAAGGGCTTCCAAAAGAAGCTAAAGTGGAAGGGAAAGTCTTGAATTCCATCCCTTCCACTTTCATGCCCAGAAGGCATTCTTTTAACATATGCATGTCATTGGGAGGAATGCTTTCCTTAGTCTTCTGTAGAAGTGCTTCCAGAACTTTTTCCATGGAAGATTTCTTTGAACCCTTCAATGTAAGGATTCTAGTAGGTGTTTTCCAGAAGAACTTTAAAAAGGCATTCCATGGAATGGAATAGTTTTTGTGGTTTGGGGGTTAAACAAATCCCTGGGAAAATATCCCTTTTCCCGACATTCTCGCATTTTTGGTGTTGGAAATGAGAAGTGTTCGGGTATTGATGGGGGTTTAAAAAATTCCACGTAAAATATCCTTTTCCCCGACTTTCAAAGCATTTTGGTATTGAAAGTAGTAAGTGGTTGGGTTTAATAGGGGTTTAAAAAATCACACGAAAATTATGTAAAACATATATTATAATTATATATACTTTTTTTATTTTAATTGAATTTTAATGCCATTTAAATGTCTTCCAGAAGTAGGTTATAAGAATGCCTCTTGAAAGAACTTCTTTATAAGGCTAAGAAGAAGCACAGCTTGATCTATAGAATGTCTTCTGGAAGCAGTGTCCCTAAGAATACATGTCACATTTGCATCAAAAATTTTGCTGGGTAGTTGTCTTTTATTATATTAAAAAGAGAATATTTGCAGTTTAAGAAAATAAATTATGTAATAATGATGTGTAGTAATGTTTGCGGAAATAATCAAAAATTATGAATGTAAATGGTTGATCATTGCTGTGCAACGAAAAATTACAAAAATATGCAATCGGGTACTTTTTCATAGCTCAAACATTACAAAATAACAACTTTTAATACCTTTTTTAAAAGGTTCCATTGAAGTAAAATCGAAACATGCGACAGATTATCGATTTGAAACGAACGAATTGAACATAAATCGATTCAGATTCGTACAGACACATTGCAAGTGAGAGTGACGTCAGAGTTACGTCAAATCGGTAATATGAGTCGGTAATTACGATCGCTACGAGTTACAGGAACGAACTACTGATCAGCTAAAACTTTCAAATTTTATTCACTGGCTGGAAATTCTTATTAATTCATATAAATATAACAGCTTCAATGTTGCCTTAAGCAAAGTTATTTATTGAAATGGTGATATAAGAAAATATGGAGTAGAAAAGCAAAACAATACAGGTAAGTATGCTTGAAAGAAAAACATTCCATACAAGGGCAAACCATTTCATAAACACCATAAAAAATCCGATAACTCATAAGTGGTATATAACAAAGATAAATTTTCAAGCTTTAAAAGTTCGCTATCCATAATTCATACTAAAAACGGTAGTTTTTAAGAAAATAACGAGTTTTTGTAAACACAAATTTTGCATTTACTTACAAATAGCTACAATCTGTTATTTACTCAACAAGGTCATGGCTATGATGACGCTTTCAATCGCTAGCTTAATTTATCATTAAACCCAGCCCCCGTCGCAGCCACCTTTGCTGCTTTCATACTTTGTCTTTCTATTAGTCTACCAAATCATATTAAATTTATTAAAATGCTTAACAACTACCCTGCTGCCTTATATTGAACTTGCTGTTTTGGGTCCGCTTATTACGTTTTCTATGAAGCTGAAGCCTTATCACCTTAAACTTGTAATTTTTGATTTATAACAACAACAACACGCTTCAGCCATCCTACATCAGCCAGCTTGACTAATCATAGCCCATCTAGCTATCCGTCCGTCCGTTCATCCGCCCATCTTGCATGCTTTTCTCGAATTTATAACAACAACAGCACGACTCAGCCATCCTACTTCAACCAGCTTGACCAATCATAGTCCATCTAGCTCGTTTTGCTATTTAACGTGTTTGATGTGTTCGCTTGCTACATGTGGAATGAAAGAAGGGCATCGGAGTAATCGGAGTCTTACATGCTTTTGCAACTTAGCGATTTTGTTACGAAAATGTTTCATAGGAAATTATTGAATAAATTAAAAATCATTGAAAACTTTAGATACAAATAATACAATTTACTGATAAAGGTGGCCCTTAGTTACAAATTTTATTTTGTTGACGCTATAGGCTAAAATAATGGATTTATTATAAAACTAAAATCGTTAAGGTTTCATGCGGATTGATGCATTTTTAGAACTCGCTCAAGAGCCTGATAATTGAAACAAGAGTTTTTCTTAATATTTAGTCAAAGAAGTGATAAAATCAACGCTTGTAGTATTTATTGAAAAAACTAGTATATACTTCTTTTTTTATTTTATTGTTTTTTAAATTAGTTATCAAATATAAATATCGGATGATAAGATGACAGTTTCGATATATTACTTTCCGTAAAAAATTTAAGTTTCTTTCTTGTTGTAATGAAAAAAATCAATTTTTACATTGAAACATATTATTCAAATACAAAAAATTGTGTGATTCGTTGAATCACAAAGTCGTTAGCCAATTTTTTACTAGAAGTGGAACATTTGGTAAATTTCGAGTCTGGGTATTATCACGGAAAAAGTAAAAAAAAAAATCCAAAAATACAAAAGTTAGAAAAACGACATCACGGGTGACTTTAGCATAGTATTTGCTTATTTGTGCAAAAAATTACGAAAACAAAAATTCAGCGAAAAGGTTATAATTGTTGAAACTTATTTTTCTATTAAAAATCCAAGTCTGCCAGTATATCAGACCCTGGTTTTTTGTTAAAAAATACTAAAAAAGCTCCCACAACCAACAAATTTTATTTTTAACCATTGCATTTTGCGAATGCTCTTTATTTTGTTTGAAGCTTTAACTTCCTTCAGTAAATTTATTTAAACAAGATGCATTTTTATTTTTGGAGATTTTTAAAAAATAATTAAATAAATCACGAAGTGCATACCAGTTTTTTTTATATATATAATCCACGAGTTAATTTTATTACTTCTTTGATTAAATAAAATTAAAAACTCTTGGAAAAACGCTTTTACAACCATCGGGCTCTTGAGCGGCTTATAAAAATTCATCAACCGGCACGAAAATTTATATACATATTTTAGTTTTATATTAAATTGAATATTTTAAGCTTTTGGCGTCAACAATTAGAGATAACATTGTTTTTCATACACATAAGAATAAGAATTTAAAGAAGAATTCAAAATGGGATAAGAACTAGAATACTTACGTGATTAATACTGATTATAATGATAATACTTATTATAATAGTAATAATAATTATAGCAATAATAAAAAGTTTTTAAAAAGTAAACGTAGTATAACTAGTTACATCTTTAATAGGTTGCAATTATTTTAAGTTTTCGTTGCTTTTTCTATTCGTCATTTTTTTCAGACCAAGAACAATGTTTTCTCAAAAGAATTACAATAAGATAGACTAAAATTTTGGTTTTGAGATCAGAGTATGCATTGTCAAACCATTCTGTGGCGACATGTTGTAACTTCACTGTCGAGGCGAACATCGAAGCGAAGTTTTCGATCTGGCAGTATGTTGTAATATTTTCGTTCGACAGGCGATTTGGTTCGTTTCGAAGTTATGTTCGCTGCACGCAAGCTTTTTTCTGATACTTGGCAGGCTAAATAACGTGAATCAATATTTTTAAAAAATTGTTTTATTAATAAAAAATTTAATTTAAACTAAAAATTATAAATTGGTTACTTTCAACAAATAACATTGTTTGAAAAAAGTAAAGTCAATTTAATTTGAACAAACAGTGCTAAGGTAACCATATATATACTTTTATTACAGCCAATATTTTTATTATTTTACTAACTTAAAATTATTATTCAACACTTCTATGTTGAATAAATAATATATAATAAATAAAACCATGCTTAAATGGATAAATATATCCATTTATATTTACTTCGCTTCTCGATCACTGCCACCAAAATAAAGTGATATTTTATCGCAAATATCGCCTGTCGAAAGTGTTACAACATACCGACTTTCGATAATTTCGACAACTTCGAAACTTTCGAGTTTCTACAATACAAGATTCTACAATAAAAGCCTTAATTCCATTTTTATAGGGTTGTGCCGGAAAAATATTGTTGAATATTAAAATATGCTTTTTATTATTTATAAAACTGCAAAAGTAATGCCTGTTGCGAAAAAACCCTCTGCGTGTGAACCAAATGATTTTAGGCCTATCAGCATATTATCATGTCTATCAAAGGTATGTGAAGCAATAATGGCTGAACAGATTTTAAATTTCCTAAACTTGAACAACCTCTTATCTTCATTGCAATCCGGATTTCGATTAGGACACAGTTGCTCAACAGCCATGTTAAAAGTCCTAGATGACATTAGGAAGCCATATGATGAAGGACACACTACTCTCCTCTGTATGCTAGATTTCTCTAAAGCGTTTGATTCCGTAAATCATATATTACTATGTCAAAAACTAAAGTGCTGGTATGGTTTTTGCAATGACGCTGTAGAGCTAATACAATGCTATTTGTCCAACAGAAAGCAAAGAGTATGTGCTGGCGAAAGGTGCTCTCTATTTAAGCCTTTCATCAGTGGAGTACCCCAAGGGTCAGTTCTTGGCCCTCTACTTTTTTCAATTTTCATAAATGATATTTTCTTATCTTGTAAAAATGCATCTATGCATGCCTATGCAGATGATGTCCAGCTATACCTTTCGCGCAGAACTGGTCTCTTAGAAGATTTATGTTGTAGAATAAATGAGGATCTTAATGATATCAACTGCTGGGCCATAAAAAATTGTCTTAGACTTAATCCTCTCAAATCTTATGTGCTGCCTATTAGTAGATATAAAATAATAGTTGATGACCTACCGGACTTACTTATAGGAGACCACAAACTGAAACTTGTAAGTAGCATTAAAAGTCTTGGCTATCACATAAACTCGTCTTTAACATGTACGGATCATATTAATAACGTAGTGCGTAACATTTATTTTACCCTACGCAATCTCAAAATGTCAGCTCAATTTACTCCTGTAGACGTTCGACTTAAACTTGTCTTGCAATTAATAATGCCCATTATAACATATTTTGAGGTTATTTACAGTAAACTTGACTCGCGTTCAGAACATAAGTTGCAAGTTGCGTTTAATCATGCCACGCGATATGTCTACAATATTCACAGATTTGACCATATAACTCACTTCAAAAAAAGTATCCTTGGCTGTGACATTATTAACTATCTTAACGCAAGAAATTGTATTTTCCTACATGGACTTATTTACTCCAAAACTCCTTGGTACCTCTTTGAAAAACTCAATTTTTGTCAGTCAGTAAGAATGAAAATATTTTTAATACCAACATGGTATTATTTAAACTCTACTAGGTTATTTTTCATTAATGCCATTAGATTATGGAATAGTTTACCAAACACTATTAAGTCTTTGGAAAGAAAAGGTGACTTTAAGCAGGCCATATTTAACTACTTCACTTAAAAGTTGTGTGTGGGAACTGATAGAAATCATTTTTCTCTTCTGTATCTATGTTCTATGTCTTTATGCTCTTTTTCTCCCTTTTCCAGCTGCCTATTCTATAAATTCTTTAAATTCTAGTTTTTAAATTAAATAAATAATAATTTTTTTATAAATTTTTTAAATTTTTGAATTTTGCCGCAGGGCATTCCCTTATGGAGTGTCGGGTATGACGATCCCGCGGATCCTGAGTCATTGCTCTTGTTTTTAATTCAATTTAATTAAATGTAAAAACCCTGTGAAAAATGTAATCGTTATGATTTAGTTATAAAAATAAATCTTAATAATAATAATAATAAATCCATTATTAAAACTAAATTACAATATTAATATACAATTTAATGTTATTATTAAGCTTTTATCTTTGTATTTCAAAAGAACATGTTCTTAAAATACTAATATTAAATATCAAATAAATAAAATAAATAAATTTTCCTCTAAAAATTTTTGTGATGGTGCTACTAAATTTCTAAAATCGGTGACTGATTCATAATTTTTGTGGAAAATGAAAAGTTCACTGGGAACAGATAAAACCTCGTTTTCTTTTCTTATATCATGATAACATTTATCGCAGTTCAGTTTTGGAATGATTTTGTAGGCAACATAGCCTATAAAATATCTAATGGATAACAGTTCAAGATTAATTTCTTTGTAATTTGCAAAAGCATCCTCTATAAAATAGTCAACATACGTATCGCTATTAAAATCAATATCTAATGAATCATTCCTATATGGTTCTTCATCAAGAGCTATTGCAGTATTAATGCCCTCTTCAGATAGTATATTTGGATCTATATTGAAATTTAAGTCAGTTACTTCTTCACAATTGCAATATGAACTTAACTGAACAATTTTCGAAGTCATAAGTTTCGCTAATATATTGTTGAGCTCAGATACTGAAGGGTAAGTATTATTTCCTCCCCTTTGACGCAGTCGTGCAAAAGTATTTTCAAGCTTATCTTGATTTAATAATTTTGTCATAAAAAAAATATATCACTATTTTCCACTAAAATGTGATCAACTAAAAGTAATAGAGAATTAAGAGCCATTTTCATGCCGTCTAGAAAATAAACTCTCTTTTTTTGTCAACAAACGAAACTTGTTTGAGATATTCCAAAAAAAAAAATTTACAAAATCGTGGGACTGATTATTCAACTGAATTGCAGATCTGTAGCAATTATCCGAATACAAAGAACCGCTATTTAGGCAATCAAATATTCGGTCAATTTTTTCAATGAAAAAAGCTGTTGATAGAGCGACTTCTTCCGAATTTTTTTTTTAACCTACCGTATCGAGTACAGTCTTTATGGCAGCCTTAACAGTTTGACTAAATACTTGTGTTGCAAATTTGACTCTCATTTTTTCAAAAGAGTTTGGGAAAATGTGTTGCCTTGTCAATTTCAGACACATTTTAGTTTTTGCAGCAAATTCCATTTCCCAAAGCTCTTGAATAACTTTAAAACTTACAATCACATCAGGTGTATTTTAATCAGAATTCAGCAGTCCATTCCTTAAAGATTTAATTAAATGTGGAAAATCATGTATGCAATATATTTTTTTATTTTTAAATACAAAGAAGGGCTTTTCTAAAGTGACTCCTAAGCTAGAAAAACTCTTTCTATTCGAGGACCCCTGGTCGCAAACTAAAACGCGCACAGAAACTCCAATGCTATCTATTATATTTATATTTTCATGTATGATTTTGCAAAGACTTTCAGCAGATAGGCCATTTTCTGAAACAAAATAATTTTAGATTATAGACCAATTGGAAAACGTAGATTTAAGCATAAATACACAGACTTGCTTACCAATTTTTTTGTTCTTTCAAAACCATTGTCTTCAAAGCCATCTATAACATCTAATTTTAAATTATATCTTAAATCTTTTCTGATTGCCATTTCATCCATTAATAATGTCATTTTATCCCTCTCTCGTTCTTGTAATTTGGAGAATCTGTTTGTTAAAGCTTCAAAAGCAGAATTTTTAAAACTTGCAAAAACTTAATGAGAGCACATCGATTTAAGGTGGAGATATGCGGTAGGGATGTGGCGGCCGTAGCCTAGTGGGTAGAGTGCGTGGCTCCTAAGCTAAATAACCGCGGTAGCCCGGGTTCAATTCCAGCTCAGACAGAACGTTATTTCAATTGAATTGGTTTTTCTGTTCGGTCGTCACCTCTCTGCAGACAATGGCAAACCTCAGAGAGTAAAAATTGCCATGTAAAGCTTCTTGAGAACATAAGCCGTTCGGAGTCGGCATAAAACACGTAGGTCCAGTTCTCGGTTATTTGTGATCAAACATTTAATAACACGCACAACACAATTGATCAATAGAAGCTAGGTCAAAGTCCTTCCAAGGGCTGAAATGGCCAGTTCATTATTTTTATTATATATTATTTTTATTATATATGCGGTAGGTTGAGGTTTAACTTATTTCTTAAGAATGCATAAGTGGACTGTGAAATATAATAAATATTTTGAGCCAAAAACTTTACTTCATCAGAATATTCCTTAGGTCTTGAACTTACTAATAATTTGCAAAAAATTTTAGATTCTTCACTAACATTTTCTAACTGTTCAATATCTATTACTAATTCCTTAACCGTTTTTTTTTTAAGAAGAGATAATTTATTTGATTTATTAGGTTTTTTTAACTTTACTTCTTTTTGCAACTTTCTATGTTTTCTAAGTATATTATTATATTGTTTTTTATAGAAATCAGTTAATTTTACATGTTTTTCGCAATAACTACAATACCCTTCAATAGCTTCGATAATTCGCCGTCTCTTGGGTGAAGATTCGACAAAAGAAAAATCTTCTTCTAAAAGCTCTTTCACTACTTCATTTAAATTAAGTGTTGGAATAGCACCAGATTTAAGTTTTTTTCCCTATATATGCTCTGAAAAAATGACTATCGCATATGTACAAATTTGAGCCGTAGTCCAATTTTTCTCGCCATATCTGGCCTAATTCTCAATCTACAGAGGGAAATTTACACCCCTATTCTGGCAAATTAACAAATTGTTAATCAGTATTTTGAATATTTCTATATGTTTGTTGTTTTCAATACAAAATTTAAAGCTCAAAAAACAAATTTGTTAATGAAATTGTCAATCACTAAAAAGCAGTTAACAATTTTTATTAAAATTTTTTATTTTTGAGCTTCAAGTTTTGTTTTGAAATAAAAAAATTACAACAAACACTTAGAAATATTCAAAATACTGGTTAACAATTTGTTAATTTGCCAGAATAGGGCTGTTAAACAATTTTATGTTTGGGAAATGCCGTTTTGATTTTTTGCAAGTCTATACACAGCATTTAATGCCAGACTTCAAGGAGTTTTTATTTATTTTATTTGTTGCCATCATAACGTCTGCTCGCATTAGCAATTCATATAACAATGAAACTTAAAAACAGTCAGCATAGCTAGGAAGTTCGATCACGCTTGCGTTTGATCGCTTATACAAAAACATTTTGTGCTTTTTTACAACACAACATTCATGTTCGCTCAAAATGTTCTATGCTGCTAGAACTTCCTTTCCGACTTGTTGCAACCCCCCCGCATCAATAAGTGGCAAAGAAAAATGTTTGCGTTTCTTTGCTCATAGCCCTTCTACGTTGGTCCCTTAGTAGTTTAAACAAAAAGGACGTACTGTACTGTCCAGCTAACCAAAATCGAAACTTTAACATAAAACATTAACTTTTAAGTGAATTAAAGTAACAATTTAAGCGAATTAAAATATCAATAGCTAAATAAATACAACAACTTTAATTGAAATAACCATTTGGAAAAAATACAACAAGGCAACAGTAAAATAAATAAATCAACTTTAAGCAAAGCAGCCGTTTGACTGGAAACAAGCAGATATTGGAAGAAAACTACAGCAGTAAGAACAGCATTAACAAATATGAAGGCACCCGGAATCTTTTTAATGAAAGACAAAATGAAATAATAATTTACTAAAAAAAACATATTATAATTTAATATAAAAAAAAATGTTTTTATCACTGCACTGATTATTTTGATTAACAATATTATATAATATTAGGTATTAGCAGTTAGTAAAGTAAGGCATAATTAGGAACAACTAAGAAAACAAAATAATAATAAATTTGAATCCTCAAGTAGGCTTAATATTTACTCTTATTAGTTAAATGTTTACAAATTAATTAAAATGATCCAAGACGAGCAAATAGCTGCGACCGTACCAAAACTAAACCTTAACTCACTCTCTACTAATCCACCATTGTCGATTTTCACAACTAACCAAAGGAAGGAATTAGTAAGCTTAATACCTGCAACAGTTGCAGACATTTTAAATCCTAAATCAGAAGAAAATGAGGAACAAATAGTAGACTTGAGTAGAAATGTTGACAATTCTGAAATAATACCAGATGTGGTAAAAAGTTTGAGAGAATTTTTTGGGAAAGGCGGTGAGTTCAGTTCATGGAGGAAATTAGTAGATAGGATACTTTTGATGTATGAACAAAGATACACCGAAATATTTTGCAATCCTGCACACCATTCGCCACAAAATTATTGGTGATGCAGATGCAGCGCTGGAGTCTTATCGTACTCCCTTGAATTGGAATAAAATAAAGAAATGTCTGATGTTACACTACGCGTACAAGAGGGAAGTAAGCACCCTCGAGTATCAAATGAAAACGCTTGCGCAGCGCGAGCGTACTGTAAAAGAGTTTTACCAACAGGTTTATGAATATCTTTCTCTCATTTTAGATAAAATCGATTGTCTTGCATTAGGAGAAGAAGCATTGATCGCCATGACCACAGCCTACAGAGAAAAAGCGCTTGACACATTCGTAAAGGGTTTGAATGGTGTCTTTCCAAGTCTTTTAAGCGTTAGAGAGCCAACCAGTTTACCACAAGCTCTCCATATTTGCCTTAAGTTAGGTAATATGAACTAAAGAACTAACATTATGGGTCAAATACAAAGCAACTCTTGTATCCCGAACGTACTAACCTGTCACATGGACCATTTTATAGGACAGCTCCACAATTTGGACAAAATCATTCTTACATCCCAACACAACCATATTTCAAACCACAACACCTAAACCACCAGTCCCGATGGAAGTTGACAAGTTGATTCAAACGAGACATGTTAAATACCAAAACAGACCACCGTATCAGCAACCTCAAATTTCTAGCCCCCAAGTTCAGCGGTATCCTGTCAATAGGTCACTTCAAGGTAATCATAATTTTAACTAAGAAAATAAGTGACCAAACTTGCAAGTTACAGAACAACCCAATACATTCCCGAGAGTTTTCAATACCAAAACAGTGGAAATTTCTCCGCCAGAAGACGATAATGAAAGCGAAAATTATCCCGAAAAACACTACCTAGAACACCAAATACATCAAACTGAATATGAAGTAGAAAACGGAGAAACCGACTCTTGTAATGACAATATTAATTTTTTTGATTAAACACTTAGGCCTTTTCCACACTTGGTCAACGCAACTCCAACTCAAGTTGCTAGCCTGTGTATTTATACCGGAACCTTCAGATTAAGGTGCATGCCACACACAGCGGACATGGACAAAGTTGTTGTTGTTATCACGGGTAAAAGAAAAAACTGGAAATTGAGAGAGCTTCTTACTCATCAAAAAATTTTCAGGCAACCGACAACAATGTTCACGGCCCAAAGCTGAAAACAATTTGGACAAGTTTTGCATTTTCTTGATGTTTTACGTTTAGTAGTAATAAAACTGCACTGCAGTAGGAAATGTACTATTTGAATTCATCAGTAATGCGATGTTTGTTGTTTAGTATTGAATTGTACGCTGCTAGTGCTATACATGGCTTGAATGGCATTTATTTATAAAAAGAAGAAGAATACTTGATGAACATACAAAATGCAGCCCGGCTAGCTGCAGAAAATGGATTCAACTGCACAGCTGAATATTATTAGTGATTGTTGTGAATGTAATATTAATGATTTAATATATTGTTTTTTTAGTGATTGTGTATTTTTTATAATTTAAAATATGAACGAAAAATATGCATTGATGTTATTTATAAAAATTTATAAATTTTTAAACTTTATTTTCCATTTATAAACTATTCCATTGCATATATGAAAGTAACACGTCATTGTATATAGTATTTATAGTACTTGTATGTACAGCTGCAGCTGTCTCTTTTGCCCTTGTATTTTAGGGCAATCGTCAAGAGAAAATGTGAGCAGTAGATTTACTGATAGTATAACTGATCAAGCTAGTCATACATTACAGCCGCGTATTTAAAAAATAAACTGTTTATATATACATATATCTTGTAATATCGTTTAAATCGTTAAAATTTACAATATTCTAACAGATAAGGTTATGGCTATTAATTGGAGTAGAAATATTACTGAAATGCTCATAAATGAATTTCAAAGCCAACCGGCTTTGTGAGATATTCTTAAAAAAATTATAAATGCTTTATCATCTGTGAATCTTAGCTCCTTTGATAAATTTATCATCCCTTTCTTATGTCTACCAATTCTCCATGGCTTAATCCAGCAGGATCTTTTTTCACTTTTTTTAACTCCATCCAGAGTTTTATCAACTCAACAATTGTTTTTATTGTGACCATATCGTTTTTATATGTGGATACATTCCTGCATATATATTGGCCAATGTTATTAATTTTTAACCCCGGAGATCAGAATTTAACCCATCAATTTTAAATGCAAATAAAACCACTTATAAACAACCTATAGAGGGTAGCCGTTTTATTGAATCGATTGCATAAAGGAGCATTACCTGCACGAAATGGTAGCAAAAACGTAGTAAATTTAGCTTCCTCCATTATCGAACAGAAAACTACGTGTAGCATACCGTGGACAAAACAATGAGAGAGAGGAAAAAAAATGGCGAAAATTCCAATGTTTGACGGACAAGCAGACACCGTGTGACATGCCCCTAAGCAACTTGCACGCAACAAGTTCTCGACACGTTCTCAACCTGTTCAACGCAACGCGGCTTTCCGCAATTTTCATCGGCGACTTGTTGCATCAGTTTGTTTGTTTTGTTAATTGTTTGTAGTGCAGTATTAATCAAGGTGAATAAGTTAATTAATTAGTTCTTTTTTTCATTAATAGAATCTTAAAGAAGAAGAAATAGTTTGCAGGATGAATGAGCAAGTGTTAAATATTAAATAATAAATATATGTTGCATGACTTTTGAAGCAAGTCTGAAAGCATTCGGTTTATAGTTGCATTGCTTTTCAACTTTTTCACTGTTGCGTTGATGTTTCGTTGGTATTGCGTTGACCAAGTGTGGAAAAGGCCTTACTCATTACCATATTTTCTTTTCAAAACGAAAAATGCCAAGAAAGTTGAAATTTGTTATAGACACTGGCTCTAACAAAACTTATGTTACACAGAAATACATGCGAAATCCTATTCCAAATAAACCATTTTTTGTGAATTCTGTTGGTGGTCCAGTTAAAATTGCTCGTCATGCAAAAATTGAAATATTTGGTAATGAAATAGGTTAACTGAAATTTACCCAATCTAACAGCCTTCGATACCATAATAGGCAATGACACATTAAAATATATAAATGCAGTAATCTTCACAAATTTGAATTACTTCACTATCCTTAATAAATACAGATACCCTATCCATCAATTACAAATTAATGCTATTGCACATACATTAGGTCTGTTCCCGTACCTGCAAGTTTGTGAAAACTTTTGAAAACTTTCACTACTTTTTACTAATTTCCGTTCCCGTACACCAAAAACTTACAAAAGAGAGTGATAACCAGAGAGTAAAACATTTCCCCCTCCTTGAGAAAAGTTGTAGTTTCTGCTACACGAATTTCGTTTAGTAAAAACTTGCAAGTTGTGATGTGTTGACAGAAATGTCAAAATTTGCGCTAAAACCACTAAAAAACAGAAGACAAAAGGAAAGGAGGTATCTCCTTTAATTTTTCATCTTCATATTTATCAATGTCAAAAATTTCCTCATCACTATCACTTTTAGATTTACTTGAAACAATAAAATCAATTAATGCAGCTAATTTTCAGACATATTCCAAATCTTCAAAAAATTTTTGGTCAAATTTACAACATGTGTTCTTGACGTTTGATTAAAAGTTGCAAGTTTTTACTTAAAAGCGTTCCAGTACTTCTTGCAACTTTTACTGCTCAGAGACAATTTTTTTGCTTACTCTCTCAAATTTTGTAACTTGCAAGTTTTTCGAAGATAGTAGAAACTTGAAACATATTTTTAACTCTTGCACAACTTTATTTTCCGAACCCGATAAAAAAATTACCTATGTTACTAATGTCAAAATATTCGAGGCCAATATATTCGAAAACTTATCCATACCCAATGCCCCTAAAAAAAGAAATAGACAAACAAGTTGAGGAATTGTTAAAAGATGGCATTATTCGCCCATCGAAGTCTCCTTGCAATTCACCTGTGTGGAGTGTACCCAAAAAGCAGGACGCTTCAGGAGTAGATAAATTTCGTATGGTTGTCGATTATCGGAAATTGAATGAAGACACCATACCAGACAAATATCCAATTCCGGATATTACCACAATTTTAGCTAACTTAGGATCAAACAAACTTTTCTCTACAATTAATCATAGGGTTCCACCAAATTGCCCTCAACGATTAGTTTGATTGAACAACGAGCGATTGAAAACATATTTACTTGATTGGTGTCGTCTGCGGGTTACAGGCTGATATAGGGCTGCATAAGTCTACAGCACTTGCCTAGGACAACTTTGCACATATTTTTTTTAAATACTATTCCGACCAAAAAAAAAATACGCAATTTTAACATTTAAAATTGCCGTTTATTAAAGGAACATAAAAAAAAATATTTCACAGGTACAAATAGTATGTAATACATATATAGTTTATAAGTCTTATTACAGAAAATAAGAAACATCAATTCAGTCAATAAGGTAAAAAAATATTGCTTGGACTTATTTATAATTAAGGTTTGACCCAATCATATTTTGCAGATTTGATTTTTTTGAATCATCAATAATATACTTTTTCGTTTTAATATAGTTATACATAATGCTTTCCAAGGTGGTAATGATTAGCGAGTTTCTTTTCGTTCTCCATTGCGAGGAGACGAGTGAAAATAATTGCTCAATATTTCCTTTGCGTACTAGAACTGCATACTAAAATTTTACTATTTTTAACAAGTTTATTTTCGCTCATTTAGTTTAGTATTTAAAAAAAAATACTTCCATTTTTCATTTTTTTTTTGCAAAAAAAAAATGTTCAGTTTTTACTGATACACTTTTATTTTTCTTTCCATGTTTTTAACCGGGACATTTTCTATTGTGCACCGGGACAAAGGGACACCGGTCTCAAAACTGGGACATTTCCGGGAAAACCGGGAATTACTCTGGTTTTGTTGATAAACTGAACTGGCTTATATATCTTAATAAATGCTTTTGTAAGCATTATTTATTAACAAAATATTTATTGCTTTAACAACAAAACTACAAATTATATTATAATGTAAAGTCAAAAATATGTAAGTTCCGCATTATTGTGATACTTATTGCTGACATATAAATTTATTTGTTGTTTTGGTTGTTTTGTTTTGAATTAAAATCGAAACGTGTTTCTGGACCGAATTCAACGTCGTGCGATTTATTTGATAGGTGATAAAAATATTTCATCCTATCAACTCTATTGGAAGTCGACGTAATGTTGGTTTCGTAATGGCCTTATAGTTTTAAGAGCATGAACATATAGAATATATATATATCAAATGAAAACTTTTTATAATACAAAACAAATTTTTACATTAATTTAATTGTGTAAGTTTGAAGAAGGCAAAAACAACAAGAACAACAAATTTGTTTTTAAATAATTTTTATTTAGAAGATGAAATGTTTTAAAATAGTCTTGAAAAATATAAATAAAAAATATAATAATTTTTCTCTATTACTGTATACCAAGGACCTCTACGTCTATACTTACGATACTATCGAAACTGTGTCTGTTTTTGTTTTCTTTGTTTGGTCATAAGTTATTTTGAGTGCACGCTCTTGGAAACTTGCTACCAGGCGCTCAGCAAATGTAGCTAGCAAATATCAGTAAGGCCGCGTTCATAGTGAACGCTTTGGCTGATGCAGATGCATAAAGCTGCTTTGTCGACCTTTTTTTGACATAGTGAACGGTTATTCAACGCTGCACAAAGTAGCTTATTGAGCTTACTGGTGTTCATAGTGCGCGCTTTATGCTTGTGAATTAGGTGCTTTGTTTTCATTTGTCTCTTTGGAAAATAATGCCTTCAATTACGTTTTGCAAAGTTGCTGACAATGAAACGGTCCGCTTCAGTGCTTTTAAAAGTGCACACCGTTTTCAACCAAACCGATTGGCTATCTGGGCTATCGAAGGACAAAAATGAAAGCAACTGATGTGTATTTATATATCGTAAGCTTAACGTGTAAAAGTGCTAAATCAATATATCGAAATTTTACAGGAGAGACAAAAAACTCAATAACTTTGTTAATAAACCTTTTTTTTAAACTAAATGTAGTTACGTTAATTGCATCACTATTCAATGTCAAGATATTGCAAAAACAAAAAGAGATGTGTATTGTTTACTTTTTGGCTATTTTATGAGTTAGTACTTTTTCTGCTTTTGGAAAACAAATTTTTATTCGTACTTAGCATGTTTTCTTAAAAAATCTTCCCACATTATTAAAAATAATAAGAACTCAATTTAAGTTTCAAATGTTAATAGGAATTTGTTTATTGTCACATAAATATATAAGTTAACAACAATAAAATGCGACACTGCAGTTCTCACGATAAACGGACAACGAACCCGATACCTGTGTAAAAACAACAACCTTTTGCCTACGTGAGGAAATGTGCTGACGCAATTTCAGACTGCAACAATTTGGAGCTCGTTTTTGTTTTCATTATTATGTTATGAAAATTGTTAAGTTTAGTTTTTAAGTGGTAATGAAATAAAACGGACATTAGTCCGAAAAAATATTTTTTTATTAAAATAAAATAAAAATTCGTTAACTGGCGCCCAACGTGGGGCATGCGCGAGTGTTCCAAAATTCTTTAAAAATAGAAAAAGAATTTTAAGCGAAAAGACACTAACGATCATAAAGTGGTAACCAATCCATAAAAAAGTGATTTTAAAATTGAACAAAAAAGTGTGCTAACCACGCCACTAAAAAGGGCACTAACGATCATAAAGTGGTAACCAACCCATAAAAAAGTGACTCAAAAAAGTGAAAAAGTGTGCTAAGCCACACCACTGAAAACACGAAGTGTTCCAATAAAAAAAAGTGTCTAGTGCATCAATCACAGCACCAACGGCTTATAACCGAAAAGCATATCACAGAAAAAAAATAACTTGGAAACGAGGCCCCCGAGTAGTGAAAGCAAAAAGGAGCAGGAAAGCCAACTGCAGCCGCCAAGGAATTTTTCTAAGGAAACTCAAGCATCCCCATAACAAAAAATAAAAGAAGAAAGTTTCTTTTTCTTGTTCAACGAATTGAAATGATTGTATTGATACTAATGTAAGTTTATTTTGAAAATTATATAAAAATTAAGTGAAACATTGTATAAAAAATAAGTGAATAAATTTTATATTGAAAATTAATTGAAAGTGAGGAATATGCAAACAAAATAAATTAAAAATTAAATTTCAAACTAAAAATTGAATTCAAATTTAGTAAACTTAAAAGAATCAAATTTGAAAAAAATTAAGCGATATCTAAAGAAAATAATATTCAAAATACAATTTAAAACTAAGAAACTTGACAAGAATAAGCAATTGTTTTAACAAGAATTTATCCTTCCTTCAACACAAATTATTAAGCTAGAAAGAAAGAAACGAAGGGCAATTTTTTCCTGATCCAACAAAGTTAAGCTACGCGAAATTCAATTAAAACCGTGACCGAAACAAATTTAGACGAAACATGCCAACAGACAATAATATACTTAGGCCTTCGGCCCTCGGACCGGTTGGTGAGTTTCAGGCAACCCAAACTCCGGCACTTTCCGAGCTAGTAACCAGATTGGTAACTGAAGCTCTTAGAAAAGAGGACAGGGATATTATTAACTCCTTGCTTAATCCAACGAGCGATCATTCCACTGATGTTGACGACAGCATCAACCCTACTAGCTCAAACAATTTAGCCGAAATGGACAAAATTCCTGATGTGGTGAAAAGCCTTCGTGAGTTCTCTGGTCAAGTTGGAGAATTCAGTTCATGGCGAAAAAGTGTTGAACGAATTCTGAACATTTATTCTGGCCTCAGAGGCACCGCTAAATACTACGGGATATTGAATGTGATTCGCAACAAAATTGTCGGCCATGACACCGTACTCGAATCATATAACACGCCTTTAAATTGGGATAGAATTGTGAAGTGTCTAACGATGCACTATGCGGACAAGAGGGACATGGGTACTCTTGAATATGAAATGATTTCTCTTATTCAAGGAAATAACACCATCCCAGAATATTACCAGATAGTCTACCATCATTTATCATTTATCCTAAACAAACTTTCCTCAATGGAAATGGGTGCAGAAAGTCTTCATAATTTAACTAAAACGTATCGAGACAAAGCCCTCGATACGTTCATTAGAGGTTTAAATTGCAACCTGCCTCGCCTTCTAAGTATGAGAGAACCCGTTGACTTGCCCGAAGCCCTTCATCTGTATACAAAATTACAAAATGTCGATTTTCGAACAAATTATGCGCAGAAGAATATCATAATGCGCAAACACAACCCACCTCCAGTTCCTCCAAGACATTTTCCTTCCCAGGCACCACCTCTACCAGCCCCAAGACGAACATTTTATCCAGAATTATTTAATACCCCAAGACAGTTAGCAAACCTAAACTTCAATAGACCTCCACCACAGTTTAAAAGACAGTTCCAACCTCAACAGTTTCTACCACGTACTAATTATTATCAATCCCAACCGAATTCACTCCAGAATAGATCAAACTTACCACCTAAGCCCCTTCCTAGGCCTGAGCCGATAGATGTAGATCAATCAATCCAATCGAGGGCAATAAACTATCAGAACCGCCCAAGACAAAATAATAATTTCCATAAAAGACCACCAAACCAAATGTCGCAACAAGCTGTCCCGAATAAATATCAAAGACTTTTTAATACACAACAATCAAATAACAACGATACTACTAATCAAAACGAAAAATCAGAAGAAAACTATACCGAAGACCATGCAAACTACACTGACGAAATGCAAAATAGCGATCTTCAATATGACCAAACCCTTATCGACTATATCGATAATCAAAATACCACAAATCTAGATCCACCCGAAACACTAAATGACGTCTATTTTTTAGATTAACGAGCTCTTCATTACCATTTATCGAAAAGGTCATGAAGAGTGGTGAAGTCCTCAAATTTTTGATAGATACAGGGTCTAACAAAAATTATATTCAACCTCGCTAAATAAGGCGTCCCATCTCTAATAAGAAACCATTTTATGCTAACTCCGTAGGTGGAAACGTTAAAGTGACACACCACACCGAAATCGATATGTTCGACTCATTAACACCCAAAATTAAATTCTTCCTTTATCCGACCCTCAGCTTATTTAATGGTATCATAGGAAATGGCACACTGAAAGATCTGAATGCAATAATTCACACCCAAGATAATTTCATGACAATTGATCCAGGAATAAGAATACCATTGAAACAGCATTTATCTGAAACAGTGAACTTGATTGACATACGAACGGACCATTTGACCAAAGAACAAACAAAACGACTTCATAGTATAATTGGAAAATGCCCAAATCTTTTTTCGGAGCCAAACGAAAAACTGACCTATACGACAACGGTTAAGGGTGAAATTCGCACTACCTCCGATAGTCCAGTTTATTCGAAATCATATCCCTATCCCATCGCATTAAAAAGAGAAGTCGAAACTCAATTAAAAGCCTTGCTCGAAGACTGAATTATCCGTCCATCCAAGTCCCCCTATAATGCGCCTGTCGGTACTCGTTGCTACGTCTACATAGACGACATCGTAATTTTCGGACGTGACGAAGACGAACATTTTCAAAATTTATAGATTATTTTCAAAACATTGGAAAAGGCAAACATGAAAATTCAAATAGATAAATGCCGTTTCTTGCAAAGCGAAATAGAGTTTTTAGGGTTTATAGTTTCACCAGACGGAATTAAAACCAATTACAATAAGGTGAAAGCCATTGTAAGCCTACCACCTCCTACGACACTCAAAGAATTAAGATCTTTCCTCGGTATGTCAGGATACTACCGTAAATTCGTTAAGGACTACGCTAAGCTTGCGAAACCCCTGACATCCCTTTTAAGAGGGGAAGATGGACGAGTGTCCGAAATTCAATCTAAACATAAAGTAATTTCACTCAACCAAGAAGCTTTAGATGCATTTAAAAAATTGAAAAACGCCCTCGTTTCTGAAGAAGTTCTTTTCGTGCACCCCAACTTCAACAAACCATTCGAGCTTACAACTGACGCATCCGATCACGCAATCGGTGCTGGGCTTTCTCAAGACCAGAAACCAATAACCTTCCTCTCAAGAACACTAAGTCAAACCGAGGAAAATTACGCTACTAATGAGAAGGAGATGCTCTCAATCATTTGGGCACTCAACTCACTGCGTAACTCCTTTACGGTTCCAGAGAAGTAGTTATTTACACAGACCACCAACCACTGACACATACCCTCAGCAACAAGAACACAAACGCAAAAATGAAAAGGTGGCAAGCCATACTGGAGGAGTATAACCACGAACTTCGATATAAGCCTGGCCGAACAAATGTGGTTGCTGACACGCTTTCTAGACCACCCAAAACAGTTCAAATCAATTCTATGAAGATTTAATATGCGGTGTAGAAACCCCAATAAACGTATTTCGAAACCAGATTATATTGAAATTAGGCGATGAAAATTCATACCAAATTCAGAACCCATTCGATAACTACAATAGACACATTTTTATTAAGCCACACTACACACATACCGATATCATTAATATATTTAAAAGGTATTTAAATCCAAAAACCGTCAATGGACTATACGCCGAAGAAAGGATAATGGGAATAATTCAAGAGGTATACTCGATACATTTCCGTAATTACAAAATAAGGCGAACTCAAGTCTTAGTAGAAGACATTGCGAACGAAACAGAACAGGAGGAAAAAATACTTACTATCCACCGACGAGCTCACAGAAATCCAGAAGAAAACAGATTGCAATTATTAGAAAATTTTTATTTCCCGCGAATGTCATCAAAAATCAAATCCCTTACGAAGAATTGTTCACTTTGTAAAGTGCAAAAATATGACCGACACCCCAACAAACCCATCCTAAAACCAACACCCCTTCCTAAATACCCAGGCCACATAGTCAACATTGATATTTTCTCTACTGAAAAAAATCTAGTCTTAACAGCCATAGATAAACTTACTAAATATGCAAAAACCATTCCTATTACAACACGTTCTATCGAAGACATAAGAACACCGTTAAGGGATGTCTTATTCTTCTTCTCTGTGCCAGAAATCGTCGTAATCGACAATGAGAAATCTTTAAGTTCCGCATCCATGGCTACCATGATTCTTGAACATTTAACGAACTTTTGGATAGAGCCACTCACGAGTATAATTGTACTATCCATTCCGTCACTGGAAAAAAAACCTGTGGAACTTCTCCTAGGGCGATCACCCAGAGTAAGTCCCGATGACTTTGAAAGAATAAGACAGGATAACATTGAAAAACTCAAAAGAAAACAGGAAAAAGATGAAAACAATCACAATAAAAAACGTAAACCACTAAAGAATTATGAAATAGGCGAAACAGTTTTTGTCAGACAAAATAAAAGATTAGGATCCAAACTTACTGAACGCTATAGTCAAGAAATAGTTAGGGAAAACAAAAACAGCACCATTACAACCGAATCGGGCAAAGTTATACATAAAAGTAATATACGAAATTAATTTCTACTTCCAGGTCATCTTTAATCCTTGTAGGATGAGAAATACAAATTCTTGACTATACCAATTCACAAGTAGTAGCTGTCCACTTTGGACGGGCGAAAATTAAAACAGGAAATTTCAAGATTATCCACGAAATTAACATGAAACAGTACGACGACATTGTACAGGTACTAACTGCAGCATTTGAAAAAGACATTCCAAGAGACCAGCCCTATATCCCTACCTCCGCCATGAATTATCACAAATCGAGGAAATGCTAGCACATCTTAAGTCAAGAGTTATTAAAAGATCGCTAGACTTCTTAGGATCTGCTTGGAAGTGGGTTGCAGGGACACCCGACCACGAAGACTTTGTTACAATTCAAGAAAAAATAAACAACGTTCCCACTAACAATAACAACCAGATCATAATAAACAAACTTGTAAGCGACAGACTTAATAACATAACTCACGCTACAAACGCCATAGAAAAATTAATGAAAACCTGCACTAAATATAGACACGAATTAATATCTAGTTTACAATATAAAATGAAGCTAATAAAAGAAGAACTAACTAATATTAAATATGCTATCAATTTTGTAAAATCCGGTACTGTAAATACACTAATGCTTTCAAACACTGAAATAGAAATAGCTACCACGTTGTTAGACAGAGAAAAACTGCCCTACGCAACTCCCCAGGAAGCTCTCGAGTTTGCAAATGTTAAAATTATTACGAACAATTTGTCACTTCTGTATATTGGAAATATTCCCACTACAACAATAGACACTTTCGAGAAAATTTTAATAAAACCTATAAAAAGAAATAATACAATAATAGATATCGAACATAGTACAATTTTAAAAACAATGATGTTATCTATTCAATAGTAAAAGAATGCAAACTTTTTAATGGTTTAACAATCTGTAATCAAATAAATTTACTAGACATAAACAGCACTTCATGTATACCCAACATTCTAAGAAGCTCCCAATCAACATGTAACAAATCCAGCGGGCAACAAATTATAACCCTAGAAGAAATAACAACCGGCGTTCTACTTTTAAACGACTTCAAGGAAATAGCTAACATTAACGACATTCCGCATGCACTGAATGGAACATTCCTTATTAACTTCAACAACGCAACAATAACAATAGACGATAACGTTTACATCCAACGATATCCCTAGCTTCAAACCTCTACCACCTGCTTTGCAACCTACACCATACGAAAAACAATACAGAGAACTCTTATCCCTCGAGATGATGAAGGACTTAAACATTAAAAACACAAACCAAATCCAACTACTGAAAACGGAAAATAGAATCGAACGATGGACTAATTTGGGACTCTCTACAGTTCTGCTCATTCTTTTAGCTGCAATCCTAATATTCAAAATTCTGCTAAGAGGGAACACAAAACTTGTAATTAAACAAAATACAAACTTATATACTACATAAATACAGCCTTACTTTGTTGCTGTGAATATTAGATATTATATAAGAACTTAAAAATTATCTAACCTGTATTATATCTCATAATTTTGCAGTCTTACTTTATTGCTCCTAGTCAAAATCATATAAAAAAATTAGTTAATCAATATTTATTACAAATTGTTTAGGCCACAACCCCAAGAGTTAATGAAAGAAAAAGATTTTTCTTTTACTGTCTTATCGACACGTTCAAGTATCGATACTCGATACACGAACGGGTCGCTCGATCGGCTTCTCCGACGAGTGCATTTGGCGGTTGCAATTATTCACTAATTGGATTGCCGAACAACCGAAACGTCTAAGATAAAAACCAACCTTTTTTGTGACGTACACATACTGGAAATCCGCGGTACTGTTCAACTTTTATTATTCACATATTGAAGATAATTGTAGCTGCATTTAATGTATATAAATAAAAATTGTGAAGTCTAATTTTACTTACACTAGCTGTGTTTTTTTTCTTTTGCTCTTCTTCCTCGCACTGCCTTACAAACTTCGAGCACCAATTGCACGAAGCTTGTATGCAAATTTAAAAAAAAAATAAACTGGCCATTTCAGCCCTTGGACCCTTGGAAGGACTTTGACCTAGCTTCTATTGATAAATTGTGCTGTGCGTGTTATTATATGTTTGATCACAAATGACCGAGAACTGGACCTACGTGTTTTATGCCGACTCCGAACGGCTTATGTTCTCAAGAAGCTTTACATGGCAATTTTTACTCTCTGAGTTTTGCCATTGTCTGCAGAGAGGTGGCGACTCCTCTACAAATCATAATTCCGCAGTCTCTTCGTTGCTGATAATAAAAAATAATATAAAAAATAAATAAATTATTCATGAGGTAAGTCATCATAAAATTTATGATGATCTCTTGACGAAATCAATTTAAACATTGCAAGTCTTCGAATTTCCTAGCCGTTATTAATTTTATTTTTTGGTAAAGTTGTTCTAAATTGCACCATTCTAATGCAATTACTTTCTTATTTGTACTTTGGGTAAAATGCTCCTTGGATCAGTGTAGCGTACTTTAAAAAAAATTTCTCGATTTCGTGTGTATCGTATCGCACGTATGTCTGATATTTTGGCATCGCCTTTACCACGGCCAGGACGAATGGTTTTACAAAATGCAATTTTATTAAATTTGAAAAAAAAAAATCATAATTTATGTAAGTGACATCGTATGGTTCAGGCGTTTTTTTGAGCTGCTTTGCATATTCCAATATATTCAGAAGGAACATCAACATTTCTATTCCTCATGGCTCGCTCTATGGTAGAGTGAACGCTATCTGCCTCCATTTGCGTATGACCAGTCTCTGGTATTTTTTGTGCGATGACAATTTATGTTTGATAGCTGCATTTAAAAGTGCGTTACTCATTAAGCAATTGCGGTTTTGGTATGTACATTGTTGTGACTCAACGAGGTATTCCCCAAAATATTGTCTTTCTACTAGTGGCCAAGTGCTGGCAATGAAAGTTGATCCACCGCAACAACTAAGCGAGCGATCAACATTCATTGCATTGCGGCATTTTCAATGCCAAGGCCAGTCAATTAAAATAAAAGTAAGACAATAAAATGAACACTGATCTACCACAACAACTGGGCGATCAGTTTTAATTTTATTTAAAGACAATAAAATAAAGCCAACAATTTACTTCTGTGCGGCCAGCGTAAAATGCTGACCATACAAAAACTAGAGGTAAATTAATTTCAATATTTTATTGTTGTATTTAACATACACACAGTTTGGCTAAGCGAATAACGCAAAACAAGTATAATTTAAATAAGAATTTAACGTTGGAATATGACCCAATTACACATGTCATACATGTTTGTATGTTTGTTCGGCCCAAGTTGGCACCATTAAATAAGTATGTATGAATATGTTTTAAAATAAGAATTAATTGTAAACAAATAATACAAAACTAGATTAAGAACCTAATAATGAAGTTAAATTATTGTGCAAGAGGCGGAAGATAAATTACGCAACCGCTGATTAATCAATAAGTAGAATTAAGTTTGTAAAAATGAAGAAGAAGAAGCGCGGCCAGATATGTTATAAATATCTGGTCCCCGCTAAAATAAAAGAGATGGATATGGAAAACCGAAACACCTGCAGTTGTTTTTACTGAAGAAAGCCGGATTTTCGATACGAAGGACACCCCCACAAGTAAGTATAAACAAAAACCTCGCCTCCTGAATGCACCTAAGGGTGACGGCGACAGAGGTATTTTTTTTGAGTAGTTGCCAGTGGCGCTCTTAAGCGCCGGCAAACAACCCGTAGGTAGGACGTCGCTCGGCGACTGTAGGACCAACGCGTATCCTCTCAGAGAGGATTCAACAACATTAGACCGTCCCATTTTTTTGACTTTTTCGAAAAGTTCCCGGGACGCGTTGATTTCTGATTCTACTCTTAAAAACATGAATTTTGGTATATAACACTTTAATATTAACTAACGGTAAATAGTCGCGCAAACGGGTTAAAGGATTTTTGGCTAAAAATGCATTATTTCAAAAAAACAAGGAATTTCTTCTTCAGTGTTGCATATAACTAAGAAACTAATGAAACAATTTTTGTCAATTTATACTTGTTTGAAAGTTAATAAGATTTATAAGAAACATTGCATTTTGTTTAGCACATTTTTTAAAAAAACTCTGCAAAGTAAAATTTTGATTAAAATTTTTTCGAAAATTTTATAACTTCAACTCACATTACCCCGCGTTACAAGACCATGAGGAAGAAGTTTTTGACTATGTAAATTTTGTATTTTGAGGAATTTTACAGCAAAAGTTTTGATGTATAATTCGAAGATTTCTGGTGCGGTTTTTTTTCAAAAAGCAACAGAACTGCACAGAGAATTTTATCGAAAAATAATAAATTTTAATTTTATTAAAGTTATATGTATGTGATATCAGATTAATTTGCGAGATATTCAACTTTGTTTTTGCAATGTGCAATTATTTAAATGACTATTTCTGTGGTTACAGGGAATAATGATTAAACTCAAAGTATCGTAAAAAACGATATTTTTATTGCACTAACTCCGACCTTTTCCCGAAATATATGAACTGTTACAAACGAAATATGTGTAAAAAGTTTTTTCCTGTATCCTTCCAAAGATTGGCAATAAAGAAACTGGCATATCGCTTTTTTACGATAGCTTGAGTTTGTCATTCTTCCTTGTGACCACGGATTTTAGCCATTGATCTGATATTGATCATTCTTCGAAAGAACAACAATTTAACAAAAGCACGGACATTTATGCTCTTGTTTTTTAGTAGGACAATTACAATGTCATATGTTTTGGAAATTTGTACATTTGTACATTTGAACAGTCTTTTTGGTATAATTTGCTATAGTTGTTGCAAAATTATTTTCCTCTTGAAATTCTGCTTAACTCAATTTCTTGTCGTTAAAATCTTTTAGCACAATTAATTGGTTTTTTATTTGCTTAAAAATTTACTTTTTTCTGTTCAGTTCTGTTACTTTTTGAAAAAAAAGCCCGCATCATAAATCTTCCAATTATACATACAAATTTTTGCTGTAAAATTCCGCAAAATACGAAAAATTTACCTGCTCAAAAACTTCTTGCTCATGCTCTTGTAGCGCGGGGTAATGTTAGTGAAGTTATAAAATTTTCGAAAAAAATTTTAATCAAAATTTTACTTTGCAGAGTTTTTTAAAAAAATGTGCTAAACAAAATGCAATGTTTCTTATAGCATAAGATGGAAAATTTTATTAACTTTTAAACAAGTATAAATTGACAAAAAGTGTTTCATTAGTTTCTTAGTTTTATGCAAAAAACTCAAGAATAAATTTCTTGTTTTTTCGAAATAATGCATTTTTAGCAAAAAACCCTTTAAGCCGTTTTTACCGTAAGTTAATATTAAAGAGTTAAATACTAAAATTCATGTTTTGAAGAGTAGAATCAGAAATCAACGTGTCACGGGAACTTTCCGAGAAAAGTCGAAAAAGTTGGACGGTCTAATGTACATCCATCACTATAAAATATTATTTTGATTGGGTTTTTATTGTCGCTAAGTAAGGATTTTGTTTTCAATAAAGTACAATCAAATACTTGCAAATTCTTCAGCATTAACCCCTCCTTCATCTTCATTCCATAAAAAGCAGTACCCTTGTTTGTTTATAAGGTTATAGAAGACTAAATTTTGTACCTGCAGTTTTGATCGATAGTACATGCTACTAACTTGCGATTTCGGAGCCATCAGCACCGCTTGCAAATCAACTGTGAGCACATGAGATTCTTAAGATTTGTCTGTGTGTTTTTCCATCCTTGCCTCTTATTTTTTGACTTGATGACGATTATAATCTTCAAGTGGAAGACTGCCGACAGAATAATATCGAAAGTGGTTTGACGTTGTAGACCACTCTTTAGAGTAAAAGTCATACAGCATTTTTTTCAAATGCCATTCTGGCAAAAGATATTTTTTTTTTTGAGTAACAGCACTACAGTAGTCAGATTCCATTACTGGTAGAGAATCAAAAAATAAATGCATGCCTTTTTTTCTTCAGAATAGTTTCGTTGAACTTTCTTCATGGAATTATTGTGTGCAACTAAAGGCTTCTTCGTCCAATTAAGTACAGAGCGTCGACCTATACTCAAGGTGTAAAAAAAATGGTCTGCACACGCGCATGTTTTTATTATCCACTTTTAAGTGGTATTTCAAAGTTTGAACTCGTCTGGATTTTTTAGGATTTGTACGATTTCGAGGCTGTGAAGGCTTATATGTCTGAACTAATGTATTCAAATACATTTTTTTTTGGTTCCAGTTCATCTGCCAAAAGTTTTTAAATATTTTCTGTTTTTGAGCATCAGTCACCCATGCGCATTTTATGTTAGCAGTACCACTTTTTTGGGCACACCAACATCTCTCCTTTATAGCTCCAGATTCTTTAATTTCTTTATCTTTCCAAAAATCACCTTCCTTTCGTCTTTCCCAATACCTTTTGTCACATTCTCTTCGTTTTTTGTTTTTTGCCACTAGCCATGCATCATTCTCCACCTGCACTTTCTTTTTTCGCTTTGTGGTTTTTACAGGTAGCTCAAAGAAATCGTTAGAATCACTATTAAAACCATAAGACACTAGTGCAACAACACCATCATCAGATTCCATGCCAAAAGAGCCGTTATCGATGCACTCAATTGATTGTGCTCCAACATTCTTGTCATCGAAATCCATGGAAATCTTCTAATAATTTGATTTTTGATTTAGTTATTCGCTTAAATTGAGTATTAAGAGTTATTTTTCACCTTTTATGCTTAAAATAAACAAACACATTATTTAATTTCACCAAATAATGAGCACGAAAAAATAAGCGATGTTATTACTTTGTTTTGCAATGATGTGTAAAAGTGCTAAGTCTGAAGCTGTCAAAAAGCGCGCGCTAAGTCACTTGTTAAGTGATTTAGTGCGCGCTTTTTGACAGCTTCAGACTTAGCACTTTTACACATCATTGCAAAACAAAGATAAAAAAGGATATAAATGAACAAATTTTTTTTTTACAAAAGATGCATTTTTTATTTATCTGTCTGACTGCATTAAAATCGAATTTTTCATAAAAAGCTGACTTAGCACCTTTACACATTAAGCTAACGATATGTATATTGTACATACATATTAATTAAAACAACATCAAAAGCAGCACAACAACGAACGACGTGATTACGAACCAAACGAACAAACACAAGAACAACCATAAAAACAGCAAAAGCAGCTACTGAAGCAGCATGTGTATTTCTCATACGAATGTATGAATTTTTTCTTAGATTTTGCTGTTTTGTGACTTTATTAAAGAAGTTACACAACGCAGAGTAAGATATTCGTTTAATTCGCACTCCAACTGATGTTTTGGAATTTTTTTTTTGTCCAATGAATATTAAAGGCTGTAGGTATACCCCAAAGTGTAAACTATCATTCTTAAATGTGCTTGAAAAAAATTTGTGAAAATGACCCCCACACAAACCGCGCTGTAAGACGTAATTCTACGTCCAAATGTATATTTGTATTCTCTTCCTTATATATTAAATACATAATAACCATATCTTCATATAACAAGCAGTAGGTTACAAAAAATTCAAAACATTATCAAAATTCATGTTTCGTAAAATTTTACACCTTTACAACTTAAAACGACGTTTCTATTCACAAAGTTCTCAAAGTCCTTAGTTAAAACGCAACTTAAATTAAGAAAGCTTTTTGCTTCTATCATAAAGTTTTTATATAAAATTACGACTTTTTTGATTTAATATGAAGATATATAAAAAATGTTCACCGCCTAGGGGGGAACAAACTCCCCTTTCCCCTCCCCCCCTGTGGACACCTATGTTTGCAGACAAGCCTTTGCCGCAAGTTTTTCAATGTTCCTGCCAAACCATCACATGGCCCTTTGTCGTGCGATGTTGCGAAAAAGTGCTATTCTGCGGGAGTATTGAAATCGACTTTGTGCTTGCATAGATTTATAAAATTTTTTGTTCTTATAGTAAGTGCCTGCTCCATCTTAAAAGCAAAACATTTTGTGTACTTCTCGCAGATGTGCAAAAATTATATCTTATTGCACGTATTTGCAATCAATCGCAGAATAATGCCACAACAAAAATAGCTTATTTGCACATTACCTGAAGATTACTAGACTTGAGAAATCAAATAAAATTAATGTTACAGATGAGATTATCAATATATGTTTTTTCCACTCTTAAGGCAGTATTCTAGCGTTGAAAATTGAAAAAATAGCTTTTTTTTCCTTTTGCGATAGTTTTTATTTCAAATCATTTTAAATGTTATAGCCATTTAAGTAACGAAACTTACTTCAAAACTTTAAACGCAAAATATTTTGTATAAAAGTAAAATATTTTGGTTACTTCTCGCAATTTTTTTCTGCAGGAAATTAATAAAGCCACACTGAACTAAATGAACTGTTACTCTGCCGTGCTTTAAGCATTCCGAATTTGCATCGCAACTTAAGCGCATTACATCCACATCAACTTTTTCAACTATTGTTCAAGTTTACAAAAACAAAAAAATTATAAAAAAATGTTAAAACAATTTTACATAATTTAGTATTAATAAAGGTATACATCATGTCATTAAAACCAAAAAAAAATTTAGCAAATGTCAAAAATAGAGTGTCTGCTGAAGAATGGTATATTTTAACGAGTCGATAAAATTTTTCAATGTGACTGATTTTACATATCGTCGCTGAGCCAGAAAAAACAGATATTTTTAAATTTTTTATAGCATATCTTGCTTACACTATCTATTACCCACATTTCTGCATTTGCAGTTTCGGGGTGCACTCGAGATTTACAAATATCTTAAGAATTACAAACGTAAGAAAAGAAAAACTATATTATCTACCATGGAAAAAACTATAGCATTTTGCAAACTATACGACTTACCACAGCTACCAACCAAAACAATAAAAATAAAACCCTTCTGGCTTCTTCCAAACAAATTAATCAACACCAAACTAAGAATTCACCAAAAGACAAACACAAATCCAATTGTTTGCAGGCAACATTTTGAGACCATTAAGAAAGAATTTAAAAAACATACATTCATATATACCGACGGGTCACAGATAAATAAGGTCACTACTTTCGCTATAACTACAGAAACAAACACCCTAAAAAAAGGTTTACTCCCCCCTTTTACTTTAGTAATGTCTGCATAAATAATTGCAATTTTAGACGCAATAAATCTCATAAGATATAAACCTGGTCAATATGTTATATGCACAGACTCGCTCTCGTCTCTGTACGCTATCTCAAATTTAAACAACAACAACACATATCCCTCGAAAATCAGATCACTTTTAACACAGCATTCCCCTAAAATTAAACTACTATGGGTACCCGGTCACTGCAACATAGCAGGAAACGAATTCGCAGACAGATGTGCAAAAGAAGCATCAAGAACACCCTTAATAACTACGCTTAATACTAATACAACAGATATAAACAAATTTCTTAAAGCTGTTCTTAATACAAAACAACAACAACAAATACAGAACTGTAGCGACTGGTACAAGAACTTAAATACAAATAAACTAACCATAGCAGCTTACCTTTCTACAATATCCCAACAAAATTTAAGCAGACTAGAACAAATTAAAATAATTATACTCCGATTAGGATATACAAAAATTACTAATCAATGCTACATAGATAAAAACATATCGGCTTATTGCCCAATTTGTAACCTTAACATAAAAGTTGCACATTCTATGCAACTGCCCAGCCTTGAAAGACACAAAAGTGCAAATATTTGAAACAAGAAACCCTATACATCTATTAACTAGCCCCAATATCGAAAATATAAACAAAATTATACAATATATAAAACAAACAAACATCTACTATGAAATATAAAAGGTAAACTTGGCCTAAAGCATTCAGCTGGTGCCTTAAATATAAGTAATATAATTATACATCTTTTAAATAAATAAATAAAAAAAAATATTCAAAATATCAGTTTTTTTACAACGATAATATTTTTGTATTATATATTTGGCTCTTCTTTCTCTCTTCTTCATAAGCATTCTTTCGGATAACCATTTTTTTCTCTGTGTTTGCAAAAAGATAGAACAAAATGTAGAGTTTCTACTGCCATTCCAGATTGAAAAAATTCGGATACACTGAAAAAACTATTGAATGAAGTTGAAAAACTTGTTGCTTTGGTTTTGACTGTGCCTGCATCAGCAGCTTCATTTGAGAGTCCTTTTAGTGCACTAAAACGACTTAAAACGTATCTTCGAGCAACTATGACACAGAAACGACTCACTCATGCAGCACTTATACACATTCACAGAGATAAAACCGAAGAATTGAATTCGATGGAGGTGGTGAAAGAGTTTGTTTCTCGCAAGGACAGAAAGGAACATTTTGGAAGAATTTAAATTGATATAACTTTTTGTACCTTATCGCATTTAAACCGTGTAAAGATATACCTAGTCTTGCTTTATAAAAGCAACAATTATTTCTTATATTTTCACATTACCATATAAAAGATCCTTTAAAAAATTATCTCTAATATCGAAATTGGACAAAAATTTTAAAAATAATTAAATTTAAATATTTTTTTCTTTAGTTTTAAATATTTTTTATTTTGAAACTAAAATAAAGAAATTGTTTATTCATATTCACTTTTTACAAAGGGGGGTGATTTTTTGGCACCCCCCCTTTGTACTGCCCCCCCCCGGATGAAATTAGCTTCCGACGCGCTTGATTAGAAAGGGTGTAATGTGGTAATACATAAGTTTTCCATAATTTACTTTCCACATTTATAAATCTTAATTTGTAATTTATCAAAATATATTTTTTTTAAAAAAAGCCTTGTTTTTAAAAATTGCAAAAAATTATTTTCAGATTGAAACCATTATTCAAACAATAAAGACTTTATTGAATTTATTAAAAATTTAATTTTCTTCATTATTGATAAGACATATAGATATTTCCATGGTCACGCACGTTACGTTCGTACGCATTTTTTGTTGTTAAAAATTAAAAAAGCTACAAAATATTTAAACCCTGTTGTCCCATTTTGATTTTTGGATAGCACTCTAGAAGTACTATATTAAGTGTAAAAAGTGGAAGCGATCGAAAGTATTGTCCAAAGATATAAGCAACCAAAAAAGGACGCGTTACGATAAAAAAAATAGATGTGGTTCTTGTCTGCATCAATGTAAACGAAAAAATATGCGTAGTGTGCACGATTTTTTTGTCAGTTATTTTAATATTATTTTTTCGTTGAAAAACCTTTTTTAATTAGTTTTACAAAGGCCATAATATGATACGTTACGATACAAATTTTCCTCTTCAAAGAAGTACACATTTTTTTTAGTTTTATTTATTAAATTGAACTAGAAAAATACATAAAATGTAATTCAGGATCGTAAAAATCGAAAACTGAAAAATTTTAATAAAATTTTGTATTATACGAATCGTCAGGTTAAGATTACCACATGCTATTCAGGTCAATTTAACCCGTTTTTGTGGTTTAATGAAACTGACAGATGTAGTTATCTTAACCCTTATTTGTGGTTAAATCGAATTGGATCAGATTAATTAATGGGGCAGAAAGCAAATAAATCATGGTCACCTTTTGTTTAATCCCAAGTAATACAGAATTAGATAAAATTAAAAATGTAAAGACAGGACATTTCACCTATCTTATCCCGAGGTACCCTTTGTTACAAGTTTTCATCACTAGTACAGAATTTGACTGCTGGCAGGTTATTTTTTTCGCTATAAGCCTATTTTCTACATGTATTTCTGTGAACCAGATCCTTCAGGTAAAACTAACATTGATCAGGTTAATCCGGAGGTTTTGGAGGTTTTAAAAATTTTTTTGAAAAATTTAATTTTTCGGTCGCAGTAGACCTTTTGGTGGAAATGCCATGTGTTAAAGGCCATCTACTGTCCACCTTCAATAATAATAAAAATAAAGGCAAATTTCAGCTCAAGAAACTAAATTCTGGTGGTTTCACTCATAGCATCCAGCAAAATCTTAAAATAAATTTTATCAAGCCAAAGAGCGTACACGAAGTTCTTGTTACCCATTTAGTCATTTTGAAGAGAGAATAGAGCACAAAAACTCTTATTAAAAAAATAGCTAAATATACTGAAGGTGGTCCGTGCGTTCGTCTTAAAAGTGCTGTCGCACGATATATTTGGAATTCTTTGTGTCAATAACATGCCGTTCATTAACAAGATTCTCCTAGAACTCCTATTTAATAATGAATTTTTTCCGATCAAACCATAGAAAATCAAATAATATGTACGTATTATACAATTTTACCTAATATTTTTGGTGAAAAAGAAGTAAGTTGGGATAAATGTAAATTAAAGCAGCGTATTAACTATGACAGCATTAATAAGTTGTGGATAAAACTGTGTATTATTATGTTATAATTTGACTTAGAATGTCAAAAGCAATTGTACAAGGGATATTTTAATATAATTAAACACGATCAAATGCACTCAAGGACAGAAAATAACATTTACTCTCACATTGACGAAGCATAGCATAAACTAAATTTTCCATAGTAAAACTCTTAGGCCCGAAGAATAAGACTACGCCGCCCTTACTGTAATAAAAGAATATTTTCTCACAAATACATTTGAACTAATACAAAAGATTGAAACAATGCTGTGAATGAGTCAACTAAAACCAGTTTTAAAAATATGTACTCAAATTCAAAGCTAAACACTTGTTTATCTTAAAGTTGCGAATAGCATATACGGTATGCTGTAAATAATATAATTGAAGCTATTATGCGTATTGGTTAAGACTTGAGTTTCATTAAAAATTAAAATAAGGTAAAATGCAAAATAGAAAGTTTTTGCTTCACAAAAATGCACTAAGAACTCGTTTAGTTTTTCTAAACAAAATAATAGTAATTGAAATATCTAGAAAAATACCTGAATGCTATTCCTTTTGACCTCATAATTTATCCAGTTATCAGTTGAAAATGCAATGGCTAATAAAGCTGTCGCAATAATAGCAGATATTGTAGCAATGGATAGAGTGACAGCAGAGCAAGGCATGTTGAATTTTGAAAAACTAACTTTTTTTATATGAAAATATTTTAAATCTCTTATTATTAAATTAGTATTATTCCATACTTTTTCAATGTTTGTTCACATTCAAGATAAGATATGCACGTTATGACGGAAGTTATACCACTGCAACAGTATGTCGAAGATTTAATCCGTCCACTACGAATTTTAGTTTACTCAATAAATCCACTTCACTCAAATGAAGTTGAGTACCTACCGATAGTCGAATCCGCATTTAATTCCTTATAAACTAGAAAGCAGCGTGTAATAAATTCGGTTATGCTGCTTTTTTGGTATTATTTTTATTTAAAATTTTATATAAATTAAATTGATAAAAACATACTTTTTTTCATGAATAGTAGATAAAGATTTTTTTTTTCAAAATGTAAAAATTATTTCTCGAAAAGCCAGAAAATTACTATTTTATATAATCGTTTTTCCGAATAAATGATATAAACAACGATACAAATTGGCCAAAACAATTTGCAGAGAAATTACACATGAAATAAAATATAAATTTTACATAACATTGAACACGTTATTAAAAAAACTTGAAAACGGTTACATTTAAAATTACAATTGTGATGTGTAGTAATAGTAGATAATTATTTTTGTAAGCAATGCGACCATGCGCTCTGAATCTCTAACAATCACTAAACTTTTTGAACATCACAACGAAGAAGAACGGAAAAAGAAGCAAGAAAATGAAGTAAGGAAAGCAAAGCAAACGTTGCAAATTTTAAAAAATTAACGAAGCGTTTCTTTCTTTTCTTTCTGCTCTCCTTCTTTGAGTGTTTGACATCATGGTATAATTATTTGAATATAGGGTGCATACTAAGATAATAAAAAGTAGGTATATTACAGTTCGGCCAATCTGACAATTGATCGACTCGATCATATAAATTATGGTTTCAACATAAGGCATATTAAGTAAATATACATTTAATACATAACTTTCAAATATTGCTTTTTGTACATTATCTTATTAAGATCTACTCTGGTCCGAATGACTCTCTTTCCATAAACGTATAAAACGTGACTCAATAGTGCCATTATATGGCAACTGCGTAACTTGACAATTTTCAATATCTTTTATGAGATAACGATCGTTAAGAAGTTTTTTGGATATTATGTAAGGACCTTTAAATTTTGGAATGAACTTTTTATTGGTGCCTCCTGTAGAGTCAACATTCTTTTTAACTACATAATCCCCAACTGAGAATTGTTTTGCAGGTCTATGATTACGTTCAAAATAGCTCTCGTTGCGCTGCTGAGAATCCAGTATTGCCTCACTAGCTTGCTATCTACATGCATCCAGATCACGCGTCTGGACAGCTTGTTGCTCTATAAAATATTCGGTAAATTCGTCAACTACAGGGCCCTTTTGGTTTACACCAAACAACAAATTCGCAGGTGTTTTACCTGTTGATTTATGAACCGAGTTATTTATGGCAAATTCGACCATACCTAATTTTGAAACCCAGTCGGAGTGCTGAAGAGGTTCACTTAACTTACTAAGCATTGGAGTTAGAACTCGGTTGACTCTTTCAACTTGTCTATTGGCCTGAGGGGAACCCACAGCAACTTTTACATGATCGATATTATTTTTTAATAAGAATTCTCCAAACTCAAAGGACGTAAAACAAGTACCTCGATCGGACACTATTCTGCCTGGTCTTCTATAATATTGAAAATACTTTTTTAAAGACTCTATAGCCTCCTTAGTGCTAGTGGAGTTTACTGGATATAGTTTCACATATTTAGTAAATGCGTCTATTACTACTAGCAGATGTTTTCTTTTTGACTTTAAAGCAGGTAAAGGACCTAAATGGTCAATATGAATAGTGTCAAAAGGAAATGGTTTCTTTGGAATACTGTAAAGGTTTCTTTCATCCACTCGAGCTGGGGCTGAGTATATTATGCATTTTAGACAATTTTTGATGAAACGGTCAATTTTAGACTTCATGTCAGGGAACCAATAATGCATTTTTATTTGGTCATAAGTTTTATTTATGCCTAAATGAGCAATCTTTTCGTGAATACATCGTATTATATTTTCTTCCATTTCCTGAGGAACATAGAAGTACAAACTACCACGCATATCCTTTCGATACACTAGCCCATCTTTTAGATCAAAAAGTTTTGAAGACTCTTTTTCCAGTTTGTCACGAATTTTAACAATTTCAGGGTCCCTACTTTGAGTTGCATGTAATTGAAATTCAATATCCTCTTCGTTTACAGCTGATACCACTTCACTCCGACTAAGGGCGTCAACATGACCCATACTAGTACCACCTCTATGCTTAACAACGTAGTCATAATTTTGCAATTCAAGAGCCCATCTTGCTATGCGTGCGTTAAGGGTTTTCTTGTGCAATGTCATTGTCAGGGAGCTGCAATCAGTGATAATTTTAAATGGAATTCCCTCCAAGTAAACTCTGAAGCGTCGTAATGCACCCATACTAGTACCACCTCTATGCTTAACAACGTAGTCATAATTTTGCAATTCAAGAGCCCATCTTGCTATGCGTGCGTTAAGGGTTTTCTTGTGCAATGTCATTGTCAGGGAGCTGCAATCAGTGATATTTTTAAATGGAATTCCCTCCAAGTAAACTCTGAAGCGTCGTAATGCATAAATGATAGCTAGCGTTTCCAATTCGAAACTGTGGTACTTACTTTCAGCGCTTGTAGTGCGTTTGGAAAAATAAAAAACAGAGTGGAATTTTCCATCAATTTTGCGTTGCATTAAAACTGCACCATAACCATGAGCACTCGCATCGCAATGCATTCAGTTTTCTTCATTGGGTCATATATGGCTAAAACGGGAGATTCAACAAGTTTTGACTTCAATACCTTGATGGCATTCAAAAAGTTTTCGTCTAATTCAAACTTTGAATTTTTTTTTAATAGATCATACAACGGCTTTGCTATATTTGAAAATTGAGGAACAAATTTCCTGAAATAGGCACATAGTCCAATGAAAGAATGCAATTGCTTAAGAGTCTTTGGTATAGGATAATTTTGTATAGATTTTTTATGATGATCATTTGGTTCTATTCCTCTATTACTAACATCATAGCCCAGATACTGAATACATGTGTAGCAAAATTTACATTTAGACAATCTTAATTCAAGCCCATGTTTAGCTAATTGCTCTAAAACTGATTTCAAAATTAACAAATGTTCATTTAAGTCAACAGTCGCTAATAAGATATCGTCCATATAAACTATTATCAATCCTTTTGCAATAAAATCCTTTAATATGAATGTTATGAACCTTTGAAATACCGAGGGGGCATTTTTAAGAGCAAATGGCATCATAACATATTCATATTGCCCACTTGGCGTGACAAATGAAGTATATTTGATCGATTCTTCTGATACCTTGACTTGGTGAAAACCACTTTTCAAGTCCAACAATGTAAAATACTGCTTTCCACCCAAATATTCAAGACAGTCTTCAATTAATGGTAAAGGATAATTATCTCTAGCAGTAATTTTGTTTAAATCTCTATAGTCAATGCACATACGTGTTTCACCATTTTTCTTTTTGACAAGCACTATTGGTGAAGCATACGATGATGCACTGTGCCGAATAATTCCCTTATCTAGTAATTCCTGAACAATCTTTTGTACTTCAAGTTTATCCCTATACGATAATCGACGTGGATGTGAGAAAACAGGATTTTCAGAAGTTAATTTAATACTCATATTAAATGATTCACCTACATCTTTTTTTGAACATTTCAAGTAAGAGTTTTGCACTATAGACTCAATAGCAGACCTAATATTCTTGGGTAATGAACAATCAATGTCGCAATCATTAATATTTCCCTGACATATGGCTTCAACGTCTAATGCACAAGCAATAATTCCATTATTAGAATGAAAACAATCGTCTTCATTCTGTACACCAGCAGGCAGCTGGCTTAAACAATCACTACTTAATTTATTTAAACAAAATCTTGCCTTAGCAATACCGGAAGCGCAACAATCACTAAAAGAAGGACAATCATAAGGCAATTTCACTTGGTTTTCACTGTTTACAATATCTTTATCAAGTTGCACATTTAATAAACAATCACTCAATACATTACCAGAGCGTTTCTTAAAAAGATCATAACTTTCAAATACCTGCGGAACCTGAACAATGTTTCCAATAAATAGAGCAAAACGTTTGTTAGAGTTGAAATTGTTTAATTGATTTTTTTCTTCAGCAGTGTTATTCATATATAATTTAATATTAAATAAATTAAGAAAATCTCGACCAAGCAACAGTGGTTTAGGCAAGAGATCTTCCGATACTATTAATAAAGGTAATAAATTACATTCTCCATTAAGTAAAATTTCACACTCGATTTTACCATATACTTCAAGTTTATGACCGCCAAGACTGCACAAATCAGATGCCACTTTAATATCTTTGTCTATATTAAATGGTAGCAACTCTTTGCTTATAAAACTGTACGGACTACCACTGTCAATCAAAGAAATGCACTTTTTAAATCTATCATTGTTCAGATTTCGATTACAAAAAGCAATACTTACAGTTTGGAATGATTCTATAGGATACATATTTTCTGGATAATTTTGTTCATCGGAGACGGCGTTGACTGTCTTCTTCGTTGGCTGCTTGCAATCCTTGAGAACATGGTCTTTACTGCCACATCGGAAGCACGATCCCATCGCACGTTTCGGCTGTTTGCATTGATTTGCAATGTGCCCATATTGTGAGCAATTAAAACATCGCACGTCAGAAGTCGTTGACTTAGCAGGTGCACCAGCGTTCTGATTACGGAACCTCGGAACACGGTCACTAACTCGTTTTTTGTCGTATTTAAGTAATAAATCCTGTAGCTCGTCCAAATTTTTTGCTGTGTACAGCATTGAGGTGTAAGCAGGGTTATCCCTTAAACCCTCAATCACAGCAGTGATAACTTCATCCTCACCAAGGTTACCCTGTGCGGCGATCTCCTTCATGGATAACATGTAGCAAATAATGCTCTCATTTGCTAATCTATGACGGTTGTACAGTTCCCTGTATATATCGTTGTTTGAAACATTGCGCTTAAATTGTTTTAACAGTCCCTCCTTCAATTGGCTGTAATTTGCTGCTGACGATGTCCGTAAAAAAATTAAAGCAGTACCGCTGAGCAATCGGCGCATGCACATAAATTTAAAATGGTCGTTTTTATTATCTAGTTTAACTGCGTTTTCAAAGTCGAGCAGCCACTTTTCTACTGGGTACGCATTGTCTCCAGAAAACTTTGGGACAATGCAGTCAATATCGACAATGGAAAGACGCTGAATCCCACCGATGTTTTCCTCCTCCATTGCTTTTAACTCGCGTTGAAGCGACAGCATCTTTTTTTTTTCTCTAATAAGGCAATTGCGTCATCTAAATTATCGTCATTTGCACCTTCCAAAACGCCAACAGCAGCAGCAGCATCAGCGATATTGTTAGCACTTGTTTCATCGCCTTCATCGTCATCTTCAGAATTTGTCTCGCAAATGTCTTCATTCCTTTCAGCTGCAATTAACAACTTGCGCAGCTGTACCACATTTGCAGTAACAGGGTACTCAATTCCGGCCTCGTCTAATGCTTTTATTACATCGGCTTTTGAAGTTTTTTTGGACATCTTTGAGCAATAATAAAAGAATACTATATGTATTAAGGAAACAAGATGTTTTTTGTATGGCGTTGTAATCCCACTTCTGATGTAGTAATAGTAGATAATTATTTTTGTAAGCAATGCGACCATGCGCTCTGAATCTCTAACAATCACTAAACTTTTTGAACAGCACAATGAAGAAGAACGGAAAAAGAAGCAAGAAAATGAAGTAAGGAAAACAAATCAAACGTTGCAAATTTTAAAAAATTAACGAAGCGTTTCTTTCTGCTCTCCTTCTTTGAGTGTTTGACATCATGGTATAATTATTTGAATATAGGGTGCATACTAAGATAATAAAAAGGAGATATATTACAGATGTGTTTTAATTAAAAAGTTTTGGAATATAAAAAATATGGATACAATTAATAATGATTGTGGTAGTTACATTATTATTATTATTATTTTTATATCAAGTACATTTTTTCATGCTTAAGAGAAAGTTCTCATCAAAGTGTCAGAGGAGGACAAATTTTCAGACCATGAAAATACATACGAAAAATCTGTGTATGGACTATGATTGAGTGTACTTTGAACTTTATTTAAAAATGTTTGTTATTTAGAAAAAACGAAATGTCTTTCGCTATTTGCTTTAGTTTTCAGGCATGTTCATTAAATAAGCTGCGCAGAGCACAAGTGGCGTAAGTCAAATTGTTTTCCTTAATAGAGTTATAAGCATTAAAGTGAACAGCAATATAAAAATTTTTTTAGTGGCCCGAGTTAGAAACTGTTACGTTTCATTGTCTATGAATGATATGCAATACTTTATCTTTGCTTTGACTTATTCTCTCATTTTTTCGAAGCACAAACATCGTAAGTTCACAAGTACTACTGACAACACAGTTCTTAAGGAAATCGCTAAAGGATGAAATTTTTCTATTTTTATAAGAAAAATAAAAATTAGGAAAATAAAGAAATAATGAAAAGCTTTCTATAATCGAAAAGAAGCTAACAAGCGAATATTTTTAAAAAGTTCGGAGCACAAATAACGAAACTCCACAATTACTACAGACAGCGCATTTCTTAAGGAAATCGCCAAAGGATGAATTTTTTTCTTTTATAAGCAAAGCAAAAATTAGAAAAATAACAAAATTATGAAAAAAGCTTTCCATAATCTAAAACAATCTAAAAAGTGGAAACTTTGAAAAAGTTCGGAGCACAAACAACGTAAGTCCACACGTACTACAGAGAGCGCATTTCTTAAGGAAATCGCCAAAGGATAATTTTTTCTGCTTTTCTAAGCAAATAAAAACAATGAAAATCTAAAAATTTATGAAATCGAAAACAACTACGTAAGTCCAAGCCTTTGTACAAGTAAGCCATTTTCTTGACCATTTTTGGAAATAAATTTGTTTTATTAAGATTTATGAATAGCTTATTCTTTGCTTACTATCTATTTTCTGAACAAAATTTGTATCTAATTAATTGAATTTTATGTAAGGATTTTTGCAAACATCTAAATATCCGAAAATAAATAAAAATGGACTTACGCCACTTGTGCTCTGCGTAGCTCATAGATGGCTTAATTGCGTACAAAACAGATTGGTCGATGGTAATTTTCACAGCCAGAATTGTCAAACTCAAGCATTTTGCATTCTCACCGTTTTCAGATTTTGTATGAGCTGTCAACTTCGTTTTGACAGTTCCGGCAGTCTGTCTCTCCAAAATGCATCTACCTTCACTAATTCTACTATGGATTGGTCCAAAATAGAAAAAGGCGTCAGCAAAAACACTATTAGTTAATTCACAATAAAGTCTATTTAATTATATCGAAACACTATAAAATAACTTTCAATTTAAGGGAGGTTAAGACTTGAGGCAAACAATTTTATGAAAATCTACATTTTTTTAATGTGATTATAGTTGTACAACTATGTAAGAATATGTGAAAAAAAATTTTTATCAATCCCGTTTATAACACAGATTCAACAGCGCTTAAAAATCGGTGCTACAGAGAACCAACTAATCAGAGTAAAGGCTTGATTACCCAAGCGTATCGTGAGGTGGCGCAGCGGGATGTAGTGTAGTGTGACGTTGCCTCGAGGATAAGCGATGACCGAAATCGTAGTCCAACGTAGTGCAGGGCACTCATTTTTTTTAGTAGGCTTACTCACTTCTCCTCTTCAATAAAAGACTGCATCCTTTCTTATATAGTATTAACATTTACAATTTTGTGAAGTTAAACAAAATTTTTCGCTTGTCCCACAGCTATCTATTTTCTACAGACTTCTACGCTGCGTCACGCCACGTTACGATTTCGGTAACGACTTGTACACATTTCCCTACAAGAAGACAATCGGTTATTTAACTTAGCATAAACGGTTTTTCTAAACTGAAATATCGGTCAATAACAAAGTTTCGGTTATGCTAGGAAGAGCTTCGGGAAGAAATTAACCGAAACTCGTGTATTCGTGTGATCTGGCATCCCTTTTTCACACGCATCAATTTTCAATGCCTTCGAAATATAGCCGTCTCGCTCTCTCTCTTGTTAACCAAATCTCACCAGATAAATCTAACCGAAAACTTAGTTATATGTAACTGTTAGATATAACGTATATATAAGTTTTATCTAACGTACGTATTTATTATACAATTTTTACACTTATATTCTACATTTAATTTTTTTATATAAATGTAGTTAAAAAGTCAACTGCTTCGTTTCTTAACTCATATTTAACTCCAGTCACAGTTCCTCGATTTCCGTGTCCATTTGCTATTTGCTGCTCGCTGCATTACGGGCGGCAGTGTGCGACTCTGAAGACTGTTGAGAATTGTGATTGCTATTGTTGTGATGATGTTCATGCTGCTGCTGATTATTACTATAACGATGATGATTTTATGCTTACGGCGCTAAAACACGATAAAATAAATTGTGTTGACTAGACTTGCAACCTAGATTTTTTTATTGCCAGCGAACCCAAGAATGGTACAATGGCGGATATGCAAAAATTTGATATGCTTCTTAATAATGATACCTTCTCTTTCTTTCACATGCATTTGCTAAAATGATCATGTTTTTTCCTTGTTTAACCAAATTTGACACTGAATGAGTATGAGAATGTGGTTGTAAACAGAAAAATTTATATGCTTGTGTTGGAGTTTCGGTTACCCATTTCTTGTAGGGTTATCATTAAACAGATTTAAGCTTGACAGTTGGCAACTTCGCGCTACGTTACCTTACGCTTGGGTAATCAAGCCTTAACTTAACGCGTTTTTTTCTAAACATACTGCAAAACACTGCAAACTAATCGACCGATTTAAATATTTTATTTTTTAATCTGTTTGTAATGTAACTCTACACATCTTTAACGAACATGAGCGTCTTTGTCTATTTGTCTATTTTTTACACGCAACAATATGGTCAACATAACGTACAATTTTTTCACGCTTCATACTTTTCTTTATTTTTCATTTTTTTATTTTTTCAGACGATTTTGAGCCGAGCTATGATTGTAACGAATATGAATAAGTATGTATTGACTTTAATAATTGTAATAAGTAAGAACTAGTGCGAATTGACCTCTATATATAAAGTGTATTGTCACTAGTAATAGACAAATTTAGTAAAATTTTCATTATTTGTTTTAGCCATGACAGAATTACTAGGTATTATTATTCGATGAAAATCAGCTGGGGATAAACTGTCATTTTGAGCATATAGTGTCAAAATGTAGCGAGTAGGTGGAAACAGTGCTACTTCTTTTCATTTGATTATTTTAATTATTCAAATCAGAAATTTGCAAACGATGGTGTATTTGTGATTAGTTTTTATAATATATCCAATATTTAAAAGTTATAGTGAACGAACCTTTAATAAAGTGTTGTATTTTTAAAATCGGCTAATTTTTTTGTGTATTTTTGTTTGTATATATAAATGGAAATCATAATTTTACTGTAGGAAATCATAAAAAATTTAAATAAAACACTACATTATAATAATTTTTATTAAATAATCTTACGATGCAGCCAATAGCTTTGAGTAAAAATGCTTTTGGGAATAAACATTATGCATTTTGTTTTTGTAATTTTACAAAACTTTATACAAATATCAAATTTAAATATTTATCTTGTCCTTTCACTTGATGTTAGTGGCGTGATAAACAACAATTTTATTAGTTCATTACATCAAAAATTAAGTAAGCATAAGAGCAACAATATGATTCAAAGTTCTAATGTGTGACTTTAAGAAAGTTCAAATACTATAAAGCCTTTGTATTGTTTAGCGTAATACAATCAGCCCTGTCATTAATAATTTTTCACTCGGAATAGGAAAAGGGAGTTTTTATTTTTTACACAAAGCTCAAGAACATTTTGGAAATTTTAAATGCAAATTCGTTCATCAACGGTTTATCAACAAATTTTAAGTAAAAATTTATGATAAAGAAATTTATCATAAAAATGAAAACTCTCTTTTCCGATTTCGCGTGAAAAATTATTCATGATAGGGCTGAATATATAGTTGTTGAAATATAAACCAAATCAATCGCTTTATAAACGAAATTGCAAAAGTTTTTTATTGCCAACATTTTTTGTTTTAATTTTTGATTTTTTAATCTTTTATTAAAAATTTTAATCAGAAAATGCATTTTGCATTTTATGAAGAGCTCTTTCACAGGTTCAGGAAGTTCGTTTGGTGAGCACAATTCAGCGAGTTTTTTTCTGTACTCTTTGCACACTAAATATTCCTACCATTGGCTTGATTAAAGATCGCCTCCAAATCTATTATTTTTTCCATAAATGCAGCTGATGGCTTTTTCAGCCCTCCTTGCGAAACTTCATCCACCTATGTAAAGGAGCAATCTTTACTTTGAAAACTTTCAAAATGTAGCCTGCATGTAGCCTAAGGCGTCCTCGTGCAATTCGTCAATTTCGTCACCTGTTCATGTTCATATATAGACATCTGGGTAAAAGTAAAAGCAAAAATCCCCTTTTACTTCTTGGTGTGCTTGCAGTACTTTTATTTGACACCAATTTGACACTATATGCTTAAAGTAACGAGTAAAAGTAGCGATTAATAGTACCTGGTAGTTCTATCATGGCTTTAGCAATAAACCGTCGATTACGTCTGAAATAATTGTCAAACGAAGCATTAATAATGTACGAACGGCTATTTACAATTCCAACTATTTTACCATAATGCCATTCCTTTCCATTTTTTTAAAGATTACCGAATCACCAATTAGCAATGCTTGCAATAACTAAAGCATGGTTTTCACTAAGTCAATTTCAATGACAACAATCACTGATGTCAGTAGGCATTTTGACCATATTGAAACCCAAAAACTGGCATAAAATCGAATGTCAAAGATTGACGTTGAATTTATGTGTCAATTGATTGCCATACTGTTTTCACTTTCGATGTTTTGTGTGAAATGACATCGGTTTGTTATGTTGTGCTTTTTTCATCAACAACAGCTGATGTTTTATATTTGAGATTGTTAGAAAATGTTTATTTTTGGTGTAATTTATAAAATACTATTAATTTTATTACATTAAAAGATGATCACAGTGGCCGGTGTTGGTTCAAAAGGCACTATCGCCACGTTCTATCGTAAGATACCTCTTCAAGATTCGCGCAAATGATCGCGAAACAAATCCTGCAGAAGCAACAGTGGCCACTGCGATAATCCCTGTTCAGTGCTAGTTTACACTAGCTTCACTCAACCGACTCACTTTGACGTCTACAGAAGAGATGATATTTTGGAAACTTTGCCAGTAGTGAAACAAAAAAATTAAAACAAAATTTTTTTAAGGCAACAACTGACACAAAATGCCAACATGTTGGCATTTCGATTTTTCTTGTCATACAACGATATTTTGATTGACAGACAAAATTCTATCTGTTCTCACTTATTTGTGATTTTATATGACAATCAGTGGTCATATATGTCAACAAATGTAAATGACAAAACGTTTCCATTAGATTCACAACTTTTGTGATTGAAAACTGACCTAGTGAAAACCACCCAAGTAACATTGTTGGAGCAACTAGGTGCGAGTGAGTCCTAAAAGTGTTCTATAGGTGTATAATATGCGGTTAAAGCTTTACCGCAGCTTTGTTTGCTGCTAGTTGCTTTTAATTTTAAAGAAAATGCTCTAAATATGATTTTTTTACCATTTTGAGCTTTAATACTTTATACAGCTCTGTAAAGGATTTTATCAAATCTGCAAAAGAGCAGAACTCTAAAATTTACTAGTTGCTCTGTAAAGGATCTTTTAAAGTAATAAAAATTACTATACAGCAGTTTTAAAACTCGTAGGTTGAGTATAATATTTGCTTTAATGTGTATTTTTGTATTGCATTTTTAAAGCGAATAGATATAAAATACTGTAAATTAATGCAATAAATTTTTTGGGAATAACAAGTGACTAAAAAATCTGATAAAGAGCTTCTTTGAAAAAAATGGCGATCTTAAAAAAAATAGAAAATCTTCGGAGTTGAATCAAGCTAAATATTAGTGTTTACAATAATATTTAAAACGAAATTGATGATTTCTATGATACATATATTTAAGAATAAAGTACTTAAATCATTTTTAGTTGATCTTAAAGAATGTTAAAAATTTTCCAACTATTTTTAAATAATTAACACTTCTTAATTTTAATTATTTGTTAAGCCCGTTGTAGTTTTTCGAAGTACTACATTCACGTTTCCGATAAATTCAAAAGCGCACCGAAATTCGCAGCATATAACGAATACACGAACATGAGTCTGATATAATAATCACTTTATTATTTCTTTAATTTATTTGTCATTCTTATCATCACAAACACTTGTCAAATTTTATATATTTATTGAGTTTATTTTTAACACATACATACTTAAACGAATAATAAAAAAGAGCTTTGCAAGAGCTCTTATTTGGGTTTGACAGGGACTCTTTTAAAAGTTTACAGCTACTTCTACTCCTCATATAAAGTAAAAATAGTGCTTTCAAACTCAAGAAAGTAGCCTTATATATTCTCTGCAAGAGCTTTAGTAGCGCGACTAAAGCTATAGTTGAAGCTTGCTGCTATATAAGATAGCACTATAAGCTCTGCAAGAATGAATATATGGCTAATATTGTTACTTGGGCAGGCTTTAGCGTTCCGATCATAGTAATATTTTTGCTTTTCTTAATTTCATTTTTCCTGAACATTCCGTGCCAATAGATTACTTCTGACAAGCAATTGTTCCGACACTGGCATTTTGGTTTTTATCAATCGACCAAAGAATAGTTTAGCCGGTGTAAGATGCATACTTGCTGTTGGCGCTGTGTTGTATTCCAGTAGTGGAATGCAAAAACGTGTTAACGACGGTTTTCGATATCATAGCTTAGCGAAAACTGTCGTTTTCTATAAACGTGGCACTCAAAATACCCGATTACGACAACGATTATTATCGTGAAAACATTGGAAACTCCACTACAGAATTCGATATCGAATAGTGATGGGCACTATCGAGTGATTTCAACTATCGATAGTTAAGTATCGAATAATTTAAACTATCGAACAATTCGTTCGAATATTTCGTTCATAAGGTGGTAGTGCAGTCAGTTGTAGCTGTGTCTGGGTATCCGTAAAAGGGTTAAGAGTGTCAGCTGGTGCTAGTCGGCGGTCGGTTGTTTTTAATATTTTATTCTCGCTTCGGCACAAATATTTCCAGTATTCGGTATCAGGTAGTCGGTTTCGGGTAATCGGTTTCGGGTAATCGGTATTTGATATACTGGTTTCTCTGATGCTGCGAGTTCTAGACGGAAGGCTGATTAGTAAATATATATATAAATAAAATGATGGGTATAAAGATTGTGGCCCAATGATCAGAATCTGATCCGTGCGACAATCCGGTAGATAGAGTTTAAGCACAGTGCTGCGGCCCAATGATTAGGATCTGATCCGTAACGCAGCCAGCCAGACAAAACCTAATTAAAAGACTGCGGCTCAATGATCAAATCTGATCCGTACCGCAGCCAGCAAGAAAACCCTAAGCAAAAGACTGCGGCTCAATGATCAGAATCTGATCCGTACCGCAGCCAGCAAGAAAACCCTAAACAAAAGACTGCGGCTCAATGATCAGAATCTGATCCGTACCGCAGCCAGTAAGAAAACCCTAAGCAAGAGACTGCGGCTCAATGATCAGAATCTGATCCGTACCGCACCCAGTATGTTACTGCACTGACTAGTTATCAGCGCAACCAAAATATTATACAGCAATGCTGTTGTGTTGTAAGAACCCAAAATTCTGCGAATTTTAGGACTACATGCTAACGCCATAACTCTTTTCTTTTTCAGCGATCATTCATTATTAATTCCATTTCCGGCTGGGATGCCAAGCAGCGGAGACCGGGGGTCTTCACTAGGCGGAGCCAGCCACAGAAGAATAGAATCACCCATTAGAGCAAACAGCAACAAGCAGTTATTCCCATAGAGGCTTTAGGGGAAGCCATGGAGTAGCTTTGCACTCTAAGAAGGTTGTCGGCACTGCAGACGTGCTTACGACACCGGGGTAGGGAGAGTAGGTGAGGCCTAAGGGCCGGTGGGCAGGGCAATGCGAGGCCACCCCACCCAACGATGATAGTCATCGTCATTCGGCCTACACACCCGAAAATCTATAATTGTATTACTCAAACGTAATATAATTATTTATGAACAAATAAATATTTTATATATTTGAGTTAATTACATAATAGTATTTAAATATGTACGTAGGTTAAGTATAATAAGTTATAATAATAAAGTTATTGAAATATAACTACAATATAACAATAGTTTTATTTAATGATGGTTCATGATAATAGGTAGTCTTTTCCCTACTGGGGAACCTTTTAGTTATTACATTAATAACATATTGTCTTATTTTATTTTCATGGTCACGGGACTCTGGCACGAGCTAGTTATTGCAAGCAGCAGGTGTCTCCACAAAGACTAGCCAGAACGGGAGAATGGCGTGATGGCAACAACAATGCTCATACCTCGAGTCACACCATATGAAAATATATAAGAGCTATGTATATAACGCACACACAGAAAGAACATCAAGAGACTAAGAAGCTACCTCAGAGGGAAAAACCTGACATCATGATCAGTCTCGTGTGAGCCATCGCGGAGTTAATTTCTATTCTAAAATCATCTCTAAACAGAAGAAGCGCGACTTTTATTCGGTAACGTAAACAGCCAAGTTGGGCAGTGATCAAACGTTTCGCAAGTCCATTCGACGGGAGCAGTCATCGTGGGACCTACGTCAACGTAGACAGCAAACTATCACCGTGCGCAAGCGGTACTCGACAGCGTTATCAGTAACGTCGCCCAGCGTCGAGCGTTGTTCTACAGGTCAAACAGTCGCAAGGGAGTACGGCGACGTCGACAGCGTTGACCCATCGCGCAGCCAGCGTCCACAGAGACGCCATACTGCCGCGTAGTCGCAGCAGCACAGCCACCGCCAACAGAGACGTCGGCAGAGAACTCGGCACAGAGGCCGACGTAGGCAGTGATGTCGGCAGAGAGGCCAGCGGCATCACCTTAGCAGCGCAGTCCACACAGCGACCGCAGCAGAGGAGCTACTACATACGTTACCATAAAGAGGAGACCGGTATCACGTATCATTAGAGTTATTTAGTATTTTATTTTATTTAATATAAATACAATTTCAATCAATAGTTAGGTTATAATATCGTTTACACATAATCAGTGCATACTAGAGTGGTTCAGCTGCGTGAACAGGAATTGGTCCTAAGAACACGCGTTAAAAGTATAAAATCAGTGCTAATAAACATCGGAGCACAAATACTCGCTAAAAGCATTAACCCTTCCTTCCCGTGAAACTGGTGGTGAGCGTAGTCGAATCTCGTTCATCATCAGCCTCATCCTATCCCCCGTGGTGTAGTCGAATCTCATCTCGGTTCCTGTTTCCATCTTTCCTTTGTGTATTGATGGTGAGCGTAGTCGAATCTCACGCATCATCAATAACTTCCAATTCCCCGGGGCGTGGTCGAACCCCACCCCGTATCCTATCCTACATACTTATCTCGTGCCTTGGTGGTGAGTGTAGTATAATCTCATTCATCATCAACCACCTCTAAATCCTTTCGTCCTACCCTAAGTATAGCGTAATAAGCGAAGTAGAATAACAACTCTCTGGCGGGAGTCTGCCTGAATTCAACCCTTACCTGGCTGTGAGCGTAGTCGAATCTCACTCATCAGTCAAATACCTTATCCTACCCCTGGGTGTAGTCGAATCTCATCCAGCTCCTCCAGAACGAATTCAACGAATTTCGCCAGAGCCGAATCGCCAAAGCGAACTATATTAGCGACCAATTCCATAATCACAAAGGATATTAAAATTAATATAATTTGCTATATAGATTTTGCAATGATTTTTAATTAATATTTCATTCTTTAATATCAAATCATTCGTAAGTGTGAACCATCAGTACAATCTTCAGAAAATAGAGTTAATCATAGCCTTCTGCATCAAGACTAGGGTTAATTTAAGATAGACTTAAGAGCTTTTGTTAATAAAAGATTGTTGTTGTTTGGAACATAACTTGTGTTTTGCTTTGGTGTCTGACAAATTAAATTATATTTTTGTCACGGACCTTGGTTCCGGCGAGCGTAACCTCGGCCTGAGAAATACATCGTGACAGTGTGTGCTAAGGCTGAAGCTCAATGACCATAGACTGGTCCGTACCTCGTGCCTGGTGCAATTCACACACACTGAGCACTTACCTAGACGGAAGGCTGATTAGTACTGACTCAACGTCACCCTTATATATACTTCGGTGTAGAAACTAGTTGGGAACTGTATGATTCCTCTTATATTTTCTTAGTGGGGGGCTAGTTGAATGGGTCGCCGTTGTTTGTGTGTCATTAATATGATTAATATGTTTGGTTGTTGCGTATATAGGTACTTATAAGTTGTTTGTCTTTCTGTTTTCTTGCAGCCGTCTTACAGTGGTGATCAAGTAAATGTATAACATGTATAACTTATAGTATAGTTGACAAAATCGTATTAACAGTAATATATATAAATATTCTAATACAGTTTGTGTATAATATTATTGTAGTAGATAATACTTATAATAGATAGTACAGTTGTGAGAAAAAGTTATATGAATATTATAATAGTTTATGTATGTAGTAGATAATAAGTACAGTTGTGAGAATCAAAAGTAATACTCATATATATATAAATGTTGAAACTGTTTATATATGTAATTATTATTATTGTAACGTCACGTTACAGTTCCCTCCCTACTTAGGGAAAAAAAATATTTGTGTTGCGTGACTTGAGGTCCTATGGACCCGCACTACCAAATTGCTGTGGTATATTTACCAGACCACAAGGGTGGTTCGGGTCTGTCGCAATATTATTTGAAAGGAAATTTATTATGATTATTTACAAAAAAAAGAGTATATACTTGAGGCAATAGGATAATAAGATAAAAGATATGAACTTTTTTTTAATATGTAAATAATTCATTTAATAATTCATAGGGGACGAAAGAGAGAAAAACAAGTAAATAATTTAGGCCAAAAGATAATAGTAATAAAAAAAAATATATATAGCCTTATTCCGTGTCCACCACTTTCTTTTGGTGCTGGCATGTCAATACAGCCTGGTCTCCCTGGATCATTTTACATGCACCACTGGCTTCCGTTTTCTGTGAATGTGAAATTTTCGGGGGGCCCGTCCTTTTTTAATGACGATGCCTTGAAAAACATCAGGTGTTTCGGCTTCTGTAGTTCGAGAGTAGGTGATTCTGTTGGTTGCCTTGCCGGTGACGGCTGTCGTGGTGCTGGGACGACTGCATATAGTTCATGGCTTGCGATGTAATTTTTGGCCACCATCTGCCGAAGTGCCTCTTGAATGGCCTCCTCTTCCTTCGAGTCGGGCAAGGCTCGTCTTCGGCCGTTGGCTGCGGCCTCTATTATTTTTACCACCCGAGCCCTCGGTTGTTGTGGCTGGACTGTGGCTTCAAAGGGAGGTGCCCAGGGTTTTGGTCATTTGGGCATGGTGGTGTGGCGCAGTATGGTTTTTATTAGGCCTGGCCAGACTGGTCTCGTTATTCTTCTCTCCATAATATAGGAACGGTACTAGACGGAACAGAGACGAGAAAAGAAAAGAAAAAATATTAGAAACTCAAATTCAGAAAGGGATTGTAATTTTTATAAAAAATGAATATATAAACAATTTTTTTTAAAACAAACGGTGTGATGAATGCGTACCGGTTAGCTAAAGAAATATAAAAAATGCGTGTGTGTGTAATAAATATAAATCGGAAAAAAATGTATAAGGTCTTGACTTCCCCCTTTAATTATTTTTGTCCAACGGTGGTAACCTTGGGTAGAATTCCTTAAGATGTTGGAGGTGTGAGCGGAGATTGGGTTGTTTAGAGTTGGTTGCTCTGGTGTCTTCAAGCTCTGCGATGTTAGGTGATATCCATTTTCTGATGATGTAGGGTCCATAGAACTTCGGTGCCAGTTTTTGTGCAAAATTGTCTATCGCGGAAGAGAGTGGGTGATCACGTTTTAATACTAGTGACCCGAGAGCAGGTCTCCATGGTCTTCGTCTTAGATTGAAGTATTTCTTTTGTTGCTCCGAGGCTATGTCCAGATTTTTGCGAACTTCTCTCCACTGCTCTCTTCTCTGCTGCTGAGTACTTCGTAGATTCGTGTGCCGCCGTATTGATTGCAAATGCGATTTCTGTCAACTGAGTATCCCAATGACGATGGTCTTGCTGGGCTCTTTGGGCAATCATCGTTTTCACGACTCGATTTGTTCTTTCAGTAAGGTTTTCTTGTGGCGAATATGGCGCTGTTACCCGATGCTCAATTCCGAGGGTGGTGAGAAAATTTTTGACAGCGTGACTGGTGCATTGTGTTCCGTTGTCGGATAAGAATATCTTGGGGCAGCCAAATCGATAAATGACTCTCTCTCTTAGGGTGTTGATGACACTGTTAGCGGTGGCCTGTCGTACTGGAATTAGTTCTACCCATTTGCTGAATTTGTCTACTAATACTAGCAGACCGGTGCTGCCATGAGTAGAACGATGAAGTGGTCCGATGAAGTCAGCGCAGACAAGTTCCCAGGGTCGTGAGCATGTCATCGTGGCCATGCATCCCGCTGGTTTTCGTTGCTCGACTTTGTACCTTGCGCAATGTTCACAGGTTCGGACGTATCGGGTGATATCTCGGTGCATTCCAGGCCAGTAATAGTTTTCCTGAGCTCTTTTTATTGTCTTGAACAAGCCCAAGTGACCGGCGGTGGCGTCATCATGAATTTCTCGGAGAATTTCGTTCTGTTGAGAGGCAGGTACACATAGCTTCCATTGTGGTGTTGTAGTTATTTTAGACTTGCGCGGTATGTGTCTAAACATTCGATTCTTGACAATCTAGTAGTCCGGAAACTGGTTGTTATGTTCTTCGGTTTTCTTTTTTTTGTCGGGCATAACAATCAGATTTTATGTTGGTTAAAGTTAACAGTGGTCCGACTCCTGGGTCCTTCAGTGGGCTGCGCGACAGTGCATCAGCAACCACGTCCAAACTTCCTTTTCGGTATTCTATATCAAAGTCATACTCCTGAAGCTCCAGAGCCCACATGGCTACTCGGCCTGACGGATTTTGTAGAGAATGTAGCCACTTCAGCGAATGATGGTCGGTTATCACAGTGAATTTATACCCTTCCAAGTATGGTCTCATTTTTCTGATGACCCAGAGTATTGCCAGGCATTCTTGTTCGGTGGCAGAGTATTTTCGTTCTAACTCCGGGAAGGAGCGACTGGCATAGCGATTACGCGCTCTTGATCGGAATGTCGTTGGAAGAGTACCGCTCCGAGCCCCTCTCGGCTGGCATCAGTTTGGAGAATAAAAGGCTGCTGAAAGTCCGGGCAACACAGGACCGGTGCCTGTGTGAGTTTTTCTTTAATTCCTTCAAATGCTTCGTGTTGTTCTTTATCCCATCACCATTTAACTTTTTTTTAGCAAGTTATAAAGCGGGGCTGCCAGTGTTGAAAAATCCGGCACGAACCTGCAGTACCAAGAGGCTATCCCTAGTACCCGTCTTAGCTCGCGAATGTTTGTTGGAGTAGCGATTTCCTTCATTGCTTCTACTTTACTGGGGTCAGTGTGGATGCCTTCGGAACTCACCACGTGTCCTAGGTATCTCACGCTGGTTCGGACAAACTCGCTTTTCTCGAAGTTAATTTTAAGGTTGGCTTGTAATAAACGTTTGAACACGGCGAACAAGTTTTGAAGGTGGTCCTCGAAGGTTTTCCCCAGAACAATAATGTCATCCAGGTACGCGAAGGCTTTTGGTTGTAACTCTGGTTCAATGACTTGGTCCAAGATGCGCTGGAATGTTGCTGGTGCAGAGTGAAGACCAAAAGGCATTACTTTCCATTGGAACAAGCCCCTGCCTGGAACGGTGAAAGCAGTGCACGGCTTGGATTCTTCTCCGAGTGGTACCTGCCAGTACCCGTTTTTGAGATCTATAGACGAAATATAGGCTGCTTCCCTGAGTTGATCCAGAATAGGATTTATCTGGGGTAGGGGGTATGCATCTGGTTGTGTGGCCGCGTTAAGCTGACGGTAATCGATGCACATTCTCCAGGTCCCTTGTTTCTTGCGGACGAGTTCAATCGGTGAGCTGTTGGGGCTACAGGATGGTTCGATTCGGTCGGACGCGAGAAGTTCATTTACTTCTTGGTTTATGACACATTGCATCGCGGGATTGCGAGGATAGTATCGTTGCTTTATTGGTTCTTGGTGTTTGAGGTGAATGTTGTGAGTGCCGATGGTACAGTGCCCCTGGATTTTGCTAAAGGCAACCAAGTTCTCCTCGAGAAGTTTTTCTAGCTTGATATTTTGCTCCGTAGTTAAAAACTCTCTGCTGGTAAGTGCGTGAATATGATATAAAGTTGGCACTGTGGTGTTTACTGGTGTTGCCAGACTGATTCCATCCAATGAGATACTTATATTACGCTTATGTAAAAAGTCAATTCCTAATATAATCGGTTCAGCCAGCGTGGGTAAATATGATGCGAGTATAAGAGTTTTCTTTCCATTCAATTTAATTTCAATAGGGAAAACTTCATTACAGGTGATACTAGTTTTGTCGGCTAATTGTACTCGTCGGGCATGTTGACGTGGCTTTATTCCCTGGGCTTTTAGATGTTCCTGAACTGCTCCGTTGAGGTAGGTTAGGGTAGCGCCCATGTTTATAAGGGCTAGAGTTTTCAACCCAAAAATTTCAATTTCTACGTAATATCCATTGGTGACATCTGCTGCCGAGGCAGGGGCGTTCGAAATTTCACACTCGCAAGTTTTAGAAAACACTCCCTCTTTTCCACACCGTGAGCAGAACAGCTTTCTGTTGTTTCGACACTGGTGGCGCTGGTGGCCGTATTGCTTGCATCGCCAGCAATGGGTTCTCCTCTCATATGGGGTAGTTTCGCCATGTTCGCCTATGTAGTAGTTTGGTTGTCGGTTTGACTTGTCTTCATCCTTTTTTAGTAGCTCGTATTCATCAGTCATTTCCCATCATAGATACGGTCGGTGTGGTCGAGAAGCTTTAGCTGCGGGTGTTGACGGATGAGAGTTTGGATGGCAGGTATATAGTCCCTGGCCCTCTCTCGCTGCCATTGTTTCCTATGGTAAATGTTCTCTTCGAGCTGTGCCAGGTACCTTTTTGGCATGAAGAACCGTTTGATTTCCGTTTTAAAAGTTTCCCATGACGAGATTGTTTCCTTCTTTACCCGGTACCATTGCAATGCTTTGCCTCGCAAGATTGCTGGAAGCGATGGAAAAATCATATTTGGGGTAAGGCGGTGGCATTCTGCAAGTTCCTCAATGCGCTCGAGGAAATCCAACAGGTTATCTAATCGATCAAAGTTAAGCTCCCACCGCTGCACCATATTGATTGCTTCCGAGTCAGTCCAACGAGGAGCTAGAGTAAGCGGCTGAGAATTGCGTGGAACCTCAAACGTTATTAAGTTGTTATGAACGTCACCCTTATTGGTGATGATGGTGGTATTTTCGTCTCGAGTTACTTCTTCTTCCACCTCTTTCAACAAATTCTCTGTCGACTTCCGGCTACCCTTGTTTTTAATAAAATCACTGAGTTGTCGCCGCAGCTGTTGTACGACGCACCCATCCGTTTTCAATTCGAATCTCTGTGACTTTTTGATAAGTCTGTCCTTTTTCAACAGGTATGCCCAGCCAATAGAACTCTTTGATAAATATTGAGCTTCTTTGTTCTGCTGCTGTGAAGCAGATTCTGCTGCTAGGTCTGACTGCTGCTGCATGCTGTTTTGCGTCTGGCCTGCTTCGACGTCGTTGGTGGTTGTAGTAGTATTTTTCCCACAGTTGCTGTTGAAGTCAGGTCCCTGTTCGGGCGCCATTTGTAACAGTGGTTTTATCGAAGGCTGAGGTTAGCTCAGCCGCTCCATGATCGCTCAAAGGATCCACAAACCTTTGATTAAATAAAAATACGCAGTTTTCAATTTAAAGTTTAATTCTATTTACAATTATCAATCGCTTATTATAATATTTCGACAGCGTAAGGTGGTGGTGCAGTCAGTTGCAGTTGTGTCTGGGTATCCGTAAAAGGGTTAAGAGTGTCAGCTGGTGCTAGTCGGCGGTCGGTTGTTTTTAATATTTTATTGTCGCTTCGGCACAAATATTTCCAGTATTCGGTATCAGGTAGTCGGTTTCGGGTAATCGGTTTCGGGTAATCGGTATTTGATATACTGGTTTCTCTGAAGCCTTCCGTCTAGCCTTCCGTCTAGAACTCGCAGCATCAGAGAAACCAGTATATCAAATATCAGTTCATATGACGTAATTTCCTTATTTACCAACATACCGACTTACCTAGTTATGAAGAAAATATTGGATTCATGGGCAAAAATTGAGAAATACACGAAAATTCCAAAACGAAAATTTATCTCAATTCTAGAACTCTGTCGTAGAGACAACAATTATTTTAAATTTAATGACCAAATGTATAAACAAACATTTGGAATGCCAATGGGAAATCCACTCTCCCCAACACTAGCGGATATCATATTGGATACTCTTTTGGACTACACCTTGGAAGAACTGAAGAAAATTAACATTGACGTTAAAATCATAGTTAAATATGTAGATGACATTTTTGCGGTAATAAGAGAAACTGACATAGAAATAATATTAAAAACATTGAACAAATTTCACAACAAACTGCAGTTCACAGTTGAAAAAGAAAATAATGGGACACTACCGTATTTAGACACAAAGCTACATAGAATTGACGAAAAAATAATACTTAACTGGTATGCAAAACCAATATCCTCAGGCCGAATGATAAATTTCAATTCAAATCATCCATTAAAACAAAAAATAAATACAGCAACTAATTTCATCAACAAAGTTCTAGATATCAGTGACGTACAATTTCGCGAAAAAACCTCATTAAAATAAGATCAACCTTAAATAAGAACAATTTTCTTAACCACATCATCAACAACTTAATAAACGACAAACTGCACCGACGAAACAACAAAAAAATCCCGCATTCAACAACCAATCAATCTGGCAACACTAAAGAATTCTTCAGCATAACATATGTTCCGAAATTGACAGATAGTTCACACTTGCACAGAACAATACAAAAAGAGAACGCATCATATGCACACACACCTAATCAGACGCTTGAAAAACTATTCACAAACACTAAAGACAAAATAAATAAGCTAGAGCAGGACAACGTAGTGTACGAGATCAGCTGCAAAGGAAAAACGAAGAAAATTGCAAAAAAGTATACATTGAGACAACAAAGAGAATACTTGGAATAAGAATGAAGGAACACATGGCAGACATAAAGAAGGAAAGAGCATCAACTGGACTTTCTCAACACATTTTGGATACTGGACACACAGCTGATTTTGATAATATTAAAATTCTGGACAAAGAAAAGAGAACAAATAAGAGACTCACACTTGAGAGCCTACGAATACAGCAAAAAATCAAAACAACGATGAACACTAAAGAAGACAAGGACAACATAAATCAGGTCTACTCTATGGCAATTTAAAATTTTATTTGGTGCAATATTAGTATTAGATCTACTTGACAATTTCAAATAGTGATGTTTTTAATGTTTAATGTTTTTTTAAAAAAGTCCATGTTTTAAATTGTGATAATGTTATTTAAATAGTCAAACCAGTTTTAATGTAAATTTAATGTAAAAAATCAGTTTTTAATGTAAAATTTAAAATTTTGTAAGTACATATTCGTTTAATAATTTAAAAAGCTATTGTTACCTTTGTTCAGTTATAGTCTCAATTTTACATTTATATTTGTATACATAAAAACAATATTGTGTTTTACTTTAAGATTCAATAAATATCCAGAATCTGATCCGTACCGCAGCCAGCAAGAAAACCCTAAACAAAAGACTGCGACTCAATGATCAGAATCTGATCCGTACCGCAGCCAGTAAGAAAACCCTAAGCAAAAGACTGCGGCCCAATGATCAGAATCTGATCCGTACCGAACCCAGTATGTTTCTGCACTGACTAGTTGTCAGCGCAACCAAAATATTATACAGCAATGCTGTTGTGTGTGCTAAGGCTGAAACTCAATGACCATAGACTGGTCCGTACGTCGTGCCTGGTGCAATTCACACACACTGAGCACTTACCTAGACGGAAGTCTGATTAGTACTGACTCAACGTCACCCTTATATATACTTCGGTGTAGAAACTAGTTTGGAATTATATGATTCCTCTTATATTTTCTTAGTGGGGGGCTAGTTGAATGGGTCGCCGTTGTTTGTGTGTCATTAATATGATTAATATGTTTGGTTGTTCCTGCGATATCGCCAAAAATATTATTACGTGGCGATCCTGCAAACTGCACATAAATTAATTTGCCGACGGCAAAACGCAGCGGACCGACAAATGCACGAACTGGAGCGTAGCACAAGAAAGCTGCAGCAGAACAAAAATATATAACAACAAGTAAATTTTCTTTTACTTTTTCAACTTTTCTTTAATTATTAACATTTTTATTAAACACAATTTACAAGTTGCACAAATTATCCAATATTTTTATTATATGTTAAGATATTCAAAAATACATAAAAAATGAATTAATAACTTTTAATTTTCACTTAGATACATCCTTTTTATTTTTCATACATATCGGTTTTACTCACTCGCGCACAAAACTTATTTAGCTTAAATATTTGCTTTTGAACAACACAAATTGCAATATTTATTTTTGTAATGTTTTCACTTGTTTTGCATGTAAACACTGCACATAAAATAACCGCGAAACGCAAAAACTAACATTAATTATATATATTATATATTAAATTAACTAATAATATTATTTAAAAAACTAATTATTAAGTGGTTACCCTTTGAATTTCACACATTTTTAATGAAACGATTCGCGGACGTAAACAACCACAGCCGACATTTTTACAATAACTAGTTTTTAGTTATCTGACGTTTTTTCATGCTTATTCGCATTCAGCGACGAGCACTTGTTGCGCCACCTGCACGTTCATTTTTTTAACGAAACCTAAATGTCAAGTTTGCTACTGGCTTAGGGTGATAAGAAACAATAAAATTTTAAATAATGAAAAGTAAATATTAAGGGTATTCATATATGAATGGATACGCTAAAAAATAATATATTTTTGGTTGAAAAACTAAAAAGCAACTTAAGAAAGAGTAAACATAGAGAATTTTCAATAGAATATATATAGCTCAAATTGAAATACATTAAAAATCTAAAAATTGAAATTGATAATATTTCAATTGAAGAAAAAAAAAAGAAAATTATGACATTTTAAAACTAAAATTCAATAATCTTCATGAAGAATTATTAAAAACAATTGAAGCATTACCAATAAAAGATAAAAATATTAAAGAAGTATTAGAAGAAAATAATTTATCAAATATGGCTAATTTTGATATAAATACAGTAGGTAAAAACCTACAAATTTTTAAAGGACATTTTACAAATTTGGAAAATTTTGTAGTACAAACAGAGTTATTACATGATATGTTAAGAAATGAAGTTAGAGAAATTTTTATAAAGTATGTTTATAATTTTAAATTAACTGCACAAGTGCGAAGTATTTTAAGACGTTCAAATAGGCCAACGACATTTAAAGACTTGAAAAATTCATTAGAAAAAGCTTATCCGTATCCAAAAGCCTTGCAACAAGTACTAAGCGAACTTGATACACTCAAGCAAAATAATTAAACCATATCTGAATTTAGAGAAAAAATCTTAGAAATAACTGAACAATTAAATTCATTTAAAAGTAAAACTTTGACTAATCCCATTCAAGAAACAAAAACTGCAATATATAAAGTTAACGAAAGCGTGGCGTTAAATGTTTTTACTAAAGGTGTTAATTCCGAATTTCGGACAATATTATTGGCTAATACACCAAAAACATTCAATGAAGCCGTTGAAAGATTTTTAACAGCAGAAGAAAGTTTAGTCTCGGACAAAAATACAATTTTTCAAATTCGAAACAGAGACAATTTCAGAAACTCTAGAGACCAATATAACAGAAATAACTTCAGATACAACTACAATTCACAAAACAATTACAGAAATAATACACAAAACTATCGAAATAATAACAACTTAAGCAATATGTACAGAAATAATAATAATTTTGGATATTCACAATATAACAATAACACATATAGAAACAATAATTTTCAAAATGCAAACAGAAACAATCATTTTCCAAACAATAACATAAATCGTAACACTTATTTTTCAAACAATAATACTAACAATAACTTCTCAAACCGAAACAATAACCCTCAAAACAACAGAAATCAAAACAGAAACAACGTACAGGGAAACGCTCATGGCCGGGTACCAGATTCTGTTACCCGAAGAGGCCAAAATTAATTTTCAAAATTACACAAAGTTTAACAAATTATATAACTTTGTTATGTAAAAATAACAAGAAACATTTAACATTTCTTATAGACACTGGAGCTGATATCTCCATTTGTAAAACAAAAAATATAAATGAAATTAATACGAGAAATATTTCACAATTAACGGGCATAACGAAAGAAGCAATTGAATGAATAGGCACAACAAATTTAGATTTAATTATAGAAACAGAAATAATTGAACATAATTTCCATATAGTTGAAAATGATTTACAAATCGCAACCGATGGAATCATAGGGCGAGACATTTTAGAGAAATATATGTCAAAAATAGATTTTGAAACATATACACTTACTCTGATTATAAATTAAAAAGAATATACTTTACCTATCATTTTAAAAGAATTCAATAAAAGAAATATTATTATTCCTGCCAGATCAGAATCAATAATACCGATTAATATTGAAGTCGAGGAAGACAGCATTGTTTTAAATAAAGAATTAGAAAATGGAGTATTTTTGGGCAATAGCTTAATACCAGCAAATGGCAATGTTCATGTAAAAATCTTAGATACAAATGATAAAAATGTAACATTAAGTAATATTGATTTTGAAACTAAACCATTAAAGAATTATAATATATTTTCTTGTAAAATCAACACTAAATATGACAAAAATAGACTTGAAATATTTCTAAAAACGTTAGACATTGGTTTCAACGACCCAGATGCCAAATCATCAATAATAAATATTATTAACCAATACGAAGACATTTTTCATCACCCTGGAGAACACTTAAGTACAAATAATTTTTACACACAGACAATACAAACAACAGATTCGACACCGGTATACATTAAAAATTACAGACTTCCACAAATACAGTTAAAAGAGATAAATGAACAAGTCGACCAACTTTTATCTGACAATATAATAGAACATTCAGTGAGCCCCTACCATTACTTGTAGTTCCTAAAAAGTCAACGAATGACAAAAAAAAAATGGCGACTTGTAGTAGACTTTCGTAAATTGAACGAAAAAATTGTAAACGATAAATTTCCGTTAACAAAAAAAGAAGACATTCTTGACAGACTTGGAAGAGCTTAATACTTTTCGACCTTGGGCATGATCAGCTCTTTTCACCAGATTAACTTAGACGAAGACTCACGACCGTTAACTTCTTTTTCGACTGGAAATGGACATTTCCACTTTAAACGTTTACCATTTGGATTGAAGATATCATCCAACAGCTTCCAAAAAATTCTGACCATCGCATTAAGTGGCTTAGATACAGAAGCTTTTATTTATGTAGACGATATAATTGTTTTCGGTTGTAGTTTAGGACATCATAACGAGAATTTATTAAAAGTTTTTGAAAGATTAAGAAAATATAATATAAAATTAAATTCAAATAAATGTTGTTTTTTGAAGCCAGAAGTCATTTACCTTGGACATCTTATTACAGCCAATGGAATTAAAGCCGACCCATCCAAAAATATAATCAAAGAATATCCGATACCGAAAAACGCGGACGAAGTAAGAAGGTTTGTTTCTTTCTGCAACTACTACCGAAGATTTATACCTAAATTTGCCGACATTGCTAAAAATTTAAATTCACTTTTAAAGAAAAATACCAAATTTCACTGGGACGAATATTACCAAAACTCATTTAATGAACTAAAAACAAAACTTTTAAATCCCCCGATACTCCAATACCCGATTTCAATAAACCATTCATACTCACCACAGACGATTCTAATTATGCTCTCGGTGCAGTTTTATCGCAAGGAGAAGTAGGCTCAGACTTACCAATTTCTAATGCAAGCAAATCTCTTGCAAAGCATGATCTAAATAAGCCAATTATTGAGAAAGAGCTCTTAGCTATACACTGGGCAATCAATTTTTTTCGACCCTACCTTTACGGTAGAAAATTTTCGGTTCTAACAGACCACCGCCCACTAGTGTCTCTTTTCGCACATAAAAATCCGTCATCAAAAATGACACGCATAAGATTAGACCTTCTGCGATTATGATTTTAATATTATTTATAAAAAAGAAAAAATGAATACTAATGCTGACGCGTTATCGCGCATAGATCTAAACAGCGATTCCCTAAAAGCAATGATTCCGACAAATACGGAAGTAAGCAAAAATATACTAGCTATTACAAGAGGTATGATAAAAAATAAACATACGCAAAATACTGATTTTAACAAAACGCATTGTAATTCCCATAAAAAGCGTCGCGAACTTTTTGTATTGTATTGTACATCCATAACAGACATTAAAAAATTGAAAAAATTAAGGTTCAATACTGATAAAAATTTTAAGGGTTCCCAATTTGAAATTAATGATGAGGATGTAATTATACGATGAAGTGATAATCCACTGTTCACACCGCTGACTTTGGAGAAGCTATCATCAAAAATGTATAATTTAGGAATAGAAGAGCTAGCATTAAAGAGAAACGATAATATATTTAAAACCATTGCAATGGATAAATTCAAAGAAATTTATAATAATTTAAGAAGAAAAAATGAAAATTTTAATTTATAATGAACCGGAAAGAATTGTCGACAAAGCAAAACAAAATGAAATAATCGAAGAATACCACAATTCGACACATGGAGGTCACCTCGGTATAAGAAAAACTACGATGAAACTAAAACAAAAATACATATGGAAAAATATGAACAAAATGATAAAAAAATACCTACTCAATTGCCATAAATGCAAATTAAACAAACAGACTAAACATACAAAAGCAAATTTAACAATGACAGATACACCAAGTACCAGTTTTGAAGTCGTTTCAATCGACACAGTAGGTCCCCTACGCTTGCCCAACAATTACAGATATATACTAACGTGTCAGTGCGACTTAACAAAGTACGTAATAGCATGTCCAATGGAGACAAAAGACGCGAAAACTATTGCTAAGACATTAATTGAAAATGTAATTTTAATATACGGCCACTTTAAAATTTTAAAATCAGATAGAGGTATAGAATTTCTCAATGAATTAATGTCAGAAATATGCAGTCTTTTGAACGTTAAACAAATATTTAGTACTCCATATCACCATAAGACTCTGGGCTCGATAGAGGGAAACCATCGAGTATTAAATGAATATTTGCAAAATTTTTGCAAAAATGAAGAATGGGACCATTGAATCCCATACTTCACTTTTTCATACAATACAACGCCTCATGTTGATACAAATCATACACCATTTGAGCTAATTTTTGGAAGACTAGCAAATCTTCCAAATGATAATCGTTTCGAATCAATAGTATATAATACAGACAACTACGCTCAAGAATTAAAACATAGATTAAAATACTCTTTACAAAAACCAAAAGAATATTTAAATATTTTGCAAAAATGAATAGAATTGAAAAAGATAAAAATATAAACCCGTTAAATTTAAATATTGGAGATAAAGTTTTAATAAAAAGGAAGAAAAAATCAATCTCCTTATATTGGTCCATTCATAATTGTAAACAAAAAAGGAGTAAATTCAATAATTAATATCAATGGAAAGCTTAAAGAATAGCATAATAATATGTTAAAAAAATATTTATAAACAATTTGTATCTTTTTATTTAAATTTTGAACACATACCTAAATGAATTTTAAATTGAATTTTTAAATGAATATTAAAATATTGTATAAAACACAAAAAAAAAATTAATTTTCATAAATTTTAAAATAATTTTTTTATCTTAAGGGTGAGGGTGTAATGTATACACTTCTACATTATAAAATACTAAAACAAACAATTATATAACATATTTAACAGATACACACCTTTACGGTACGTATCACCTTATTTTACTTCATTATACTAAATAATATTCTAACAATAAGAACATATGTTCATACTAAGCACTACTATCTATTTCATTCACACACATGTACTTATATTGCTGAATACAAAATATATGACATTACAATTTTACTTTCACTCCTACACAAATATATTAACATATGATTATGTTTACGTTTTCTAATAATCTAAGGCTACTCACTCACACACATTATACTACTGTTACTAAATTACAAATATGTATACGATATTCTACTATTGTATTTACACTAATTAATAAACATATGATTCTGTTTACTTTTTAAATACAAAAACAATTGTTAACTAGTTTTAAGACAAAATACCGTTATACACACTATAAAAGAACGAACAAAATTCAAATAAAGTCAATCAGTGTTGAGCTTCAAATAAGCTGCCGACTTTTTAATTTTTAATAAGTCTTGAGCTTTAATAGCTGCCGACTTAAACTTTTTAGCCTCTGCACTTTTTATAGTGAACGGCTGTAAATATAATAAAAACAAAAATAGAACTACGCCGGCAACCAATTAGGCAGGTCCTAGAACTTTTTTCTTTATGAAACGCAAGTCCTTTTTGTTATTATTTTTGAAATAAAAAAGCGCGTACATGGCGATCCTGCGATATCGCCAAAAATATTATTACACTATCGAATAATTCGAATATTTTTATTCGATAGTTCCCATCACTAATATTGAAATTGATCCACCTCATTTACCTCATAACATAGCTTTAGGATATTTTTAGCAATGACAACCTTCCTTTTCTGCCAAACCATTGCTTTGTAGATACCGTGGACTCAGGGTTCAGAATATTCACACACCTTCACACACAAACATTTGCTTGAAGCACACAAGACACAATTTTGTTTTCATTTCCTTTTTCTGTGTAACCGAGTTGGCGTGTTGTTGATCATCCAACATGAATTCTTCTTTTAATATTTGCTTGTGCGTCACAAACTCAAACAAAGATCAACATTCTCTGTATATCAGTTTTTCACTTATGTTTGCGTCAAAATGTTCATGTTGGAGAATTCAGGCCTTTGTGAAAACCAAAACAAAAACAATTTTTCCCACATGAAGATGTGGTGTTTGCAAAATTGTCTTTGTTTGTGTCGGTCATTAAGAGAAAAATATATGCAATGACTGGTTTTTTCCTATGCATAAATAAATCACTACCGTCGTGTGACGTAAAAAACAAATGCTGTTCTGGTTGCTGGGCAGGGGATATAACTGCTTTTTGGCCAAATGTAGCAAATTTCGGCGTCAATTAGAAAATTGTTTGCGCTGAAATAGTGCCAGTTGGAAATATTTCAATGAAAAGTAATGCGAAGGCGACGTTTTATTATAAAAAATACGCGACTCTTAGTAAAAAAACAAACAAATTTACTTGTCCCGTTGAAACTTGCAGAAAAGAACTTGCTAAGTGCAAAGTGTATTTCGAATTTAGTTGAAACGCATCTCGATAATGTAAAGAAAAAAGCCACAGTTATTAAATTAAACACAATCCTAAACAGAGCAGATTTTATAAGATGATGTATAGGATCAGTATCACAAAAAATTTTCCGCTTCGTAAAATATAGCCCTATGAAGAAAAGTTTGACACTACAATGAACTCAAAAAATATATCGGCTATGCTTGGTAGTCCCAGCCAACAGATAAAAAGAGCTATAGCGGAAATTACTAAAAACAAAATGATTTCTCCAGTCGGCAAGAAAAGCATATTTTGGGAATTTGATATTTGATTGGAAAATGAACATAAACACCATAGGTATGGGACCAAGTTTTTTTTTTATTTCGTTATTAAATAAAAATAAATATACAGTAGATAAAGTCAAACCATACTTTGCTGCTGAATCTCCGTGCCCCCCACTGGTATGAAAGGTACTTGCATAAAAAGAGTAAAACTAAAAACAAACAAACAACACTTTATATAAGCTGGATGAGTTCCAAAATATGAATTTTCATACTGGCATTGAAACTACCCGAAAATTACAACATAGTTCTATCCTCATGTAAAATTGGTCGCTGAATATGAGTTCGTACTCAGATTTGAAATCAACTTAAGCTTGCGGTTGCCAGGAGCAAATCAACGCGAATATTGTTAATTTTTTCACTCAATTTTCCGGTCAAAATTGCGAGCAATGGCAAAATTTTTTCAATGTCTGTGTTGTTTCAACTGCTATGTCTGGGGTTGTTCTATTCAATTAAGTTTTTTCTTTACCGGTTGGGTAGATAACTTTTTGTTCTTTAATTGTACAGTAAATTTTTTTACGATTTATTTTTTGCCCGATCAAGGTAAATGACATAAAGGTATGTTTTACACCTTTATAAATTATTTAAGCCCTTGACCCGTACAAAAAATTAATAAAGTTATTTTTTAACAGTCTAATACTTACATAAAATGCGCGGTGAACAAAAATTTATATAAAACCTATAAAAAATCGCTCGATTCTTTTGAGAACTTAGTATTTTGTAAAAATTTATGCCGCGTTCATTTAGGCTGTCAAAAAAGTAAATTAAATTTTTATATATTTATTTTAAATCATACAAAAATACATTTTACAATATAATTAAAAAACAACTAATTATCTATCTACCAGGTTCAAAACGAACTTAATCGGAAAAGCACAACCAAAAGCAGTTTAGTAAAAACAATAAAAATATCAAATTGTAAGTAATCAGAAATTATTTACCCGACCATCAAAGCGATTTTAATTTGAAATTGAAACACATATGAATATTTTTTTGACTTTTCACATATAACCCAATTGTTTGCACATAAAACATTATTTTGTGCCTAAAACTGGTATGCTTTTCGTTTTTTATTTAATTATCCCTAAAAATGAGCTGTAAAACATAACAATCGGATAAAAATTGATAGAGTTGTGATATTTCAATTATTGGAAAAATGTAATTTTTTTCTTGTTGTAGTAAAAAAAATCTTAAAAATTCATTTTGAAAAAATCGCAATGAAATGCTGTTGAAATGTTTTCTGAAAAAAACAATAAATTCAAATACAAAAATTATGTGATGACGTTAAATAACTTGGTAGTTATGAAATTTTTTACTAGAAGTTTAACATTTTGTAAATTTCGAGTTTTGTTATTTTTACGAAAAAAATCTTAAAAAATCCAAAAATGCGGAATTAAAAAAAACGACTTAATGGTTGACTCTGGCATAGTCTTAAGCTATTTTTTGCAAAAAACTACAAAAACCAAAATTCGGATGAAAAAGTTATAGCTGTTGAAACTTGATTGTTTTATCATAAATCCTTCAAGTTACTGTTTTTGGCATTTCGAACACAAAAAAAAATATCGATAAAATTGTTATTCGCATTTGAAATTACTTCAATAGTTTTAAACAAATATTTTAGATATTCCTTAAAAAAAATTTTATTCCAGGACATTTTAGAGCCTAGTTTTAGGGTAAAAAATATTAAAAAAACACCAAAAATCAACAAATTTAATTTTTCACCACTGCCGTTGGTGTCGAAAGTGCTGCTCGATTAAAAAACACTTCCAAATGGAATAAAATATTAAATAAACTTATATTGAATGTAGACTTATTTTGCAACATTAAATCAATTAAAAATTTAATAAAGTAAATTTTTCCGATTTTTTTTTCCTTAAATTTTTTTATCTTTAATATGGCGGTGTGATCCAATTTGGTCATCCTTGGCTTCTGATCCGATTTTGGATCTGTTGTGCTTGTTAAAATGGTGAAAACAGATAATTCACATATTGCGTAAAAATTAAAATTGTTAATTTTTGGGATATTTTTAATATTTTTTATCCTAAAACCAGGGTCTGATATGTTGGCGGTCCTGAAATTAAATTTTTTTTTAAGGAATATCTAAAATATTTTTTTAAAATTATTGAAGTAATTTCAAATCCGAAGAAAAATTTTATCGATTTTTTTATGATTTTTTTTTTGTGTTCGAAATGCCAAAAACAGGAACTTAAAGAATTTATGAAAAAAAAATCAAGTTTCAACAGCTATTAAAATTTCATCCAATTTAGATTTTTGTAGTTTCTTGCACAAAATAGCTTAAGACTATGCCAGGGTCACCTGTCAAGTCGTTTTTTCAAATTCCGCATTTTTGGATTTTTGAAGATTTTTTTCGTAAAAATACCCAAACTTGAAATTTACAAAATGTTACACTTCTAGTAAAAATTTCATAACGACCAAGTTATTCAACGTCATTACATAATTTTTTGTATTTGAAGATTTTTTTCGTAAAAATACCCAAACTTGAAATTTACAAAATGTTACTTCTAGTAAAAATTTCATAACGACCAAGTTATTCAACATCATCACATAATTTCTTGTATTTGAATTAAATGTTTTTTCAGAAAACATTTCAACAGCATTTCATTGCAATTTTTTCAAAATTGAATTTTTAAGATTTTTTTTACTACAACAAGAAAAAAATAAAAAAACGAAAAGCATACCAGTTTTAGGCACAAACTAAGATTTTATGTGCAAACAATCGAGTAATATGTAAAAAGTCAAAAAAATGTTCATATGTTTTTCAATTTCAAATTTAAATCGTTTTGATGGTCGGGTAAATAATTTGCGATTGCTTATAATTTGATATTTTTATTGCTTTTACATCAAAAATAACGATTTTTCAGCCATCCATATTTAATATGCATATGTATTTAAATCGCTATATCTGGGGTTGTGCTATTCCGATTAGGTTCGTTTTGAGCCTGGTACATAGATAATTAGTTGTTTTTTAATTATATTGTTAAATGTACTTTTGTATGATTTAAAATAAATAGTATAAAAATGAAATTAACTTTTTTGACAGCCCAAATGAAAGCGCCATAAATTTTCAGAAAATACTAAATTCTCAAAATAATGGAGCGATTTTTTATAGGTTTTATATAAATTTTTGTTCACCGCGCATTTTATGTGTGTATTTCTTTAATTTTTCACTACTGCCGTTGGTGTCGAAAGCGCTGCTCAATTAAAAAACACTTTCAAATGGAATAAAATATTTAATTAACTTATATTGAATGTAGATTTATTTTGCAACATTGAATCTATTAAAAATTTAATAAAGTAAATTTTTCCGATTTTTTTCCTTAAACTTTTTTGTCTTTAATATGGCGGTGTGATCCGATTTGGTCATCTATGACCATCTATGACCATCTATGACCAAATTTTATTTTTATTTATTTTATTTTTAAATAACTAAGTATATTAATTTTTTGTACGGGTCAAGGGCTTAAATAATTTATAAAGGTGCAAAAAACACCTTAATGTCATTTACCTTGATCACGGGCATAAAAAACCATTTTCATTGAATTTTTAGACATTTATTTTAAATCGTTAAAAAATTTACTGTACAATTAAAAAACAAAACATTAACTATCCAACCGGTAAAGAAAAAACTTAATTGGAATAGAACAACCCCAGATATACCGGTTGAAGCAACACAGACATTGAAAAAATTTTGCCATTGTTCGCAATCTTGACCGAAAAATTGAGTGAAAAAAATTAACTATATTCGTGTTGATTTGCTCCTGGCAACCGCAAACTTAAGTTGATTTCAAATCTGAGTACGAAGTCAGATTCAGCGACCAATTTTATATGAGGATAGAACTATGTTGTAATTTTTGGGTAGTTTTAATGCCAGTATGAAAATTCATATTTTGGAACTCAACCAGCTTATATAAAGTGTGGTTTTTTTTTTTTTTAGTTATACTATTTTTATGCAAGTACCTTTCATACCAGTAGGGGGCACGGAGATTCAGCAGCAAAGTAGGGTTTGACTATATCTACTGTATATTTATTTTTATTAAATAACGAAATAAAAAAGAAAATTTGGTCCCATACCTATGGTGTTTATGTACATTTTCCAATCTTTTATGTACTGTATGTTGACTTGCCGACTGGCAACGTCAATTTTTAAAGAAATCATTTTTTTTTAGTAATTTCCGCTATAGCTCTTTTTATCTGTTGGCTGGAATCACCAAGCATAGCCGATATATTTCTTGAGTTCATTGTAGTGTTAAACTATTCTTCATAGGGCTTTATTATTTATTTAAAAAATTCTTTATCTCCAAAAAGACGAAGCGGAAATTTTTTTTTTATACTAATCCTATACAACATCTTATAAAATCTGCTCTGTTTAGGATTGTGTTTAATGTAATAACTGCGGCTTTTTTCTTTACATTCTCGAGATGCGTTTCAACTAAATTCGAAATACACTTTGCACTTAGCTAGTTCTTTTCTGAAAATTTCAACGGGACAAGTAAATTTGTTTGTTTTTTTACTAAGAGTCGCGTATTTTTTATAACAAAACTTTGTCTTCGCATTACTTTTCATTGAAATATTTCCAACTGGCACTATTTCAGCGCAAACAATTTTCTAATTGACGCCGAAATTTGCTACAGCTGGCCAAAAAGCAGTTATATCCCCTGCCCAGCAACCAGAACAGCATTTGTTTTTTACGTCACACGACGGTAGTGATTGATTTATGCATAGGAAAAAAACCAGTCATTGCATATATTTTTCTCTTAATGACCGACACAAACAAAGACAATTTTTCAAACACCACATCTACATGTGGGTAAAATTGTATTTGTTTTGGTTTTCACAAAGGCCTGAATTCTCCAACATGAACATTTTGACGCAAACATAAGTGAAAAACTGAAACACAGAGAATTGTTGAGATCGATCTTTGTTTTAGTTTGTGACGCACAAGCAAATATTAAAACTAAAGTATTCATGTTGGATGATAAACAACACGTCAACTCCGTTACACACAAAAAGGAAATGAAAATAAAATTGTGTGTCGTGTGCTTCAAATAGTGTTTATTTACATTTATGTTGGAGATCTGTTACATGAGTGAAAATTTCTGAACCCTGCGTGGACTTGAATATTTAAACTGAAAAAACTGACTAAAGACATCAATAATGTGTCCTAATGTTTTGTTATTTACTTTAGTTGCAATTGAGTAATTGGAGTATGCATAAATAATTGCAATAAAATCACGACGAGCATATTCAAATAAATCCATAGAAACAAAATTGAATGGATATTTTGGGTTTTCATATTGAACAAGTGGTTCGTTTTGATTATTTCGTTTGAATTTTTCACAAATATATGAAATAATATAACATTCTTGCTAGTGCAAGCGTTTTTCAATTCCAAAATGTGGTTTATGAAGCCACTTGGCCATTTTGTTTTGCATTTTATTAGGTATAACCAATATATGATTTACCAATAGCAATCTATTTTTAAAATGCAATTCCGCTTTTAATTTATGAAATCGTTGGCCGACATGAGTTTAGTGATGGAATCCAGGGCAACCATTTTCAACATAACTACAAACACATTTGTATAACTCATCCGTTTCAAGAATTTGTTTTTAATATACAGGGGCGTACCGAGGTCATTTTGATTGGGGGGTTTCAATGTATTTCGGCCGACTGGATGCCGACGTCCCGACTTTTTTTAAATACCATATAGTTGAATTATATGAAGTTACTCATCCGTTCGATAAATATAAATAAATCTTTAGGGGTCTTTTTTTTAACGGCTAAAAAAACACTTTGTAATTATTTTTACTAAAAACTTTTTTTAATGATGAAAAAAGAACTTGTGTACATCAAAACAAATATAATTAAGTATGTTTTGAATTTTTTTTTTGTTTTGCTTTTTATTTGCTCTCTTATGCTTTTCTTAATTTGGACATCATTTTTCGAATCCAAAAAGGTGTCAACGATTTCTCAGCTTTTACAACAGACAGCTGAAAATTTTTTTAGTTCTTCTAAACGATAATACTTGAAACTATAAGATTACGTATAATCAGCCAACTAAACCTCATACCTGTTTTTGGCGCCATTTTCAAAACAAAAATGAAAAATTACCCTATTTTTTACATTTCTAACGCTCTAAGAATTCAAGTTTTAGGTTTTAATAGATGATTGTAGGTAATAATCTTAGAGATTTTAAATATAAAATCGTCTTTTAATTTTATTTTATTAGCCTTTTTCGTTAATCTTTGTTACTGTTTTCGTTTTTGGTACATACAGTGTTGCGCAAAACAATAGCAACAAAATCGGTACGCTGCTACAAAATCGTGTATCTTTTTAAATATTAGGGACACACAAAAATGATTATAGGAACCAAAGCATATATTCATACATCATATTAAAAACAAATCATATTTCAATTTGGTTTTGTTTTCTTTATTAAATTTAAAATTAATGTGACTGCATTCAGTTTGTCTGAGAGCAAAACAGAAGCAACATAATTAATATTTGGTGTAAGATCCATTATTCTTGATAACTGCTGCACAGCTGAGCGGCATCGACTCTATTAAAGTAGATATGTTAGTATTAGTATATGCTCCCAATTATGTTTCAGCGCTTCATACAGTGCAGTCTTATTGGGGAAACCTTTGACCAGAAACTTTTACCTTCAAAATCCCAAAAAGATTTTCAATGGGATTCAAGTCATTGTGACTGTGCGGGCTAATCAAGGACTTGAATCCCTTTGCCTCTTACGTAATATCTGATAAGCTTTGAAGTGTGCTTCGGGTCGTGATCGGGCTGAAACGTTCACTGAAGCGACATATTCCACTCTGAATGTGGTCGCATCTTGCTTTCTAAAATGTCATTATATACAAATCGATCCATAATTCCATCGATTTTTTGAAATGGTTCAACTTCATTATAGGAAAAAGAAGTCCAGACCACAATGCCATCGCATCCGTGTTCAAAATTTATTTTGCAGTTTCGGGCTTCAAGTCGTGTACCTGGGTGGCTCCGTAACGTGCACATTCCATCTGAATTAATCAATTTGAACTTTGATTCATCGCTAAAAAAACGGTTTTCGATTTTAGAACGGTCCAATTTAGGTGCTCTTTTGGAAGACTGAGTCTAAAAAACAATAAATTGCCAATAGTTGTCACAATTTCAGACAGAATTGTTTAACTTGTAACACCTCACCTTGTTTTTTATTCTTAGCTGTAAGGAAAGGTTTCTCTGCCGGTCTGTAACTTCTTTAATCGTTCTCAACGGCTCGTCCTCAAACAGTGCTATGGTGGATATCTAAATCAAGTGTCCGAACAACCTCTTTGGATGTGGCAAATGCATTTCGTTTGAACATACCACAAATGTTCCTGTCATCACGCAGCGATGTTTTCCGCGGTCGCCCTCTTTAATGTACTGTTGTTACGACTTTTGTGAAGGTATATTACTTTATTAATCTGCAAACTATTGGCCGATTAATTGTCATGTTTCCTCACCATTCAATTCTTTGTGGTTGGTGCTGCCCGTGGCTAGGTAGCCCTTGCATTGCACCACTGTCGTCCCTCTGGCAGCGCTGGTACGCTGGCATATTGCGCGGCTAAGGCTCGCCGGATGGGGTGGTGTTCTTGCCAGTCCGGTCCGACAGCAGGAAACTTCACATGAATAACAATCGTACCAGCTGAAAAGAAAAATTACCGCCTGGTAAAAAAACCCGGAAAAACCCATAACCAACGAAAAATCTTGAAAAACGATAAATAAAAAAAACCCGCTTATTTTATGAACACGACGAAGGAATAAGACTCGGTTGCTTGCGGTTGCCGCTTTGGCACGTCTCGTGGGTCGATCTTCGGTGTAGGTCGATCGCCCTAGGCTAACCCGCCCCTTTTGGCCACAAAAGACCAGCCACGGTGACCCCTCGCCTGTGTCTAGGTCACCCCAAAACTCTTATACTTACGCCGTCTCTGTCTTATCCACACCACCTATCCTGTTCTATTAATTACTCATTTTTCCCTTTTTTTTTTTCCATATAACAAAGTCATTTATTATTTCTATTCATTCTTAAAACTACTTACATTAACAGTAGGTTCTTAGATCGATTGCTAAATCTTAAGGTTTTTCTATATAAACAGGAATTTAAAGTTCAAATAAGCATAGGTATCGCACTATCGTAAGATGCCCAGAAAAAAAACGACATAACCATCTGTAAGTCAGATCGGTTCGCAATTAAAACCTTTAAAAAGTTTTTTTTTTTTTTTTTTTTTTAAACCTAACCGTTACTTTAACCCCAAAATATTTTTTTTCATATGAGTCTGCATGGGTATTCGTTCTACTTTAGCTTAGTATGATTTTGATTTTATTTTAGTTTAGTTTTTAATTATATTGCTTTTAATAATACAGCTTTTATTTTAGTTTAGTCTTAAATTAAATTGCTTTTAATAATACAGCTTTTATTTTAGTTTAGTTTTAAATTAAATTGCTTTTAATTATATAGTTTTTAATTTTAGTTTAATTTTTAATTAAATTGCTTTCAATTATATAGCTTTTATTTTAGTTTAATTTTTAATTATATTGCTTTTAATTATATAGTTTTTAATTTTAGTTTAATTTTTAAATTAAATTGCTTTTAATTATATAGCTTTTCTTTTAGTTTAGCTTTTAATTATATTGCTTTTAATTATATAGTTTTTAATTTTAGTTTAATTTTTAAATTAAATTGCTTTTAATTATATAGCTTTTATTTTAGTTTAGCTTTTAATTATATTGCTTTTAATTATATAGTTTTTAATTTGAGTTTAATTTTTAATTAAATTGCTTTCCATTATATAGCTTTTAATTTTAGTTTAGTTCTAAATTAAATTGCTTTTAATTATATGGCTTTTATTTTAGTTTAGCTTTTAATTAAGTTGATTTATCTTAGCTTAGTTTTCAATTAACTGGTTTTTAATTATATTGTATTGGTTTTCAGTTTAGTTCTCAATTATGATGTTTTAATTATATCGAGCGTATTTTAGTTTAGTTTTTAATTGAGTTGTTTTATCTTAGTTTAGTTTTCAATTAAATGGTCTCTAATTATATTGTTTTGGTTTTTAGTTTAGTTCTTAATTATGTTGCTTATAATTATATCGCGCTTAATTTAGTTTAGTTTTTAATTAAGTCGTTTTATTTAGTCTAGTTTCTCATTAAGTTTTTTTTTTATTTTAGTTTAAGTTTTTAATTATCTCGCGTTTAATCCTATAGCTTTTATTTTAGTTTAGTTTTTAATTAAATCGTTTTTATTTTAGTTTAGTTTTTCATTAGGTTGTGTTATTTTAGCTTAGTTTTTATTAAATAGTTTTTATTTTAGTTTGGTTTTTAATTATCTCGCGTTTAATCATATAGATTTTATTGTAGTTTAGTTTTAATTAAGTTGTTTTATTTTTATTTTAATAACGAATCTTTCTTTATTAAACATTTCAGTGGGTTTTCATTTTATTAACACAGTATTTATGGTATTATATTTGTAGATGATAGTTTCATCATATTAAATTTTTATGAAATTTAGATTTGTAGCTTCATCGCTTCATCATTTTCAATCTAGTAAATTTAGATAAGTTGTTTTCTGATTTAAAAATAAAACCTTATACATATATATAGATATAGTTGCTTATAAGAATGTATATTGTTATTGTATACTCTGGACTTAAAACTTAAGTATCCTTCGAATAAGAATAAATCGTTCCCAAAAATTTAAAGTAAAGAACAAATTATAATTAAAGAAGAAACAATTTTCGTTAAATAATATCAAGAACGCACTTGAACAAAACAAAACTCTTAAATGTATTGTACCATATACCATTTTTTTGTGGAGGTAATGCTTATTTCTTTTAATTGTGTAGTTATTTAAATAAAAAAATTAATTCAAAAAGTATTCCACTAGGTTTCAAGTCTAGGTTTAAAGAAGAAATTGTCATTTAGCAAAGACTTAACTTAATATCTGTTTGTTACTAGCATAAGTTTTAAAGCTCAGATAACATTGATACTTGTTTTAAACGATGGTTGTAAGCTTAAACAATCTTCAAATTGGGGTTCAAGCAATGGCGGAGGTTCAATTCCTGTTCTCTGAAGTAAGAGAATGAAAAATTTTACTTAATTTATTCTTTCTAAGAACACCTATCGTAAGCATAGGGCAAATATGAAAAAGTTATCAATGCATAAAACAAGGGGTGAACAGTAGTCTGAAGCAGTGTAATAGAGCAGTAATCATTAGAATTGGATAATTGACTTTTTGAGCATTACATGGATCAGTTTTGTGGTAACAAAAAAAAAAAAATTTTAAATTTTCATTTAAACATTGCTGATTGCATTTAAGCAAAACGCAGTTTAGTCACGTTCCTGATCATGTGCCCAAAATCCAGCATCAACCAACCCAACGCGTTGCATATGTAATTATTTCAAACTTATCAGATACACGCTTACCAATCCCAGGTCGCAATTCGCAAACCTGGGGTGAGTGCCGTAATGGTGGAGGTAGTTGGTGTTGTCGCTACTGGTGGTGCTGTTGATATCGTTGGCCACCCGCTAGCTGATGCTGGCAAACGCTGGAGGTTGGTGCAGCTATCGCTGCTGGTGTGGCTGGTGTTGCTACTGGTGGTGTTGCTGTTGGTACCGTGAGCGTGACTACTGCTGATAATGATGACGATGGTGTTGTAGGTGCTGATGATGACGATGCGGTCTGTGTTTACTGCTAATCACTGCGAATGCTGCTGCTGGTGATGTTAACGTGGCTGATGCGAGGTTGTTGTTGTTGAGGCTGCTGCTGCTGCTGCAATGGCAACGATTCAAATGTATTTTTTTTTTGTTGTTGATGTTGTGACTTCATTCTTCGAGCTGTTACTATTTGTTACAAACATGTTTCCTCTTGCTTTTGCGCCTGCTGCGTTGCTGCGAACGTTGTGCCACTCGTACCCCAACTGCTCCCCTATTCACCGCTGCCGCTATCTCTGCTGTTTTTTCTGCTACTGCTGCTGCTTCCACCATATAGTCCACTTGGTTGCTTTGATTTTTTTTTTTCCTTTTTGCATGCGTAAATGCGGCCACACAGATTTCCGAAAAATTTTCACTTTATTGACTCTACTAGCAAGCGCGAACATAACAACAATTTCATTGTAGGTCAACCAATAAAAATGTGAACGAATTATTTTTCACTATCTGTGGGGCTCGGCGTTGAGCGCTGAGCGGTGACCTAAAGAAAATTCATGCACACTGTATATTATACACTTTACCCCTAGTTTTTGAACTCACCCAAGATTGTAAAGGTGTGCAGCAGCATTTAAATACACAAAAACTAGCTAATTAGTTGTTTCAATGCAGTTTTTTTTTTCTTCCTTTGAAAAACGATGGAAACTTATTAAGATATGTTGAACAGATTATTGAATTTTCATTAAAGTGACCGCAGCAACGTCTACCCTTAGTTGCATTTTTCTGCTCGATACGTAATTTAGGTACTTTGGCAGTGTTGCCACGTGTCATCGGTTATGGTGAGTACGCATTCCTTTTCGAGGCATTCAGACGAGCAAACTTCCGATGTTTTTCCAACTTCGCTCCCTTTTCGGTGGAATCGACCATAACCGAGGGGAGTAGGTAATGGTTGGTTTGGACTTTTGGATGACACGTCGACAAATGGCCGTTAACCGACGCTTGTTTCGGTATTCTCATTGGCTACCGATTCAAGCGCGTGTCGGATCACGCCATTTTCCAGACCGGTTTATTCGCGCCGAAACTAATTTTGCTATTGTTGTTGGTGTTTATCCACCTCAAGCATGTCTATCGCCATTTTTTTTTTCCGAATGTTCTCGAACCTCATCGAGATGCCACATCTAAATGAATAAAAAAAATGTGTGCACGGCCACGCTAGAGGGCGCTAGTGGAAATACCATGGGTATTCACGAAAGGTATTATTCCCTCTATGCAGGTGCCCATGACAAACCCAAGGACTCTCGACAAGCTTCTCAGCTTAAGAGATAAATGGGAAAAGATGGCACCATTCACTCTCTCAACCTACATTCGAACTCGATTATTGTTTTAAGTCTTTCGCGTGAAAAATTCCTATCGTCTTGCCACTTAAATCTTCTAACTCATACAGACAATTACCTACAGCCCTCACTATTCGACACTTTAGAAAACGCTTTGAAAGTTTGGCGCTAATTTGCTTAGAGAAGTCACTAAGCTGGAAGTTTCGTCGGTAGACCTCCTGTCCAGGTTGAAATTTAATTTTTCGACTTTTCAAGTCATACCTTTTAACATTCTGTTCATGACTTTTGTGTAGTTGCTCGCGGATTTTGTTGCGAATCAAGTCTTGCCGAACCGGCTTCGGTATCACCAACGTCTCAGGATCGCTAAGCACATTTAGTTTCTTTGCTACTTTATATGCGCTGGCATGCGTGATCATGTTGTGACCGAAGAGAGCAAAATAAGGAGGCATTCCTATCGAGGAGTGTACCGAAGAACGCAAGGCACATTCAATGTCAGATAAGTGTTGATCCCAGTTGGTTTGATCTTGGTCGAGATACGACCGAATCGCCGCGAGAATGGACTGGTTGACCCTCTCCGAAGCGTTGGCTTGAGGAGCGTAATTAGCAGTGCGTACATGTCTTATTCCAAAATTATCGATCATTTCGGCAAATTCTTTACTTAAAAATTGCACGCCATTGTCAGACATAAGTATTTCTGGGGTACCGAATTTATGGAAAACTTCTGAAATTAGAAACCGGATTACATTTCGCGCGGTCGCTTTCGTCATCGCCTTTAACAGGGTAAATTTTGTGAAATAGTCTAAGACTATAAGGATATAGGTATTTTTCTTTTTCGAACGAACGTATGGACCGAGGAAATCCACGTAAATTTTTTGAAAAGGCCGTACTATTTGCGACTCTTGCCCCATAGGTGGTCTTAGAACCATTTGGGCTGGTTTGCATTCTTTACAGACTTGACAATCATTAACGAAATTGAGGACCTGCTGGTTCATATTTGGCCAGTAGAAATATTCTTTTATGCGCTTAAGAGTTTTGGTGAAACCACCATGAGCGACTTGAGGAGGTTGGTGTGCATTAGCAATGATCGACTGAGTCAAAGGCGCTGGAACCCATAGTTTCCATGCAAAATCTTCACCATCGGGTGTACCATCATAAGGAACCGTACGCTTATAAGCGAAACCATCGATAACCTTGAGGTCAGGCAACTGGGAGTGATTTTCAGTTAGTGTACTTAACAATTCCCTGTACTCTTCGCTTTGAAACTCTGGTGACTCGAGGTCAATCAATGCCTTTACCTCACAACTTATTTCGTCCATGTCGTAGCGTGATAATGTGTCGGGAACGATGTTCTGAGCCCCTTTACGGTGAGCTATCTCGAAGCTAAAGCTTTGCAGATACAAACTCCATCTCGCTAATCGACTAGTTAAGTCTTTATGCGACATTAGCCACTTTAGGCTGGAGTGATCCGTTATCACTGTAAAAGGCATTAGCTCGATGTAGGCTCTAAACTTAGTTATCCCCATTACCACCGCTAGACATTCGCGCTCAGTTACTGAATAATTCTTCTGCGCAGGCGTGAGCTTCTTTGAATAGTAGGCGATAGGATGTTCGCCACCCTCATCATCTTTTTGAAACAACACGCCGCCAATTCCGATGTTAGAAGCATCTGTTTGCACATAAAAATGTTTCGAAAAATCTGGATGTACCAGGACTGGACTAGAAATAAGAGCTGTTTTTAATTTATCGAAGGCGCTCTTAGCCTCATCACCGAACTCAAAAGTTTTCGCTTTTTTCAGCGTGTCAAAAATAGGTGCTGCTATAGTAGCATAATCGCGAATAAAGCGACGGTATCATCCCGTGGCTCCCATAAAACTTCGTACCTGCTTCGGAGTTTTTGGATAGGTATATCGGTCAATGGCATGAACCTTGTCGGGGTCTGGTCTTAATTTACCCTCGCCTACAATATAACCTAAATATCTTAGCTCGCTACAACAAAATTTTGACTTGGCCACATTTATGGTTAAGTTGGCCGAACTTAACAACTGCGCTACCTGCTCTAACTTTTTGAGGTGACTATCGAAATCTGAAGACACAACCAGGAGATCGTCCAAATAAATGAAAACGCTTTCACGAAGATTGGCTGGCACGACTTTGTCCATCAACCGACATAACCTTTGGGCTGCATTACATAGCCCAAACGGCATGACGGTAAATTGACAAAGCGGACGACCTGGCACTGTAAACGCGGTTTTCTCCCTACTACTGACGGCAAGCGGAATTTGCCAGAAGGCGTCCTTAAGATCCACACTTGAGATAAAGTGTGTGTCGCCGAGACGACTGAGCAATCCCTCTATGTGTGGAAGTGGGTAGGCGTCCTTCACTGTGAGTGCATTGAGCTTGCGAGCGTCCAGGCACAGTCGACATTTCTCGCCTTTTCGCACGAAGGCCACTCGATTGTTCCAGGGACTTTCGCTCGGCTCAATGACTCCCAGTGAAAGCATCCTATCCAGCTCCGCAAACATGAGACCCTGAACAGCCGGTGAGACTGGGTAGTGCTTATCTTTCACAGGCACTGCGTCGCCGGTATCAATATGGTGCTCTTCTAAAGACGTCTTGCCTAGACCTTTCTTCGTAAAGCAGGGAAATTTTGCTATAACTGCGTTAAGCCTGTGTTGTTGCTGGGCTGTCAAAACTTTCATTTTCGGTGTTGCATGGCTTTGGACCTCTTCCTCCAAAGCTATGTTGTTGGTCGTTATGCTATCAACTTTGAGCTGCATTAGATTGAATTTCTTAATGAAATCTACACCAAGAAACAACTCTCGTTTTAGAGAAGGTGTTAAATAAAAAACAATCTCCTGCTCTTGGTTATCGAATTTAATTTTAGCTTTAACTCGACCTACGATTGAATGCATTCGCCCATCGGCAGTTTTGACGAAAGATTTAAACTTAAAAATTGGCAACTTGCACTTTTCCACAAAACTTAAGCTGTTATTCCCTAAACACGACACTGTTGCTCCACTGTCCAATAGTCCCTCGATTCGCTGTCCATTTATTTCAATATTTGTGTAAAACCTACTGTCTTCGCCCTCATACAGTTCTGATGCTGAAATTTCTTTATAATTATTTTTCCTCAAACGATATCTAATTCTTGTCTTTTCGATTTTTGTTGGCTGCTCTGCAAATATTCTTTTTCGAACTTCCTCATAGTTTTTGAGTCTCACATGAAATGGCTTGATTTCTTTTAACTCTACCTCAACGGTATTTGTGGCTTGATCACAACTACTTTTATTACTATGGTTACTAGATGTTAAAACTACAACTCTCTTTTCTATTTCGGTCTGGGTGGCTGAGGTTAGTCATTCCGTCGTTTCCTGAGTTTGAGTTTGCGTTTGAGCTGATCTAGACTCCACCTGCACACTTCTATTTGGCCTAGCAGTTCCCTGACATTTCGGACACTTTGGGGTAACTACGCCCTCCGTTCCGCACCTATAGCAAAAAATTCGCCTTACGGCTGCAGTACACTCAACGAAATTGTGCCCTGGCTGTTTGCAGTTCCAGCATGGAAATGTACGAGAGGAATTAATAGCATCTATTTCAAACGCTTGAGTCGAAAAGTCCTGCTCTACATTTAACTCGTGCACTTGCGCATTGCGAGGTACATATTGACGCGGAGGCGGTTGATACGCCTGTCGTTGGTAGTTTATATGCGTTTCAGCCTTTTTACAGGCTTTGCAAAACTCAGTCAAACCCTCTATGCGCATGGCAAATAGTAGCTGTGACATCTCTTTTCGCAGGTTGCTCCTCATTATTTCGACTAAATCCTGTTCAGCCAGTGGATTACGCTGTTGGTTCCTCAGTGTCAAAACAGATTGATAGAAATCGTCGAAAGCTTCATCCCGTTGTTGTCTTCGATCCATAATTTGTCTTTGGATTTCGAAGTCGCTTTCGTGTCGCTTGAACTGAGTTACAAGCGCTTCTCGAAGTGCGTACCAACTAGGTATTCGGTTTAACCGTCGAAATCCCCAGAACCATTGAGCTGCGTTCCCTGTTAATAAACTATGAAAATTTCTAATTACTTCAGGCCAAGGATACCGGTAGTCATTGCATAAGGTTTCTACCCGAAACACAAATTCGTCTACGCTTATCGATTTGGTGGTGCCATCGAACTTAAAACCCCATTTGTCCATCTCTACACGTCGCGGTTGTTCAGGCTGATGGTAATGTGTAACCGGCGCTTGTACAGGCCCTGTATATGCAAAGGCACTCGGCTGACGTATCGAGGGTCCAGCTCGTTGCTCTTGGTGTCGATTCCTGGTCTCTACATGATACGTCTGCGACTGAGAAAAAACTTGCGGCTGCGGTACCATCGTCGGTTGCGGCCTATGCGGTGGTGGTTGTGAAAAATCTGGGAAAGATTGCGAGATGCTCCTGGTATCCTGAGATCCAATTTGTTGTTGCTGCTCCATATTTCGATCTGGCCATGCCTGTGAATTGAGAGACGGGGGTGGTGGAGGTGGTGGTTGTAAAGTCACTAACTTCGTAACCGCTGGTCGGCTCTCTGAATACTGAGGCGTCATCGACCCTAAGCTTTCGGCTATTAATTGTGGGACTAATACCCGCAAACGCTCCTCCATTCCCGACATCAGATCCACTTGGGCTAAACCCACCGCTGACTTGACGTAATCCCTTATATTGATGCTCGAGTTGACCACACCTTGGGACGCTGGTGCTCTTCCTGACGACCTGTCTCTTACGCCCCCCATCTGCGAATGTTGTTGAAATTGCTTGCGCACGTTTAAAGCGGTTAGGCTGCTAAACTCTGGAGACGTGATGCTGCTATTCGAGAAGTTAAGCTCTTCTGAGGTACGTCTAGGTGCTGGTGGTAGTGCACTCTGCATCGCCATAGGTGTTGTAATCGTCGTCGTAGCTGTGGTAAAAATCGGTATGTTGGTACTCATCGATCTTGTTTTTGAAATTGCCCCTGTACTAATGGTTGTTGTGGGTACTAGGCCTCCACTTTCGGCTGCATTCGGATTGGTTTCACTATTATCCATTCTGCTTTGCTGCCTAGTGTGAACCATGCCCCAAGGAATCGTTATTCAAAAGAATCAAAAAAATATCAGGAAAATTGAAAATGCTTCAAACACCTAGGTTGTTCAAATCGACAAACGAGAATTCGCTGAATCAAACGTAGCGTCCGTTAGGACCGGAGAACCAATTTATTAAAAAACGAGAAACTTTAATTATTTTGTTCGAACCGATGGTTTTAATGCGCCACAGTTTACTTAACTGTTGTACGCCAAATGCCAAAACGAAAGGAAAAATTGTAAAAAAAATTAAGATAAAAATAAATGTCCTTTAAGGATGGTGGTTGCAAAACTTAGCAAAAAAAAATTTTAAATAATAAGATTAATAGTAGTATTAGAAATGATAATAATATATATATTAATGATATGTAAAGGAAAATAATATAATATTCAAAAAGTTGATTGAATATAATGATATTAATTAAAGGTAATCATAATAATAAATGAACTCCATAGAGGTAAAAGAAATTTTGTCGTAGTATGTAGTAATATAGAAAGGTGGGGAAGTGATATAAAAGAAAAAATTTTGTAACTATTTTAGAGCTACAATCTTAACTGTCTAAAATTTCGCAACTTATCAAAAAAAATTTTAAAAGTGTAAGATTATTTTTATTTGAATATGTATATATCGATAGATAAAGACTGAATATATATATATATATACACATATACATATAGACATATATATATACATATAGATATATATCGTTATATATATATAGGAAAATTGGTTTATTAAAGCGCGTAGCTGAAAGTAAACTTAAATATTTTTTTCTACCCGAAGATAAAAATATATATATAGATATATTTTTTTCTAAGGTATTTAGTTTATAAAGATAATATATACATAAAGAGGAAATAATTTGGATAATCAGAAGAACTTGACTATCGCTTCAAAAAAATGTATACGTAAAATAAAAAAGGAGACTAACTTCGGAGAAGTTAACAGTCTCAACAAAAAAAGAAAATTATAATTCCGAAATCAAATAAGCAAAATACTAAAATAGCTGATAATAATAAATCAAAAAAATTTAAAAATATATAGGCATTAAGTTTGGATGGTGGCGTAAAACAAACAAGAGTGGCGTAAAAATTAACTTCGACGAGACCAGCGAAAGCAACCTTCTTCCTTGTGCATTAATTGCACCCTCCAAATCGAGGTTCTTAAACTTAACTTCCCACAATATTTTCCTATGCTGAGGTCGCTCAGACATATTCGCTTCACCTAAGGGTGTTGTGGTAGTTCATCCCGAGTTGGAGTATTTATTCAAAACGAAAATTTTTTATTTATATTTATCCCTACTCAAGAGTGCTTGGCAACTCTATACCCCCCTTAATTCCGCAGCGCCTAACTCCAAATCGAGGTATTTTTTTTCTTAACTTAGCTAGCCTGTCAAATTGATGACCCCACTGACCTGAGGTCCTACTCAGCAACACGACTCGAAAAGCAAATGCGATTCGAAAACAAAATCACACCATGTAACTACATGGCCTAAGATTTCTAAACGGCAGTAAATTCTACCTCTGCCCTAAAATTCTGTTTTTGTCGGCATTGAATGTGAACTCATCAAAAATTTGTCAAAAAACATGTAAATCCATGGCACGATCCTGCTCTCGAACCGCACCCGCATCCCGAATCGTACTACAGAGCAAGGCCCCTGGCTGCTCTTCCCGATAAGGAGCGATTTTCAAAAAACAAAAACTATTTAATTTTAATTTAACCTTCCTCTAAGCCCGCACCCAGTGAAGCATATGAGCCGCACTGTGCGCAAAAACCAAACTGCAAAATAAACGCTTGCGAAGAAACGAGATGCGCTCGATGTTCGCGGTTGCACTCATAAGCAAAACGCTTTGCTCACAGTCCAGCCCATATGCTTCACTGTGTGCGCTGCCTAAGAGTGCCGCTACCCCCCTTTTTGTGCACTAGGTGCACCCTCCGAGTCGAGGTATTTTTGCTCTTAGCTAGCCTGTCCCATTTATGACCCCTCTGGTCAGGCTGCTCTTCTCGGTCAGGAGTATTTTTCAAAACGAGATTTATATAGTTTCCAATTGGTTTACATGCCGACAAACCCCGGCATGTTCGGGTTTTTCACCTTACGGTGTAAAAAAACAGCCGCCCAATCTGGGAACAGACGCTGGCCAACACGCCGCCCAATCTGGGAACAGACGCGTGTTGGGCTCGCTGGGGTACGCGGGTGCGCTACTCCCGTCATCCTACATATTTCACGCAGGATGCCCCTGCGGGTATGAATATCTAAAATAAAATATTATAAGAAATAAAAAATTTAATTAACACTCATCGGCCTCCAGTATCCGTCGCAACTGCAGTCGAGGCTCTGTGGCCTAAACGCTGCAGGACTTACGGAAAACCGAAAACTTGGTGCGAGAAAAAAAAACCCTCAACTTATTTCTAAACTATTAGCCCTAGCAGTAAAAAATCCTACTGTTAAGAACCACGTCGCAACTGCAGTCGAGGCTCTGTGGCCTAAACGCTGCAGGACTTACGCGGTCTTACGTATTCGGACCTGCTTGGGGTCTAACCAAAATATTTTTATTTTTCACCCTAGCAGTAAAAAAAATCCCACTGAAAAGGAAACCGAACCACGTCGCAACTGCAGTCGAGGCGCTGTGGCCTAAACGCTGCAGGACTTACGGGTTCTTACCCTACCAGGACCTGCTTCAGGTTTAACCAAACTTATACAAAAACAACTTACTCTACGGCCCGAAACGAGATACTTCATTGTTTTCTTGATTGGCTCCTTTTGCCTTAGACCACGTCGCAACTGCAGTCAAGGTTCAGAGACCCAAACGCTGCAGGACTTACGTGGCCAGACTCCAGGAGACCAACCAAAAAAACCATAAAAATCCTAACCTTTGTCGGGCCCCACGTTGGGCGCCAATTCTGTCATGTTTCGGCCCCACGTTGGGCGCCAATTCTGTCATGTTTCCTCACCATTCAATTCTTTGTGGTTGGTGCTGCCCGTGGCTAGGTAGCCCTTGCATTGCACCACTGTCGTCCCTCTGGCAGCGCTGGTACGCTGGCATATTGCGCGGCTAAGGCTCGCCGGATGGGGTGGTGTTCTTGCCAGTCCGGTCCGACAGCAGGAAACTTCACATGAATAACAATCGTACCAGCTGAAAAGAAAAATTACCGCCTGGTAAAAAAACCCGGAAAAACCCATAACCAACGAAAAATCTTGAAAAACGATAAATAAAAAAAACCCGCTTATTTTATGAACACGACGAAGGAATAAGACTCGGTTGCTTGCGGTTGCCGCTTTGGCACGTCTCGTGGGTCGATCTTCGGTGTAGGTCGATCGCCCTAGGCTAACCCGCCCCTTTTGGCCACAAAAGACCAGCCACGGTGACCCCTCGCCTGTGTCTAGGTCACCCCAAAACTCTTATACTTACGCCGTCTCTGTCTTATCCACACCACCTATCCTGTTCTATTAATTACTCATTTTTCCCTTTTTTTTTTTTCCATATAACAAAGTCATTTATTATTTCTATTCATTCTTAAAACTACTTACATTAACAGTAGGTTCTTAGATCGATTGCTAAATCTTAAGGTTTTTCTATATAAACAGGAATTTAAAGTTCAAATAAGCATAGGTATCGCACTATCGTAAGATGCCCAGAAAAAAAACGACATAACCATCTGTAAGTCAGATCGGTTCGCAATTAAAACCTTTAAAAAGTTTTTTTTTTTTTTTTTTTTTTAAACCTAACCGTTACTTTAACCCCAAAATATTTTTTTTCATATGAGTCTGCATGGGTATTCGTTCTACTTTAGCTTAGTATGATTTTGATTTTATTTTAGTTTAGTTTTTAATTATATTGCTTTTAATAATACAGCTTTTATTTTAGTTTAGTCTTAAATTAAATTGCTTTTAATAATACAGCTTTTATTTTAGTTTAGTTTTAAATTAAATTGCTTTTAATTATATAGTTTTTAATTTTAGTTTAATTTTTAATTAAATTGCTTTCAATTATATAGCTTTTATTTTAGTTTAATTTTTAATTATATTGCTTTTAATTATATAGTTTTTAATTTTAGTTTAATTTTTAAATTAAATTGCTTTTAATTATATAGCTTTTATTTTAGTTTAGCTTTTAATTATATTGCTTTTAATTATATAGTTTTTAATTTTAGTTTAATTTTTAAATTAAATTGCTTTTAATTATATAGCTTTTATTTTAGTTTAGCTTTTAATTATATTGCTTTTAATTATATAGTTTTTAATTTGAGTTTAATTTTTAATTAAATTGCTTTCCATTATATAGCTTTTAATTTTAGTTTAGTTCTAAATTAAATTGCTTTTAATTATATGGCTTTTATTTTAGTTTAGCTTTTAATTAAGTTGATTTATCTTAGCTTAGTTTTCAATTAACTGGTTTTTAATTATATTGTATTGGTTTTCAGTTTAGTTCTCAATTATGATGTTTTAATTATATCGAGCGTATTTTAGTTTAGTTTTTAATTGAGTTGTTTTATCTTAGTTTAGTTTTCAATTAAATGGTCTCTAATTATATTGTTTTGGTTTTTAGTTTAGTTCTTAATTATGTTGCTTATAATTATATCGCGCTTAATTTAGTTTAGTTTTTAATTAAGTCGTTTTATTTAGTCTAGTTTCTCATTAAGTTTTTTTTTTATTTTAGTTTAAGTTTTTAATTATCTCGCGTTTAATCCTATAGCTTTTATTTTAGTTTAGTTTTTAATTAAATCGTTTTTATTTTAGTTTAGTTTTTCATTAGGTTGTGTTATTTTAGCTTAGTTTTTATTAAATAGTTTTTATTTTAGTTTGGTTTTTAATTATCTCGCGTTTAATCATATAGATTTTATTGTAGTTTAGTTTTAATTAAGTTGTTTTATTTTTATTTTAATAACGAATCTTTCTTTATTAAACATTTCAGTGGGTTTTCATTTTATTAACACAGTATTTATGGTATTATATTTGTAGATGATAGTTTCATCATATTAAATTTTTATGAAATTTAGATTTGTAGCTTCATCGCTTCATCATTTTCAATCTAGTAAATTTAGATAAGTTGTTTTCTGATTTAAAAATAAAACCTTATACATATATATAGATATAGTTGCTTATAAGAATGTATATTGTTATTGTATACTCTGGACTTAAAACTTAAGTATCCTTCGAATAAGAATAAATCGTTCCCAAAAATTTAAAGTAAAGAACAAATTATAATTAAAGAAGAAACAATTTTCGTTAAATAATATCAAGAACGCACTTGAACAAAACAAAACTCTTAAATGTATTGTACCATATACCATTTTTTTGTGGAGGTAATGCTTATTTCTTTTAATTGTGTAGTTATTTAAATAAAAAAATTAATTCAAAAAGTATTCCACTAGGTTTCAAGTCTAGGTTTAAAGAAGAAATTGTCATTTAGCAAAGACTTAACTTAATATCTGTTTGTTACTAGCATAAGTTTTAAAGCTCAGATAACATTGATACTTGTTTTAAACGATGGTTGTAAGCTTAAACAATCTTCAAATTGGGGTTCAAGCAATGGCGGAGGTTCAATTCCTGTTCTCTGAAGTAAGAGAATGAAAAATTTTACTTAATTTATTCTTTCTAAGAACACCTATCGTAAGCATAGGGCAAATATGAAAAAGTTATCAATGCATAAAACAAGGGGTGAACAGTAGTCTGAAGCAGTGTAATAGAGCAGTAATCATTAGAATTGGATAATTGACTTTTTGAGCATTACATGGATCAGTTTTGTGGTAACAAAAAAAAAAAAATTTTAAATTTTCATTTAAACATTGCTGATTGCATTTAAGCAAAACGCAGTTTAGTCACGTTCCTGATCATGTGCCCAAAATCCAGCATCAACCAACCCAACGCGTTGCATATGTAATTATTTCAAACTTATCAGATACACGCTTACCAATCCCAGGTCGCAATTCGCAAACCTGGGGTGAGTGCCGTAATGGTGGAGGTAGTTGGTGTTGTCGCTACTGGTGGTGCTGTTGATATCGTTGGCCACCCGCTAGCTGATGCTGGCAAACGCTGGAGGTTGGTGCAGCTATCGCTGCTGGTGTGGCTGGTGTTGCTACTGGTGGTGTTGGTGTTGGTACCGTGAGCGTGACTACTGCTGATAATGATGACGATGGTGTTGTAGGTGCTGATGATGACGATGCGGTCTGTGTTTACTGCTAATCACTGCGAATGCTGCTGCTGGTGATGTTAACGTGGCTGATGCGAGGTTGTTGTTGTTGAGGCTGCTGCTGCTGCTGCAATGGCAACGATTCAAATGTATTTTTTTTTTGTTGTTGATGTTGTGACTTCATTCTTCGAGCTGTTACTATTTGTTACAAACATGTTTCCTCTTGCTTTTGCGCCTGCTGCGTTGCTGCGAACGTTGTGCCACTCGTACCCCAACTGCTCCCCTATTCACCGCTGCCACTATCTCTGCTGTTTTTTCTGCTACTGCTGCTGCTTCCACCATATAGTCCACTTGGTTGCTTTGATTTTTTTTTTTCCTTTTTGCATGCGTAAATGCGGCCACACAGATTTCCGAAAAATTTTCACTTTATTGACTCTACTAGCAAGCGCGAACATAACAACAATTTCATTGTAGGTCAACCAATAAAAATGTGAACGAATTATTTTTCACTATCTGTGGGGCTCGGCGTTGAGCGCTGAGCGGTGACCTAAAGAAAATTCATGCACACTGTATATTATACACTTTACCCCTAGTTTTTGAACTCACCCAAGATTGTAAAGGTGTGCAGCAGCATTTAAATACACAAAAACTAGCTAATTAGTTGTTTCAATGCAGTTTTTTTTTTCTTCCTTTGAAAAACGATGGAAACTTATTAAGATATGTTGAACAGATTATTGAATTTTCATTAAAGTGACCGCAGCAACGTCTACCCTTAGTTGCATTTTTCTGCTCGATACGTAATTTAGGTACTTTGGCAGTGTTGCCACGTGTCATCGGTTATGGTGAGTACGCATTCCTTTTCGAGGCATTCAGACGAGCAAACTTCCGATGTTTTTCCAACTTCGCTCCCTTTTCGGTGGAATCGACCATAACCGAGGGGAGTAGGTAATGGTTGGTTTGGACTTTTGGATGACACGTCGACAAATGGCCGTTAACCGACGCTTGTTTCGGTATTCTCATTGGCTACCGATTCAAGCGCGTGTCGGATCACGCCATTTTCCAGACCGGTTTATTCGCGCCGAAACTAATTTTGCTATTGTTGTTGGTGTTTATCCACCTCAAGCATGTCTATCGCCATTTTTTTTTTCCGAATGTTCTCGAACCTCATCGAGATGCCACATCTAAATGAATAAAAAAAATGTGTGCACGGCCACGCTAGAGGGCGCTAGTGGAAATACCATGGGTATTCACGAAAGGTATTATTCCCTCTATGCAGGTGCCCATGACATAATATCAAACTGTTTCACGTTAGATATTTGCGAATTTTCGTTTTTATATTCGGAAATAATTTGTAATTTAAGAGCTTCAGTTTTTAAAACGTGCCATTATAACTGGAATAGTCAATGTCACAAGAAGCACAAAAAAAACTAAACTTAAATGCTTATGACTTACAAACAACACGTGCTTTACAATAACAGAACTTTTACCAATAATTCTTCGAACTTCTGTTCTCTTTTTACATTTTTCAAGTTTTGTTGGTTTTGTTATGCTCACAGACAAATTGAATGTAGTCACTTCAATTTAATGTAGTCATTAATTTTAAATTTAATAAAAAAACAAAACAAAATTTTAATTTGATTTGTTTTATATATGATGTATGAATATATGCTTTGATTCCTATAATCATTTTTGTGTGTCCCCAATATTAAAAAAGATACACGATTTTGTTGCAGCGCACTTATTTTGTTGCTATTGTTATGCGCAACACTGTATAAGTATTTCAACATTATCGAATCAGCATTTAAACATTTATTTTCGTTTTTGTTTTAAAAATTCATACTTTATATGTGTTAAAAAATAAACAGGGCTTTCAATTTCTTTAACATTTTTTCTTTTAATTTTTTAAACTAATTAATAAAATAGTGTTTTAAATGAAAAATACAAACTTAATTTTTAACAAAAAATTTAAATATTAATTCTTCTTTTTTTTAAGTTAGCCCATTGCTGCGCAATATTATCTAAGTTAATGAGATAAACTATGTCCTTTCCCGATGAAAGTATTAATAAGTTATTAAGACATGAGTCACCTTGCGTGGTTTTTAGATAACTTTTAACTAATTTCAATTTACTGAACATTCTCTCATTTCCTTAAATAGTAACAGGCACTGTGCACAGCAAACGCGACATTTTGTTAACAGCAGGAAGAGATTTTTTATTGCATTCTGAAACATTAGCTGTACCCGATAGAGTTTTTACGCCTTTGCATAGATCATAGAATACTTCAAATTCCGCTTTCAATTGAAGTAAATCCAACAAACAATTTTTTAGTAGCAATTTTATTGATTCTAGAATTTGGTTTTTTCTCAAGTTAGTAGAAGCTAGAATTGGATTAAAGAGCTCATAAAGAGGCTTTATTGTTTCTAAGCAACTGCTTAATTTATTTCGCATTAGTGAGGTTATCTTATCCAATACAAGTTTAAAATCTCTTCTATAAAAACAGTTCATCGAAAAATAAGCCGCGTTGGCATTGTTATCATCCAAACGTTTCGGCGCAAGACGACGGCGATGGCGAATTGAGAATTCCTTTTCAGTATCAACATTAAAAGATTTTAACAATGCTAGAACACTACTAATTAGGTTATCCGTACCTTCAGAGGCCGAATTTATTTTTTCTAATGATTTAAGGGTACAAGACATAAAATTCATAGCATCTAAAGTATTCAGTTCAACGGCTTCAAGAGATTCAGTCAGGAGTTTCATATTTACTTGTACATTTTTCAGAAAAACAAGACTTTTAATAAAGTCCACAGAAATGAGTTGGTTTGATAGCGAATATGCAGCATTTCGAGTCGAGTTATCAATTTTCTTAGAGCTTTGGGAAATTTCGTTTAGCACATCAACAATGACATAAAGCAATGCTTTTATAATAAATAAATTTTGAATGCAGCTTTAAAAATGGTGTTTTTTTTGCTATCATCTCGAGTTTAAAAGTTAAAACTCACCTTTTTCAATAGTTTGACTAAATCCTTTAAATTTATTATTTATTTATTTATTACAATTGTATTTAAATTAAAATGTTAAGTCTATGACATAAAAGATCTTACATCAGAGTTCTTGAGCTAAGAAAATTTCTTTAAATATGTTGACCGATTTCGATCATTAAATTTTTTAATACAAATGTTGGGTATTTCTGGATAAAAATTTCAATCTCAGAAAATTCTACAAAAATGTATTAATTAGGTTTTAAATAGGGGAATATGTGTGGCGACTAAGTAAACTTTTCTTCGTTTGGGCTTGTTTTAGTCCACTTATTTTTTCAACTTTTTGACCAGGTATTTATATCAGGGACTGTTATCATTAAGCTTAATCCAAAAACTTAAACATTAATCATTATTTTATGATATTCAAGTTTTTGCTCAGATATAAAAATACTAATCTGGTTTTATCTTCTAAATCTTAAATAAAAATTGTTAATATTAAAGTTTTTTCTAAATGACCTTGTTATTTATTATGATGATTTTATATGATTTAAATACAAATTCTAAATGTTTGATAGCTTAAATCATACTTGATGTTGAATACAAATTCTAGTTGTTTGATAGTTTAAAATCGTTAATTGTGCTTTAGATCAAAGTAAGAACAATTAATTTTTCTAACGAATTTTTCTAAAGAAACAACAACAAATTTTTTTTTTCAATATGAAAAGGAATAAATCACTAACTGCAATTTTGTTGCAATTTCGGCCATGCTAAAGGCTTCATCAGAAATCTTTGTGATACCCGTGCAAGCGTCAATTTCTCAGTTTTCCTCACATTTCACATGCCCACATTTGTTGTTGTATTTTTGCTTTACTTTAGTCTGTATGCTTATGTTATTATTATGGAGTCCAACAGTCTGCTGGAAGTCTTCCACTAACAAAACATGGTTACTGAAGTTGTTTTTAGATTTTTGCTGATATGTTTTCAACTTGTTTCTGTTTAGGTCGTGCTCTACCATTTGATTAAAGTTTTTTCTAAATGACCTTGTTATTTATTATGTTGATTATATATGATTTAAATACAAATTCTTAATGTTTGATAGGTTAAATCATACTTGATTTTAAATACAAATTCTTGTTGTTTGATAGTTTAAAATCGTTTTTTGAGCTTTAGGTCAAAGTTAGAACAATTAATTGTTCTAACGAATCTTTCCAAAGAAACAACAACAACAACAAGGTTTTTTCAATATGAAAAAGAATAAATCACTAGCTGATTTTATTGCAATTTCGGCCATGCTAAAGGCTTCATCAGCAATCTTTGTGATACCCGTGCAAGCGCGCACTAGCGAACTGCACCACCTGGTGACTGAAGTTGTTTTTAGATTTTTGTTGATATGTTTTCAACATGTTTCTATTTTGGTCGTGCTCTACCATTTGATTAAAGTTTTTTCTTAATGACCCTGTTATTTATTATGTTGATTTTATATGATTTAAATACAAATTCTAAATGTTTGATAGTTTAAATCATACTTGATTTTAAATACAAATTCTAGTTGTTTGATAGTTTATAATCGTTTATTATAAACGTTTGGTAGAGCACGACCAAAACAGAAACAAGTTAAAAAAACATCTCAGCAAAAATCTAAAAACAACTTCAGTAACCATGCTTTGTTAGTGGAAGACTTCCAGCAGACTGTTGGATTCCATAATAATAACATTAGCATAAAGACTAAAGTAAAGCAAAAATACAACAACAAATGTGAGCATGTGAAATTGGAGAAAAACTGAGAAATTGACACTTCAAATCTCATCGCCTCTGTGGTGCAGTGCGCTAGTGCGCTCTTGCACGGGTATCACAAAGATTTCTGATGAAGCATGGCCGAAATTGCAATAAAATCAGCTAGTGATTTTTTTCCTTTTCATATTGAAAAAATCTTGTTGTTGTGGTTGTTTCTTTGGAAAGATTTGTTAGAACAATTAATTGTTCTAACTTTGACCTAAAGCTCAATAAACGATTTTAAGCTATCAAACAACTAGAAATTGTATTTAAAATCAAGTATGATTTAAACTATCAAACATTTCGAATTTGTATTTAAATCATATAAAGTCAACGGTTTTTATATTTGGTCTAGGACACGGTTGCACAATTGGACGTCAAATGGTCTTCCTTATCCAGTTTGTCCGCTGCTCTCTTTTACATAACTATACATTTCTTTTTCCGTACATTTTTTAACAAAATTTATACTACTTTTCTGAACTTTTTCTGCATTTTTTCGCAAAGGAACACTGGATTCGATTACAACAATTCAACGCTGATACGACTTAAAATTAATTGGCCGATTGAAGTTTGTTTAAGGAACGACTGAAAGTGGGTTGTCCTAATGAAGTTTGTTTAATATACGACTTAAAATGAGTTGGCCGACTGAAGTTCGTTTAAGGCACGACTGAAAGTGAATTGGCCGACTGAAGATAGGTTTGGGTATGAATTAAAATTAAATAGTCGACTAAAATTGGTTTTTGTTATGAAAATGGCAATAAAAGACACGACTGGCTTTTTTTGAAAAAGCCAGTAAAAAAAATAATTTTAGTAAAAAATAACAATTAGGCTGACTTTAAAAAAGTAAGGAGGGTAGTATACCCCTTTATCCCCCGCTAGTTACGCCTCTGATAAAAGATATAATTGTCCTCAGACAGACAAACAGATGTTTTCAAGCTAATTAAATACACCCGATAATCTCTGTAATTCATCACTCTCATGTAATTGGAAACGCGATAAGCAGTCAGCTATTAACATACATGCATTAACATGCTTTTTCCAGGCTTGTAAATTATCTTTATCACTTTTAATCAGTGTCTCAATTGGCTTGTGATCGCTTTCAATAACAAATTCACTGCGATAAATAAAATAATGAAAACGCTGACACGCAAGCACAACTGCTAGAAGCTCTTCTCAATTTGCTCCCATTTTTGTTCACTTTTACTTAATGTTCGAGAAGCAAAACCTATTGGATGACCGTATTGAATTAAGACTGAACCCAGCCCATCCTTTGATTCGTCTGTTTGAATGGCAACTGGTTTCCTGGTATCATATGCCACTAAAACAGGCTCCGAAGTAATTAATTTTAGCAAATCGTTTAGTTCTCGATCGTGTGTCTCATTCCATTCAAATAACACATCTTTTCCGGTTAATTTCCTCAAGTCCACAGCTATTTTTGACAAATTCGGATTAAATCTTGCTACATATTTGAACATTCCCAATAACAGCATAACACCAGTTTTGCCTTTTAGTTTGTTCATTTCTAAAATTGCAGCTTTTTATTTGTCAGCCTCTCAAATCAGCACTTGGCTTTTCAATTATCTGCAAATTATTCACCCAGTCAGTTGGATGACATTCTGATTATAACAGAAGTAATAATTCCATCCTGCATCATTGATTCCAACTTTGGTTTGATTTTTTTAATCGAGACCAAGACAAGTTGTACGCCCAAGTATCGGTTCAAATGCACTATCCACCACAAGAAAATTAACACATTTTTCCTTTTTATGTTTCTAATCGAAAAGTTTTAATTCAACAATACCAAATACTTTTATTTTATTATTACTATAATAGAACACAGAAAAGACATTTTTTTACTGGTCATTTTAATTTTCAAATTTTTAATAATTTTTAATGGAACTCAACTGACATCAGCTCCGGTATTAATCTTGAACTTAGCTACTTCTTTTCCTAGTTGATGTGGATTGGTCCACCGTTCACTCTTCGATTCGATTTGATTTATTCTATAGATATTATTATAACGAAGTGTGCATTCTAAATTACTCTTATTCACAGGTAATTTACTTGTTATTTCACCCCAGCGAACATTGTTGCCTCGTTTTTGCGTTACTTCCAATTTATTATTGTTGCTGCCATTTTTCTGGCACATCCGACGAAAATGGCCCTTCTTTCTACATACTCATGTGAAATCCTTGGCTGCGCATTCATTTTTGTGTGCAGGCGTCCAATCCACTCCATAGTTGAAGCAAAATCTTTTATTTTCCGCATTTTTTCCCGATTTTTTTCAACTACGCTGTCTTTAAATGTGGTTATGATTTAAATGAGTTTTAATTAAATTTAGTGTTCGTTTATATGAGATTTGTTCTACATTTGTTTTATTTTGGTTTTTTTTTTAAGTGAAAGCTTCTTTAGGCGCGTTGAACGATTCTTTGAAATCTTTGGTTTGCGTCATCGTATTTTTCCGAGTAACTCTCGTCATCAATACAGACAGCAAAGTTAACAAGATAGGAAACTTAGAAAACAACCTCAAAAAATTTTTGCATGTATTTGTGCATAAAAAAATCCACAAAATCGGCCGCAAGCTCACAAACAAATCATTTGGCAACTCCTGAAATTAATGCATATAATCTGTTTGTTAGTATATAAATACTTAAGTTAGTTTGCGATACGATGTTTGCAACCAACACTTATTATTAATGCGCTTTATATTGGTCTATATATGCTTTTAAAGTTTGCCAATTTCTTCAGTTGTTGTATTTGTCAACATTTTTGAGAAATTTGCTTTTACTCAAACAGCCGCTATTCATGGTGAGATTAAAAAATGGAACGATCTTCTTCTTTTTCTGCTATTTTCTGCTGGAACTTTGTTTGCAAACAAGAAAAATAATGTATGGATTGAGTGTTTTAACATTTTAATCTTTAAGTTGTGATAAAGGAATATGTTGAACATTCAAATAATTACATGCATGCTCTTATTTTATTATATATCGTCAAACAAAGATTGACAATTTTGACACTTGTTGTATTTGTCAGTGCCTTTTTATTTTCACCACTGCGGCATTTTATTTTTAGAGTTGTCAACTATCATTGTTTTATTAATAAATTTTTTCATAAAGGGTGTGTGTCAAAAGGAAACTTTTCAGTCGTGGTAGGATAGAAAATATCAGGTTGAATTAAATTTGTGTGTGTTGAAATAAATTTGTCTTTTTTGCTGTGTCAAATGGACGATGAAATTTTGACAGTTGCAAATTTTGATGTTTCACATTTCGGTCGTGTTTTAGCGCAAATATTTTATTTAATTTGCATTTTATTCAACTTGCGACATATTTTATTCGAGTGCTTGTATTTGCAACTTATTTCGTAAACTTGTAATATTGTTAACTTAAAAAATAACATAATAATAAAAATAAAAAAAAAGTAAAGCAGTGAGGGGACTGCCGACCGAAGCGAAAACCTATATATAAAATATTAATATTCCCTGGAGGTCCTGCCACGGACCGCCTTACTGCTTTATAAGAATATTCATGCTAATAGGGATTTTCGGACTATCCTTCATGTAGGATGGATTTGATAGCTTGGACGGACATGTAGAATGTGCGAGAGCTCATACTGCAGCCCGTCCAACATTTAGGATGAAAATCAAAAAGTTCCGCTATGATCTTGTTCTTCTCTGTGCGTTCTTGTTTGTAGATTTCCTTGGTAATTGTTGTTGGCGCAGTTAGCTGGAAATTTTTTGTAGACGTTGTGAATTCTAATTGTGTAACTACAGTCGGCATATGAAAATAGAATTATTTTTGTTTAGAGCTTATAGCAATTTTTAAAATTTTTTATATATTTCTGAAACTATTTCTTTTAAGCAAAAGGGTTACCATATCAAAAATACATATAATTAAATTAATTTATTTAAATTATTTCATTATTGAATTAATATAAAAAATTAAAGCTTATTTATATATATTTATATCATAACACTAACACAATACACATGTACACCAAATCTATATTGTGTTGTGTATTAAAAATCGAATATTCTAAAATGAAGAAATATCTATGGCATATGAATTATATTTAATTCATATAAGAAATCGATGCTAAACAGTTTAAAAAATAGAATGCTTAGGATACGCAGACTTGAGTTATCCAATTACTACTGAAAATATTAATTTATTTTGCAGGTTCATTACGTAATTGTTATTATATAAATATACATAAATACTCTTTAAATTTCCTCATGAGCTAATAAAATATAAATTCATATAAATTGAATATATATTTCTGATACGGTAACACTTTTATCAAAAACAAATAGTTGTACCAATATTATATATACTCTTTAATTCAGATGTTAAACTGCTATCTAAAATAGTTCGATGTCATATGCTGACTGTAGCTACAAATAAACATCTACAAAAAATTAAACCTTACTGTACAAGAATAACTACAGTGTTGCGCAAAACAATAGCAACAAAATAAGTGCGCTGCAACCAAATCGTGTATCTTTTTTAATATTGGGCACACACAAATATGATTATAGGAATCAAAGCATATATTCATACATCATATATTAAACAAATCAAATTGGAATTTGGTTTTGTTTTTTTTATTAAATTTAAAATTAATGTGACTACATTTAATTTGTCTGTGAGCAAAATAATAGCAACAAAACTTGAAAAATGTAAAATGAGAACACAAGTTCGAAGAATTATTGGTAAAAGTTCTGTTATTGTAAAGCACTTGTTGTTTGTAAGTCATAAACATTTAAGTTTATTTTTTTTTTGTGCTACTTGTGACATTGACTATTCCAGTTATAATGGCACGTTTTAAAAACTGTGAAGCTCTTAAATTACAAATTATTTCCGAATATAAAAACGAAAATTCGCAAATATCTAACGTGAAACAGTTTGATATTAATCGGTCAATAGTTTGCAGATTAATAAAGAAATATACCTTCACAAAAGTCGTAACAACGGTACATTAACAATTTATTGTTTTTTAGACTCAGTCTTCCAAAAGAGCACCTAAATTGGACCGTTCTAAAATCGAAAACCGTTTTTTTAGCGATGAATCAAAGTTCAAATTGATTAATTCAGATGGAATGTGCACGGTACGGCGCCACCCAGGTACACGACTTGAAGCCCGAAACTGCAAAATAAATTTTGAACACGGATGCGATGGCATTGTGGTCTGGACTTCTTTTTCCTATAATGAAGTTGAACCATTTCAAAAAATCGATGGAATTATGGATCGATTTGTATATAATGACATTTTAGAAAGCAAGATGCGACCACATTCAGAGTGGAATATGTCGCTTCAGTGAACGTTTCAGCCCGATCACGACACTTCAAAGCTTATCAGATATTACGTAAGAGGCAAAGGGATTCAAGTCCTTGATTAGCCCGCACAGTCACAATGACTTGAATCCCATTGAAAATCTTTTTGGGATTTTGAAGGTAAAAGTTTCTGGTCAAAGGTTTCCCCAATAAGACTGCACTGTATGAAACGCTGAAACTTAATTGGGAACATATACTTATACTAACATATCTACTTTATCATTTAGTAGAGTCGATGCCGCTCAGCTGTGCAGCGATTATCAAGAATAATGGATCTTACACCAAATATTAATTATGTTGCTTCTGTTTTGCTCTCAGACAAACTGAATGCAGTCACATTAGTTTTAAATTTTATAAAGAAAACAAAACCAAATTGAAATATGATTTGTTTTTAATATGATGTATGAATATATGCTTTGGTTCCTATACTCATTTTTGTGTGTCCCTAATATTTAAAAAGATACACGATTTTGTAGTAGCGTATCGATTTTGTTGCTATTGTTTTGCGCAACACTGTACCAAGCAATTCTACAATAACAACAATGCAAAGAGAATTACAAGATTCCAGCGGTTGCGCAGCGTTAGAGGGGTGGATTGGCGGCGAGAAATAAATAGCACTCTGCTTGCTATTTTTTTCTGTTTGCTTACTAACAAGATCTAAAGTGGAGGCATTAAAAGGGAAAGGACAACGTCTTCCAGGGAATACTAATATTTTATATATAGGTTTTCCTTCAGTCGGCAGTCCCCTCACTGCTATACATTTTTTTTATTCTAAGTCTATCGCGATTTTAGTAGTTATATTTATTAAAGTGAAAAATTGCAAACTTTTTTACAATTTGAAATTCACTGGTAAAGGAACTTCGTACTAAGCAATTAAGTTGAGTTTAAAGTAGCTTATTAAATTAAATTGCTTCTGGAACACTATTAAATTACTACTTAGACAGATTTTACAACAGAAGATGCGTGTTGAATTCAATGTTCAATAAACGAAGCGACTTTTTACTGTATATTAAGCTAAGTTATTCGGCTCTAAAGTGTTATAATACAAATAAAGATGGCTGTGTAAATAAAAATGGCTGTGTTTCAATACTAGAAAATTTGAATTTTAGAACTTAATCAATGTGAAATTCTAGTACATAATTTAATGCTTCTACTATAATTCAATAATTCAATTATAATTAAAAATCGGTTATTAGATAAGTAAATTCAATTCTGATAAAACAGTAACCGCGTTGAAGGGCTGCAAGGCTTCAAGTGTCTTCGGGTAAAATAGCCAACTTGTGTATAGGGCGTCTAATTATTCCTTGCCGAGTCTTAACGTCGGCGACACTGACCTTTTCTTCCTGCCCGGTGACGACTTCCATGATTCTGCCTAGAATCCACTGCTTTGGAGGAACATTTTCCTCGTGGACGACGACGAGCTTTCCTACGACTAGGTTCGGCTGCTCCTGTAACCATTTGGTGCGCTCTTGTAGGCCCAGCAGATAATCTCTCGACCACCTCTGCCAGAACTGCCGCTTGAGAAAACAAACAAGTTGCCATCTTTTCAAGCAGCTGATTTGACTCTCTCGTACTCTTTCGGGCAGAAGCGCTCTTAGTGGGCCACCTATTAATAGATGTGCTGGGATAGAGCTTCGCCATCGTTTACATCGGAACTGTGTAGAACAATCGGCCTTGAATTGAGGACGGCTTTGACCTCGACGAGAACTGTTCCGAGCTCTTCTGTTGTCAGCAGTGCATTCGCTACCGTTCGTAGCAGCAGTGACTTCGCGGATTTCACGGCGGCTTCTTATAGTCCGCCGAATTGGGGAGCCCTTGGTGGTATAAAGACGAAGCTGAATCCTTCTTCGGCCGCTTACTGTAGTATAATTTCTAGGCAATCCCTCGGCGACCAATGAACCTTTCAAGGGCGAAAATAAAACAATCAGTTGAGAGAAGTAAAACAAACAAATATTGCTATGTACGATTTAACTGGTGGTCGACCGCGAAATTTAAAAGAGGTATATACGGGACCACAGAAATCTACGCCGCTTATCAGAAATGGGCGCAGAACCCGAAGTCTATCTGCAGGCAAATTACCCATTATTTGGGTTAACAATTTGTGTGCACTTGAAACAATGGACACAGCTTCGGACGATTTTTCTACACGCTTCTTACGCATTTACAAGCCATATTTTATCTCTGAGCATTTTATCTCTGAGCGTTTACCAATGCTTTCGGACCCGCATAGTAATTTTTTAAGAGCACATAACATAAATATGCTTTAACAAAATGCGAATGTAAAAGGGGAAACTTGACATCGTACTCAATCAGTGCATTTAAAAGACGACCACCTAGTCGAAGAAGTGTAATTACCCGGTCATCGTCTTTTTATTCGTGAATAAACGGATTGAGTATTTGTAAGTTAGGCGGCAGTGCAATATTTTTCCTTAATTTGTTAATGTCTTCGCCTTATTCATTATTTTGAACGATTTCAACTATATTAAGAAACGCCCATTGCAACTCTTTAGCGGTAGAGACTGGCTCAAACACTTGCCTTTTGTTTTTTAGTTTTGCCGAAAATCGGAATATAAAAACGAAGACTCTTAATAATTTCGCACGTGATGATATGATGTCTATTAAATCTATTAAATTGTTTTTATGATTTTCTACTGCCATGAGAGCCACGTAAGATTTTCTCTTTTCAAGAGCTTCTTCTTCTGGCGATTGTTTAAAGTGAGAATTTTTGGGCCATGCCTTCGAGTCTTCTAAGAGGAATTTCGGGCAGTTAAACCAAATCGAGGTATTAAGTTTATCGGCATCTTAAAAGCTTCTTAAAACATCTTTAAATCTTAAAAGTACCATTTAGGAGTCATTTGCATACTCACCAGACTGCCACTAAGTTTTCGTGTCCCTTTTAGTTTAATGTTTTTTTTATTTATTTGAAAATAAACGTTATTGCGGTTTTGGTTAATTACCGAAAGCCAAAAGTAAGCTGATGGAATCGAACGTTTTAAACGTTATTTTATTAAATCGGACGTCCAGCAAATAAGTGATATTTTTTTCGTCTTCTTTTAACAAAAGTGTTAAAAAAAGTGAACTTTCTATAAAATTTAAATATTCAGTGCTTTACAAAGTTTCAGAGTTTTACTTTTAATTGTGAGTTTGATTTGTTAACCAAAAATTAAATAATTATTAAATCTAACAAAATTTATTTTTTTTTTATCATATTCTGGCGACGAAAACTCAGTTGAATGCGATATCTTTCTATATCTGTTTTATTTGGTGCCAATCCAATCTTGGGTAAAATCATAGTTTTTTATTTGCTTGTATACATTTCTTGACACAAATTGTTCTCTGCAGATTCGGCATATTATTGTACCGTATTGTAATATACAGAAAAAGTTCCGTAGGATCGAGCTCTCAATATGATCATGCTCAATGTGGCAACATCTTCAGTACCTCATGGCAGCAGATCGATCAAGATCAGCAAGATTTCCAAAAAGCGCAAAATTTTGTGACAAATGTGTAAAAAGTGAGAAAAGGTGAGAAAATCTGTATAAAAAAAACAAAACTTAAAAACTGAAAATTTCATAAAAACTGTAAAGGTTCTGTTAAAAATGTGATCATTTTACTAAAGTAATGAGAACACTTAATTCTAAGTATAAGTTTTAAGCTCTAACTTACTGGCGTTCTTAAATTAAGAAGAAAAGGAAAGAAACCAATTATAACTTAAAGCTGAAAATCATGAATTGGTCAAATATGCTTCAATAAAACTAAACTTAATTTAACTTGTCATAAGAATAACTATTTACATAAAAATGACTATAATATTTGAAGAAAATGTTTAAAAGTTACGTTAACTCGTAAGGAAAAAAACAGAAACAAAAAAGTAAAATGTTCAATTAGAGTGAAGCTAAACAGAGAAAAAAAATTAAGAGTGTAATAATGCATAGAAGTGTTGAAAAAAAAGAAAGGTCTAATGTTGCCTAAAAATATTTCTTAGCCACATGTTGATGGAAAACATAACCTTACAATTAATTTGATTTTTGACAGCCCAGCCTTGAAAGATCTTTCAACGTGGGAATGAAGCAAACATATGAAGCAAGCAAAGTAAGTCGTTTTATCTCTTTTATACCTTTTATACCTCTTTTATATCCGCGGGATTTTGCTTCGTTGGGATATGTCGCCAAGAAGTTTGCTGCGACCACTCTTGGATTTCGGAGACCCTATTTGCGACCGTAGCCTAGTGGGTAGAGTGCGTGGCCCCCAAGCTCCAGCTCAGACAGAAAGTTTTTTCAATTGAATTATTTTTTGTGTTCGGTCTTCACCTCTCTGCAGACAATGGCAAGCCTCAGAGAGTAAAAATATTGCCATATATAGCTTCTTGAGAACATAAACCGTTCGGAGTCGTTATAAAACACGTAGGTCCAGTTCTCGGCCATTTGTGATCCAACATTTAATAACACGCACAACACAATTGATCAACAGAAGCTAGGCCAAAGTCCTTCCAAGGGTTAAAATGGCCAGTTTATTATTTCATTATAATTTAAGAGCAAGGTGGTAAGCGACGATGGATGTGACTTAATCCAGTGCAAAGTTATGTCGGAGAATATGCGCTGCGCAAAGTTCCAATCGGGGTGGCGACTTCGTTTTTAAAGGTGCTACCTTAGACTTTGCTGTCAATAGCGTCGACTTGCTACCATCACCCATCTGACTTCGTATGTAAATACGGCAGCCATAAGCTCTCATCGAGGCGTCAGCAAAACCGTGTATTTGGCACTGAGCAGTTGAGTGCATTTGCACGAATCGAGGAATTTTTATCTCGGGTAACTGAGTTGGATTAGTTTTAAAGGTTTGCCAACTGGTATCAAGGCGTAATGGAATCGATTCATCCCAATCTAGTTTTTGAATCCAAAGCTCTTGTAATAAGATTTTTGCTTTGATTACTATGAGGCACAATAGACCAAGAGGATCAAACAGACGTGCGGAGACAGACAGTATATTGCGTTTGGTTGCTCGCAAATCAAGAAAATTATCATCTAACTGGAATTTGAATACATCTTCTTTTGGAATCCAGTGAATTTCAAGTGTTTTTGTTAAATCCGTGTCGTTAAATTGTAACGACTTTTCTTCATGGTCATGATTATAAAAACGTGGATGGTTTGAAAACCATTTGGCTAACACAAATCCTGCTGATTTCAATATGTTTGTAGCTTCATCTTTTATTAATTTTAGTAATTCAAAACTATCAGCTCCCGTTAGGAGATCATCAACATAAAAATCTTGCTGAATAACTTTCGACCCATACCCATAGGGTGCGTTATTTTTTTTTTCTATTACTCAACACTTTTAAACACCGAACTGCTAGGAAGGGTGCTGGGGACGTGCCATATGTCACGGCGTTTAAACGAAATATTTTAAGAGGTTGAGTAGAATGTTTCCCTCCAGACTACGAGCTGGTAATTCCTGTGCTCTTCATTTACTAGAATTTGGCGGTACATTTTCGTAATATCTGCCGGAATAGCATATTTGTAAAAACGAAAACGGAGCAAGGTGGAAAACAGCTCCTCTTGAATGGTTGGCCCAACCAATATGTCATTCAGGGAGGTTTGAGACGAAGTCCGGCTCGAGACATCAAAAACAACACGCAATTTAGTGGTTGTGCTCTGTGGTCTGAGAACACACTGATGCGGAATGAAGTAGTGGGGTGTATTTGGGATTTCATTATTAGTTGGTGACATATGTCCCAATGTAAGGAATTCTTTCATAAAGTCCATGTACATATCCCAAAGCTCTGAATTTTTTAACAGATTTCTTTCTAGTGAAAGAAATCTTCGTTTCGTTATTTTGAATGACGAACCAAGAGCGCTAGGATTGGATTTGAAAGGTAATTTAACTTCAAAATGACCTGACGGTAAGAGTTGCATATTTTTAACAAAATATTTTCCGCATGTTTCTTATTCTGTGCCCAGAACTTTTGAAGCGTTGAATCAATTGTGATTAATTCTTCTGATTGACAAGATAAACTTACTAATGGAGAGTGAGGAGTAACAGTTTTTGTAAATTTACCGGAAACTATCCAACCTAAGCTCGTTTTTTGTAGTGTTGGGTATTGTGAACCATGTCTGATTTGACCGACCGACATTTCAAAAAAAGTCTCAGCTCCTAATAATAGATCAATACTCTGAGGCTTTGAGAAGTATGGATCAGCTTGTTGTATGTTTGATAGGATATTCCAATCAGTGGTATTAATAATTTGATCCGGATGGTACGAAGATATCGAACGCATTACCCAAAAGTCTGCCGAGAATTCATAATTACTTATCCGTGATTTTACTACTGCATTTTCTTTTGTTTTAACTGTGGTGTTAGAGTTCCCAATGCCAATTAAATTCAGACATCTGTTTTCCTTAGGAAAGCGAAGGCGCTGCGCAAGCTCTTCTGTAATAAAGTTTATTTGTGACCCTGAATCTAGTACTGCATGAGCTAGAATGTATTCACCTGAATTCGATTTTATATTTACAACTGCTGTTGAAAGAATAACTTGATCAGTAACTGAAAAAGCATGCATGGCCTTAAATAACTGTTGATGCGGTTTTAGTTTTTTGGACAAAAGCTCAAATTCCTACAAAACAAAAGAAAAATGTCATAGTAAAACTGGAAAAACTGTACGATGATTGGAGAAAAATGCAAAAGTAAAGGGTCCGCCAAATAATTTTTTTTTTTAAATTCTATAAAAAACAACTACAGGATATTTTCTCAAATTTCTTTTTTTATATGAAAGTACAATCCTTCCGGTTAATAATGAAAAATAATTTAATTCAAATGGCTGCCTCGGCTGGCCATTCAGTAGCCTACACGATCGGTCCCAATTTTAAGCACATTATCGATTGTGTGCAGCTGTATTTCACCAATGGCTTCACGAATATTGTTCTTTAAAGCGTCAATTGTCTCTGGCTTGTCGGCATAACACTTATATTTGAGGGCACCCCACAAATAATAGTCCAACGGTGTCAAATCGCAGCTCCGAGGTGGCCAAACGACATCAGCTCTGCAGCTGATAATGCGATCTTCAAAAACAGGGCGCAAAACATCGAGTGTAGCTTCGACTGTGTGGCACGTAGCACCGTCCTGTGAAACCAAATGTTGCCAATATCGTCCTCTTCAATTTTTGTGGACAAAAATTTGTTCAACATGACCCGATAACGATCGCCATTGACTGTAACGGCCACTTCTTGCTCATTTTCGAAGAAGAATGGCTCAATTATGCCTCTGGACCAAAATCCGCACCAAACAGTGACTCGTTTTGGGTGCAGCGGCTTTTCAATGTATGCGTGCGAGTTTTCTGTGCCCCAAATGCGACAATTATGCTTGTTTACATACCCGCCAAGATCAAAATGAGCTTCATCTGAAAAGATGATTTTTTTTTTTGGCAAAATCGGCATCTTCTGTAAGTCGATCACAGGCCCACTTAGCGAAGCGAAAACGCATTGGATGGTCAGTTGGCTTCAACTTCTGAACCAATTGGACTTTGTATGGCGTCATACCAAGGTTTTTATGGAAAATTCGTCTGAATGATGTCTCCGAAATGTTCAATTGTTGAGAACGACGGTGAATTGATGTTGATGGCGCTTCACGCACACTTTCTGCCACAGCAGCAATATTCTCGGGTGTACGCACTGCTTTTGGTTTTTCATGCTTTGGTTTATCGATGAGGATGCCAGTTTCCTTCACTTTTTTCACAAGATAACGAACATACGGAGCTGAAGGTGCTTCTCTTCTTCCAAAATCCATACGCAATTTTCGCGCACATTCTGCAACATTACCATAATTTTCAAAGTAATGTCGCAATATTTCCCAGCGTTTTTCAAGCGTAAACACAACCATATTCGTTTAGCGGAAGGATAAAACTAATTATCTGTCAAATCAGACATGAGATAAGTGTTACTATTCACGACTAAAGCACTAGTTGAAAAAAAAAACGTAAGATGGCGGACCCTTTACAAGGGTAGAAAAACGGAAAGTGCAAGAAATGCTGTAAAAGAGTTTACCCTAAAGTTAGATGATCTCTTTGATATTGCCCACCAAGATGCCCTGACGATGATGACTTCAGATGAAGACAAGTAGTTTCTGTTTAAACAAAGACAGAAAGGAAGACCAGGCTCCAGTTGACCTGAAGTTGGCTCAAGCTGAAGAAAGACTACTACAGAAACAATGGAAGGTCTTGGACAAACAACTTGAAGCGGGAAATTTCGGTAAGCATTTAAAAAAAAATATATTCTTGTAGCGAAATTTTATAAGATCTAGATCACTAGCTGAAATTTCCATTAATATTAACTTTATACTTATTTTTTCATCTCATTGTTCACAGAGACGGTGGAGCTCACTAACGACGAGACAACAGAAGAGTCAGAAGGACGTGAAACGCCGTATGAAGACCTCGAGATGAACGTAGAATCTGAAGGACCATCTGCCCCCAAGAGAATCAAGCGTGGCTTCAAAGAGGTCCTAACCATGAAATTGTCATTTTTGCTGCACCGCTATAAGGTGTCTGATAGGAACGCTACTCGTATCATTTTAGCTACAGTAGAAGCTATCGGAGAGGATCCCAAAGAATATAAGATATCCAGAAGCGTTATCCGTGAACAGCGGAGAATAAACCGTGAAAAATACACGGGAAATATTCAAGACAGACTTAAGATACCCCGAAACGAGGCTATTTGCGTGCACAGGGATGGAAAACTACTACCAGGTATAATCAAAACAGAGCAGAAAGAACGGGCTGCTGTTCTGGTATCACATGGGACTAAAGAACAACTACTGGGCGTTCCTTAAACTGACAGTAGCTCAGGGGAGGAACAAGCCCTAGCAGTATGCAAATGTCTAGAGGAATGGGGTCTCGCCAGCTCTGTCTTACTGGGAGACGTAATGGAGCGTGCAATCTCCTGGAACAGATGTTAGGTCGAGAGCTCCTGTACCCAGCGTGCCGACACCACGTTTTAGAAGCCTGTGACGAGGCAAAACATGTCCCCAGTTTTGCCGCACATGCTAAACATAACAACACGATACCATTCCTAAACACATAATAAGACGCAAGAACAACCCATTTACTACACATGGAAATTATTATTTACAAATGGAAATTATTATTTACAAATGGAAATAATTTAAATAATTTAATAATTTATTTAATAACTTAAAATAACTATAATAACTATATATAAGTTTCGAGCAAAGCACCCCGTGCCAACATAAATAGTTTACCATCATTTATATATATGTGTGAACAACGGTCAATGCGACAAAAATTAAGCAACAACAAGAATAGCATACACAAAGCTAAAAACCAAGAGCAACATGAGTACCAACAATTAGCAACATTAGATTAAGCGCCAACGGGAACGCGAGTACTTCGATGGGTGACCAGCAACATGATGCGTATGTTGCCGAAAACTACTGAGCGATGTCAACATGTTACCGACAACATGAGTACGAATGGCTAACAGCGAAACAGAGAAGCCACCAACAATTAGCAACATTTGATTAAGCGCCAACGGGACCGCGAGTACTTCGATGGGTGACCAGCAACACGATGCGTATGTTGCCGAAAACTACTGAGCGATGTCAACATGTTACTGGAAGCATGAGTACTAATGGCTAACAGCGAAACAGAGAAGCCACCAACAATTAGCAACATTTGATTAAGCGCCAACGAGACCGCGAGTACTTCGATGGGTGACCAGCAACACGATGCGTATGCTGCCGAAAACTACTGAGCGGTATCAACATGTCGACGAGAGCATAAGTAGCAGAGAAGGGCAACACTAATGAGCGGTGTCAACATGTTAACGAAAACATGAATATAACGAGATAACGGCGATGCTGCTACGATCAACCAGCAGAGGTATGCAATAAATTTGATGATGAGAAGACAGTGAGTCGCTGGCAGACAGTTGAATTGAGCGGTTGGCATTACTAAAGGAGTTGCTGGCAGACAGTTGAATCAAGCGGTTGGAATCACTAAAGGAGTTGCTGGCAGACCGTTGAATCGAGCGGTTGGAATTACTAAAGGAGTTACTGGCAAACAGGCGAATCGAGCGGTTGGCATTACTGGAGGAACTACAGGACTTAGAAGAAGAAATCTGGACGGACGCAACAAAAGAAGCGCAGACAAAAGAACTGCCCAAGGAATTTGCAGTAAGAACTTTCAGAAGGAAAGGTGACAAGGATAACAGGTGAAAAACAAGGGACCACATAGCTTATAGGCGCACCGTCAGGTCGCAAGGGACCACATAGCTTATAGGCGCACCGTCAGGTCGCAAGGGACCACATAGCTTATAGGCGCACCGTCAGGTCGCAAGGGACCACATAGCTTATAGGCGCCCCGTCAGGTCGCAAGGGATCACATAGCTTATAGGCGCACCGTCAGGTCGCAAGGGACCACATAGCTTATAGGCGCACCGTCAGGTCGCAAGGGATCACATAGCTTATAGGCGCACCGTCAGGTCGCAAGGGACCACATAGCTTATAGGCGCACCGTCAGGTCACAAGGAATCACATAGCTTATAGGCGCACCGTCAGGTCGCAAGGGACCACATAGCTTATAGGCGCACCGTCAGGTCGCAAGGGACATAATCTAGCCAGGAAGCACACGGTTAGGGCATAAGGTCCACAACGACGATTCACCAGAGTTCCCGCCAACCACCATACCCACTTTCGAACGAGAGTCGAACGTCAACAACCTCAATCACCGCCGCATTGCTCACCATATCACCTTAATATTTTATAAAATATTTTTAAGAAATAAAATCTAGAACATTTATAAAATATTTTAAGAAATAAAATCTAAAACATTTATAAATAAAGCCTTATTTGGAAGAACCTGAAACAAAAATTCTTATTTTGTGACGAATTCTGGACACGACTGAGCATACCTCAGCTATAGAGCCGGAAGACCGGCAGCTTCGTTACAAGCCTTGTTGAGAGGGGTTTTTGACTGCAAGTTTGGAAGCACATCGGGACCTCAACCAGACATATTCAAGAGATTTCAAAAAGAATGGTCAGCGATTAAATCCAAGTTCGATGTAAGCAAGAACGTTTTGAAACTATTACCCACAGAAGAAGTAAAGAATATCAAAGAAAAACTGCTAGCCAAGAGACGACTACAAAGAGCTGTTACAGTTGGCATTGATATATCTTGGCCATCTTGACGGAAAAATGTACGCTTCAGGTCTCCAGGTCCAGTACACCATGCCCCGTGGATGGCAAAAGCTATTTACTGTCTGAAAATACAACTCTTCCGTGACCAGTTTAAGCTGACCTCCCAAGAACAAGAGGCTCTAGAAGCACTTTGTGTTTTCATCGTTTGAGTCTACTGCAAAGCCTGGTTTAACGCCCCCAGAGCGTGTTTAGCACCAAAACATGACCTAGACCTCATTGAAAATCTATTGAAATACGAAAGCATTGACTTAAAAATATCAGAAAAAGGAATTAACAAAATGATAAATCACCTGTGGTAACTTAAGGCGAATTTACACGATTCACTATCATCGTTCACTTTGGATGAATCATGTGATTTGTAAAATGTAAATTCAGTTTTATCTTTAAAGTGAAGATGATTGTCATCCACATTGAACAGTGAAAGAAGTATAAGGTATTCCTACTTCTGATGAAAGTGAAAGCAAACCGAACTGATGTGTCATTCGTACTAAAACACAATTGAAAGGTGTTAACATAATTTCAAGCAGAAAGTTTATATTTTTTTTTAATTAATTGCTGAATAGCTTTTATTTATTTAATTTTTTTAAACGTCAATAAAATTAATCAGCCAACGAATATATTTTGCCATTTAACACCGAATCATCCATAAAATTTCAAATTTACTCTTTGAGTAATGTAAATTAAGAATTGATTCACTGTCATCGTTCATTGTTCACTAAGCCCTAATTACAAGTGAGACTTAAGGCGAATTTACACGATTCACTATCATTGTTCACTTTGGATGAATCATCTAATTTGAAAAATGTAAATTGAGTTTCATCTTTAAAATGAAGATGATTGTCATCCACATTGAACAGTGAAAGAAGTAGAAGGTCTTCCCACTTTTGATGAAAGTGAAAGCAAATCGAACTGATGTGTCATTCGTACTAAAACACAATTGAAAGGTGTTAACATAATTTCAAGCAGAAAGTTTATATTTCTGTTTTATTTAATCGCTGAATAGCTTTTATTTACTTCATTTTTTTAAACATCAATAAATTGAATCAGCCAACAAATATATTTTGACATTCAACACCGAATCATCCATCAAATTTAAATTTACATTTTGAATAATGTAAATTAAAAATTAATTCACTGTCATCATTTAACGTTCACTATCATCGTTTTGAGTGAAATGTGTAAATTCGCCTTTACATGTTGTTCAAGAGATTAAACATTAACACCGAATTTCTGGAAAAAGATCCTGCAACTTGGCCGCAGAACATCAACTACTAGGAGGGGCAAAGGATGGTAAACAACTTGAAAGTTGTGAACGACATGGCATAGCGAGGAGTCAAGCTCATCACAAATTACAACCAATTACTTACAAAGGACGAGCAACAAAAAAAATACGTTCTCCAAGTAGTCAGCAGATGCCGTCAGCTGTATGCAGATAGCTCCAAAACCACATTATGTCAGTCCCTTGAATAAATTTGGAATATTATACCAAAAATGGCGTATGTGCATATTGGTGCATTTAATCCAAATGTATCTGAACAAGATATAATCAACTATGTTGTAAGACACTCATCTATTGAGGAAAAAGACTTAAGCTGTTTTAAATTAATAAAAAAAGATGCTCTCATTGAAAATTTAAAAAGAGTCACATTCAAACTGGGAGTTGTCGAGCAGTATATTGATGTTATTTTTAATCCATCGCTCTGGCAGGAGAATATTAAGGTGTCAATGTTCACAAATTTTCAGAGAACTAGATTAAAAAAACCATTACAGTAACTCGCAATCAATCACAATCCAATCAGTGCGCACGTTATATAAAAATTTAAAATGCTATTTCCAGAATATGTCTGGTATCATAACTAAGTCTGAATCTATATATAATTTAACATCTCATGATGATTTTGATATCTATGTCTTAATTGAGACTTGGTTAAACTCCGATTTTTACGATGGTGAATTTTTTGATTTGAATATCTTTAATGTCTACCGGAAGGATAGAGATCCAATTAAAACTGGGCTAACTCGTGGTGGTGGAGTACTCATCGCCATTAAGAGGATTCATTGCTCTTCTCATCAGCCGCTGATTGATTTCAATTCATTGCTCGACCAGATTTGTGTTCGATTGATTACTAGAACTGGCTCTCTTTATATCTGCGCATCATACATACCACCTAATAGTTATGATCTAATTTACACGGCACATCTCGATAACATCTTGGGTATAAACTCCTCAATGGATTATAACTCTCATCTTTGTGTCATGGGTGATTTCAACCTTTCTAAAATTAACTGGACTTATATCGCCGGTGAATTAACCCCAACTAATGTTAACCAGATTATTGAAATTCATTTTATTGATAGCCTGTGTAGCATTGGTTTGTATCAAATTAATCATATTTCCAATAATTTAAATAAATTGCTTGATTTTATTTACATATCTCCTAATATTAAACATAATATATCTGAATGTTTCTATCCTATATCTAATTCAAGTATGCACCATAAAGTACTCTTAGTTAATATTGAATTTTATGAATTTTATGATAGCAATCAAAGAAAAAATATGTTTAATTTTAATAATTGTAACTTTATTGATTTAAATAATTTCTTGTTTAATATTAATTGGAATGATTTATTTTGTGGTAATAATGCAGAGATAAGTTTTAATCTATTTAAGACTAAAGTCTTAACTATTTCCAATACTTGTGTTCCGCGTTCAACGAAAACCAATCATAAACTTCCCTGGTACACTAAGGGTCTTAAGAAGCTTAAAAATCAGCGTAATAAGTTTTTAAAATTGTTTAAGACCACTAATGTGCCTATATATAAAGCAAACTATTTGCATTATATGCGTGAATTTAATTTCGTGAATAAATTTTTATATAAACAGTATATCTTGCGATATGAAACTAATATTAAATCAAACCCTAAATCATTTTGGAATTTTATACAGTCTAAAAGAGGGGGCTCTCAGATTCCTACTTCAATGTTTTATAATGGAAAGTGTTCGGTGAATATTGCTGATACTGTTAACATGTTTGCTGACTTCTTTAAGTCCAACTTTACTGTTGAAGATGATTTAGCCGTTAATGCCTTGAACACTGTTGATGTCTTTAATAATATTGGATCTTTTTCAGTATCAGTTAATGATGTCATGGAATCCATTAGGGATATGAAAACTTCTTTTAAAGAAGATATTGAGAAGCCGCTCCTCTGTGTGCTATTTTTAATAAGTCTCTAGCTGAAGGAACATTTTAAATTGTTGGAAAATTTCTTCCATTACTCCTGTTTTTAAATCGGGTGAAAAAAATAATGTCGCAAACTATAGGCCAATCTCAAAACTAACCAATATTTCTAAACTCTTTGAAAGAATAATAAAAGTAAAGCTTAGCTTTTTAACAAAACGCTATATTTGCCCTGAACAACATGGTTTTGTAGCGGGGCGCTCTACCCTTTCAAATCTAGCTTTTTTTTCTGAGTATTGTGTATCTTCCTTCGTGCAGGAATACCAAGTAGATGTAATATACGCAGATCTCTCCAAAGCATTTGATAGAGTATCACACAATTTACTACTTTGGAAACTATCACATATGGGAATTCATTCAACTTTTTTGAGCTGGATTAAGTCTTATCTATCGGATAGAACCTCTTTTGTTTGCTTAAATAATAATAATTCAAAAATATCATCTTCTTCAGATATAGATGACTTACAAGATGACGTTAACAGACTTTTGGCTTGGAGTGTTTCAAATGGCCTTCCTTTAAACTTTTCTAAATGCTTTCATCTTACTCTATCCAAACTTTCTCTTAATGCCTTATCTAACTCTTATTCTCTTTCTGACTCAAAAATTCAAACTGTGTTTTCATATCGGGACCTCGGTGTAATTTTTGATGCAAAGTTTTCATTTCATGACCATGTCAACTTCCTAATTCCTAAGGCCTACTCTCTACTTGCGTTTGTCCGAAGAAATTGCAATGACTTTTCTGATCCACATACTCTAATAATGTTATTTAATGCGTTTGTGAGATCTAGATTGGAGTATGCATCCATTGTTTGGAGCCCGTATTATATGTCTACCTCTTTTAGACTGGAAAAAATACAAAAAAATTTCACGAGGTTTGCCCTGAGGTCAATTAACATTTGTAACCCTTTGCCACCCTATAACTCTCGTTTAATGCTATTAGGACTTAAATCGCTTGATTCCAGGCGGAAAATTGCATCATTGATGTTTATATATGATATTATCTCTGGATTAATTGACTGTCAACGTCTCTTGGAACTTATACCTTTTCATATTCCATTAAGAAATCTAAGAATTTCCAAATTATTTTATGTAAAATATTGTAGAACTAACTATGCCTTAAATGAGCCAATTACAATAGCTTTGTTACTGTGTAATGAATTGAATGAATCTAATGACTTTGATCTCTTTGTTCCGAAACAAAAGTTTAAGAATTTTGTTAATAGTATTTACTTAACCTAGTCTTAAGATTATATATTTACTATAAATTTTTAATTTTAGTTTTTCTCTAAATTTATATAGTCTGTAAGAATTTTTGTATTCAAAGACTTCCAAATAAACTAAACTAAACTAAATTTAAATAAGAATAAAATGAAAAAGACATTTTCTATACTTGATTTTTTTAATACATAATTGTTTTCTTTCCAAAAATTGATAATATAGGAAGGAAAATGGGTTTTTCACAATAGGTTCCATCTTCGCTCTAAGGGATACCTAGTCACGTTTTTAGGGGCATCGGCTTCATTATCTCGAATTCAGTACTACTTACGTATTTTTTTTTTTTTGCATATAAAATATTATAAACAGTATCGCCTTCAATTTGATGTATGACACGGGCGTATAAATATAAATATATTAAACCGTTCTAGAGATATGGGTCGGCAAAGTCGCCAAACTCCCAAAAAATCGAGATTTTCAAAACTTTGAGGCCCCAATGGCACGTGTTAACATCTTTCAATCGTGCTCAAACTTTGGCAATCTTAAAATCTGACAGAAATAAAAATTTTTGGGGGGTGCCCCCTATTCTGACATTTTTTTTACCCTATGATATAAAACCACCCTAGTGCGAAAAAATCAGGCCGTCTAAATTGTTAATACAAATTTTTTGTCATAGTCGCCCACTGAAAGCACTCTGTTGTTTAGAGTTTACTGGTTATCTTGAATATGTTTTAAATAATGAAAGAACTGCGTGAGAAATTTGAACATCGAAAAGATGCAGGGTTTTATGGCTACTTAGCTGAAACCACCATTAAGAGAATATTTAGTTTTATGTTTTTTTATTAGAAAAAGAAAAAAAATAGACTTGTATTAAAAAATTTGAAAATATGAAAATAGCTGGCGAACATGTTCCTTAATTTAAGTATGCACCCTTGACTTCATATGATGTGGAAAGAAGCTTCTCCGCATACAAAATGATATTTTCTGAAAAGCGTCAAAATTTCACCATCGACAATTTAGAAGAAGTTTTAATAATATATTGTAATATGAATTATAGAACGTAATTTTTTAAAGATAATCTATATATAAATAGTTCAGTACCATTTTCTCCCGTGTTTCTCAACTGATTTGGATAATTTTTCTTTGATATGAATAAGAGTAGGGAGAAGGAGTGCACAGAATACTTTATGTCACCTTTGACCTGAAATATGAGAGCTCAAAACAGAATTTATTAAATAAAAGCCAAGCTATAAGAAATATAAGAAAAAGGTGTAAGAAAAAATTTTCGACATTGCTGATATGTACAAAATATATGCCAGACATTTCTCGCTATCTCTTACGGATACCCTACAATAAGCATTTTTTTATGTAACATATGCGAATCTATATTAGGATTGTAAAATTTTTTACAAAACAATAAACTTTAAAAAATTACCGTTATTTTTACTTTAAAATTATGACCATATCTCGAAAACTGTAGCTTTTCTCAGTACAACGTATTTTTGTATGAAAAGTCATTGGTTGACTTTTATGCGGTAAACGAAAGCTTTTTTTTAGTAATATTTTTCACGGATAGTACTTATATTAAAAAATGTTCCGTTATTATGACATCAAAACTATTGCGATATCTCAAAAACTGTAGATTTCCTCAGTACAACGTATTTTTGTATGAAAAGTCGTTGGTTCGCACTGAGCGGCAAACTGAAAATAGAAATAGGTTATTTATTTAGCCTTTTTCTACGGTTATCTGAGATCGAAAGTTTCAATTAATTTGGATATATTATGAATTTAAAACATTTTTATTACTGCATAAGCAAAAAGTATGCAGCATATTTCTTGCATATGCTTTTGCATATATTTTGCATAAAAATGCACTAATAAAATCAAAATCAATAGAAATCCAAAACTTGACTTCAATCAGACTTAAAATAAATTTTGCATATAATTCCGCTGTCTACTGATGAGTCATATTCTTTGCCTACGGGTGTCCCCGATGCAGCAGTTTTGCGGCTGCTTGTCGCATTTCGCGTGTATTTTATTGCGGACATTGTTATTTATTTTAATTTAATTTTGATTTTTATGCGCAAATATGTAATTTTTTAATACGATATTGACACGAAACGAAAGATATTTTTTTATAGTTACTTACTTACTTACTTACTTAGTTGGCGCTACAACCGTATGTCGGTCTTGACCTCATCTAAGAATTTGCGCCAGCCATTTCTGTATTTCGCTTGCTGGCGCCAGTTGGAAATTCCAAGCTTCGTCAGGTTGTCCTCTACTTGGTCTTTCCAACGAAGATGCGGTCGTCCTCTTCTGCGTTGACCGCCGCTGGGTACCGAAACAAATGTTTTCTTCACTGGAGCATCGTCTTTTATGCGCTGAACGTGACCGAGCCAGCGAAACCACTCGATTTTAATGCGCTTGACTATGTCGATGTCAGCGTACAGCTCGTACAGTTCATTATTCCACCGTATTCGGTACTCGCCATTGACGCAGATTGGTCCGTAGATCTTACGAAGAATCTTTCTCTTGAATGCTCCTAAACTCTTTTCATCTGAACTGCTCAGCGTCCAGGTTTTTGATGCATAAAGTAGGACGGGCATGATGAGCGATTTATAGAGCGTGATTTTCGTTCGTCGAGAGAAGGCTCTGCTTCTCAATTGCCTACTGGGCCCAAAGTAACACCTGTTGGCAAGAGTTATTCTTAGTTTTATCTCAATGCTGATGTCATTGGTTGAGTTTATGCTGGATCCCAGATAAACGAAGTCCTTCACAATCTCGAAGGAGGTATTGTCAACGGTAACGTGGGTTCCAAGACGCTGGGACTGTTTGTTTGTTGACACTAAGTATTTCGTCTTATCTGCATTCACTGCCAGACCCATTCGACTTGACTCGCTTTCTAATCTGGAAAATGCTGCACTGATTTCGCACTGATTTTATATTTACTGGTGATTGAAATTAGACTTGACGGATCAATAAATCGACAATTTTGCGTTGAATTAGCTGGACCCAGAAAAACACATCTGCTCGTTGCACATAATACAATGGGAATTATATTTCACTTTTTTCACACAAAAACCCGTCATCAAATATGACAATAATAAGAATAGACCTATCTGATTATAATTTCACTATAGTTTTCAAAAAAGGAAAAATTAATACAAATGCAGATGCTTTATCACGAATATCAATAGATTCGGATATTTTAAAAACAATGATACTAACTGAAGAAACGAGCAAGCAAAATAAAGCCATTATAATAACACGGGGAGATATTAAGAAGCAAGAAAAACTTGCACAGGAGAAATGCGCATCTCTACAATAGCCGGATCAACTCTTTATTTGAGATTAAATCCATCACATACAGCCCATCCATTACTGACGACTCAAAAAAAAAAATTAAAATTTGAGTTATGCGACATGAATATAAATAATAATGACGCTAGTATCCAGATTATAAACAATATTGTGCACGTGCGATGTAGCGATAAATCGACAAATCCAGATTCGGTGAAGCTACCATCAAAAAAGAATAAAAATAATAATACGCATGCAAGATCTAATGATAATTCAGTGACTGTAGAGCCGATCCTGAAAAAATTATTACCTAAAATGAATGATTTGAACTTAAAAGAACTAGCGCTAGATGCAGAAGATATAATATTAAAATCGATGGAAAAAGAAGAATTTAAGAATTTATTTAACAAGCTGCAGAAATGAAACAAAAATTAAAAAAAATTGCTAAATATACTAATAGTATATAAAACCCGCAACGAATATCAAGTAAATCCATTTAAAATAAATTAATTAGAGAATTCCATGATTCACCACAAGGCGGACATTTAGGAATAAGAAAAACAATTCATGTTTTTAAACATAAACAAGAAAGAATCATGTAAACAAATGTAAACACTGCGCTCGAAATAAACAAACAAAACATATAAAAGAAAAAATGACCATAACAGACACTCCAACAACTAGTTTCGAAACAATTTCTGTAGACATAGTGGGACCGCTTAGAATTTCAAACGGTTACCGATAGATACTCACAATGCAATGTGATGTCATTGCTTACCCAATTGAAAAAAAGATGCAAAGTCGACGGCAACAACATTAGTAGAGCATTTAATTTTAAAATACGGTTGTTTTAAAATGTTGAAGTCTGATAGAGGTACGGAGTTTACAAACGAACTATTAAGAAATGTATGCAACTTGTTAAAAATAGAACAAATCTTTTCAGCACCTTATCACGAAACAATAGGAGCACCTCAGAAGAGGAACCACAGAGTTCTCAATGAGTATCTCCTTTCTTTCGCCAATGACGGGGAATAGGTGAAATGGATTTCGTACTATCCATTTGCATATAACACGACTCCACATATAGACATTGGTTACTCACCTTTTGGACTAGTTTTTGGTAAATTACCAACCTTGCCAGGTGTTTTAACAAAATACAATAGTAAAGTTTACAACATAGATGACTATGCTAACGAATTAAAAATAAGATTAAAAATCTCTAGTAAAAAAGCAAAGAATATTATTGAAATATTAAAAGGAAAAAAAAAAAAATCAATTATGACAAAAATGTAAATATATCCAATTTTAAGAATAGGATTTAGTATTAGTTGAACTAGAAAGTAGAAAGCAAATCGAAGTCCATAACACGGACCATATAAAATAATACATAGAGAAGATGTGAACTACATTATAGATGTAAAAAATAAGCATATGAAATTACATAATAATATGTTAAAGAAATTTATAAACACATATGTAACTAAAGTAAGAAGTATGTAATATTTTAAATAAAATAATACAAATTCTATAGGTATGTTAAAATTTTACTAATTATTCTAGTGATTTACAGAACTACTGAAATAAATATTAAGAACAAAAAATAGACATTAAAATCATAAATTAGAATATGAACTATATTCATATAAGTTTTCATATAAGTATTCATATTATTTTAATAAATAAACTAAATAATTAATTTAATCATAAATAATCTTAAGAATACATATTAACACTTATCATAAAATAACAAATTTTTTTAAAATTATCATTTTATATCACACGTAAGTATACCCTGTTTCTGAATCCAACATCTTAAAAATTCGCTTTCGCAGGTAAATTTTCGCTTAAGGGTTAGGGCGTAGTGTACTCCTAAAAGTCACTATTACCACCAACTAAAGCAAGTCACTCTTTGCTTACATTATCTCATTTCAGTAAAGTGCAACATTACAAAACAAAATAAATTAAGAACACGATCTAAAAACAATAAAACCAATAATTTGTTGCCAAATAAAAACCAAAACTTCAATGTAAACAATTATACTTTTAATGGCACAATGCACTCGTCACCCACTTCCGCTTCCGCTTCCGCTAGTTGCTGCATAAGCATGAACGTGACGGCGAGCATTAAATTACACAATTAGTGTAGGTAAACACAATGCAACAACAATAAAGAAAACTTTTAAAAATAAAATTAGATTCTAATGAGATTCTATAATTGAAACTACAGTGGCGACAGCCAGTTTTCTTTTATAAAAATTCGGCATCCTTGCCAAATCCCACAGTAGCACGGTGTGCTAAGGAAAACACAAAGGTTAGATTTCAATTCAATAATTTCGTTTCGTTAGTTAGATTTCGACTCAAGCCTCCACGTGGTATTTCCTGGGCAACGTCAAAACTGACAACCGTTAGTTTGGCGGCTAATCTGAGCGGCGGGCCTCCCTAGGCTTAAAATAGGTTGTGCGTCGGGTTTGAAGCCTACCCATAAAAACCAATTTCAATGAAAACTAATAAGAATAGAAGAAAACTGATCCCCAAATCTGATGACGGCTTCCGCAAACGAAAAACTGATAATGATTTACGGATATGCACCTGGAATATCCGAACCCTTAATTAGGAAGGTGCGTCTATCCAACTGGCTGATGCCTTGGGAAAATACAAAGCTGATATCACTGCTACCCAAGAAATGCGATGGAAGGGACAGGGTTGCATTCGGCTTGCACCCTGTGATATCTACTACAGCGGCCATGCGGAGAAGCACGAGTTTGGATGCGGATATGTAGTTGGCAAGAGACTACGGCCCCACGTCCTGCGATTCACACCTGTGAACGAACGACTTGCCACGATCCGCATCAAGGTTAAATTTTTTAATATAAGCCTATTATGTGCGGAAAAACGGCACAACGCCTTACGGCGGCAGGCCACATGCACATTCAAAATTTTGGACATTGTTCAATCGGAAAGAATCTACTTAGTAGCACGGACTACATGGTGCCTCGCACGATAGTCAATTACAAAGCACGAACTCTTCTGGGACCAAATGACTGGTTGGTCAACATTTTCGTTGACAGTCAAGCGGCGATCAAATCCATGCGCTCCGCTAGCATCAAGTCCAAAAGTGTCTTGGCTGGCAGAGATGCACTAGATGCACTATGCTCACTGGTCACTGCATGACGGCAGCCCACGCGAGGAAGCTTGTCATCACCACGGATGACAACTGCAGGAAGTGCAAGGAACCGGGCACAGTGGAGAACCTGGAGCACCTACTATGCACATGCCCCGCCCTACTTAGATTGAGACTAAAATACCTAGGCTAATCGACATTCCCGTCGCTTAAATATGTAGCCAGGGTGTCTCTGAAATCCCTCCTAAGGTTTGAGAATTCAACGCAAATCTTTAAAGACTTTTAAATAAACACAAAGGTTCCTTTTGTTCACTACCGGTACCACTAAGGACCTGAATTGGTCTATGTGAGCCTTCACGAAGGCATCCGGTTTAACCTAACCTAACCTATTATGTGCGCACGCTCCGACAGAAGACAAGGACGATAAGATCAAGGAAATTTTCTACGAGCGCCTTGAAAATGCTTACGAGCGCTGCCCCCGTCACGACGTAAAAATCGTGCTTGGTGACTTCAACGCTAAGGTGGGCAAGGAAAATATTTTTGGTCCAACAGTCGGAAAGTTCAGCCTCCACGATAACACCTCCGATAACGGAATGAGGCTGATTGACTTCGCCACAGGACGAAACATGGTCGTAAGTAGCACTAGATTCAAGCATCTCAATATTCGTAAAGCCACCTGGATGTCCCCTGATCAAAAAACCAAAAATCAAATTGATCACGTTTTGACCGACGGAAGGCACTCTTCCAGTATATTGGATGTACGCACGATCTGTGGGGCAAACATTGACTCGGATCACTATCTTGTTGCAGCCAAGATCCGTACACGTCTGTGCGCAGCTAAGAATACACGCAACTCTACACAGAGAAAGCTAGACGTCAACAAGCTGGAATCGAAACAGACAGCCGATGCTTTCGCCACTCGACAATCAGTCCTGCTTCAAAGCACTCCTCCAATCGATGATATATGCGCGCAGTGAAGAAGTGATTGGCTACCACCGCCCTCGCCGCAACCAGTGCTACAAAGCCACCCTGCAGTCGGTTGTAACGCGCGCTGCTAAAGAGAAATACAAAGAAAAGAGGAGGGAAGAGAGACGTATTTTCAGGCGGAAAAAAAGAGAGGCAGAAAAGTGCGAGCAGGAGAAGATTGAGATGTATGGTGACAGGAATGAGGCCCGAAAATTTTTCGAAAAAATAAGACGCCTTGCCGATGGTTTTAAAACCGGGGCCTCTTCCTGCAAGGATGGAAACGGGAATCTAGTGACAGATGTCCAGAGTACACTGACGTTATGGAGGGAACACTTCTCTAAGCTTCTAAATGGCGACGCTGACAACAATCCTGCCAATAGAGATGATATTCCGGAAACCCCAATTTCGGATGACAGCGTCGAGGTTCCGCAGCCCAACTATGATGAAGTTCTGACAGCTATAGCTCGGCTTAAAAATAACAAAGCCGCGGGAGCGGATGGCTTACCTGCTGAGCTGTTTAAGAACGGAGGCGAAGCTCTACTTAAATGCATTTACGAGCTTCTATGCAGAATATGGTCGGAAGAATGCATTCCGAACGATTGGAATCTCAGTGTGCTCTGCCTTATCCACAAGAAAGGCGATCCCACTATCTGTGCCAATTACCGTGGGATAAGCCTTCTTAATATCGCATATAAGGTCCTGTCGAGCGTTTTATGTGAAAGATTGAAGCCCATTGTAAACGAACTGATCGGACCTTATCAGTGTGGCTTCAGACCTGGAAAGTCCATCATCGACCAGATTTTTACGCTACGACAAATCTTGGAGAAGACTCAAGAAAAAGAAGTCGACACACACCATCTTTATGTCGACAAAGCTGCCTTCGACAGCCCAATAAGGAAGCACCTATACTCCACCATGTCTGAATTTGGTATTTCTGCAAAACTAATACGACTTTGCAGGATGACACTGAGCAACACCAGCAGCGCAGTTAAAATCAGGAAGGACCTCTCCCCACCATTTATTACCAAACGAGGTTTCAGACAAGGTGATTCCTTATCGTGCGACTTTTTCAACCTAATGATGGAAAAGATCATCCGAGCTGCTGATCTGAGACGTAGTGGCACAATATTCTACAAGAGTGTTATGCTGCTTGCGTATGCTGATGACATCGTTATCATTGGCCATAATACGCGCGAAGTCAGTGCAGCATTTTCCAGATTAGAAACAGAGTCAAGTCGAATGGGTCTGGCAGTGAATGCAGATAAGACGAAATACTTGGTGTCAACAAACAAACAGTCCCAGAGTCTTGGAACCCACGTTACCGTTGACAATACTTCCTTCGAGGTTGTGAAGGACTTCGTTTATCTGGGATCCAGAATTAACTCAACCAACGACATCAGCATTGAGATCAAACAAAGAATAACTCTTTGCAACAGGTGTTACTTTGGGCCCAGTAGCCAATTGAGAAGCAGAGCCTTCTCTCGACGAAAATCACGCTCTATAAATCGCTCATCATGCCCGTTCTACTTTATGCATCACAAACCTGGACGCTGAGCAGTTCAGATGAAAAGAGTTTAGGAGCATTCAAGAGAAAGATTCTTCGTAAGATCTACGGACCAATCTGCGTCAATGGCGAGTACCGAATACGGTAGAATGATGAACTGTACGAGCTGTACGCTGACATCGACATAGCCAAGCACATTAAAATCGAGCGGCTTCGCTGGCTTGGTCATGTTCAGCGCATGAAAGACGATGCTCCAGTAAAGAAAACATTTGATTCGGTACCCAGCGGCGGTCAACGCAGAAGAGGACGACCGCATCTTCATTGGAAACACCAAGTAGAGGACAACCTGACGAAGCTTGGAATTTCCAACTGGCGCCAGCAAGCGAAATACAGAAATGGCTGGCGCAAATTCTTAGATGAGGCCAACACCGACATAAGGTTGCAGCGCCAACTAAGTAAGTAAGTATTTGAAAATAAAATATAAATTTTTTTTTAATAAGTTCATATCCTGACACACAGCACCACTTTATGTTGTTGTTAAGAATATGTTCTTCCATGACAAATAAAATTTTTTTAATATCTCATTAAAATGAATGATTCAACATAGATAGTATAAATCATTGCAGAGTGTCGATAATTGCAGAGTTTTTCTTATAATAATTATTATTATTTATATATTCGTTACATTTAATCTGTTTAGTTGATAATTGTTTTCCACCAAAAGCGAACGCATTCACATAACAAGTAATTGCACAAGATAATGAAGAACGGAATAAGGAACACAAGACTGCTTCTGGCAATATTATATGTGCAAAATTCTGAAAAAGATGTTGAAAAACTAGTTAAAAAATAAAATAAATAAAAATTTTAATTATTTCATTTTGAAAGCTATATCATCCAGTTCATCTTTATTTTAGCTTTTGTTCGCATACGCATACTCCGTGTATGCCAAAGCATCATCACGATCAAACCAATTCAATGGAAACATGCTACACATAATCTTCCCCGCAACCTATTTCTCTATAACACACACGCGTCTTATGTTCGCTGTTCTACACAGCACGGTATGAATCGTTTTTGCTTTCACAAAAATATTTCCTACTTTTGCTTTAAGGGGACAGTACACACCTGAGTATTCAAAAAATCAAATTTTATATAATTGATTTTTGTTCAAAAGACGTCAAAGAATCTATTTTTAATGATATAAAATTAGAAATCAATTTCTTTAATTAAACTTTAAAGCTGTTTTTCTAGAAATCACATTTTTTCAGTTGGCGAACGTGATAAAAAAACTACTACACTGATCGTTCTGAAATTTTTATATGTTATTGTACACATAGAAGTCTATAGATTGAAATATGGATAGAAAGATCGGTATAGTATTTTTGGTTTTCAAGGATTTTTTAGTCCCAAAAATCGGCTAATTTCGAAAAAACGCCCCCATTTTGTCAATTTTTGCCAACAAATTCGATTAGTTCAATTTATAGCGGTTTTGATACTGATTAAAACCCCATTTTTATTTTTTTTTTTCAGATGTTCCAGTAAGCCAAAATCACGCCCGCCGTGTTTTTTTGATGTTATTTTCAAAAAACTGCATCAGCCAAGAAACACGCTGAAAAATTAAAAAAAAAATTGTTTGTATACTATTTTTACATAAAAATAAATATGCAAAGTTTCAATAAGGTAACATGTTCCTTTTTAAAAAAATTTGCATTTTAAAAATTTCATGTTTGAAAAATCCGTGTGTGTTATGCCCCCTTAAGCGCATTATATGTACAATCATTAGGAAAAGCTTCAGCGTTATAAGAATTTAATAAAGAAACCAAAATATGCTTACTAAAGTAGGAAGTAATTAAATAAAATGTGTTTCTATTTTTATTAGTTTTATTTTTAATTTATTTTTAATGTGTGTTTTTATCTGATTACTTACATTTTTTAAATCAAATTACAAATATTTATGAACAATAAAGAAAGGTCCAGAAAATTCCATTAAAGATAATAAATGCCAGAGGAAATATAAATCTTGCTTTTCGATCAATCCATAATGATATATCATGTGGTGTCATTTTTGAAAAAGACGAATTTTCTGATAAGATTTTTATATCTTCTAAATTTTTTTTCGGTATACATTTTGATTCGATATCTTGTTTGTTTTTTACTTCATCGCTTACACATATGACTGTAGGTTCTTTAAGTTTTAAAATATTCTTATATTTTTGTTTATAAGCAATCGAGTTATTTCGTTCGCGAATTTTTTTAGATTTAAGATTTGGTGTCAATGTTGATTTCAATATATATTTGCTGTTTATTTTTTTTAGTTCAACATTTTCTTTACGTCTCCAAATATTATTTACAAATGCAAATTCAACTAAACTTCCAAAAATGAAGAAAGTACATCCTAAAAACCAAATCTCTTGGACATTTATGGAACTAATATTAGGCAGATTTTTGCCTTGAGAAGATGCCAAAGTTATGAACGATAACATTGTGCTTGTACCAAGCGTTGTACGGGCAGGAGTTTGATCTGCTTGTAACCAAAAAGAAACCCAAGAGATAGCAACGATCATCATTGAAGGGAGAAAATAGTCCATCATGTACAAATCCTCTTCCCGAGATAAATGAATGGTGAAACTAAGGGAACTATAATTTCCAGGAGACAAATCATATCCTACATCATCAATGTGTGCAATTAGAATACTTTCATTGCTCCAGGAGTTCATTAAGACGTACGGGGGTGATATTATTTTTGGATCGAAAATAATTGGTAGCTTTTGCTCCCAGTAAAGAAGTAATTGAGATGAGTTATACTTATAACTTTTTAAAATGGTACAACATTTCTTTTCATCAAGTGGAAATGTTTTTTTGTCCACCCAACAGTTATTAGTTGCTTCAAATCTAATTGAAATCTTAACACTTCCGTCAGGCGATAAAGATATTAGTCTACTGTTTCTATTCGACTCTAATATACTTGAGTCGTATTGATCGGAAACATATATTTTAGGAATCCAAATCTTTTTTTCAAGTTCAAATCCATTAATATGTTGATTTTTATAAGTCACGAAGTCTCCATAAGCTAATCGTGGGTCGTTGTATCGAAGCTGCATTACGCCGCGTATTTGAAAATAAAATGCGCTTGTGACTTTATTTTTTATTTCATATATACGTGTACGAACATACACATTCGCAATGTGATCAGTTTCTGGTTTTTTCAAACGATCGTAACGACATGGTGCTGTTAATCTATTTATAAGTTGTTCTTGGGTTAAACTTTCGTTTCCATCCAACGTGGGACATTTAAACAGTTTTCTTGTGGTTAAATTCAAATAAGATTTCAGTTGAAATGATCCCTTACACAATGTATTAATATTTGCAGTCCCAAATATTTCAATAAGTTCCTTTAAGCTTTCATTTCCTCTCGAAAGATTACATTCGTTTCTAACAATTGTTTGTTCAGGAAATTTAATAATACTGCCTGATTCAAATTCCGGCTCGTTGTAAAAGCACTCCGAAGATCCTTCATTTGCAATCGACGAAAAAATAGATATAATTAACACTAACCACTGTAGTAATAAAAATTTAAAAACCATTATTGTTGTTAACTTATGTAAGACTACAATACTATCTTCTTACATTTTACACAAAATATGATCAATTTAAAAAATGTTTAGTTATGTTTTTTCTAATTAATTTGCTAAGAGTATTCACATTATGTACCCTACATTGCAAAATGTGGTCACATTAAAATGATTATAGAATAGGCGAAAAATACATGACGCAATTTTATACCCTGCGTAAGGACCATATTAACTTTATCACTCTATTTGTAACGCCCATAAGTAGGCGTGGTAGGTATATAAAATATTTATCAGCATCACCCCCTTAGACGACTTATCCATGTCCGTCTGTTCGTTTGTCCACACGATTACAGCCCCAAAGCAATCCTTAAAAGTCTGAATTTATGCTTATATTTAAAAAACTAAGAGCATGTTAACAAAATGAGCAAAATCCGATGGAAACCACCCCAACTTCCGATACAACGTGACTTTATTAAAACAGTAAAATGTCTTTAAGTGCGACAAAAGTTCATATAATAAATTGGAATTATGCACACAAACTTCGGTTTTAAATATGACAAACACGCCTACCTCCCACATAAAGTGCTTTTATTGAAACAAGTAAACCTCCATAAATGCCACAAAAATTATTATAACACTTAAAATTTTGCATATAAATTTTATGGTTTAATATTCCACATATATTTTAAACTTGTCAAAATGGGATGTAAACCACGCCTACATCCGATACAAAGCGACTATGTGAAAAGTGTTAAATCTTCTGGAAATTTACAAAATTTAATATAATGTTAATCAAAGTCATGAAATACTTATTAACCCTGTAAAGCCTATGGGTGTGAATATAGACCCCTCCCATACGATTTTTTGCTCAACTCGACATCACCTTTCACCTCCGTAAATAGTTGCACTCTATTGCGGGACACCCCGAAAATTGAACAAACCCCTTTTTCGTTTTTTTTTTGCAGTTTTTTGGACAATATATAACAAAAACAGTTCCTTTAAAAAATTCCCAGTGACAAGACCTCGCAATTAAACTTGTCAATTATGAACCGTGGGAGATATAAATAAGATCATAAGACCATAAAAAAATCATAACTCCTGTAATATTTGAGAGCTCATGAAAGTTACACATTCCAAATTTTTTAAAGACTTAGGACTATAACTGTGAATTCTTAGAAATTATTAAAAATGTTTTTTTAACAAGTTGTTCAAAAAAAAAAATTTGTTAGCTTTTAGTGTAAAATCTTCGAAAAAAATGATGAAAAATTATAAAAAGAGTGACACTTAAATGTTTTTAAAATTTTTACTCGTTTTGTTTTTGAAATATTCAAAAACAATAAACCTGCATTTTAAACACGTAAAAAATGTTCAAAATTTACATTTCGTCCTAATTTTGGGTATCCAATCAACCTTCCAAATTTGAATGAACTCGGAGACATGAGGGTAATCTTTGCCGTTTTAACGCGGAAGTTATGCTATTGAAGTAAAATATTTCCGAACTTAAGTAAAGATATTCGAAGTTTTGAAGGTTTTACAATGTTGAGGTATAACGATTCCTCTTTGGCTGAGTTATTATGGCCGTTACAAGCGGAGTGACAAAATTAATATACTTTCATACGTGTGAGTGTTTAAAACTATAAATATTACGAGTGCGTAAAAGAAATATTTTTTACTATCCTTACTCTAATTTTCTATTTTTGTCCTAATATCTAATATTTTCTATCATGAAATTGGAAGATAGAACGTTTGTGCATACGTTTTAAGAAAACATTGATAAGTATGATTTTTGAGTCTACATTTGATTGCATTTGTAACCTAATATACTTATTAATTATATTTTATGTCATTTGGAAATTGTTATTAGGAAGTTAGGTATTTCTTCATATTATTTTCTTTTTAAATATTTAATTTGAATGTAACCTCATTTATGTAGAGCTCATGATGTCTATAATAGCCGAAAAATATGACGAAATTATTGTATGAATGTAATTCAATTTAAACAAACAATATAATTTTACCATTTTATCATGTTATCTAAGAGATAAAAAATGTTAAGCTTATATCACATTATAACGAAAATATAAGCACTTGGCTCATTTATTTGTATATAACTTTTATATATTACTAGCACACCTAGTCACGCCGTTGACCGGGAGTTTCTTAAACACTTAAGGTACCAAACGTATTTTCAATGTTTCAGTTGCACCAATATTCTATAGCATTCGAATCATAGGGCCAAAATCGTGAAAATTGCTTAACTACTTTCAGCAACAGAAAACAATGTTTAAAGTAAATCAAATAAATTAATGAGAACTAACGAACATTTTAGCAAAATGAAGCTGTTGGGGATGAGGAGGGGTTGGATAAGATTTTCGATTTTACCGACGAAACTACGCAACCTGTTCAAACATTTTGAATAAAAAAGTTCTAGATAATGAAAAAATCTATAAGCAATAATTTTTTTTGTACAACCCTAAAAAATGCAAGACATGTAGCATAACCTATTTTCTTACTTTTTTTAATAAAAAATTATTTGGTAAAATTTAGGTTTTTATGTTTTATAACATGCAAGAACAATAGAGTTCAGCTATTACAGCTTTTTCGAACTTTCACAACATTTGCTCATTTAAAGTCACAACTCAGATAGCAATTGAAAAAAACTCAACGCCATTGATATAAATGGCGCAAAACAAGCTCAAAAGAAGTACGGGAGAATCGAATACACCAGTTATGAGTTGGTGTAAGTAAGCGATATCAGCAGTTTTTCTTCTCTCACTTAAAGATTGCATTTTCAATAATTTTAAGCGATTCCCATATGGAGGAAGTTTAAAAGTGCCAGTTCCACTTAGACCTCTCAGAGCAAACCGAACAAAACATTTTTGGATTCTTTCTATCAGTGGCGGATCCAGACACTTCATTTGGGGGTGGCGATCTAAACAATGTGACTTCGTAGTAGTTTTGGCAATAGTCGCTAATATTACGTGGTAAGCATATGAAAAAATTTAATTAAAAAGAATATTTCGGTGTATAAAAATTCAATTCACTATAAATTGCAATCTTATTCAAAATCTAATTTAAATTTGGCAAAATAAAAAAACTGGTTTCTTGAATAACACAAATAATGCGATTTAAAAAAATTTTCGATTAATTCAAATAAAAGATCAGTTCCCATTGACAGCTCTAACGTATTCACAAACACTTCAAGACAAAATTTGGTTTTCACCAATACATTCATACGTTCTAATGTTATGATAAAAAAGGAAAGTTATAAATGTTTATATATCTTGCTCTATTACAGCCAAAAATATACTGAGCTAGCAAAAAAAAAAACAAACAAAATAAGCAGTGCAATTGAAGGAAGTATACAAATAATATAATTTAAATCAAATTAAAATTCAAAAACTTTTTCTTTTCAGAAAACCAAGCAGATTTACAGGAAACATATTCGGTTAACTGGATAATCAACATAAAAATGGATTTCAACTTTAAACATTTTCAAGCAACTGCTGCTGTCGCTGGCGAAATTTTTGCTGTTTATATAAAAACACATGTATTGTATAAAAATTGTGTGTGATAATTTCTATACTTATATACTAATTTCTAAGCCGTAATCTAAAGGTATAAGCCGTAAAAAATAAAAGATATTTATTTACAAATTGTCTTTTGTTATTTGAAAATAAAATGCCAGTTTTAATCTCTAGGGTATGGGGTGGTCATTATATACCGGCAGTTCAGATAAACTTTTTTCTTATGACTAAAACATGTGTGGCAGACAGAGATGCTAGATCACACAGATAGGAATTTGTTCATATAATATGCACATTGTTATATGTGGCGGCCGTAGCCTAGTGGGTAAAGTGCGTGACACCTAAGCTAAGGAACCTCGGCAGACCGCGTTCAATTTGTAAGGAACAAAATTACTGCGTAATTTTATCCCACATGTGTTCTTACCTTTCTCCTTAGATTTCTTCGGACTTGCCATCAGTTGACGACTGGGTCGCCCATGCAATAAAGAGAGCGCACGAACCCCGTAGAGATCACGAATGGCCAAGGCTGAGGCATGCCCAAAGGGCTCACTTAAATGATTACTTAAGTAATTATTTGAGATTAAAATTTAATTTAAATTAATTAAATAATGACATTGAATGTCAATAAGAATTAAGGAATAATACATAGATAGAATCGGTGAATAAAACTTAAATACCTGTACCAGTGAATTAAATTCAAAGACATATTTTTTCAAAGAAGAGTCTAGTCGTGGCAAATACGTCTTCGGAAGCCAAGGGTACGCTCAAAGTGACTCAATAATAGACTAAAGGAATTATTCATTTGAATATTTAATATGATATAATATAATCATATAATAAATTTGGATATAATGAACTTAATTTAATTTAACCTCATCTTAGGATTTAGGTTTAACGAAAATAATAAGAAATTCCATTTAATTTATCTAGTATAATTGAATTAAAAACAATTAAGAATAAGTATAATTTACCACTGGGTCTCTAAATGGGTCTTAAATACTAGGCAGTGGCCTCATCTATCAGAAGATTTTCAGTAGGCAATACCAACAGCTTCCGTAGGGGTACGTTGTGGGTAGGTTTTCTACAGGGATAGTTCGCTCACTAATATATTTCTTTTACTTTCATGTACCTCGACTATAACGGGCCCATGCAAGAAAACAGGCAGCTGGCACAACACAATCAACATGCGAAGCAACAGCAAAGGGAACATCGTACGACATTCTAGAAGGTTCAGAAGCGAGAGAAACCTGCCAACAACTGAAAGCAAGCAAAGGAAGAAGACAAGCTGCTATAAAAGAGGAATCTTGTACGGAAATCGGGAGTTCTTTTTGAATCGTGTTGATGAGTGGACGTGTGTCAGATTGATTCTCCGTTGGTGGCAGAAGTGTTGCCCGTACCAACCATCATACATTAGCACCTAAGCAGCGAAGTGACTGCGACCGAGAAGTGGCCGCATAGCAACGACAGCGTCAACAGAATCGCCGAGAGAACCGAGGCAGCAACAACGATAGCGACAGTGCTGCAACAGAACAAAGGCAGCGAAGTGATTGCGACGTCAACAACACTGCAGCATAAACCCAGGCAGCGAAGTGACTGCGATATTTATCAAGCTGAAGCAGAATAAGTTGAGGACAGCGACTACGACTAAATGGAACCTGCGACAGAGGAGCGAAAGCGTAATAATCACAATGCCTAAAGAAATCAAGGAGAAATATTTTTCCAATATTCACCTTAAGTGAAGCTAAACTAGTTAGTAAGTTGGCAATTGTTAGATTTAAGCGTATTTCAGAGATTGTCAATAAATTGAATTCCGAAACTGCTGTGTTTAATTTGGTGTACGATTCCGAAGAAAACGTTTATAAATTTTAGCAACGGACCCTGGATCCGGCGAGCAAGACCTCTGGCCGGAAAAATAGGTCCTTACAATGGCGCCTGAGCAGGGACTCCAAATTAAATTCAGTCGAGTAGCCACATTAAAACGTGGTCAGTGGAAATTATGTTTTAACGTAACGATTGCTGGATGCGTTTAGACTTGGCTCAACAAGAATTAGAATCAGTGCACGTTTAAACTTTCAAATTAGACTGAATTTTAAAACCATGTCACTGGTAAAATTTGGTGGTTACATTAAGTCGAACCGTCAACACCGCGTAAGAAATATATTTAAGGTATCCTACAGTAGTCAAACGGACTACACGCCTATAATCTAGAAGGAATTTCCTAGGTTTTTTTTATTTAGTAGTCCAAAGACAACATTTATATAATTAAATACTGAAAATCAGTGTGCTGAAGTAAAATAAAAGAACCTTCATGCTGAGTAACATCGTTTTACTGAGCGGTTTCTTGTACATCCAGCAGATAAAACAAAAAGGGAAAACACACCCCAGAAATGTTTAATAATAAGTGTTGATTTACTTAGATTCGAAAGTAGTCGACATGACTAGAGAAAAAAAAAAAGAACGAAAGCATATATCATATGTGTTTGCGAGAAAGCTCAATAGTACAATTTTGTATTGGGAGAATTCCAAGTATGAGAAAGGTAAAAAAAGACCAATGTTAGAATGAAAGTATTCTATTTTTATATTCTCTTAAGGTTCTAACTTACGTAGCTAAGATTCCGTTGATGACCAAATGACCACTAACTTACATATGCAAAAATTACTTAAATTTCACCTATTAGCATTATAACATTATGTTGTGCAATGTTAATGGTTATTTAATATTTAAAGGTTGTTTTCTTTGCTTTTCAAACTTTACTAATTATTAATAATTAGGACTTTTGGCTTAAACATTGCCGCCCACCTTACAGCAACATAACTGCAAGAAAGATTATAGTTAGAAAATTTCAACTCATATAATATATATAATACAAATATAAAATGCACTTAAGTATAGAAAATTTGCGACTATATTTGATTAATAAAGTATTCTTTTTGAGCATATTTTTTTGTTATGGTTTCAATATTTCAATTCAATGTTTTAAACTTCAAACGATAAAAATAAAGATGTCTATAAGGACATTAAACGATATGTCTTAAAGGACACATGGGCCTGAACGGACCCAACCAAAAATAGTATTTTGAGCTAAAGGTAGTCCGGTGAGTGTTATTATTTCAGAACGAAGAACCTTGCCATATACATCAGCGCCGAATACCACATCTATTGCCGATGACGTATAGAAATTTGGGTCTGCCAACACAAAATGTGAAAATTCTTCCTTTAAAATTGCATTGATATGTCTTTTGGGTGTTTTTAAATTCAGATAAGAACTTAGGCGAGCACACTTATGCGTATGCGTACAGAGGGATCATGGAAAGATCGGAAGTTCAGTTCGCATAGTTGACCATTTACGTGAAGAGACGTTTGAAGGTTATGTCGATGTACGATTGTTGCGCTGATCTTAGTACTTTCGGAGCAACGGATCCAAAAGAGCACGCAATGTGACTGCCTGGTTCCGTATGAGCACATGGACAATAGCAGTTGGAAGCAATGCTAATGATTGATTGACCGGAACAATTGGTTGCTGCTTAGTTTCTATATTTGTTTCCAGTCGGCTGTAAGCATGAATTAAGCTATTATGGTCTCCTGAACAATAGCTACAAGTTTTTGTACTTGAACAGTGCTTGGATAGATGAGAATGAGCTAAGCATCGGGAGCAAGAGCGATGCAGTGGTATGGTTCGAAGTCGCTTTTCGTAATTCATTGCTAAAAATTTGTGGCAGAATCGAAGTGGATGATTGCGTTTACATACTCTGCAAGCGTATTTTATTGGACTACGTGTCTTAGATTTTGTAATTTCCATGATGATCTAAGTAAAAACTAAGTAAATGAATGAATTAAGAACAGAAAAGCATTTAAAGCAAGCAAAATTGAATTTACGCGGGAAGAACTACAAGCTTAGCAATAGAGCGTTTTATGACGCCTTTCTGTGTTTTGATATCAGCTACTCTAACACGTTTATCATTTCTGTAGTGAACTTTTATGACTCTTCCGAGTCTCCATTCTGTAGAAGGAAGATTTTCTTGTTTAACAACAACCAGGTCATCTATAGCTAGATCTCTTACAGGATACTTCCATTTGTAACGCTTATGAAGTTCCTTTAAATATTCTTCTTTCCATCTAAGACATAACTGTTGACTGAAAGCTTTCAAACGTTGCCAACGGTTTGTTAAACTGAGAGGATTTTCAGAAATATGAGGCTCTTCAGGGGCTAATATAGGACAACCAATAAGGATATGACCAGGAGTTAAGACACTAAGGTCCGAGGCATTATCTGACATTGAGCTTAAGGGCCTAGAATTAAGACAAGCTTCAATTCGACAGAGTAGAGTGGAGAGTTCTTCAATGGTGTATTTATGTGATACACCGATCTTTTTGAAGTGAACTTTAAAACTCTTTACACCCACTTCCCACAAACCACCCATATGTGGAGAGCAAGGGGGTATAAAGTTCCACGTTATAGCTTGGTGACTATAATTAGAGCACACCTTTTCTTGTGAAAAAACTAAGAATCTTCCAAATTCTTGTTTGATTGCTTTGGATGCACCAACAAAATTAGTGCCATTATCAGAGTAAAGCTTTCTAGGACAACCTCTTCTAGAAGCAAACCTCGTAAAGGCAGCCAGAAAGGTAGTTGTCGACAAATCGCTGGTGGCCTCTAAGTGAATGGTCTTTGTGGAAAAGCAAATGAACACACAAACATATCTTTTTGTTATCAAACAGGCGCGACCTGTGTAATTCTAAACATCAAAGGGGCCTGCAAAATCGATACCGGAAGTTTCAAATGGTCTGTTGAATGTTGTACGTTCTATCGGAAGTGCTGCCATGATTTGAGTTTGCCGTTTTTTCGTTTCTAAAATACAAATTTTGCATTTGTGTATCGTAGTTTTCACAAGATTTTTAGCTTTTGGTATCCAGTACTGTAGTCATAGAAAGCGAAGTAAAAGAGTATTTTCTCCAAGCAAAGATATTTTATGTAAAAACTCAAGAAGTAATTCTGAAAATTTACAACTATAGGGAATCAAAATTGGGTGACTTTCATTAAAAGAAAATTCAGGTGAAAAGACCAAACGGCCATTTACACGAAGTATTCCCTCTGAATCTATATAGGGGTTGAGCGTGAGTATTTTGCTCTTCGAGTTTATGGGTAAATTATTAGAAAGATTAAAGAATTCCTCAGAGAAGTGGACTTTTTGACATACTTTTATTAGACGATTTTTGATATGAACAATTTCACATCCTGTTATCGATTTTGAATCGTAAAACTTGCGATTTCGATATTTGACTTGAGCATTATAAAAGAAAGGAAAAACGTAGGATAAAACTCGAAAGGCTCGAGGTAAAGAGGAGAATCTTTCAAAAGGATCCTTATAATTTGAAAAAAAAAAACTAACGTGAGTCTATGGTTTTTGATTCTAAGGTAGTTTCAGCTATATATTTTTGTGGAAGTGGCCACAATGAATAATCTAAACTAAGCCAGTTAGGACCGTGAAACCATAAAGTGTTCTCGATAAGATTTTTAGGAGAAATACCGCGGCTGCCTAAATCAGCTGGGTTATCATGCATATCAACATGACGCCAATTTTGTGTGTCAACCCTTTCATGTATCTTTGATACGCGATTCGCAAAAAAAACAAGTCCAAGAGCAGGGTGGCTTTCGTAGCCACGAAAGAACAATTGAAGAATCAGTCCAGCAGTATATTTTTTCAACAGGAATATTGAGTTCTGACATAAGAGAATCAAGCATTTCCGCCACTAAAAGAGCACCGCAGAGTTCTAAGCGTGGTAAAGGTACACTTTTCACTGTGCTACCTTTGTTTTGGCCATAATCAAATGAAATGATATACAAGAGCTATTTACGACTCTCATAAAGACGACCCCGGTGTATGCTTTTTCCGAGGCGTCAGAAAAGGCATGAATTTGGACTGTACTTTGTGGATGGTACGAGACCCAACGTGGTATTTTTATGAGGTTTATTTTGTTGTAGTTTTGGACAAAGGTTTTCCATCTGAAAAGAGTGTGTGGCAATAAGATATCATCCCATCCTGTTTGATCCAACCAAACTTGCTGCATTATGATTTTGGCTTCTACCACAATAGGAGCCAGCCATCCAGCTGGATCAAACAGTTTGGCTGCTGCGGATAAAAGCTATCTTTTGGAAAAATATTCTTTTAATTTTAAAGGTTGCGCGATAAAATAGAAAAAAATCATTTTTTGCATTCCAACGTATCCCAAGTGTCTTTGCATTGCTAGAGTTCTCAAAGTCTAAAAAATCTTCATCCAACAGGTACTCCTTGGGAAGGTTCTCTAAAATTTTCTTCGAATTCGCAGTCCATTTTCTTATAGAGAAACCTGCCTAGTCTAAGGCACTAATAAGCTCCTTCATACACTTAATAGCAGTAGGAATATCATGGGCACCTGCTAGTACGTCATCTTCATACATACAATTTTCTAAAATGAAAGATGCTAAAGGATAAAGACTGCAACTGTCTTGAGCAAGCTGTAACAAAGTACTAATTGCCAAATAAGGAGCGCAGTTAACGCCAAAGGTAACAGTTTTGAGTTGGTAATCTGTCACTTGTTCATTTGGAGATTCTCGAAACAAAATTCGATGAGAAGGTTCAACTAGAATTTGCCTATACATTTTTTGTATATCGCTATTAAAAACGTACTTATAAAGTCTCCACCGCAAAATGAGAAATGTAAGATCAGCTTGGAGCACTGGACCTACATGAAGAACATTATTCCGGCTATGACCATTGGATGTCGAACTAGTTGCGTTAAAAACAACCCGAACAGCCTTAGTTTGACTATCTGGTTTAACAACTGAATGATGTGGAAGATCTATCTATATTCTATATCTATCTATAAGAAGAATTATGTTATACAAATAACTGCAATGAATGTTAAGCAGCTTCTATAGTTCACTAGGAGCTAGAGGCGAATACAGCTTGTTAAAAATATATACAATAATTAATGAAATAATAATTAATAAATGATGCATTAATTACAATAATCAAATAAAGAAAATAAATCAAAAAATTTAATATTCACATATTTGTTTCAAGAATTTTTTTTTTTTTAAAGGCCTTATTGAGAGCAAAAACTTAATAAAAGTATTGTGGAGTCAGACTATAACAGCTAATAATGTGTTAATATCACTGTAATTGAGGTCTAAAAGCCAAAACTTTACCCTTTTGAGAAAAATGGATTGAACATGAATATTTCTTATTTCCTATGGAAGACTATTGAAAAGTCGAGGAGCAACAGAAGTAAAAAAGTTAAGAAATATTTTTAATGTGTGCGTTGGAACCAGTGCTACATTGTATTCATTAACTCTCAAATGATAGGTATCTGAACGTCGTCTCAGAAGATGTCCAGATTTAATAAAAAAAATGTTGAATACTTTATAGAAATATAAATGTTTCAAAGGAAGGACACTAAGTTTCCTGAAAAGAAACAGGCTACTACAAAATCTGTTCTTATGACAAATTAAACGAATAGCAAGCTCTTGCGAAACGAGAAGAGGGTATATTTTATTCTTATAAGTACCTCCCCAACAAGCTAAGCCATACTCAAGTTTAGAGTGAAATATACCATAGTAAATACACATGAGAAGAATAGGACTACAATATGATTTCAACAAATACAAATGCCTAGTGGCAGCCAAAAGATACTTTTTAAGTTCACGTGTATGAATTGTCCAATCCATTCCACTATCTAGCCAAATAATTAGATATCTAAAAGAATTAACCTTTTCAAAAGAGAAGATCAAGTTTTAAACTTAAGCGAAGCAGTTTAAAGAACAAGACTTATGATCACATAACGTATGAATGCAATCCGACGAGGAACATATATCATTACCTAAACCAAATCTTTCACATTTACCACCATGAAAAAAAAAATGAATCGAAGTTTACATTTTTAGCATTCACATTAAAAAGCATTATTCTAGTTTTATCACTAAGTACCAGCTTATGAATCATAAACCAGTGCCTTAAAACAGTGAGATCATGGTTAATGTCAACAGACAATTGCAAGGGTGAGACACAAGAAAAGGCACAGGCCATATCATCAGCAAAAGCATTGATGGAACTGCAGAACTTTATTGAAAAATGCGAATTTATAAAGATTAAAAACAATATAGTACCCAGCACTAAGCCCTGAGGAACCCCTAATGTCAACAATTCTAATGAACTATAACAATTAAATATTTTTACTCGCTGCTTTCTGTTTTTTAAATTGGACTGAAACCATTTAAAGATAAATCCCCTAAAGCCAGTCTTATAAATTTTATCAAGCAAAATTGTATGGTCCACTGTGTCAAACGCTTTAGTGATATCAACAAAAAGAGCTGCTGTTAACCGTTTATTATTAAGGCTGGAGTAAATATTTGTACAGAAATTCAATAATGCGTCTTCTGTTGATAGGATGATAGAAACAATTATATTTCTCCAAAAAGAGCACAATTCGAGCTTTCATTAATTTTTCAAATATTTTAGAAAATACCGGAAGAAGTGAAATGGGTCTGTAGTTCATAACCATGGACCTATAACCTTTTTTGAACAAAGGTAAAACCTCTGCTACTTTTAAACCATCTGGAAATATACCACTGGTAACGCTTAAGTTGTAAATAAAGCTTAAAATGTCACTTATGAAGAAGACTATCTTTTTTAAAAAATTATTAGATACACAATAGAATCTGAAGATTTTAATGATAAAATGGTTTTGAAAACTTCAAAAGAGCTGATAGGTTTAAAAACAAAAGTAGCTTGATTTGAAGCTTCATTTGATAAACAGTTACACTGTTGACCATTTACACAGCTTTCAGCAACTACTTCTTTACCTATTCTGGAAAAAGAACTATTAAATCCATTAGCAATATCCTGAGCATTAGAAATACATAGTACTATTGTCAATTGAGATGCTAGATATCTGATCTTTATTACAATTCTTGTTCAAAATATTATTTACTAATTTCCACTCACCTTTAATATCACCTCTTACTTTATAAAACTCACATAGATAGTAATCATTTTTACAAGCCAGTACATCACTTGAAATCCCTTTACACAAACTTTTATAACTTTGCGCAAAAGATTCATTATTAGGGAATTTCTTTTTTTTCTTGAAGAGTTTTTTTTTCATTTTTATTTTATCAAGTAGAAAGTTAGACATCCAAGGCTTTAATCTTTTTGGTTTTGCATTTTTGCTCACAGATCTAGAGCTGCTATTGATATAACTATTTAAAGTTTTTAAGAATTGTTCATATGCAATAGAAGGATTATTTTCCGTATAAACATTATCCCAAAGTTCAAAACAGAGGGAATTTTCAACTCAACAAAATCAGTTTTTAAGACAGAATCTACCGGTGGGAGAGAATTAGTGCAATGTGGTTTCAAATTAACAAGACATAAAGCTGTCATGCAATGATCTAAAAGATGAAAGAAGAAACAAGTATCTGTCTGTCATTAAATTATCAAACAACAAGTTAATATTAATATCACCAAGGAGTACTAAGTTTGAATTCATGTTAACATTATTCAGGAGAAGGTTTTCAATTTCCGTTAAAAACACATCATTCGCAGAAACCCCATTAAATCTGTAAATACAAAGAAAAGTAAACTTTATGTTGTCTAAAAAACATTCTAATTTTAGAGCATCACAACTTCTCAACTTGAAACTTGCAGAATTACACTCAATAGATTTATGTACAAATGCTGCAACACCACCAGAGGCATACTCATTATTACAATTAAATATAAATTTGTAACCATCAATGTTAAAAAGAGATACTTCCTCATCAAAAATCCAAATTTCTTTCAAAAAGATAAAATAAGGCTTATTAGTAAAAGATTCAAGTTGCAAGAGAAAATTGTCAAAATTTTTTCTCATACTTCTGATGTATTATTAGCATGGACACGATTAAAACACAGATCAGCGGAATAAACAGCGGAATAAACACATTTATCATTAGCAAAAGAGACAATGCTGGAATCATCCAGCGGATCTTGTAAAAAATTTAACATTTAATTAAAATCAAGTTTAACAGAAATTAACAAAGTGTGTCAATATCAACTATCGAGTTGATAACAACACACTTATCACCATCTCTTTTGCGCATGAAAACTTTTCCATTTCTTACCCACACATATTTGTAATTTTTATCTCGTTTTGCTCTCAGAGACATATTTAACAAAGAACGCGAATTATTATCTAGGCTATCATTTATATAAATCTTAATATTATTATTACTATTAAAAAGTTTAGAAGTTAGTCTACTTTTATTATTAACCTTTTCCTTCATTATTTCTTTCTTTTTTAATAGCGAAGTAAATTTAACTACTAAAATATTTTTATTAAGATCAATAGAATTTTCCATATTTTTGTTTTTAGAATATTTAACGTAGCAGTTATCAATGCCTGCTTCGCGATTATTTATTCCTAAGCCAGATGAAAAAACTTTACGCACAATCTAAACTATTATCTATATATATAAAATAGGATGTGTGTATGTATGTAACGTATGGACTCCAAAACGGCTGGGCCGATTTTGATGAAATTTTCAGGTAATGTTCATCTTGGTACGGTGGGTAACATAGGCTATATTTGGACCCGATAGGTGGCGCTGGGGTGGACTTATATCGAAAATTTGAATTTATGGACCAATTTAACTGAAATTCAGAATGTATGTTTGTTTGATCATAAGAAAATAATTTGTGTATAAATGGACCCGATAGGTGGCGCTGGGGTGGACTTATATCGAGAATTTGAATTTATGGACCAATTTTACTGAAATTCAGAATGTATGTTTGTTTGATCACAAGAAAATAATTTGTGCATAAATGGACACGGTAGGTGGCGCTGGGGTGGACTTATTTCGAAAATTCGATGACGTGGTAAATATATAAATACTTTTAATTTTATTTTATAACGAGGGGAGTAGCGAAGCACACCGGGTTCAGCTAGTTTTTAGTTAAAGAGGGAATTCCTACAATCTCGACACATTTATTTCTCTCTATACCTTCTAAACGCCGAATATCATTATTACATGCAATAACAATAGAGTTCAGCTACTACAGCTCTTTCGCACTTTCTCCACTAGACTATCTTAAGAACCAACTTAATATCATTGAAATATGTCAACGATATACATAGATAAAAGTGGTCCAGAACAATCCAAAGTGAGAAAAATTTACCAACCATGATATGGGTTGGGCTCAGGGACAACACAAGACATCACAACTAACCATGCATTAACATAGATCTAATCATAAATTAGTTTTCAATCTAGTTTTGAGTTGACCTTTTGATAAGTTAACATCAAAAAAGATACAGTTGTTAACAAAGGTACTCATGCGATTTAAAGGAGCAGTAGCCATATAATTTGTTCTACTAGAAGGTAAGTAAATTAAATTGTTAGCATTTCTACTGCTTCTACGGTTAGTGCTAAAATTTATAAGAGTTAGGAGTTCTGGTGAATCGAATACACCAGTTATGAGTTGGTGTAATTGGTCCGTAGATCTTTCTCTCGAATGCTCCTAAAGTCTTTTCATTTGAACTGCTCAGCGTCCAGGTTTGTGATGTATAAAGTAGAACGGGCATGATGAGCGATTTATAGAGCGTGATTTTCGGTCGAGAGAGGACTCTGCTTCTCAATTGCCTACTGAGCCCAAAGTAACACCTGTTGGCAAGAGTTATTCTTCGTTTGATCTCAATGCTGATGTCGTTGGTTAAGTTAATGCTGGATCCCAGATAAACGAAGTCCTTCACAACCTCACAGGAAGTATTGTCAACGGTAACGTGGGATCCAAGACGCTGGGACTGTTTGTTTGTTGGCACCAAGTATTTCGTCTTATCTGCATTCACTGCCAGACCCATTCGTCTTGACTCTTTTTCTAATCTGGAAAATGCTGCACTGACTTCGCGCGTATTATGGCCAATGATATCTATGTCATTAGCATACGCAAGCAGCATAACACTCTTGTAGAATATTGTGCCACTACGTCTCAGATCAGCAGCTCGGATGATCTTTTCCATCATTAGGTTGAACAAGTCGCACGATAAGAAATCGAGCAGGAATCTGGTCGATGATGGACTTTCCAGGTCTGAAGCCACACTGATAAGGTCCGATCAATTCGTTTACAATGGGCTTCAATTTTTCACATAAAACGCTCGACAGGACCTTATATGCGATATTAAGAAGGCTTATCCCACGATAATTGGCACAGATAGTGGGATCGCCTTTCTTGTGGATTGGGCAGAGCACACTGAGATTCCAATCGTTCGGAATGCATTCTTCCGACCATATTCTGCATAGAAGCTCGTAAATGCATTTAAGTAGAGCTTCGCCTCCGTTCTTTAACAGCTCAGCAGGTAAGCCATCAGCTCCCGTGGCTTTGTTATTTTTAAGCCGAGCTATAGCTGTCAGAACTTCATCATAGTCGGGTAGCAGAACCTCGACACTGTCATCCGAAATTGGGGTTTCCGGAATATCATCTCTATTGGCTTGATTGTTGTCAGCGTTGCCATTTAGAAGCTTAGAGAAGTGTTCCCTCCATAACGTCAGTGTACTCTGGACATCTGTCACTAGATTCCCGTTTCCATCCTTGCAGGAAGAGATCCCGGTTTTAAAACCATCGGCAAGGCGGCTTATTTTTCGAAAAATTTTTGGGCCTCATTGCTGTCACCACACATCTCAATATTCTCCTGCTCGCGCTTTCCCTCCTCTTTTCTTAGTATCGCTCCATAGCAGCGCGTGTTAGAACCAACTGCAGGGTGGCTTTGTAGGCGGCGTCTTTCTCTGCAGTGGCGTCGCGACACTACTGGTCGTACCACTGGTTTCGGCGAGGGCGGTGGTGGCCAATCACCTCCTTAGCAGCCGCACGCATGGAGTTGGAAATGTGTGTCCACTGCGCGCATATATCATCGATTGGAGCAGTGCTTTGAAGCAGGAGTGAGAGTCGAGTGGCGAAAGCATCGGCTCTCTGTCTTGATTGCAGCTTGTCGATGTCTAGCTTTTTCTGTGTAGGGTTGCGTGTATTCTTAGCTGCGCACAGACGTGTACGGATCTTGGCTGCAACAAGATAGTGATCCGAGTCAATGTTTGCACCACGGATCGTGCGTACATCCAATACACTGGAAGAGTGCCTCCCGTCGACCATAACGTGATCAATTTGATTTTTTGTTTTTTGATTAGGGGACATCCAGTATTATTAGATTAATTTTTTCTTAAGTCTACATTTATGTATTTTTTTGTTTTTGGATGTAATTAAGGTGATTTTATCTTTTTTGACTATATGTTTGGAGAACCGAGGCGTTAACTTATTTCTACGACATTCTTTTCTGAAAATTATTTCTCCACTTTGTTTTTCTTCGGGGTCTTTTTTATTAAGTTTTTCTAGTTGATTACTAACTAAATTTTCGACCTTTTCTTTTATGGAGGGGCATAAAATTTCTTGAAATTCATTTAACTTCTTAAGGTGGTCATGTTCGTTATAAAATTTTATAGTTTTGTCAAATTTGTATGTTCTACCATTAAATGTCTCGTAAGGAGTAAATTTTGTAGTTGAATAAATAGCATTGTTGTATGTTATTATGGATTCTGACAGAATTTCGTCATGTTGTAGATCTAATCTATTTTCCTTACGTTTAGTAGGATAACACGGTAAATTTCGGTCAATGTGGAGTGAAGGCGTTCCACGGGTGAATTGCTGCTCGTCTGTTGGACTGTGTTGGACTGTTGTAAACAAAAGTCCTTAAAGATATTACTAGTAATTTCGACTCCTTGCTCGTAAATGATCTTCTTCGGCAAGCCATGAATGCTTATAAAATGTTTCAATGGTTTAATAATGCTAATGCTTGCTCGTGAAGGCAACGGGTATGCCGCGCCAAATCTAGAAAATTTATCTATTATGGTAAGGTTGTTATTACTATTTATTGTGTACAAATCTATATGTAGAATTTCAAGTGGTTCTTCTAGTGTTGCAGTTTTTTCAAATTTTAATTTTTTTTTTTAGCTTTTTCGCACTTTCTCCACATTAGACTATCTTAAGAACCAACTTAATATCATTGAAATATCTCAACGATATACATAGATAAAAGTGGTCCAAAACAATCCAAAGTGAGAAAAATTTACCAACCATAATATGGGTTGGGCTCAGGGACAACACAAGACATCACAACTAACCATGCTTTAAAAATAAAAAAAAAAATAAACTGGCCATTTCAGCCCTTGAAACGACTTTGGCCTAGCTTCTATTGATCAATTGTGTTGTTCGTGTTATTAAATGTTTGATCACAAATGATCGAGAACTGGACCTACGTGTTTTATGCCGACTCCGAACGGCTTATGTTCTCAAGAAGCTTTACATGGCAATTTTTACTCTCTGAGGTTTGCCATTGTCTGCAGAGAGGTGACGACCGAACTGAAAAATTAATTCAATTGAAAAAACTTTCTGTCTGAGCTGGAATTGAACCCGGGCTACCGCGGTTCTTTAGCTTAGGGGCCACACACTTTACCCACTAGGCTACGGCCGCCATCATCAAAACCATGCGTTAACATAGATCCAATCATAAATTAGTTTTCAATCTACTTTTGAGTTGACCTTTTGATAAGTTAACATCAAAAAAGATACAGTTGTTAACAAAGGTACTCATGCGATTTAAAGGAGCAATAGCCATATAATTTGTGCTGCTAAAAGGTAAGTAAATTAAATTGTTAGCGTTTCTACTGCTTCTACGGCTAGTGTTAAAATTTATAAGAGTTAGGAGTTCCGGTGAATCGAACCCACCAGTTATGAATTGGTGTAAGTAGACGATCTCAGCAGACTTCCTTCTCTCATTTAAGGGTTACATTTTTAATAGTTTCAAACTATCCTCATAGGGAGGAAGATTTAAAGTGTCAGTTCCGCTTAAGCCCCTTAGAGCAAACGGAACAAAACGTTTTTGAATTCTTTCTATTCGTTCAACATGTACATTGTAACTTGGTGACCAAACTTGACTTGCATACTCCAAGTGAGGACGGACAATTGAATAATACAGCGTTGTAGTTGTAATCATACTATTAAATTCTTTGGCCCAGCGTTTTATAAAACCGAGCATAGAAGACGCTTTTTTACAAATGCTATCAATATGAACGCTAAACGATAGCTTAAAATCCATGCATATACCAAGATCTTTGACAGAATCTACACGATTTAAAGCCGTATCTTTTATCTTATAATCAAAAATTAAATTATAAATGGTCATAGTTTGGCATTTATCTGGATTAAGAAACATATTATTTTTAGAACACCAAACTTCAAAGGATTTTAAATCAGACTGGAGTAGAACTGAATTGTCTTTAGAATCTACTGTTCTGTATATTTTCATATCATCTGCATAAATGAGCAGATGAGAGTATTTGATGATGTGGGTTAATGGCTAAAATAAACAGAAGTGGACCAAGTTGGCTACCTTGAAGAACACCTGATGCAGCAATAAATTCAGCAGACAATACATCTCGAAATCGTATTTGATAAGATCGCTCTGTCAGATACGATTGAATCCAGCTTACAAAAAATTGTGGAAAACCCATTAACTTTAGTTTAAATATAATTAATTTGTGTGGTAGTTTATCAAATGCTTTACTAAAATCTGTGTTAATACAATCGACCTGGTTACCAGAATAAACTGAATTTAAGCAAAATGTTGTAAAATCGAGGAGATTAGACACAGTGGATCTGCCAGTAACAAATCCATGCTGACGAGTTGTTAAGCATCCCCTTACAATGAATCTTCACACGATCATACACGAGCCGCTCGAAAAGTTTTGGATTCGATGAGAGTTTAGCGATAGGCCTATAGTTGTTTACATCATTCCTACAACCTTTTTTATAAATAGGACTTATAAAAGATTTTTTCCAAAAAAGTGGAAAATTACATTTCCTAATTGATTTATTGAATATATATGCATAAACACATTGCGTTAACACTGCCGCAGGAATTCCGTCAGGTTCAGCATTAAAATCTTCTTCGATCGATCCAATATACTTTAAAATATCCTCATAATTACAATATATAGGGTCCAACGAAACCCTGGATGTAGAGTTCATATATTCAAAATAATCTTCATCAGGATTAAAAGTGTCTGAACAGAATGACTCTTTAAAGAGAGTGGCAAATAGGCCACAAATTATAACGGGATCGTCAGTAAATCCATGAGAAGTCTTAAATAATGAAGGGAATCCATCAGATTTTTTTTTGTTGCTTATGAAACCCCAGAATTTCTTTGTATTGACTAAGTAATTTTGATATAAGGTAGCTGAGGAACTTTCAAGATCCAGAAACAAACGCTTGTAGGTTTCTAGGTCATTTAAGTCGAAGCTACAGACATATTTCTTCCATGCCCTATTCCTGTTGTTGCGAAGAGTCTTTAATTCCCTTGTTATGTACCCTTGTATCAAGGGTAAACACAATTTTTCGCAAATATGAGGCTATAGGGCACGGACTCAGAAAACATAGTAAATATTTCCATAAATGAAATTGAATCATCAAGATTATTACCATTAAAATATTCTAAAATTACATTAAGTTTACTATGAAGTGAATGATTCAAACTCAGAAAGTCAGCTTTTTTGAAATTGAATTCATAAACATTATCTATTGAATTGGAATTCACTATATTTTCCCTGTCGGACTTGTACCATATGCTCAGTGGTGGATGGTAGTCATCAACAGAAGTTAGAGCATGAAGGGCCCTCCTAACAATCACGTTGTTACAGTCTGTAGTTAAGACCAGGTCAAGAAGTCTTTCACGACTATTATAAATACAACTCACTTGTTGTAAGTCAGAACATATATTATCAACAAATATATGCTCTTAGCGTGTCTTCGAATTAGATGCACAAAAATATGTATCATCGTCTGAAGATTCCCATTTCAAGTCAGGCAGATTAAAATCGCCCATCAATAAAATGTTGTCACTAACGTCAAGAATATTTATAACGTATTCTATGCAATCCGCAAGGCTTGCATAAATTTCCACACTGCTCTTTGGAGGAACATAAGCATTAACTACATATACCTTAGAATTACAATGTACAACCTTAATGCATATAAGTTCGATATTAGAAGAGCAGGGAATATCGATAATGGAACTAACGAAGGAGTTCCTAACAGCTAATAAGGCACCACCACCGACAGCAGAAGTATTGCCAGCGTATCTTTCTTTTCTATATACTTCAAAACTATTATCAAATAATTCCAAGTCAGTAATGCTTCCATTTAACCACGTTTCAGTCAATGCGATAATATCTTCAGACAAATTTTGAGACATTGAAAATATGTCTCGCGTCTTAGAGCGTAATCCCTTACATGTTGATAGTAAAGGGATAGCCTATTCAGTTTTTTTGAGTTTGACGAACAGGTTGAGTCGTCCTTCTAGACTTATTCTTAGGCCGAAACTCTGAAACGAATATATTATCGGTCAACAAATTATAATTTAAAATATAAGTTGTTGACGAAGAAGCAACTGGAGTATTTTTGTTCAAAGATGCTTTGCGACGCTTATTTTTGTTCGTCCTGTTTCTTTTTGAAATAGAATGGTCTTTTTCTGATAAAACAATAGTTTGAGTCCCGGAAGAAACAGTCTGTGAAGAAGAAGGTTGGACATTTTCCGGAATAGATATTTCATCATAGACGCTGGTACTGGGTGTGGCTCTAATTTCGCTAAAAAATGTGGCGATTTCTCTAAAATTGTTATTTAACTATTAAGACTTTCCCCAAAAAGCTTTATTTTTGAATAAAGTTCATCTGGGGAAAGTGCCCTACGCGAAGCACAGTACCAGCGAAGACCTGACCGTACAGATCCTAAATCGTCTAGACATGATTTAGAAATACCGGCACAAGATGCATAAAACATTTGCTCACATGGACCAGAACAACTAAACATGGGGTACAGAATGTTTTGACATTTGCATACCTCGTTCAAAGAACAAGCGACAATATTTTCCACAGAAAAATATTTCATGTTTAAATATTGAAAAAGTAAGCAGATGCCAAATGTGCTTTTAGGGATATTATTTTAACACAACGAGCGCACAGTTAAGTTCAAACAAAGAACAAAAACAACAATCACTGAGACTAAGATAAACAAATCACTGCACAAAGAGGAAAGCAAAACACAGCAAGCATGCCAAACAACAACACTTTGTTAATATGTTTAAAACATTAAATTGAAAAGTAAAATGCAAGCTATTTCTTTACGTTATTTATATTATGTTATAATCAAACACAAATGCAAATATTAAGTTAATAATTATTATTGTTTATTATAATAAACACACTCACATGTATTACGGACAAATAATTTTTGGAATAAAATTAACAAACAGAAAGTACACTTATTAAAACAAATTAACACAACCAACACCGACTAATAGACGAAGTCAACTTTCTGAATAAGTATATTCTTATCATTTTGCAAAGAGTTCACTAAAGAGAGCAAATTTGCATTATCTAATCTAATTGCAATAATTTCTTTATAAATAATTTCTAAAGTAATCTCTTTATGTAGGAGATTTTGAGAAGGCAGGACAGGTTTTTGTTGCGGCAGACAGTCAGCCTGAGAGAGATGTTCATATAGAAAGTGATGTTGCTGTTGTTGTTGTTGTTGTTGTTGTTGCTGTAGCAGTTGTTGAGAAGTAAGGCAAGCTTGAGTTTGCTGGCAATTTTGTTGTTGAGTAATTAGCTGATGTTGTTGCAAATTTTGTTCAACATGTAGATTAAGCTTTTTTTGTTGTGGCATAGCACTATGCTGATGCCTACCGCCCGCTTCGAATAGCATCTGTTTATTAGCTTGTTGATATTTTTGTTTTTGTTGTTGTTTTTGTTTTTGTTGCGCTTGAAGTTCTTGTTCTGCTCGAAATGTAAGGTTTTCACCCTCTTCGATTTGCATTTGCACAAATTGTTGATTATTATGAAGATTATTATGGTAAAGCTGATTTGAAGTTTTCGATGATTTATTAATTGATAGAGAAGCAGTACTATCAAAATTTTGATTTGTTAAATGCATTTGTTCTTGTTGAAGACGATTATGTTGTAAATTTAGTTTCTGTTTTACTGGTTTATGTTGCTGCACTTAAACAGATGATTTTTTGTTTACTTGCTTTGTAGTCTGTTTATGTTGAAGACTATTTAGGGGCATAGTTGGTTGATGTTGATGTAAATTTTGATGTTGTTGTAGCAATCGCCGATTTGAACTCATACTTGCTGACTCATTTGAAAATGAAATTAACAAAGGGGAAGCTACAGCCGAGGGGCTAACGACACTTTCACACACACAGCTGATGATTCTTGCTGTTGAAGCTGGTTACATTTTTGTAGCTCGGATTTGTTTTTTTTTCTTGCAGTTTTTGCTTCTGTTGTTGTTGTTGTTGTTTATGTCGCTGAGTCGGACTAACACTAGATTTCTCGATAGATAGAGAAACCGAGAATGGTGGGGCAGCTGCTGAAGGACTAACAAAACTTTCACTCACAGCTGATGATACCTGATGTTGAAGCTTTTGATTTTTTTTTGAGACTCAGATTTTTGTAACTCTTGCAGTTCTTGCAGCTGTGGTTGTTGTAGTTGCTCGTTAGTTAGAGAAACCAACAACGGTAGTGTTACAGCCGAGGGACTAGCAAAACTATCACACACAATAGGTTGTACGCGAAGGGGGGTACGAATCGAACCACGTCTTTCAGCCGAGCACTTAACGCAACGGTATTTATTGTTAGTCTTTTCTAAATATTCAATATCGGAATCTTGAATATTTACACACTTACAATGAAAATATTCATCGCAGTTAAAACATTTTATTTTGAAGTCATTTCGATCAACCTTGTTACCACAAAGGCACGGCATAATTAAACTGAGTTTGTTATTTTAAAGTTTAAAAGTGAAAAACCAAACACGAAATATTTATAATGGCAAAGCTAACACTTCAATTCGTGATGTTAGCACTACAAAGCTCAAATGTTGACTGATAACAAATGATAACAATGTAAAGGAAAATGTTCGAACTTGGGTTGCTCAAATTTTTCCATATGTTCCAGTTGTAAATATTCTATAACGACGCTATCATAAATGCTTTTGAGTGAAGATTTTTTTAATAAAGAAGCTTCATTTCGTAGAAATTGACGATGGGCGATATGACGAGAAGAACCAACTTTGATATTTGAAGGAAAGTTATCTTTAAATGGCAATGAAGTGATATATCTGCCCTCATTGTTTCTTCGAGTAGTTTTAACAAAATATTCCCCACAGCGCTTGTCTGTGTTTGTGAGAAAATTTTTCTTTGGAAGCTCTTCTAATTCCCAAAATCGTTAGATTTGTTTTTCGAGAGAAAGTTCGTTGGAAAACGCAACATGTGTTGAAAAACACGAGATGTAAGATGATATAGTTCCAGTTAATATCCATCTTAAAACATTCTCTTGTGCAATCAATGTACCTATATTACGTTTTACACCTTCTAACATAACAAGCGGGTATAAGTCTCCACCAATTAAGACGTCAATTGCGCCACTTCGGAGAAAGTTTATGTCCGCTAATGGAACATTTGGAAGGTGGTCTGCTAATGAGAAATCGATAGAGGTAGATGGAAGATGACTAGTTATTTGAGGAAGCACAAGAGCAATTTGCAAATTTGAGTCGATATGAGAACCCAAAATAAAGGAACAAAGTTTTAGCATATTTCGAAGTCGTTCTGAACTGAGCGAGTTAGTGGACTGTATGTGATGATGAAATGACTGATATGTATTCTCAGAAATAGGACGAGATCCTGAGGTTCCAGACATATCAGTGCATATCCGATGCAAAAGTGAGTGATGTCGCTTTTTGCATATCGAGCAATTGAAATTACTACGACATTCCTTTACGGAAGGGTTACGATTGAGGCAATTAACGCAAAAAGGATATTTTTTAACAGTAGCAAACCGATCAGCTACTGTGAGTTTTAAAAATTTTGGACACATGCGTAAATTGTGTTGCTGTTTTACACAAAGAACGCAATCCGAAAGCGAAACATTGTCATGATATGAATTTAACTTCTTTGTATGAGATTTTTTAAATTGAGTTTGTGAAACTGAACTCCCTTTTATATCTACAATAGACTTGAGAGTTTTATGATGTTCCGTAAGGAAAGCATCTAACGCACTCCATTCAGAAATCGAAGTTTTATCTTTAAGACTTTGTTCCCATAAGGCCAGAGTGTCATTCGGAAGCCTCTGACTACAAAGAAAAACCAAAATAGAGTCCCAATGAGTTGTATTAATGTCGTACATCTTTAGAGAAGTTAAACAATGATTAACACCTCTTTGAAGACTTTACAGTGACTCTACATTATCATTTGTAACCTCAGGAAGGTCAAACAGAAGCTTTAATTGGCTGTTAACAAGAATTCGTTTATTTTCGTAGGTGTTTTTAAGGTTCTGCCAAGCTAACAAGAAGCCACTGTTAGTAAAAGGAGCTTTTTTTACTATCTCTTTCGCGGTACCACTTGTTTTGTGTATAAGGTGGTACAATTTTTCAACGTCATTTAGTCTAGAATTTTTAATATAAACTGCGGTAAACATATCGCGAAATGTTGGCCACGACAAAAAATCACACTTAAATACCTCAGTATCACAGTATCGTAAATTATTGGTAGGACCATTATCTTCAATAAAACTTTCTGAATTATTGGGCAATGAAGCTTCTAGATGCTTCTGCAAAAATTGGTTTATTTTTGAAAGACAGAAAACGTAGGTGCGGAAAGTTGTGGTATATTTACCTTTGACCACGGCTAGTTCATTGCAATCTTTCTTTTTTTGTATACTTTCTAAGAATATACTATAAGAAGCTTTTGCTTGAAGCCACAAATCTTTAATTTCAACCCTAAACACGTCAAGAGAAAATTTCGTATTGTCGGTAGATGCAATATCGGAAAATGTTGCATCAAATTCAATAATTTGGTCTGAAGCTAGTATAAATTCTTCAAGAGCTGCCATTCCTTGCAAATTTCTTAAACCGGGCAATTTATTACAATTCTTCAAAATTTCAAAAAAGATAAAACAAGTCAAATTTTAGAAATTTTTAAAATTTTTTTTTGAATCTAAGAAATTCCCGTGTGTGTCATCTCTTGTCTCTTTTATGCATGTGTTTTCTATTTATTATAGTTCAGATTTAAAAAAATATAAAAAGATACAAAACTATATCTTGATATATACCCTTTTATGTAAAAACAAAACGAAAAAAAAAACTTTACTGAGTAAGAGTCCACTGCAAAGAACAAAAAAAGTAACAAAGAGAAGCACAAGGAAAAAAAATTATTTGCTTTTACAACAATAGAAACAATAGAAAATATAAGTGAGAATATTCCTTCAAAGTTATGAGAAACTATATGTTTAAAGTTTCAATATGAAGATTAAAATAAAGCAAAATGAAATAAATTACTTTTAATATTTTGTAATTTTTACTAGCAATTTTTTAGCGTTATTTTCTTGTTTCGTTTGCTTTATTTTATTGTTCTAAGAACTCCGAAAAGGTTTCTTAATAATGATAATAATGTAATGCGCGACTAATTACTGATGATTTCATTTTTATACATATGTCATTCATATACATAAATAAGTGGTTGCTCATTTAAGATATAATGGTAAAAATAAAAAAAGTTCTGCTACAGTTTCCAACTGAAGCGATAGATGTCACGCGATACATGCAGAAGACAAACGAAAGAAAAGTAGATATTATGTGCAATTTACTCTCACAATTTTTTATATAAAAACCGGTTTAACATGGTGACCAGAGGCTTTTTTTAAAAACTGCACCTTGTATGTAAAAAATAAGAAGACTGTTACCTTTTTTTGGCGATATTAACGTTTTATATGTGCCGATATATGTATGTGTATGTATATATATCATATACATGTAGTCATATATTTATATATATGTTTGAGATAATTTTTTTTCTCAAATATTTACGTATATGTACCTCTTTTTTATAAGTGCAGTTATGTATTTATTAAGTTATCAAATTTTTATTTCTACCTCAAATAAAACGAGCAAGTAACAATTTAAACAACCTTTTAAAATCTGTTTCTTCATGAACTTAGCCTTTAATATTTAATGTTACTTTTTACTAGCTTTATTTACTTTATTGTTAAATATTTAAACTCACCGAAAAAAGAGTTAACTTGTCTAAAATATTGGCAATTTATTTGCAGCAACAATATATCGTTGAATGTATTTGTATTTGGTTTTTTTTCTTTCTTTTTTTTAATTTTGCAAATATCTTCACTATGTATGTAACGCAGCGTAACATATATGTAATATATATTTGTTTTATTTTAGAATCTTTCACGCGCTTTTTGCTTTATATAAATCTTTAGAATATTCGGTTTTAAATTTAAAATTTCGTGTTTAATTTTAAGTATATATAAACACACAATAAATATATGTTTACGTCAAACGTAAACACCGTGCGTATTAAACACGTCTTCTCAACTACTCGCTACAAGTCGCACGAGCGCTGACAGTTGTCGTTCGGCAACAGCAACGTTGCGCCAGCAGCGTTTTTTTTTAATTCGTTTTACTGCACCAAAAGTGAAGTTCATCGTTAAAACCCACCAACGGCAACAACCCACCCATCCAGAAGACAAAGACATTACCACGACAAACTCAACAAGGAAAACTACAATCAACGGATCAACAATCAGTAAATACAAACACCCAACAACACGTCAAAACACACTTATTTATTTTAAACAAGTGTTTTAAAAAAAGGTATAAATAAAACCTAAATTGTTTCTAACCCACTCTAACCCATTTGTTTCTCTTTTTCCGCCAATTGCACCCACGATCGTTCGCTACCCGAACATTTGGTCCACACGAGCCGGACGAGCGAAACCAGCACCCAAAAATTGGCCAAGAAAATTGTGCGACTCCAACGTCCACAACAAAGAGACCCGCACAACAAGTGAACAAAACAACACACCAGCAAAGAAAACAAACAAAAGCGAGCAACAAACACTCCAGGAAATACAAATTTCCACCCAACCCTACCCAATTAAAGAAAACAGAGAGTAAACAAATATTCATCTTTATTCAGTGCCATAATTTCATTATAAATAAATTAACAAAAAATATTTGTGCACAAAAAGTTAAAAAAACACACACACAAACGCCGAACTGCACGGAAAAACTTTCGCCGCAAGAAAAAACACCGGCTAATATTCTATTTATTTTAAAACATTAATATACAAAAAAGTGCACAAATATTACAAATATTTCACACTTTTAAAACTTTTAAAACACTTTTAAAATCACATATTGTGGATAACAAATTAAGAATAAAACTACTGAGTTAAAGATTTCGCAGCTGATTTAGTTGTTGCTAACTTCTTTGCTCGTTTCCCACCCACTCTTTCGTTTATGCGTATATACATACATACATACAGGGTTGCCCATATTCGACGGACCCATCTGGCAACGCCATAACTTTTGACAGAGATGTCAGATGGAACAATACACGCCACGCGAGCGCTCTGAAATAGTTGAAATTTACATTCAACAGAAGAAGTCAATTGTGAAAACTCAACGTGCTTTTAAAAGATTAAAAAATGTGAGAAGTGCACATTGAATGGGACCGTAAATAAGCAAAATTGCCGTATTTACGCCACTGAAAATCCTCAGGAAATTCAAGAAGTGCCTCTTCATGACGAAAAAGTCACAGTTTGGTGCGGCGTTAGTGCGAAAACGGTCATTGGGCCGTTTTTCTTCCAAAATGAAAATGGCCATGCTGTTACCATCAACCAGGAGCGTTATCGCGACATGATGACCAATTTTGTGATGCCAATTATTCGTCGAAAGCGTATGAGGCAGTTCTGGTTTCAAGAAGACGGCGCTCCACCGCACACAAGTCGCATAACAATCGATTTTCTGAAGAATTTGTTTCCGGTCCGTTTGATGTCGAAAAGTGGTGATTTGGACTGGCCACCGCGTTCGCCCGATTTGACGCCGCCTGACTTCTTCTTGTGGGGATATTTGAAGTCAAAGGTTTACGTTAACAAGCCAAGGACCGTAGAAGAGCTCAAGGACAACATTCGTGAAGAAATAGCCACTATTCCGGCCGAAATGTTGGCGAAAACGATGGAAAATGCTGCAAAAAGGGCACAATACGCCATCAACGCCAGAGGCGGCCATTTGAGAGATATCATATTCAAAAATTGATGTAGACAAATCTACTTGGAACAAATTAAATGATTAAGATTGCCAACTGCCAAATTTTTATTTTTTTCTTTGATTTTTTTAAAAAAAACATGGGTCCGTCGAATATCGGCAACCCTGTACATACTCTTTAAACAATAGAAAAGGTTTCTCATTTGGTGTTGCCACCTCGAGAAAAACTTTTGTGGTACCCTATCAAAAAAAAATTGTGGGATTTTTCAAATTAACCCGATATTGCTAAAAATTTATTTCATTTGGAAAAATTGTTAACCCATTGCGATTCCTTAACCCATTAAGGACCCTTAACCCTTTTTTAACAATTTTTTCAGTTTTTCTGGAATTTTTCGGAGATTTCAATATAAATTTAATATTAAACTCAAAATTTGAAAAATTCTTGCTTGCTAACCCATTAGCACCCTAAATAAAAATTAATTAAAATCTTATTTTCTCTCAATTAAATTAATTGGTGAGACCCTTAACCCAATTAATAATCTAAATTTGTGATTTGTAAACAAATTTTTGCACCCATTAAATTCTTAACCCTCTACCACCCTTAATCCTTACACTGCAAATTATCAAAGTGTCGCTGACCATATTTGTTCATTTTTCAAATGACATTATGGAGTTGGAAGAGTGGTACAACAACACCCAACTCGAAGATCAGACTTCACATGTACTGGAAGTGCAAAAGAAGCAGCTGCAATATTTGTTTAACAAATTTCAGGCAACATACGAAGCTGTGCGGGAAATGCCTGAAGACCCAAAAGCGCCTCTGGATCAGGAAAAATTCAAGGCAAGGTACCAAAAGACGTACCAGGCATATGTGAACTGTTGTGCTTCAATAACAGAACATATCGAAACAATGAAGGCTTTTGAAAAAAAACCCAAAATTTCGGCCCCACAAAAAACCCTAGCTATTAAAAAACCCAAAAAACCCTATTATAAATCTTCCACCCTGCGACATTGACATTTTCAATGGAGATTATTCCACAAGGCCAACGTTCAGGGACCTGTTTACGGCCCTATACGTTAATAATACACGCTTGAGCATTGTGGAAAAACTTTTCCATTTGCTGCAAAAAACCCGCGGAGATGCTAAGAACATAATAAAAAATGCCCCATTGACAAATGAAGGATTTTTTATGGCGTGGAGTAATCTCGTCGACCAGTACGAAAATAAAAGAATGCAAATAAACGCGCAACTCAAAACCCTTCTTAATTTGCCACAAGTTTTTATAGAGTCAGGAAGCTCTATCAAGACACTCCAAAGGACAATAATTGTCTTTGGACCCTAAAAACCCTAGAGATAGATACGGATAGTTGGGATCCTATCTTAGTGTACATTTGCTCTACCAGACTACCCAAGAGTATCTTAGAGGACTTTGAAAATTCTCTAATCGATAACTCCACAATTCGTGAATAGAAAAGTCTGGACAAATTTCTGGCCCACAAGTTTAAAACACTCGAATCGGTTGGCGACATTAAAGGTTTTGTCTACACAAAACCTATTCAACCAAACCCTTTCAGTAGCTCTGGACCCAGATGGGCAGAAAAGCGCATTAATTCGTACCACATAAATTTGTCAAAAAATCCTGACACACAAAAATCCAAACCCATGAATGCCAAACCCGAATATGAAGCTGATGGAGCTATCTGCAGGCTTTGCAATAGCGAGCACACTCTTCGGGAGTGCCCAAGCTTCATCTCCATGAAAGTGGATAATTGAATAGCCACAGTTCAGCAAGCTGGATGCTACGTTAACTGCCTAGCAGTCTCCCATGGAGTAAATGACTGTAGGAGCGGATATAACTGTCGATACTGCAATAAGAGGCACAATTCCTTATTCCACAGAAGTATCACAGAACTAGAACCCACCCCAAGCACGAGTGCTCAAATCAAAGAAACAGCTGAGCGAAAAATCTCTACAAGTCAGGCATTCTCAACACACATACAGTCCACTAACTCTACACTCACTAACCCACCCGCAAGGGAGGATTTTGATTCATAAAATCCTTCGGGCCTTACGAACCCGCGGACCCTAGTTACAAAAATCCAGAAGCGTCTGACCCATATTGGGCGGCTTTCTGGTCTGCGTCTGTACCGTAACGGTCGGCAGTATCAAAACCTAGGCACTGATTTGGAAAGCGGTGTCGCCTAAGGACTCATTTCTGAAGCGGACCTTGTCCTTCCGGGAAGATAAGTCATCGCAGTCGACAGACCAAAGGCGTCGCCGTCTAGCGATCATTTTTCGAAGTGTGCCTTTTCTTTCCGGAAGGAGAAGTTATTGCGGCCGGCAGACCAAATGCGTCGTCGTCTAGGGACCAATTCCCGAAGCGGACCCTTTTCGTCCGAGGTTTAAAATGATCGCAGGTGGTAGACCAAATGCGTCGCCTTCTAGGGATCATTTCCCGAAGCGAGCCTTTTCCTTTCGTGAAAATTAGTGGTCGCAGTCGACAGATCAAATCAAATGCGTCGCCATCTAGGGACTAAGCGCGGAAGCGAACCCCCTTTCCTTTCAGCCTAAGGACAATCCAAAAACATACATACCCGCAGGGGAGGTCCTGTGTCCCCCAAGACCTTCGGGCATAACGAACCCGCGGACCCCAGTTAGGAAATCCAGGTGCGTCTGACCCACATTGGGCGGCTTCCTGGTCTGCGTCTGTACCATAGCGGTCGGCAGTATCTAAAACTGTCCGTATGTATAAAAGGATTGGGGTAGATTTCCCTGAAAACAAAATCACTTACTTGGAATGTTGGAGAATAACAAAATTACTCCAGGTGGCAACCACAATAGCGGAAATCCACCCGTGGACACTACCACAGCAGGGGCACGGATTCTGGAGGCCCTAACCAACATTTCATCCCCTAACACTGCTTCAATGGTGGCACACTCGGCCACTGCACCAGTTAAAGCCACGAGCAACATAAAAGCTGAGAACCCTTTTACATTGAGTTCAAAGATCCAGCGTTCGCCTATTAAAGGCACTCCCAGAGGCACAAAGGCCCTGATGTAACTGAAAGAGAGTAAAGATAAATCACCCTCGGAAGGAACACCAAGCCCCAGAGTTGACGATCCTGTCAGTTCTAGCATGGGCAAACTGAAGCTTTACATCGATGGCCTGGCAGAATATGTAAAGAGTAGAACAAACGTTCACCACGAGATAAAGAGGCTTATTAATCTCTCTAAACTCGCGTACTCTGATCTCGCGAGAGAAATAAAGGAAGTAGGATCTAAAGAGCCAAATGCTAACTCGGGGGATCCACAACCGCTCAGTCAGGCACCTTGCGTCGATAAGGATTGCCAAACAGATCCATTGTTCTCGAAGGCGTCGAAGGCAGCCTCAAAAAGGGCAAACGAGCAAAGCTCTCGAGCTACGCCACCAAAAAAGAAGAGAGTACAGCAGTTGGCGGTCCAGGTACACACACCCAACCCCTCTTCTACTGGAAAAGCAGGAAAAGTCACTCGACGAGTTCGGAGAAAACGTCTCTAGAGTAAGACGAACAGAAAAGGGTGAGGTGTTGATCTAACTGAAGCGTTCAACCACACAGACGACCCAACAGTTGAAAGAGAAGTTCGACTCGGTGTTCGCCGGTCACACCGAGACAAAAGCGCACACGGAAGAGACTCTAATAGAAATAAAGGATCTCGACGAGGTGACGACATCCGAAGAGGTGCGAAGCGCAATCCAGAGGGTGCTTGGCGACACCATTGTGGCTTACGTTAAGTCACTTCGCAAAGCGTACGCCGGCACCCAAACAGCGGTCATAGGCCTTTGGTGCGAAGGTTTACGATTTTTGTTTAAAATTAATTTTTATTTCAAAACCAATTTTTTATTTTATTTTACAACTTTTTATTAAACAACAATTTTCTTCGAACAAATTTTTATTACTGAAATTTTCAAAATGAAAATTTCTGAAAATATAATAACTGAATACAATTCAAAATGTTTTTTTATAACAAGTGTTTTATAGACAAGTGTATGTATTTTCAATAATTGCTAAAATGATATAATACGTTATTAATGTAACTAAAGGTAAGTACAATATAACAAAAAGGTAAGTATTAATGTAACTAAAGGTAAGTACAATATAACAAAAAGGTAAGTATTAATATAACAAAAAAGTAAGTATTAATGTAACTAAAGGTAAAATAGGCTGTAGAGATTTACTCTATGTGGTGATGTAACAGAGCACCACAGGCCTACCAGGCGAGCTGCTTTCTTTGCAAAGCAAAAGAAGGCCAAGACTCCAACCACCGCGACGGAAGTCTGAAATGCCAGTCCGTTCAAGGAGCCAGCCAACAGAGACGCAGATGAGAGTACTGCAGTTGAACCTCAACAACTGTGGCGCAGCACAGGACCTCCTCCGGCAAACCGTCAGAGACCAGGCCATCGACCTGGCTATATTGAGTGAACCTTACGCCGAAAAAACCGTAGGAGCATGGGCCTCGGGCATTACCGGGAAAGCCGCCCTATGGTCTTGTGGAAGGGCTCCCTTCTATCTAAGGCTTCATACACGTGCAAATGGTTTCGTCCGCGCGGAAGTAGATGGCATACATGTCGTGAGTTGCTACCTAGCGCCAAGTCTGTCGATCCAGGAATACACGGAAATTCTTGACACGATAGTCAGCGAAACGAGAGGCCTGAAACCACTCCTTATCGCTGGTGACTTTAACGCGTGGGCAGTTGACTGGGGAAGTCAAAAAAACAAACCAACGTGGCTTTATTCTCCTTGATGCGTTTGCTCTACTAGACGTGGTGCTGCTCAATAATGCATCCCAAGCAACATTCAGCCGTGCGGGCGGAAGCTCCATCATCGACCTGACTTTCGCCAGTAGCGAGTTAACTAGGCAAGCAGAGTTAGCAATCTGTACACGCACAGCGACCACCAACCTATCATTTATAAGCTCAATGGTCGACCGCGTAGCCGACACAGCATAAATACGGGAAATAAATGTTCGTACAGAGTCGAAACACTAGACGAGGACATTTTGAAAGTAGTAATGGCCGATATACATCTGTCCGGCTCGCCAAATGATATGGCAAGGCAAACCCTGGACCAAACAAGAAGAGCTTGCGATGCAGCGATGATCTCGAGGCGGTCTAGCAAGCGCAAGCAAGACCCGGTCTACTGGTGGACGGCGGAAATTGCTGAAGCACGCAGGAAATGCCTCGAAGCAAGAAGGATGTACTACCGTGCAAGAGGTTCATATAGCTTCAACGAACTCCGCGAAACCTATCGAATGCTCAAGAAAGGCCTGAAAAAAGCAATCCGTACGAGTAAGCGCCAATGCTTCCTACAGCTATGTGATGAGGCAGAAACCAATCCATGGGGTACTGCATACAGATTAGTTATGAAAAAACTGAAGTCGTTCAGGCGACCAGCACCTACGGACCCGCAGGTACTAAGTGTTATAGTTAGAACACTCTTTTCACAGCAGCCAGCGGCCAACCGGTCGAGGAACACATCGAGCTACGGACCATATTGGATATAACCATAGAGGAGATTGTTAACGTAGTAAAAAACATAAAAAACGACAAGGCGTCTGGTCCTGATTGTATTCCGAACCGCACACTGAAGATTGCGATTATGTCGCAGCCACATCAGTTCGCCCAGCATTTCAACGCGTGCCTTCTAGAGGGCATTTTCCCAGCACAGTGGAAAACCCAGAAGTTAGTGCTCATACCGAAAGGCAGTGGCTCCACGGACGCCCCCTCAGACTACAGGCCGATTTGCCTACTCGACACAATATGCAAAGTCTTTGAGCGAATGGTGTGCAACCGAAAGGCCCAATCAACGACGGACGCTATTAAGCTAGTTACAAGCACCGCGCAGGAAGCAATTGAGGGAGTGAGGGGTGCAAAGCAGAACTGTTTGGTGGCAACACTCGACGTAAAGAACGCTTTCAACTCAGCTAACTGGAGTCTGATTATGACAGCCCTCAGGAACTTTGGAGTACCACGATACCTCACGAAGATCGTGTCACACTATTTCAGTGAAAGAGTCTTGCTCTACGACACAGAAGAAGGCACGAAGACGTACAATGTCTCCGGTGGAGTCCCACAGGGGTCGGTTCTTGGCCCCCTGCTATGGAACGTCATGTACGATGGGGTTCTCAGGCTTGAGGTGCCAGCAGACGTCAAGATTGTTGGCTTTACCGACGACCTTGCAGTTGTGGCGACAGTAAAACACCGTGAAGAAGTTGAGGCCCTCAGTAGTGTAACTATCGCTATGATTTGCGATTGGCTGCGAGGAGCGGGACTTAGTCTAGCTAAACACAAGTCTGAGATGGTACTTATTAGTAGTCGGAAAAAACTAGAAACCGCCAGCATCAGTATTCGTGGAACAGTAATTGAATCGAAGCCGTTCATTAAATATCTCGGTGTAATGATCGATTCCAGACTGTCATTTAAGCAACATATGCAGTACGCACACAGGAAAGCATCCAAAGTATGTCTGGCGCTATCTAGAATAATGCCGAACACAAGAGGCCCCAAACAAGCACGACGAACACTGCTCCTCAACGTAGTGCGATCTACTATGATGTAAGGTGCGACTGTATGGTCCACAGCGATGAAAACGAAGTCCTACCGACACGGAGTAGAGTCAGTTTACAGACTTGGCGCACTCAGGGTCTGCTGCAGCTTCAGAACGGTATCCGGAGATGCAGCACTGGTTCTAGCTAGCGCGATCCCTATTGACCTTCTAGTGGAAGAAGCGCTACTCACAGCTGGTAGTGAAAGCACAACAGCTAATAAAAAACTCACCAGAGAGAGAAGCCTGCAAAAATGGCAAGACCGCTGGGATAGTTCAGAGAAGGGTTGGTGGACGTACCAGCTCATCCCTAGCCTAACCGAGTGGTATGGCAGAAGCCACGGCTCAGTGAACTTCTACCTTACACAGATACTGAGCGGACATGGTTGTTTCAGGGCATACCTTCACAAATATAAACACGCGATCGATCCTTACTGCACTAATTGCACAAAAAATACGCTGCAAGACGCGGCGCATGTTCTTTTTGTGTGCCCCATGTTCCATAACGCCATACTTGAGGCCTCGGACTGTCTCGGCGAAACGTTAACGCAGCAAAATATGGTTTCTCTTATACTAAAGAGCGAAGAGAATTGGTCGATGGTTAGCACCCTGGCTAGAAAAATAACCAAAGAGCTGCGAAGAGTTGAGCGCGCGCAAGATAGATGAGGTAAAGGTTGTTGACCCGACGACCATTCCACAGTAGATCCCGGCAGTAGCCAAACAGTTTCCAGCCTAGTGCTGTTCCCAAGCCCCACGAAGTTATGCTTTACGGCGATCCCGCGGGATTCTATAGGGTCGAAGATTCAATGCGGAGGTTATGATACCGCGAGGTATCATGTAGGTTTAGTGCGTTAAAATCGTACACTCCCACCTGCATTGCCTTTTGAAGGCTCCCCCTTCGCGAATAAAATAAAAAAAAAACACTTACTAACCCAACAAATGAGCTCGAAGAATCTAAGGCAATTTCTTCACACTTTGCGGCCAGCAGAAAGAAGCCACACATACAGCAAGAGCCCTCATTGACTCTGGATCTGAGGCAACATTTATAACAGAGTGCCTGAGAAAACGAATTGGTCTTGCAACCCGATCAATAGGTGCGCAGATAACGGGTCTGAACCAGACAGTTTCTGCAAACCCGAAAAAGTGCTGTGAGCTGACATTGCGATTCTCAATCAATCCAACCCTTAAAATTGAGGCCCAGGCCCTGGTGATCAAGACTCTCACATGTGATTTGCCCATACATTCGATTGATTCGAGCATATGTGAGACCCTGTCTGGCCACAAATTGGCAGACCCCCTATATGTCTCGACCCGTGGATGGGATCATCGGCTTTGATGTCTATCCACTCATTATGCACCGTGGTGTTCAGCGAAATATAGGCGGATGCTTACTAGCGCAAAAATCCGAATTTGGATGGATTCTTTCTGGACCGGTTCTTGAGTCCAAACCCAACAAAATTGTGTCGTTACACAACACAATTAAAAATAACGACTACTTGACTCTGTTAAAAAAACCGAAAGAAGAACCCAGCCCCAACAAAAATTACTCACATTGTAAAGAATTTAAAATTTCGAGACATATTGCTATGACAGAATATCCAAAAGCAGAAGACTGGTCCAATAACCCATTTGGCACCACCCAAGACTTTAAACCCAAAAAGTCATCTGCCATAGCACCCAAAGAAATCAAACCCAAATTTTCTTCACTGCCACGAGCTCCTCGAGTCATCGCCAATAACTCACCCACCCGTCGTTCTCACACGATAGATGAGAACTTCGATGAACCGACCAAGAAGAAAAAATCGAAACGAGATAGGTTTAACCTACTAAGCCATGAGAAACGATCTTCCGATAAATACACCCCGCTGTTTACTCGGAATCCAATCTCGTCAACAAGCACGATCCTAACCAAAGATCACTTTTGGACTAGAGTAAAATAATTCAAGCCGAACCCGGTATGAGAAACTCCACCCATAATAAAAGAAAATTTTACTCATTAAAAACATAGTGGTTCTACCCTGCACTCAACTAAACTCTACTCTACTCTACTCTACCCTACTCTACCCTACTGTACCCTACTCCACCCTACTCTACCTTACTCTACCCTACCCTAATCGAAATAACAAGTGAGCAAATTACGCTAGTATGTTATAAGATATGCACTAAATATATTAAAAATGCATATTTGTATTTTGCTCACTTAAAATATCTGTATATAACCCTACTAATCTCTTTAGTTTGCAGACACTGCAAGGCGGGCGGAATGTCAAACGTAAGCACCGAGCGTATTAAACACGTCTTCTCAACTACTCGCTACAAGTCGCACGAGCGCTGACAGTTGTCGTTCGGCAACAGCAACGTTGCGCCAGCAGCGTTTTTTCATTCGTTCTACTGCACCAAAAGTGAAGTTCATCGTTAAAACCCACCAACGGCAACAACCCACCCATCCAGAAGACAAAGACATTACCACGACAAACTCAACAAGGAAAACTACAATCAACGGATCAACAACCAGTAAACACAAACACCCACCAACACGTCAAAATACACTTATTTATTTTAAACAAGTGTTTTACCAAAAGGTATAAATAAAACATAAATTGTTCCTAACCCACTCTAACCCATTTGTTTCTCTTTTTCCGCCAATTGCACCCACGATCGTTCGCTACCCGAACAATATATAAAAAACTCCTTGTTTCATTGGCGTCGGAAGCGGGGGGACAAGGGGGGCAGTTGCCCCCCCACTTTTTTAGCTAGATAAACAATTTAAAAGGAAAACTTCAAAAGTTATTCAAAATATCAGTTTTTTTTCAACGATAATATTTTTGTATTATATATTTTCCTCTTCTTTCTCTCTTCTTCATAAGCATGCTTGCGGATAACCATTTTCTTTCTCTGTGTTTGCAAAAAGATAGAACAAAATGTAGAGTTTCTACTGCAAACCAACCACTTCAGTTTAAAAGCACCCTTAAGTATGTAGCTTAATGCTTGTTAATTTTGCAACTCTGGTAAGAAAAAATTTGACATGTTCTTAGGGGCTTTCCATATTGGACGACATGTTGTACGATAAATTAGATGGAAAACTAATGGGACTATTTGATTGAGCGTTCGAACGATCCAACTTGTAAAGCAACATCATTAATTGCAAGCTCTCAAGCAGAACACATCCGGCTAATAGCTAAGCAACTTTTAGATGCCCTAACAATTGAGCAGTAATTTTACATAGTTGTACAATATTGTACAATCGGCAGAAAAAAACCAAAAATTTCGACTATTGTTTTAGCTTACGCATGGTACTACATGTTGTACAATCTGCCATGTTGGTCCAATGTTTTGGCCCATGCGAAAGTCCCTACTGTGAAGATGAAAATCCACCTCGACGCTTTGAAGAAACATAAAATCCGGTTCCTTCAGTACAGTTGCCATTATATGATCGGCTACGAAAAGATTATTTCGAAATTTTAGATCTTCCCTCAAATGAGATAACGGCTAGATTCGATCAAACAGGTTGATATTTTACTTTTTTTTATTTTTGCAAGTTTACACCAGCTTCACTCAACCGACTCACTTTGATTTAACATTCGGTGAGTCGTTTGAGTGAAGCTAGTGTAAACTGGCACTTTGTAAATCTTATTGTACGTTTAAACAGATCTTGACACTCTGGAATCGTTGGAAAATATTGTAATCGAAGCCTTCAACGGAAAAGTGCCTTCTGAACAAAATCTAAAAACAAAACTAGATCTTTATGCAGATGACTTTTTTGCAGATGAAATTGCTGAAGCAATTGCCTGGCCAAACACCTTGAAATTGTAGTGGCATTGTATCCCAATTTGCGAAAAATTCGGATACTTTAAAAAAACTATTAAATTAAGTTGAAAAACTTATTGCTTTGCTTTTGACTTTGCCTGCATCAGCAGCTTCATCTGAGCGTTCTTTTAGTGCACTAAGACGACTTAAAACGTATCTTCGAACAACTATGACACAGAAACGACTCACTCATGTGGCACTTATACACATTCACAAAGATAAGACCGAAGAATTGAATTCGATGGAGGTGGTGAAAGAGTTTGTTTCTCGCAAGGACAGAAAGAAACATTTTGGAATAATTTAAATTGATAAAACTTTTTGTACCTTATTGCATTTAAACCATATAAAGATATACCTAGTCTTGCTTTATAAAAGCAACCATTATTTCTTATATTTTCATATTACCATATGAAAGATCCTTTAAAGAATGATCTCTAATATTAAAATTGGAAGAACTTTTAAAAATAATGAAATTTTAATATTTTTTATATTTTTTTTATTTTAAACTAAAATAAAAAATTTGTTTATTCACATTCATGTTTCTTTGAAGAAATTTTGGTGAACTTTTTTTGCACCACCATTTGTATTGCCCCCCCCATTTGTACTGCCCCCCCCAGATGAAATTAGCTTCCGACGCGCTTGCCTTGTTTCAATCTTTGGAGATGGCCCAAGCCAGAGAGGGGCTAATATACAAATGGAATCTCTTAATTAAAATTGTTGCTTTTGTTTAAAGATCCGGCTCGAATGGATCAAAAATGTTTGCGAGAAAGCACAATTTTGTATTGGGAGAATTCCAAGTATGAGAAAGGTAAAAAAAGACCAATGTTAGAATGAAAGTATTCTATTTTTATTTTCTCTTAAGGTTCTAACTTACGTAGCTAAGATTCCGTTGATGATCAAATGACCACTAACTTACATATGCAAAAATTACTAAAATTTAACCTATTAGCATTATGATAACATTATGTGGAAATTATGTTGTGCAATGTTAATGGTTATTTAATATTTAAAGGTTGTTTTCTTTGCTGCTCAAACTTTACACTTAGATGAAAAATTAGGACTTTTGGCTTAAAGAATATATCATTCCTACGTACACTTTCGTCACGGACTAGTAGTGGGGTATACGAACAATTAAGAAGCTGTCCCGAATTAAGTGCACTGGTCAGATACGTTCAGTCGTGATCCAAGTGGACAAAAGGGAATCCCGATCACAGCTTAGTAATGTCATTGGTGCACGAACTAGTTAACATGAACAGCTGACTTCCCTACCTAGAAATTACGTTAATAAAAGAAATACTTATTGTTTTTTATTAATTCTAAAAAAATATAATTTTTTAGAATTATATATGAGCTTAATGCCAATTAAGCTCATGAAGCAACAGGTTGCAACAACAATAAGTTATTTGCAGAACAAACCACCAAGCAGACTAGACAGCTGTTTCGTTGATAGCTACATCAACTCATCAGGAGTCTTCTGTGGTTTCTGCAGTATTATCAACTTTGATAAGCCTATAAGAACACCTTCTGTTAAATTAAAACAGAATTATAGGCTGTATGTCGCCTTCAAAGCAATGTTTTTCTACTACTTTGCAAAAGCAAAGGTTCAAAAAAGCGTCTGCAATGATTCTGCAAAGACTTGTTTGTTGTGCTCTTTGTTTACTTCTTTATCACGAATCAATCTAGGCTCCAACAGTTTGCTGGTATAAACTATAGAAGGCGTGAAGAAGGTTTTTTGAGAAAAGTTGTTTTATGTGTAGACATAAAACATACTTGTTTTCGTTGGTCGGGCTCGCAACAGTGTTTACATGAAGACAGCTGTTTCGTTGATAGCTACATCAACTCATCAGGAGTCTTCTGTGGTTTCTGCAGTATTATCAACTTTGATAAGCCTATACGAACACCTTCTGTTAAATTAAAACAGAATTATAGGCTGTATGTCGCCTTCAAAGCAATGTTTTTCTACTACTTTGCAAAAGCAAAGGTTCAAAAAAGCGTCTGCAATGATTCTGCAAAGACTTGTTTGTTGTGCTCTTTGTTTACTTCTTTATCACGAATCAATCTAGGCTCCAACAGTTTGCTCGTATAAACCATAGAAGGCGTGAAGAAGGTTTTTTGAAAAAAGTTGTAAGTTTGAAAAAAGTAAACAAAAATACTTCCTGCGTAAGACCCAGGATATCAGAGCCTTAATATTGGCTGTGGTGTTTAAATTTCTGAAATACCAGTATACAAAAAAAAATTATATATAATAAATAAATAAAATAAATATTCACCAAGAAAAAAAACTTTGAATTTCATTGTTCAGCTGGGGAGCTTTGGCACAGCCGGGATTGTTAACGTAAAGAATCACCCATTTGCTATTATTAAGCGTCGAACCCTAAGGGCATTCGGTCAACTATGACACAATTATTCGCCATTAATGATTTCGGTAAACCTTACCTAGATGAACAATAATATTCATATATCGATTTAACCTTAATTTATTTCAATTATTACATTGCTTTTAATCAACTCAGGCAAGTAGGTTGATTTTGACATTTTTCCTAAAAAACCCATTCAGGAACACAGGTGACCAGAGACTGGTTACGCAGAGCGACTGTCTCTTTCATTCCCCTTGGAATACGGAGGCACGCGGACCATTCGCCATCAAACCAATATCTGCACATTAATTCAACCAGAACGCACAACCACTGAGAACCATGGTCAAGACGTCATGGATATACTATTTGCGTAAGGATGGAACTTCGACGACGGTTCGCAGCCGCCATAGCAGATTTAGATGAAGATCAGCTGCTACAAAACCGCCTGGCCGAATTGGAATTAAAGCATGCTGAGAAGCAACCAGCCTCACCACGACCTCCGACAGCCAACTCAGCGAGCGACACTATATCACTAGTTGAGACCACGCTATTCACACCAGCTGTAGATGCAAAAGTCTTTATATTGATCTCGTGAATAGTTGTTTTTTCCTGCTACTTTAGTTTCTTGTTTTTTATTTATTTATTTATTTCCGTCTATGGATAAATTATCCTTACAGACAATAACAAATCAGGACATAAAATAAGAACAAAATTATAAACTGTTTAACAATAGAGTAATAGTAGTTTTAAAAGCATTTTTAGGTATAGAATAATCAATTAAGTTGTTATTATACATTCTGTTTATAGCTATAAGTACTCTATTAATTTGCTCATTAATGGCATAATTGGTTCTGTGGCAATTAATGTAAAAATAATCATAGTTACGAAGCGTTCTTTGTGGAATATTAAACGATAATAATTCAAGTAACTTCTCACAGATGATGTTTCCGTTGATCAAATCGTAAATGATCATAATACTGTGCAATAACCTTCTAGCTTCAAGAGAAGACAGACCAATAAGCAGTCAACGCGTTCTATAGGACGGAAGAGAATCCAAAAAACTAATTGAACGTAAAGCAAATTTCAATAATCTTTTTTGAACTTGCTCCAATCTAGTAATATGCACAGAATAAAATGGGCTCCAAATAAATGAAGCGTACTCAAGGCTAGATCTTACGAGGGACGAATATAAATTTTTAAATGTGTATGGGTCAGAGAACCCGGTACTATTGCGCTTTACAAACGCTAATAGGGAATATGTTTTATGGATAATATGATTTAAATGACAGCTAAAACTAAGGTCTAATTCAAAAATAACACCTAGATCACGAATTTTGGATAACCTTACAAGCTTAGTGTTATCGAAGGTATAATCAAACGATATAGGAGAATTTATCTTATAAAAAGAAACAACAAAGCATTTTAAATGGTTTAGTGACAATTGGTTTAGATTAAACCAAGAAAAAACGTTAACGAGATCAGCCTGAAGACGAAAAATTACAAAGAGTATTGGTCCAAGAATGCCCTGAGGAACCCCTGAAGTTGCTAAAAAAGAAAGTGATTTTACATTTTCAATAACTACATATGAAAGTATTTTTGAAAAGTAAGATCCCAATCAAGAAAGAAATGTATAACGGAAGCCAATCTTGGCAAGCTAAAATAGTAAAATATCATGTGATATTTTATCAAAGGCTTTGAATATGTCAGAGTAAATGACATCCAGCTGGTAGCGCTTTTCAATTGTGGTGATGCAGTAATTTGTGAATACACTAAGATTTGTTGTAGTTGACCTACCAGAAACAAAGCCCTGTTGGTTGGGACAAATAAAATTTTTTAATACAAAGTACATTTTATCTTTTACTATTTTATCAGAAATTTAGGACGTCATATTTATTGCCGGATTTAAAAACTAGGGTTATGAGCGAAACTTTACATTTATCAATAGGGCTATTCCCGATTACGGGCAAATAGCGTGGCTTTTGCAAAATATGATGGCAAATATTTTCAACACAACAACAAAATGTACAGATTTGCATCTGCCCGACTGTGTCAAATTTGCAACACTAAAGTCGCATTGCATACAGTCGAGCATGGGCAATACTTATTTGCCAATCAATCAGCTGTCACATTTTAACCAAACGCCGCAAATAAAACAAAATTAACAGACTCTAATATGGAATTCATTTTGATAAATAATACACTTTGATAAATAATAATGAAAAACACCACAAATACTGTTCGTGTTGCTTTTTTTTTCCTCCAAAACAGCTGTGAGTTTTGTTTGCAACAGTGTTCTAAAAAGTGTGCTCACAGTTGATGGCAAATATTTGGTAGGGCATACATTTGCAAAGCTATAGCCCTAATGAAAACACCTGCATTAAGGGATTTGGTAAAAATGATGCACAGAGGTAAAGATAAAGATTGCGCACAATTTTTTAGCAAAAAAGGAATAAAACCGTTTAAGTCACATTTAACGGAGTTTTTAAGATTACCAATAGCAGTTTCAACATCAGAAAGAGTAACCATAATATTACACAAATTTATTTACGATTCAACATTATAAACAACATGTGAGCTGATCGGATCAGGGTTTTTGACAAAATTTGATTTTAAATAATTTGCAAACAATTGTACTGTGTCATTTACAGAGTATGAATTTTATATCATTATAAAACGTAGAAGAAGGAATATTAGATGACCCTTTCTTAGAATAGATAAAGCTCCAAAAAGATTTAGCATCGGTTTGAATGCAATTTTCTATGCTAAGAACATATTGTTTATAAAGAAATGTGTTTAAAAAATTGAATTCAAGCAAAAAGTGTTCATATTTCACCTTGCACTCAAATTTTCAAGAATTTTTGAAAGAACTCATTGAAGAATTTATTGCATAGATTCTTCAATTTTTTTAAACCCTTGGTGTACCAAGGGAGCTTATGGATTTTTTTTTCTTAAAGGAATGTTATTGGCAAGTATATTTAAGAAATTACTTTAAAAGATATCATAGCAGCTCGAAGCCTCAAGGCTACCAAAAAGCGACTCCCAATCAATACCGTTTATGAGCCGATTTATAGTCACAAAATTTCAATTTTTAAAATCATAAAATTTTTGTTTAAAATTATTAATACTTAAGAATTCATTAATTTTAATATTAAAGGAAAGCGCAGAATGATGAACAGTCGAATCAAATCATAAGTTTGATTCGACTTCCCCATAAATGCTTTGCTTCCCCATAAATTGTAGATAATGATAAAATATTGTTGACATGAGCATCATAAATATCATGTGCACTGTTAGGCGGAATGTAAGAGGCACAGACAATCATTTTACCTTTTGGAAGAAGAATGGAGATGCAGACCTGATCAGTTAATCCATCCATGGAATCTAAATATATTGCGCAACGAGGAACATACTTTTTTCCGAACAATAATCAGAACTCCACCACCCAGTCAAAATTGGGCATCGATCTTTCCGGTATACTTGGAAAATTTTAGGATTAGCAATCTCTTTATCAAAAAAATTTTTATTTAGCCAAGTTTCCACCAGTATAATAACATCATAATCGCTTTCAGAACACAATTAATGTATAGCATTCAACATAGTAAGCATGCCAGATAAATTTTGAAAGTAAAATTTAAGGGAGTTTTTTAAGCTCCCGCTAGTAGTTCTGATTAGTTTTGTTGCCTTTACATCTGTCGTATCTTCTTGTACGACATCTTTTTTGGTTCTAAAAAAGAGAACGGGCTAACACGTACACATGCAGGCCTAAACTCAGGGCTAATTATTTTGTCTTGATAACACACAGGAATCCCGAGCTTAAATTTACCCTTTTCAAATTTAATTCATCAGTATGCTTTTTCAACAGACGAAAACAAATAATATGTTGTTTATCAATATTTGCATGGAAGAAACATATTCAATGATATTAGTGCAACTGACCACTGGCAAAAATGAAGAAATATGAAAAAATTTCTTCGGCATAAAAACTCCAAGCTCAGCATTAGAACCAGTTCCGAAAATATTTAAGGGCTCACTTTGCTTATTCTTTCGTTGTTCACTTACATTTTTATTTAGATCATGTTGTAATTCAGCTATTTGCGACGTACCAACAATAGAAACATGCTCAGTTATTAATGCATTATAAGGTATAGGCATAGGCAGAGTGGGTACCAAAGGCAAAAGAACAGCAGATGAAGAGACTGCGACAGCTTTTATGTGCTCATTATTATTAGCTTTTATATACTCTTTGTTATTAGCAGCAACAATAGCAGAATATGTTTTCGGACTTTCAGAGCTGGGAATCGAAGGCAAATTCTTCGAGGCGGCACCACCAACATTTTCAACAGCATTTTTACACGAAACTACTTCTATAGCAGGAGTATCAACATCTGGAACAACAACCACAACATCATCATCAACAACAACAGCAGGAGAGACGGCACTTGCAGCAGAAACCGGTTTTCGAGAGCGAGAGCTTAGTTGAATAGATACACTCGTGATAATTTCATTATTAGTTGGGGAAGCAGACTTACGAGAATGAAGACGAGGCAACTCCAGAGAAACAGCATTAGAACCAGCATTAGAACCAGTTTTAGAACCGGCATTAGAAACTGGTGATGAAGGCATATTTGATTTATTTGTATTTGCGGCTAATTGCACTGGGTCATTGACCTTATTGTTTAGTAACTGCAAAAGCAGAGATTTCATCTCATTTACTTCCGTAGTGAGACAAATTAAAGTTGATGCGAAATTGTCACACGTCACATCCAAGCAACGATCACACAAAAAATTTAAGTTCGCATGACTTTGGAGTATTTCACTCTGATGTTCATTCAGATTAACACAATGTGCATGAAATACTTTCGAGCAAAAATTGCACTTAACAAAATTTTCAGTCGATACTAAACAATTTTTACATTTAACGCAGCTCATGACTAAGCACGTCAGATCAGACTCACGATTGAACATAGACTGAAGAAGTATATTAATATGTACCTAACGTGTGCGAGAGCGTAGTAATTCGTTTCGTTGCAACCGTTTTGCTAGGCTTGGACACTAAAGATTGATTTGTGCTGGCTTTTGTTTTCTTTGACATCATGCCTTAAGTGATTTGTGCAAAGTGCAATGATTTGTTTCATTTGCCCTGTGTCAATGTTTTGCCAATTGATGTGGACTACATGCAAAGTACTAGCACTCCATATCATTTTAAATCTTGTGCGACCAAGCTCCGCGATTCTTTTCGATCGCCCGCTCCGTCAGCTCAGTTGAGTGGTGACGTTTCACATGCCAACAACAACATCAATAAGCCAACAACAACATCCGCCTTGCTCGATGAACATTCAATTAAACAACAGCAGTCTTCAGATACAGCAATAACAACAGATATATCTCTAATTGATCTACAACAAAAAGCACAGTGTCATAGCCAACAGATTCTACAACAGCAGTGATCGAAAAGTGATTTTGATGATAATTTAAATGTTAATCCGCAATCAGTGTTCAATGAGCTCATTACTCTTAAATCATCAAGCAAGCGTGTTAATAAACACTTTAAGAGGACAAAGTTCTCCTAATACAAAAAGTTGATAACCTGCAGTCGGAGTTAAGTTTTATAAAGCATAAATTAGTCGAAAATGAAGCTGCCTCCACAATCTTATCACTTGTTACTAAGGTCAATGAACTGCGTGGCGCTTTTCATGACGCAATTCATGACGCTTTAAATGCCAATAATATTAACATTCCGTATGATCAAACTCAATTGCGGCAACCAAATATTAAATGCTTAACCGAAGAACTTAATTGCTAATTTATGCTCTTTAAATAAAGACAACGCAATTAACAAAAACAAAAACATTTCTACAAAAAGCAAAGCCCCAGTCACGTACAATATCGCTCATGCAGTTCCTGAATCATCTTCTAAAACTGGTTTTGAGACAGCAAATGCATTAGATTCTCCCACTATTGCTCCTACTTTTAATTCTGCTCCTCAATCTCTGCCTCTCTTGACTACTGCCGCTCTTGATTCCTGTCCATCTGTTTCTGCCAATAATGAGCTCGATGTGGCAGGGTCTATGAAGCTTTTGCATATCTCTTCATTTAAGCCATCGGTCATTGCGGAGAACGTGATTGATTATATTTCATCGCGTACAGATATAAATAAGAGTAATATTAAATGTTTCCGCCTTGTTAAGAGAGAAGTTGATGAAACCACATTAAAAAGAGTAAACTTTAAATTAGCGATAGCAATCAACGACTACGAGAAAGTATTTAATTCTGCGTAATGGCCTGCAAATGTATGTGTTCGGGAGTTCTCTTCTTTTTTACCGAAAAAAGGAGTGAACGTCGTGATTCGCTAGTACATAAAGAAGTCACTCCATGTAAGAGTAGCATCGCTTCAACAAATTCGACTGCAATAACAACATCAATTACAACAACACCTGTTAGATGCCTTGTCTATTCTGGAGTTGGCTCTTCTACTGCTGATCATCATGATTCTGTTTTATTAAAATTACTCACATTATCTGTGAGTGTCACCGCTTCAGCCTTATCAACGCTTCCAACAACCACAACAGCAACAACAGCCGAACCAAGCATAGTCTCTCCTGGCTCGTTTTTTCATGCTGCCGTCTCCAATGCCGCCAATTTTTCCAACACCCTACATTTTCAATGCTTAACGCCGCGGTTGGCTAGCTCCGCAGCTCCTCTCAACATATCTATTGCGCCCTGTGATTACACTATGCGTCAAAATTCTTCGACAGCTTCTGGATACTCAATTTATTATCAAAATATTAGCGGAATACGCACGAAAACATCACTGCTTCTACTCTCTATGGCTCTTCATGAATATGATATTGTGGCCATTACCGAAACTTGTCTTCATGCTGAATTCTCATCTTCTGAAATGTTCGATAATTATTATAGCGTATACCGATTTGATCGCTGCACTTTATCTAATGGCCGTGGAAGAGGAGGAGGAGTACTTTTGGCAGTGTGGAATAAGCTTCATAGTAAATTAGTAAAACTTAATAATAATGATAGTATTATTGAACAGATTTGTGTTGAAATAGGCTTTTCAAATTGAGATTTTGTTTATTTTTTCGTATCGTATATTCCACCATAGAGCATAACTGAAGTTTATCAAAAGCATATTGATAACATTAACTTTCTAGCCGATAACTTAAGCACAATTCACGATATTGTAGTAGTGGGTGATTTTAATTTATGTAAAATATCTTGGGTTTTTGATGAAAATAATATTTTACCATTTAATTTGCAGTCCAATAATGAGAACTTATTGATGAGTTTTTTTTTTTTTGTCAAATAATATTCGACAATTAAACTCTATAAAAAATGGCTTGAATAGAATTTTAGATTTAGTTTTTGTCAATAATGATCTAAAAGTAGTCTGTGAAGAAAACCTGGCACCCATAGTTTATAATATCATACATCATAATGCATTATTTATCGAACTTGATTTCTACAAATTTGATTCAACAAATATAGACTCATTAATACAATTAAATTTTGCTAAAGGTAACTTTACAGCTATTAATGATTGCTTAAATTCGATAGACTTTAATTCGTTTTTCAAAAGTTATCTTAACGCTATAAAGCTTTATGTCAAAAATGGGTCAACTATTTCAAATGTTGCTATTGATACTTCATCAGGAGTTCCACAAGGTAGCCATTGCGGTCCTCTCCTTTTTTGTAATTTTTATTAATGACTTATCAACACACTTGAAGTTTGCCAGATGTCTTATGTATGCTGATGATGTCAAACTATTTCTTAATATCTCGAATGATTCTGACTGCATAAGGCTCCAAAGTGACCTCTCAGCCTTGCATTGCTGGTGTCTCTCAAATCAACTGTTCTTGAACATCAATAAATGTTGCATAGTTTCTTATACTAAATGTTTTAATAGCGTTTTATTCAATTAGACATTGAATAATTGTGTATTAGAGCGTAAAGTTGAAATAAAGGATTTGGGGGTAATTTTTGATAAACAACTAAATTTTAAATGTCACTATGATTATATTATTTCTAAATCATACTCCATGCTGGGGTTTATCAAGAGTCATACTCAAATTTTTAAAGATCCTTTAACTGTAAAAGCGTTATACGTTTCTTTGGTTCGAAGTATAATCGAATATTGTTTGGAATCCATACTAAATTGTTGAATCAAACCGAATTGAGAGAGTTCAAAAACTAATGAGCAAATACGCTCTTAAAAAGATTTACTGGCCTGATGGTCTCCCAACATATGAGGCGCGCCGTAAATTGCTTGGGTTGCAATCCTTAAAAGATAAACTATCGGTTTGTTCTCTTCTATTTGTTTATAACATATACATACCGGGAAAACTAATTGCACTGAACTGTCAAATCTTTTTCAAATTTATGATGCGCCAAGGGATTTGAGACGCACTCGTATGTTTGAAGAAAATCTCCACAGGACCAATTACGCTAATAATGAACCAATAGTTAGATGTATGCACTTATGCAACAGTCTTTCTGATATTTTCAAATTTAATGTATCTGAATACCAATTATTTAGACTGATACTGTTCACTATTTTTAATTAATTTTAAGGTATTAATATCTACAATAGTCTGTAAGATTGTAACAAATCCGTAGAATAAAATAAATAAATAAATAAAATATTCAGAAGCAAAAACCGTCTCTGCTACCCCGACGTCAATTTTGCAAATTTTGGAAACGTCAAAAAACACACTCGGATTTCGATTTTTGGGACTTTTCTGAGCTTAGAACCTATTTTTTTAGATTTTTTGATTTAAAAAAAACTGTCCCGGAGCCAATTTCGATTTCATGTCTGTTTCGTGGAGTTTTGAATTTAGACTTTCACTTAAAAAATCATAACTTTTAAGAGGCTCAATATTTTTCAATTCCGTAAAAAAACTTGTACTCAAAATTAACGCTGAAATAATCTTTAAGTATTGCTTTAAGAAGGGCTTACAGAAATCGAGAAAATGGACCTCAAAGTCAAAAAAGTAAATAAACATGCTGAAATTTTGTCTTTCAAGAGCACGAGTTAGCACATACTGGTGCAAATGAACTAGTTGATATTTTTCCTGAATAGTACTATCCATTTTTAACATTTTTGCCCTTTACACTACCCAAAAATACGAGAGTAGTGAGTTTTCTATTATTTTTCAAACAAAAATCAAAGTTTCAAAAATATTAAAAAATTAAGAATTAACAAGTTGATATTTATTTATCAAATAATAAGGTTAATAATAATCAGAAAACAATATAAATGTTGAAAAAAGAAAAGTTTAAAATAATTTCTGGTATGATGTCGATACAATGGCATTTTGTATCTTTCTCTCATCTTTAAAATGTATATCTAAAATGCGACATAATGCTCGTTTGGCAGGGTCGTATATGACTTTAATATATGATATCTCTTTTTTAGCTTTATTGTAAGTCTCGTCATTATTCCATACTGCCGGATCTATTTCCAATAACGAAGTATTAAATCCATGATTTGAAGAAATTCCCGCGTTCTTGTACTGATGCAATAGGTAGGTTTTATGCTTTTCTCGATATAGTCCATCTTTCGAATCGATATTTCATCAGTGCTCTTTTCAATATTCAAGTTTGCTACCATTCTCCTCTTCTCGTGCAGACTAATTATTTCATCAAAAAATGAAAGGGCGTTCATATGGTAGCCCATGTACCACAAGTCATCTTTAGTAAATTTTGTAAGAGCAGCTTCCGAAATGGTGTAATTAATTTCTTTAATTTTTTTAATATTATTGATAACCTTTATATTATTCAAGAGCTGCACCTTTTCTATATCAACAACATTCTCTTCCTTGCGATATAAATACATTTTTAAAGCGTACACTTTTTTTGCAGCCAACGCTATCTTGACGTGCATCCTGGCGTTTTAATCTTTTTTCGAGAGTCTTCACCGAGGAAAACTAAAGCTAGCTTTAAAAGTTCTTCATAATCACTTCTAATTTGTTTGGCTTTCAAATGGTTTTTTATAAAGAATATAGTGTTTTTGATGTTAAAATGTTTTTGAATTTTTCGATCATTGTCTGTAGCTAACAAGCTCTTATCAAAATATTGTTGGAAATTATCTTTGTTAAATTCATTATTTAGCCATTTGTCCTTGAAATAAACAAACACCTGTAACCAAAATGTAAGTAATTTATAATAAATAATTAAAGCCTTTGCAAAACCTGAATCTCAGGGCTCTTTGAGTTCTCTTCCCAGAGAGTTAAAATTGATCCAAGCACCAATTCCGCGATGTGATGGTGGCAAGCAAACCATATAAGTTTCTTGTTGAAGTATTGCTTAACTTAACGCATGCGGAATTGTAACGTCCGGTATTTGTAGAAGTTGTATACATTCCTAAGCCCTTAATAAAAGAGATTACATCCCATTCGGTACAAATTGTTACCCCTTCTTTGACAATTGATAATGCAGTTTTGTTTTGTAGGAAGGGAACTCCGAGAACATATTTTTCGTTTGTCTTGGTTAGCACACAGCAATTTCTGTCGCGGTACTTCCTAGTATTTCTGTCAAAAAAACTCTTACCATCAAAGTGGAGTAAGTATCTGCTGTTCTTGTCAATGCTGGCTTTGGCTTCAACAACTAACTGATTCAAATTGTTGTTGATGTTTCTAAATAAATTGCTTCTTGGAACGTCTAGCAGTGCACATCCTCTAGTCAAAGAAATTTGATAACGAACCATTGCATTCAGGTTTTTCTTGATCTTTGCAGTAGTTGCTTGTTCTTCATCCTCCAGCTCGCTCTCAGTTTCGGTTACTGTTTCGTAGTCACTTCCATCACCTTTCGAGACTGTTTCAGCTGCAGGAGGGTCGTCATCGCTTCGGCTTTCTAATGATATTTCAAATTCTGAGCTCTTCTTGGTAAAATACATTTCAGCGAATTTTTCCTGAAGCTGCTTTCGAAATAATCTCTTATGATTTTTTGCGGTATTTGAATATTTCTTGTCATTTTTTAAGTTTTTTTTATATTCCGTGAACAGATTATTAATTTTCCGTTTAATACTTTCGTCATGCGTAATCTTTAAGTGTTTCTTTTCACAAAAATCTTTGAGGGTTTTCAAAACACTTATAACACAAACGGAATATTTCTGTTTTTTATTCGAAAAAAACAAGAAATTATATAACACATGAAAGTTCTTTAGTACTTTTACGTTTTCAAAGTTTGGAATAGTATTACTTATTTTAACTGATACTCGAGGCATATTTAATCACAAAATTATGGCGCGCGAATTATAATTATGTTGCCAATCAAACAAGAAATAATTTAAATTATGTCTTTCTTTATTAAAGTGAATCTTAAGACTAAAGACTTACTTCAAACAAGAGTTATCGCTTAAGCATAACTCTTGTATATAATGGGTATGTATATTTATAATTTTATATGCTTGTATGCTTGTATATCTGTATGTTTGCAGTCGTCGCTATGCACACTTTAGTGTTGACACTAGAGACGACTGCAGCTGCAAGCAAAAGTGCAGTAGTTGCTAATTCTTATATTTTTGTAGACTGATATTATTTGTGGCAGGTTGTGAAGGGAACGTAACTCCTCCCCTCCTAGATTGATGACACTCCTGAGTCATCGTAAAATGAATCAAACAAACAAACAAGCAAACCAACATACAGAAATAAGCAGTGTTTTAAATTTATAATGCATAGTTGTATACATGTTATATGTGTATAATTATACATGTTATATGTGACTATTCTATTCCATATTTCCTCTTTATTTTTTCTAAATTTACATCAATATGTTTCACTACTTCTGGTTTATTAACAATTTTTGTTTTATTTATGACTTCGGTATTATTTCTCATTTTAACAATGATGATTATTATAATTATTATTACAATTACAACTGTTGTGCTTACTCCGTAAGAAACATTTCTATGGAATTTTAACTCTTCTAATTCTTCTATGTTTGAAAAGTTTTGTATTTCTATTGCCTTGAAATTTATCGGTTTTACATCAGTTTGGTTAAATTTATAGTTCGGATAAAAATATTTATCTTGCATTATTGTTTGATGATTTTTAAAAGTATTGTTTTCTATTTTTATTTCACAGTTGTAATAAGTTAACAGATAGTGCTTGTTTAACGTTAATTTTCTATTGTCACAGTTGTGTACAATTGGTAATTCGATAGCATTTTTTATTAGAATCATATTGTCTTCAAGATCTTCTACTTGTGTGTTATTATTATATTTGAAATTACAATTATTCAATATAGTGCAATGTTTGCTGTCTTTGTTGCATGGGATAGGAGCTGGACAGCTGCGAAACAAAAAAAAATATATTAATAAAAATAATAACAAAACTGAAACACCACCTCTGGTCACCTTATGTCATATCCACGGGTATACAATGAAAACATATAAAACAGGAAAAAAAACTATGTAACAGCCAAGTAGGAAGTCGAATCATGTACCCATATGTCGACCGTAGAAAGAAGAAGGATATTTTTTATCGGCAGTGATGATTATCTGTAAGAAATAGGAAGAAAAAATTAATTAAATCAAATACTTACCAGAGCTAGCACGTCGTCGTCAAAAAATCTTCACTACTGTGAGTCGGCCATCATGGTTCAAAAATCAGCGTTCCTTTAATATAGTAAGGAGAACGTAGTGAGAAATGAAAGATGTTAATAGTAAGGTAGCATTGCCAGATTAAAAGTTCCATTCAGTGGTAGGTAAAACTGAAAGTTTACTGATTCATTCAGAAAAGGTTCAGTCGGATACCTACTGAAGAATCATGAGCGCTTGGTAGAACAATTTTAATTTCTTTTACCCAGGTACGGGATAAGGACATAAAGAGAAAAAAAAGGGGGGAAAGGTCAAGAAAAGTTGAAAGGACAAAAAGGCGGGAATATAAAATATATTAAAATATTTTTTTGTTGTTTTTTTTTATAAAACTATATGAACTATATGTAAGAATATGAATTTTGAGTATATATATACAGAAAGTTCGAGAAATCGAGAAAATTAAAACGGTCATTGCACCAAAAATATAAAAAGGATCCAGAATAAATAGGTGATGGAAAAGTTCCGTTTGACAAGATTTAGAGTAGTTCTAGAGGAATTTTTCCTAGATCAGAATTTATTCTGCAAGTAATCGTGAAGAGTGCATGTTCATTTAAATGTGTCTCGTTAAAAGTGAGAACTAGTTTATAAAAAAAAAAAAAGTTTAAAGAAATAAAAAAAAGTGAAAAAAAAAGTATATGATTGCAAAAGTGCACAAAGGCAAGTCCAAGTGGCAGATATAAGGGTATCATCTTTCTGGAAGAAAAAACTAGGAAAGGAGACGAGGCTGTGAAGAGGAGTCACTAAAACTAGATAAAGGTAAAAAAAAAACAGAAAAAAAGTTTACTTAAAAAACTAAAAAAATATTTTTTGGAAAAGGTTTTAATGTGTTTGGTGTAGCAAAAGTTTATTTGTGTTTTTTTTTTCTTTATAAAGGATCCAGTGTATGGAAAGGATAAGAAAATCTATTTTAAGCGGTGTGGGCATTAAAACAATTGTAAGGAAGTGCAGTTAAAGTGAAGGCCTGGTGTGTAACGAATTAAACTTTTTATAGTGTGGCTGTGAGGACCAGGAGAACGTCATTGGTGTTGCCAGGAGTACAAAGCGCTGGGATCAAACCGCGCTTAAAAAGATAAGTCGGCCACAAATTGTTTAAATTTTATTATCTGCATATCTATATAATAAACGTATGCACGTATATGTGCATGTCCCTATTCATATATATATACGCGTAGTACCATCTAAGAGTCCAATCTGGTCATAAAAGGGCCTATATAGTTAGCGCGTAAAGATAAACAATAGGCAGCTAATAAGGCAAAGCGGAAAATATCGTGGTGAATAACCAGCACCAAAAGTTAACTAAGGAGTCAGATAGTTCAGGCACTTAAGTGTCGCAGGAAGCCTAGACACCAACCATTACTAAAAGTGAAACGAAGCCCCACAACATAGAACCACAGAATATTAATGCCCACACAAAAACACCAGTGGCGGTGTAATAAAGGAAAAAAGAAAATTTAAGCGAAACTTCGGCAGCATTTTTTTTAGAAAATATAAAGTAGAAACAAATCTAAATTTTGGTATTTTAGGTGGAAAATAAGCTGTAGCCTAAATATTTTTTTTTATAATCATTTAATTTCATTTCCCATTTTTGTAGTTAAGTTAATATTTGTGTTATATTGAATTTTCTGTGAGTGAGTGTGATCATTTGTGTTCGGGTCAACGAAGTCTATTTAATTCAGTCCGTATAGAAATAATCGCGCATCAGGGTTCAAAATTTTTTTATGAGTAACCCAATAATTTTTGTGTACCACCTCATAGAGCTCTTTTAGGTAGGTTTGTTTATAGTCTGATTGTTTTAATTTTCGTTATTATAGTCGCGTAGTGGTTTGCGTTAAATATTAGCCGAAACGTAAGATAGACTATTTATTGTCCCTATCAACGAGTGATTAACCTCTCTTCAAACAAAAAAACTTTAAATTAAAAAAAAAAAATACAATTTCTTTTGTTGATTATAATATATATTTTTGAATTTTTGAAATATTTTGATTTATGGAAACAATTCGTGTATATATAGTTTTTCTTTCTTTTAGATGAATTGATTTAAAATTTGTTTATATATAATTACAATTTTTTTTATAGCACGTTTGTTGTTAATAGCATTAAGTTTTGCATTGTAGATTTTAGGAAAATAAGATTAAGATAAATAATAATAAAAATGTAAATTGATTTTAAGCCTGAAAAATGAAGAGATAAATTCTTTAATCTGGGGTCGGACCGCAGGAGCATGGTGCAATGGAACGATGAGTGAGTAAGAGAAAAAAAAAACAAAGGAGGGTGTAAAACGTTCGTTACTGGGGTTGTCGGCAAATTTGGAAGGACCAAGACAACTATGGTTGGGTGGGTGCCTTGAGGAAGTAACAACTAATCCTCCATTAAATCGTTTTTGAATTTCATGTTCGGTGGTGTTTGCTATATGTGTTTTAATTTCATGATCGTAATTCAACTTTCGTTTAGTGTAGTTATTTTTATTTAGACTTTTTTTTTTTATTTTTTGATTTCATTCAACTTCCTGTTGTCAAACGGAAGTTATTGTAAGCCCCTCGATTTGATGCTGGCGGGTTGGATAACCTCCCCTGAAACCGCAAAGCTAGCCGTGGCGGGCCGCGTCAAATACGATGACTAGGGAGCATAACAATATGGCGCCCAATCCAATAAACAAAGCGCAGTATCCAACAAGGCGGATCTTGTCTGTTCTACGGTTAGATGGCTTAACCTGAGGGATGAACTCAATGTTAAATGCATCACGCTAATGAAAAGACGAGCAAAGCATTGGAAAGGAAACAGCAAGCCCATAACTCAACAGTCATATGTGCTGACTTATTAACATGCTAGAAATGTATAATAATCGCATCGTGTATGGCCCCGATATCTTTTATTTTTTTTGTTATTTTGTACAATTGGGTGATATCATGTCTGAGGAAAAGTGGCCTGGGTTACTACCGAAAGCTTATACCAGCTGCACTTGAAAACAGCAGAAGACATTGAAGATGTGCTGAACGATATGTAAATCGGACAGAAAATTATTTGAATCTGGTCGTAACACCTTTTATGTATAAATAGCCCACAACAGTTTTTATTGCGTAAAACATTCAATGGCATACATATTTAAATTAATTCGAAAAATGGATTTGTTTATTTTTTTTTTGTTGTTTTTGGTTGTGTTTTGGCACAAAACCTAAATCGCTAATTATGAGCATGTTTTAATGTAACAGGCAGAAAAAAGTATGTAACGAATTTACACCCTCACTCTATAACCAAAATGTACCGTAAAATGCACTCTTGAAATGCTTCCTGTGGAGGACCCCTAATATAAAAACTAAAAGTCAGAACTGTTTAGATCCAAAGTAAATATATAGATAGTAAAAATTTTAATAAGCTAATTGCAATTTTTTTTGTTTATAAGGAATGATTACGGCAGGTGAAATTAGAAAAAAAATTAGCACCAAAAGAAGGCATTTATCCTTTGACTTAAATCGGTCGTCACCACAATTAAAAACTATTAAATTTAATACCCCTAATAGCAATTTAAAGAAGCCAAATAATCTTATGCAAGAAATGGCTATGAGCCTAGAGATGCAGGATGCATCTTTCGTCGATCTTTCGCAGACCATCAAAGCGGTAAAACCGTCACAAGCAGAAAAGGAGAACCCGTCAAGAGTTCCCATGAACCTCCCAAATCAGGGAGCTTTCCCTAAAAATACCTATTTACCCCGTTTCCCCCCTAATTTTTCGCTGCCTCCTCCTGCGAGTACCGAAGTTCCAGAAATTTTAAGCATTCCATCTGATAGCGCCGGCTTAGTCCAAAATGCATGTCAGGAATTGCGGTCATCACTAGATGAATCCATAGCTAAAAAAATTCAAGAAGGTCTGCAGGCAGGTTTTACGGCGATAAGACAGGAAATAAAGGATGTGCTCCAGCAAGAGACAAGAGCGCGTCAAGTAAATTTTCAGCAGTCCAAAAGTCAACAACCTGAAATCAATAGAATTGAGTTAAATAATGGTAATTATGAGTTCAAGAACGATGCAGATTATGTTACCAAAAATCCGTATCACTACCAACGTCAACCAAAGTCATATGAAACGAATCATCAAAGGCCAAGAGGAGCAACTGAAGCCGTTCAAGGGGAACAGAATCCGTGGCAAAGACATGAGTTTAAGGGAGCCTCACAGAACGCTGGTGTGCAGGCGCACGATCACGGGTGGCAGCAAAATCGAAATACTAGTCAATTTGTTACTGGCCATATTAAAATAGACAAATGGGGGCTAGATTTTGACGGCCATAAAAATCATACGTCGGTTGAAGACTTCGTCTTTCGAGTTGAGCATCTCCAAAGCCTATACGGATACTCGTGGTCGGAAATCTTGCGTGATTTTCATCTGCTGCTTTCTGGAGAGGCCAAAGAATGGTATTGGCTTTATATCAAAACCAACAATGCCCCAGACTGGTTAGCCTTACGTCACGCTATGATCCAGCAGTATCGCACGAGTCGGACAAACTTCGAAGTTATGAGAGAGCTAGTGGAGAGAAGACAGCAGCCAGGCGAAAGTATAGATGCGTTTTTTCAAGCAATTTGGAAACTCAGGTCCAAATTAGCGTATCCAATGCCAGAATACGAAGTCATCAAAATTTTAAAGCGGAACTTGAGAGACCACCTTGCGCGAATGATCTATCCAGTAAGTGTACACAGTGTCGAGCAGCTACGTGATGAGTGTAATGAAATAGAGCGTGTATTTCCGAGCCGTGAGATGCGGGCACAACAACTAGCACCACCAAAATACCATCGAAACGTGAATGAGCTCATCCTCGAAAATGGTGAAGGTTTTTACAATGGCGAAGTTCCAGAAGTTGTCGAGGAAATCACAGAGGCACGACAATTAGCTAACTATCCGACAGCAAGGCGAGTTCTGATCTGTTGGAATTGCCAACAACAAGGCCATGCATTTATGGATTGTATGTCTCTGGAACGCAAAATCTTTTGTTTCAAATGCGGCTTAGCAAACGTTATCACACCCAAGTGTCCAAAATGTGGCATGGGAAACTTGAGGAGGAGCATGGCTGCACCGGGAGAGCCACGTTCCAGCCAGAGTCCCGCGAAGCAAACGCTAGCAGCGATTTAAATGGCGTCGAAGTTTTTGAAAAGTCTAAAATCACGCTAACTGCAGAAAAAGAAAATGATAAAACAAATATAGTAAAAATACTGAGTAGAAATAAAAATATAAACACGCAAAGTAGAATTAAGAAGAATTCTAAACCCATCGAGGAGCGCATCGAAAATTATTATAAAGTAAGGCAACGAATATTTGAAAACAACGAACTGGGCGGAAGTCGTCAAGTCTCCAACCGAATCAAAAAAGCACGAGATAGGTTTCAAAAACGTAAGAGCATACGAAAACAAGTTGCGGCAGCAGTAAACCAAGCAGATAGTAGTGACCCACGAGTTTATGCGACAATTAATATTGGCGATAAATCAATCGACGGATTGCTTGATACTGGAGCATCGGTCAGCATACTTGGCAATGGATGCAGAGAACTGAGCGCAGAATTGAAGCTAAATGTGGAGCGGTATTTTTCGACCATAAAAACTGCAGGAGGACGACAACACCACATACTGGGTAAAGTGAAGGTACCGGTAAAATACAAAGAAGAAGAGCATGAGATCTGTTTTTACTTGTGTCCTTATTTGGAACAAAAGGTCTACTTAGGTATCGATTTTTGGCGAGCTTTTCGATTAGCACCGGAAGTTATAGATGTGGCAGAGTTAAACATGGAAAAATTAGCGGAGCAATTAAAGCCAACGGTTTCCGACGTCACCATGCACGAACTAACACCTGAGCAGCAAGAAAGGCTTAACAAGGTAAAATTACAATTTCTTAACTTTGAAGAGAACGGATTAGGCCGCACGCAGGTGGAAAAGCATAAAATTGAGTTGATCGAAGGAACAGTACCGGTGAAGGACAGGCATTACCCGATATCACCAGCTATGCAAGAAATCGTGTACGGTGAAGTCGACAAAATGTTGGAACTGGGCGTTATCGAAGAAAGCCAGAGCCCGTGGAGCAACCGCACCACCATAGTACGCAAACCGGGCAAAAATCGATTTTGTCTAGACGCACGTAAACTTAACGAGCGAACAATAAAAGATGCATACCCACTTCAAAATATCGAAGGCATTCTAAGCCGCATAGACTACACGTATTTCATCAGTAGTGTAGATTTGAAATTTGCATTTTGGCAGATTGAACTGGAGGAGAGTAGCAAGGCGTACACAGCGTTTACTGTACCGGGGCGTCCGCTGTATCAGTTTGCAGTCATGCCATTTGGGCTGTGCAACGCAGCACAACGTCTCTGCCGTCTGATGGACAAAGTTATCCCACAACAACTGAAATCAAACGTTTTTGTCTATCTGGATGATCTGCTGATAATAGCTCCTGATTTTGACACTCATGTGCGGGTCTTGGAAGAGGTAGCTCACTGTCTGAAAAGGGCCAATTTAACAGTTGGCATGAGTAAATCTATGTTTTGCTTCAAAGAGCTGAAATACTTAGGATACATAGTAGGCGGCGGAGCTCTGAGAACAGATCCCGAAAAGGTTACAGCGATCCAACGGATTCCAATTCCTAAAACTACAAGAGAGGTGCGCAGCTTCCTTGGAACAGCAGGGTGGTATCGAAGATTCATCAAGGACTTTGCTGCAATATCAGCGCCTCTGAGCGATACGCTGAAAAAAAGCAAGAAATTCGTCATGACAGCAGCAGCGATAGAAGCCTTCAATAAATTGAAGCAATCACTTACAACAGCTCCAGTATTAAAACATGCAGACTTTAGCAAACAGTTTTGGGTACAGTGCGATGCGTCGGAAATCGGGGTAGGGTCAGTGCTGTACCAGGTCGATGAGGACGCAAATGAGAGACCAGTTGCTTTTTTCTCACAAAAATTGAACTCACACCAAAGGAATTATAGCGTCACTGAAAAAGAGTGTCTGGCAGCGGTATTAGCTGTGAAAAGATTCAGGCCATACATCGAGATGATGCCGTTTACGGTAGTGACTGATCACGCCAGTTTGAAGTGGCTGATGTCACTCAAGGACCTTAGTGGCAGATTAGCGCGGTGGTCATTGCAACTGCAAGCATTTGACTTTAAGATTGAGCATAGAAAAGGAGCGGAAAACATCGTGGCAGATACTCTGTCGCGTGCAATCGAAGAAGCTGAGGTGGATACAGAACCATTATTGGATTTAGAGACCACTGAATTTGAGTCTGAGGAATACCTGCAATTAATAGAGACAATTAAACAAAACCATAAAATATTGCCCGATTTAAAGGTTGAAGAAGGAATGGTGTTTAAGCGCACTAGATTTGATCGAAGCGATGGAGGGGAAACGATGTGGAAGCTATGGATTCCAGAAGCGATTACTTCTACACTGATTTGGAAAGCTCACGATGACAAGGTAGCGGCCCATGGAGGAATAGCGAAAACGCTGCAAAGGTTGAGACAATTTTACTATTGGCCAAAAATGGCCCAACAAGTAAAAAATTACATCGGAAACTGTGTTATATGTAAGGAATCGAAATCCACAAATCTGAAATTACGACCTGGAATCGGTCAAGAGGTGGTAACCGAGCGACCGTTTCAGAAAATCTACATTGATTTTCTGGGAAAATATCCAAGGTCTAAGAAAGGGAATACCTACATATTCATCGTGGTTGATCACTTTACTAAGTTTACCTTTTTGAAGGCAATGAAAGAAGCAACCGCTGCAAAGGTAGTTGAATTTTTGACACACGAAGTTTTCTATAAATTTGGAGTTCCTGAAATTATCCATAGCGATAACGGAAAGCAGTTTACCTCCAAAGAATTTGTTGGCATGATCGAAAAATTTAAAATAACGCACCTAAAAACAGCGGTATATTCACCACAATCGAATGCAGCCGAACGAGTAAATCAATCAGTTCTTAGCGCAATCCGAGCATACCTTGAAAAAGACCATCGTGATTGGGATCTATATCTACCCGAAATAGAATGTTCTCTGCGCAGTTCAATCCATACAGCCACAGGAGTTACTCCATTTTTCGCTTTGTTCGGATATCACATGTTTACGAATGGCACAGACTACAAGCTAGCGCGAAAACTTGTATCGCTAACTGATCACCAGCTTAACAACTTAGACCATGAAGACCAGCTAACAGTATGGCGTGAAAAGATCAGACAAAATCTTCATAAGGCCTACGAGAGAAGCGCAACTCGATACAACAAGCGGAAACGAGAAGTAAAGTTCACGCCCGGCCAAGAAGTGTACAAACGTAACTTTGTACAAAGTGATTTTAAGCGTAATATAAACGCAAAGTTTTGCAAAAAATTCATTAAATGTCGGGTAGCAAAAGAAATAGGAAACAATATGTACCAATTGGAGACGCTTAATGGCAAGCAACTAGGAATCTTTCATGCCAAGGATATCAAGCAGTAAGCTGGAGCAGCGACATCGAAAATGCTTAGCAATCGCCCTAGTTCGCCTAAGTTTTTTTGTTTTTGTTGAAATTGTCTTACCGTTGATTGTGGTGTACGTGTATGGTTAAGCTTACCCAGCTCAGTTTAGCTCTTATAAATATATAGCAGTATGTAATGTATTCATGTCCCATGTGAAACAGCGTCAACGAATTCCGTCTAGCTCTGAAATAAAATCTGTCACAAAGTATGCATTGAACCTTAAGATTAGTACTTCCCGTCACAAAAATAAAAAAACAAAAATATGTATTGTCCATTCATCGTAGGATTGAAGACAGCGGCTGCACATTCACAAAGGAACGCAAAGGCTCCGCTAACTAAGGCAAATACAGCTCGTCCATATGCGCGAGTATTACAGTATATGTGGTAGAAAAAAAAATATAATTGATGTATTGCCCGGCTAGCGCAGTGAGGAGACGCTCAGGGGTGGGCGAAAGCCTACGTTGGGCGCTGAAAGATATCCATATAAAGTCCGTATCCAGCACACTGTCATTTGCCACCATCTTATGTTGTCCAAAGCCAGAGTTTTGTTGCATGGGATAGGAGCTGGACAGCTGCGAAACAAAAAAAAATATATTAATAAAAATAATAACAAAACTGAAACACCACCTCTGGTCACCTTATGTCATATCCACGGGTATACAATGAAAACATATAAAACAGGAAAAAAAACTATGTAACAGCCAAGTAGGAAGTCGAATCATGTACCCATATGTCGACCGTAGAAAGAGGAAGGATATTTTTTATCGGCAGTGATGATTATCTGTAAGAAATAGGAAGAAAAAATTAATTAAATCAAATACTTACCAGAGCTAGCACGTCGTCGTCAAAAAATCTTCACTACTGTGAGTCGGCCATCATGGTTCAAAAATCAGCGTTCCTTTAATATAGTAAGGAGAACGTAGTGAGAAATGAAAGATGTTAATAGTAAGGTAGCATTGCCAGATTAAAAGTTCCATTCAGTGGTAGGTAAAACTGAAAGTTTACTGATTCATTCAGAAAAGGTTCAGTCGGATACCTACTGAAGAATCATGAGCGCTTGGTAGAACAATTTTAATTTCTTTTACCCAGGTACGGGATAAGGACATAAAGAGAAAAAAAAGGGGGAAAAGGTCAAGAAAAGTTGAAAGGACAAAAAGGCGGGAATATAAAATATATTAAAATATTTTTTTGTTGTTTTTTTTTATAAAACTATATGAACTATATGTAAGAATATGAATTTTGAGTATATATATACAGAAAGTTCGAGAAATCGAGAAAATTAAAACGGTCATTGCACCAAAAATATAAAAAGGATCCAGAATAAATAGGTGATGGAAAAGTTCCGTTTGACAAGATTTAGAGTAGTTCTAGAGGAATTTTTCCTAGATCAGAATTTATTCTGCAAGTAATCGTGAAGAGTGCATGTTCATTTAAATGTGTCTCGTTAAAAGTGAGAACTAGTTTATAAAAAAAAAAAAAGTTTAAAGAAATAAAAAAAAAGTGAAAAAAAAGTATATGATTGCAAAAGTGCACAAAGGCAAGTCCAAGTGGCAGATATAAGGGTATCATCTTTCTGGAAGAAAAAACTAGGAAAGGAGACGAGGCTGTGAAGAGGAGTCACTAAAACTAGATAAAGGTAAAAAAAAAACAGAAAAAAAGTTTACTTAAAAAACTAAAAAAATATTTTTTGGAAAAGGTTTTAATGTGTTTGGTGTAGCAAAAGTTTATTTGTGTTTTTTTTTTCTTTACAAAGGATCCAGTGTATGGAAAGGATAAGAAAATCTATTTTAAGCGGTGTGGGCATTAAAACAATTGTAAGGAAGTGCAGTTAAAGTGAAGGCCTGGTGTGTAACGAATTAAACTTTTTATAGTGTGGCTGTGAGGACCAGGAGAACGTCATTGGTGTTGCCAGGAGTACAAAGCGCTGGGATCAAACCGCGCTTAAAAAGATAAGTCGGCCACAAATTGTTTAAATTTTATTATCTGCATATCTATATAATAAACGTATGCACGTATATGTGCATGTCCCTATTCATATATATATACGCGTAGTACCATCTAAGAGTCCAATCTGGTCATAAAAGGGCCTATAAAGTTAGCGCGTAAAGATAAACAATAGGCAGCTAATAAGGCAAAGCGGAAAATATCGTGGTGAATAACCAGCACCAAAAGTTAACTAAGGAGTCAGATAGTTCAGGCACTTAAGTGTCGCAGGAAGCCTAGACACCAACCATTACTAAAAGTGAAACGAAGCCCCACAACATAGAACCACAGAATATTAATGCCCACACAAAAACACCAGTGGCGGTGTAATAAAGGAAAAAAGAAAATTTAAGCGAAACTTCGGCAGCATTTTTTTTAGAAAATATAAAGTAGAAACAAATCTAAATTTTGGTATTTTAGGTGGAAAATAAGCTGTAGCCTAAATATTTTTTTTTATAATCATTTAATTTCATTTCCCATTTTTGTAGTTAAGTTAATATTTGTGTTATATTGAATTTTCTGTGAGTGAGTGTGATCATTTGTGTTCGGGTCAACGAAGTCTATTTAATTCAGTCCGTATAGAAATAATCGCGCATCAGGGTTCAAAATTTTTTTATGAGTAACCCAATAATTTTTGTGTACCACCTCATAGAGCTCTTTTAGGTAGGTTTGTTTATAGTCTGATTGTTTTAATTTTCGTTATTATAGTCGCGTAGTGGTTTGCGTTAAATATTAGCCGAAACGTAAGATAGACTATTTATTGTCCCTATCAACGAGTGATTAACCTCTCTTCAAACAAAAAAACTTTAAATTAAAAAAAAAAATACAATTTCTTTTGTTGATTATAATATATATTTTTGAATTTTTGAAATATTTTGATTTATGGAAACAATTCGTGTATATATAGTTTTTCTTTCTTTTAGATGAATTGATTTAAAATTTGTTTATATATAATTACAATTTTTTTTATAGCACGTTTGTTGTTAATAGCGTTAAGTTTTGCATTGTAGATTTTAGGAAAATATGATTAAGATAAATAATAATAAAAATGTAAATTGATTTTAAGCCTGAAAAATGAAGAGATAAATTCTTTAATCTGGGGTCGGACCGCAGGAGCATGGTGCAATGGAACGATGAGTGAGTAAGAGAAAAAAAAACAAAGGAGGGTGTAAAACGTTCGTTACTGGGGTTGTCGGCAAATTTGGAAGGACCAAGACAACTATGGTTGGGTGGGTGCCTTGAGGAAGTAACAACTAATCCTCCATTAAATCGTTTTTGAATTTCATGTTCGGTGGTGTTTGCTATATGTGTTTTAATTTCATGATCGTAATTCAACTTTCGTTTAGTGTAGTTATTTTTATTTAGACTTTTTTTTTTTATTTTTTGATTTCATTCAACTTCCTGTTGTCAAACGGAAGTTATTGTAAGCCCCTCGATTTGATGCTGGCGGGTTGGATAACCTCCCCTGAAACCGCAAAGCTAGCCGTGGCGGGCCGCGTCAAATACGATGACTAGGGAGCATAACATCTTTTAAATGTCTTAAATATACATTATCTTCATAATTTAAAACACGATTTTCGAATTCAATTACAATGCCATTTGGCTCATCAATTTCCATAAAATTTTTGTTTGGAAGAGGTACAATCATTTTTAAATCTGCTATAAAATAATCATTTGGAATTTTTATTGCCATAATAAACAAACCATCCTTATAATTAAGCAAATCAATTTTTAACAATTGAAGTTTGAAAAAATCTATTTTAAAGCGATCAATTTCTTCAGATGTAAGTATATTTGGGTGAACAATGTGGTGCTTGGCTGATGCAATGTTCTCTTGAATATAACTTATTTTATCTTTTAAATATGTCAGTTTAAACATTTGGTCATTGTACATAAGGTGTTTTATAATTTCGTTACCTCTCCATTTCAGTTCGTTCAATGAATTTTTTACATTTTCCCTGTCTTCTTCTATTGCTGATTTTAGAACTTGTATTGATTGGTTAAAATGTGTGTTAATAAAAATTTGTTTGTTAACTGTCTCTATGATATTGTGGTTATTCTTATCTACTACATCAAGATGCTCAAGTATTTCCTGGCGGCCATCATCATCCATTACTCCAAATAACCACTTATAAGTATGACCAATGAAATTAATCAGTCCTCTTTTTTTTCTAGGTTCAGTTGGAGTAATAGATTTTAGTTTCGATTTTATTGTTTTTATTTCTGTTTCTATCATATCTCGGTTGTATAGATCTAAATTTTTAACATTATTTTCAATTTCATTTAAGATATAGTTCAGTTCGCTTATGTTGATCATATGAAGAATTGTAGATGTTTGATTTACGATATCGACTTCTCGTAATTTAATGTGTGCATAGCCCGAACCTTCAGTAATTGGACTTATTTGCAAGAGTGCTTTAGTTGGAAAAAACATTCCCAGGAATACCATCAATATGTTGAGTATCCTAACCGTTCTGCAGTAATTGAAAATTTCAGCATATGTTTTCTTTGGCCGCAATTCCTGCAATATTTTCTCCTTGACGTTTTGCCATGTTGCGTTTTCGTCTAGTTCTCTCACTTTTCGACCGGCGATGCCCAAAATCTTCTCATTCAATACAATCTGTAGGCAGTATTGCTGGAGCCTTACATCTGACTCACAGAGGTCAAAACACGATTTCACTGCCCTGATAAAAGATCCCTGGTTGTGTTGATCGTCTAGAGGCTTTAATCGTCTGAACTGATCGATGACATCTTTTGACGTCATACCGAAAAAGTTTAATAGTTGTTGATCCTGTTGTTGATGTTGCTGTGGTTGCAACTGTTGATGAAGTTGTAGTTGACGCTGCATATCCTGTAACTGAGCTTCCTGCTGTTGCAGTGCCGCTTCCAATTGTTGGTTTTTGTGTTGAAGTTCTTCCATTTGTATTGGGCGATTTAAATCATAAAGCTTTTTGCGGTTCATAAAGTTAATTTTTTTCAGTTTTTTCTTTTCTTTTGTGTTTTTACACTTTAGCTTGTGTTTCTACACTTTAACTTGTGTTTTTCACTTTAACTTGTTTTGTATTTATATACCTTCTATTCGAAATTTTGTAAAGTCCTTCAAAACCTAATCTTCAGATTAGAGTCACGACCGACTGCGCCAATTATAATTATGTTGCCAATCAAACAAGAAATAATTTAAATTATGTCTTTCTTTATTAAAGTGAATCTTAAGACTAAAGACTTACTTCAAACAAGAGTTATCGCTTAAGCATAACTCTTGTATATAATGGGTATGTATATTTATAATTTTATATGCTTGTATGCTTGTATATCTGTATGTTTGCAGTCGTCGCTATGCACACTTTAGTGTTGACACTAGAGACGACTGCAGCTGCAAGCAAAAGTGCAGTAGTTGCTAATTCTTATATTTTTGTAGACTGATATTATTTGAGGAAGAGGTGGCAGGTTGTGAAGGGAACGTAACTCGCGAGTGTCTGTCCAACCCGTTTGCTTTTCTACTTTTCTTGCCTATGTACGAAACCTCGCCAAAGCAAATGAGAAGAGAACTCAACGAGTAGCTTTGCACACCTATACTTTCTCATCTTGTGTATGTATTAATAAGCGCTTTAAAGCTCACACTGAAAACGAAGTAGTGCTAAAACGCTTTTTGCAGAAATCTTACTAGGCATTATGGAATATTTTTTTGCTCGGATTTGTATTGCGAAATTAAATTAATAAGTAATGGAAGGAATGTCAAAATTAAACAGACCAACAGACGGATAATGTGAAATACAGATAAGCAGACGGAAATGTAAAAAGGCCTACTAATAGTAAAAAACAAATATGTTTTTTTATTGTGTTTATGTTGCTTATTGTGTTTTGCAAAGGCTAAACTGACAGCGCAAGATGCTTTTATTATACGTATTTGGAACTGATCTTTATATGATATGATATGTGGACATGCCGCTTCTAAAAAATTAATTAATTTCTCCATAGCATGCCCCACAATTACCTTATATTGGCCATGCAAATTATCGTAATGCCTTGTTACGCATAATTTTTTTACCTCATTGTTGCCGCGCCATGCCGTTATTTTCTAAAAACAAAAAATTTTTTCATACATACTTCCAAAAATTTTACATGCATACAATTTTATACAGTGTAATCTTACGTTATATCTGTGTTGATGCGCAATAACAGCTTACGTCGTATTTCAAAGTTTCCAGAAATCTTGCTTCAAAGTTTTCAATCGCCATATAAGTAATATTAAAGGTTATTTTATTTTTGCGTCATATCTTTCACTAAGGTCATGCTAGAAGTTTTAGATTTTGTGTTTTCATAATGATATATACGTGGAACACAACTATATCAATAACTCAGTTCTGTCTAAATCGACTTAAGCTATTATTGCTTATCGACACAGATATAATATAATATATTCAAGGAACACGCAAGCGCAGATCTTATCTGATTGATATTCGTTCTTTAGGTGAGATATATACAAATTTTACTGCACAAACACAATCTCAAGTGTGCAAAGCTGCCCGACACTGCTCTAAAGTGTTATTGACAAACTCAATAGAAAGTTTTTTTAGTTAGTTTTGAAAATTCGATTTTAGTTTTAAAAATCATAGAGAACTCTATGTAGCGAATTTTTGGGTAGTGTAAAAGGCAAAAATGTTAAAAATGGATAGTACCATTCAGGAAAAATATCAACTAGTTCATTTGCACCAGAATGTGCTAACTCATGCTCTTGAAAGTCAGAATTCCAGCATGTTTTATTTACTTTTTTGACTTTGAGATACATTTTCTCGATTTCTGTTAAGCCCTTGTCAAAGCAATACTTAAAGATTATTTCAGCGTTGATTTTGAGTACAAGTTTTTTAACGGAATTGAAAAATATTGAAAGTTATGATTTTTTTAAGTGAAAGTCTAAATTCTAAACTCCACAAAACAGACATGAAATCGAAATTGACTCAGGCGACAGTTTTTTTAAAATCCAAACAATCGGAAAAAATAGGTTCTAAGCTCAGAAAAGTCCCAAAAATCGAAATCCGAGTGTGTTTTTTGAATTCGCGAAAATATGAAACAGCCTAGTGGGCAGTCCGCTTTAACGGTAACCGAGACCACATCGGCTTCATAGAGCACGTCGAAGTACTGACCAACGCTTATGGTCTAAGCAACGAATGCCTGCCCCGAACCCTGTCAGATTTGTTACAAGACAACGCGATTATATGATGGCGAAACAACATAACCCCCAGGAGTCGTGGGGCGAATTCAAAGGAAAATTCCTGAAGTACTTTTTGCCTATCCGGTACTTCGAACGCCATGAGGACCAAATACGAGGCCAGACTCACAGACCACAAGAACGCTTTAAAGACTTCAACTAAGAAGTACTCGAACTGATGCGACACGCTAACTACACTCCTGCCCAAAGGCTAGAACGCGTGTTTCAAAATTGCCGGCACGAATATCAATTGTACATTAAACGCCGCGATTTTACCACGTTTGACGAGTTGCTGTCCATGGCCGAAGACTACGAGATCCTCTGTCAAGAGGGTAGTCCTACTGGACGACCACTGCAAGCAAGAGAAGAGCTTCTTCGAAATGGCCTCCAGCATATACCCCAGCGTAAAATGTTGACGCTATACCCAGAAGAGGAAATGAAGACACCTTTACGAAATCTCAAGGAACCATCCGCTGGACGACGGCAGCCACCCACCTGCCAGCTTTGTGGTCAGGGAGGCCATATGCCCCGACAATGCTGGAATAAACGAGTAATTGCTGGCGATTCGGGCATACCTACAGGACATGAGCAACGTGCCACCCCGGGAAACAACGAGGGGCCCGCTCTAAAAGGAGGCTAGAGCGCGGCCCTTACCAACCCTCCACACCAAACGACCTACAGTCCGACGAACGTCATGTTTTCGCGCGCGTTCAAGTCGGACCATATACCCAGAATAGATATATAGACCAATAGATATATATATAGATATAAATACCAGAATAGACACAGGGCTTTCCGCAGTTTCATAAGCCAATCGTAAGGAGCCAAGTTAAGGACCCCTGCAAACCCTGCGTCCGATTAGCAGACGGAACATTTAATCCAGTGACGGAGAGTCTCCTCGTAGACATCACTATGGGAGCAACCATCTGTGAGACTTCTTTGTTAATCCTGCCAGGCGTGAGTGACGATCTTCTGTTTTGGATTTTTGAATGGATTTTCTGACAAAAGCCAATGCCAGTTTAAGCTGTGGTGGGCAAACAAATATATCCGCGGAGCCAGCCTGCACAAACCTGACGATAGAATCCCCGGTTGACGATTTTCTTCGTGAAGAACTGCGTGAGTTTGAAAAACTACGGGGGCCAGCCAACGTAACACCACACAAGATCGTCATGTCAGACGACAGACCACTGAAACAACGATATTTTCCCCATAATCCAGCCATGCAGGAGGTTATAAACCAGGAAGTCGACGAACTTTTAGCAAACGGGTGCATTGAACCCTCGCACAGCTCTCAAAGTGCACCAATTGTACTAGTCAAAAAGAAGACAGGTACCTGGAGGCTGTGCATCGACCACCGGCAGTTAAACTCAAAACCAGCTCCAGACGCGTACCCCCTACCACGCATTCACCACATGTGGTGAGTGGCGATGGCATACATACAGATCCCGACAAGGTAGCCGCCATAAAAATGTGGACACCCCCGACCAACCTCAAGGAGCTGAGGAGTTATCTAGGAGTCGCGTCGTGGTATCGACGTTTTGTTCTAGATTTTGCTGCAATCACCCAGCCTATGACGTTGTTGTTGAAAAAAGGAAAACATTGGCGGTGGGGCCCCACACAGCAGGCGGCGTTCGAGAAGTTGAAAGAACTGCTCACCGAGGCGCCCTTCCTGGCGTGCCCAGACTTCAAAAAACTGTTGCCTTACAGACCGATGCAAGCGACTACGGCCTCGGCACCGTGCTGACCCAGAACTTCGAGGGCGTTGAGCGAATGATCGCATATACCAGCCGACATCCCCAGCAGAAAAAACTACAGCCTAACTGAAAAGGGATGCCTGGCGATTGTCTGGGGCATCCGAATGATGTGTTGTTACCTTGAAGGGTATAAATTCGTGGTAATAACGGACCATCTTTCATTAAAATGGCTAAATTCAATTGAAAGCCCATCAGGTCATATAGCGCGGTGGGCATTAGAATTGTAACAACTTAATTTTGAAGTTTAATATCGCTGAGGAAAGTTGAACGTGGAGGCCTATGCATTGTTCAGACGACCACTAGAGGACCTCGGTAGGATCACAAATGCGGTCAACACAGTACCACCCTGTCCATGGCTCGAGAAGCGAAAAGCCGCAGTGCACAACGACCCAGTCAAATACTCTGACTACATAGAAACTGATGGCCATTTGTACAGGCACATCTCGAATCAGATCGGAGATAAAGAGGCCCCGTCATGGAAACTATGTATACCCTCCCAAATAAGACGGGTCATAAAAGAGAATCATGACCAGCTTAGCGCCGGACACTTAGACGTAAGAAAGACTATCAGCTGCATCACCAGCCGTTACTACTGGCGTGGGCTTTTTCGCGACGTCAGCCGATATATACGACAGTGCAAAGCATGCCAGCGATACAAAGTTAGCCGGCTGATGCTTTCCCGCGTCGCAGAGGAACCATCACCATGGGCCGTCGTCTGCGCCGATTTTGTTGGGCCCCTACCATAGTCGAAACACGGTAACACGATCATATTGGTCCTTTTCGACAAATTTACCAAGTGGGCCGAAGTGGTATCCCTACGTAAGGCCACCAGTGAAGGCTTGAAGAAAGGTTTTCGTGAGCGTATCCTAGCCCAGTTTGGCACACCAAAAGTGTTCATCTCAGATAATGGTACTCAATTCACCAGCCGAACGTTTAAAAAATTCTTGCAGGAAATGGGGGTCAAAGAACAGTTTACCGCCTCATATACTCCTCAAGAGAACCCTACTAAGCGAACCAACAGAACACTGAAAAAGATGATCGACCAATTCTCCCAAGAACAACACAAAACCTGGAATGAACAGCTACCAAAATTGTCACTCGCGCTAAATAGCATCAAATCTGATGTGACCGGATATAGTCAGACCTTCTTGATACAGGGCCGCGCGCCAAGACTCCCAGGCGACCTTTACGATGAACGCACCACCGGCATATGCAAAGAGCTCCAGACCCCGTCAGCACGATCCAGCCAACTTCAAGAAATTTTCCATTTAATTCATCACAACCTTAGTCAAGCTACGCGCGACCAAGCGCGTCACTATAATTTGTGACGACGAGACTGGAAACTGAACGTGGGCGACTAAGTGCTGGTCCGGCAACACCCTCTTTCACGCGCAATCAACAGCTTCGCCGCTAAATTGGTTTCAAAACTCGAGGGCCCTTACAAAGTCTTTGGGTACGTTTCACCCGCCATCATCCATATTCCTAATGAAGGTGAGGCCAGGATGAAGAAGTTTTATGGTGAGGCTGAAACAAATATATACATAATAAATTTTCAAAATCTTTAGATTGTGGCATCAACCACGGTAAAAGACTGCGAGATGCGGCAGCAACTGCGTGAACAATTGCCAAATGCAGAAGCAACTGCGTAAACAACTGTGATAGGCGGCAGCATCAGCATAAGCTCTAACTGCAACAAGTGACAACATTCACCATTAATTTTAAGTCAACCGCGGCGGCAACCGCGTGAACAACAGCGGGCGGCAGCAACCCGCCACACCAATGGCAGTGACGTCACAGTGAGGAACCATCGGGTACGCAAAAGACGGACACCGAAAGCGCAGTACTCCATGACTTTGCCATTACAAGCTGGCAGCAGTATAATAATTTTCAGACACAAGCCAGCTCCAGCTACCTGAGTGACAACGGCAGCTCCAAATAAACCTGCGGCTACCTGAAGCTACCGTTCAGTCTCAAAGTAATATAATCAAAATTTATTTCTATTTAATGTTTTGTCATATTAGTAAAATTTCACAAAATAAAGTTGTGAGATGTCTCACAAGCTTTGAAGCCAGTCGTTTCAATCCCACTCATTGAGTAGATAGTCTTAAACCACCAAAGCGAGGGTCCTGCTAAGCTTAATAAAGAAAATTTCCTAATATTAGCGTATAAGCAGGTAAAATAACAAATCTCAGTCTACAGTCGAACGTCACAGTGCGAACAGGTGACGCTGTCTGACGGACATAGCCAGCGACATGCAAGGACTAATGTGAACCGACCATTATATTGGTAACTCACAAAATATCTACTTATTTTTTACGGTTGGTAGCACTGTTTTTGTTCAAACGAACATCGTTAGATTTTCAAGCAAGCCAACAAGTGACGCCCTCACCGTATTCGAGAAAATAACGATTTCAGTAAACAACGTGCATTTTAAAACTAACAAGATGCAACAAAAAAGTGAGTCTGTGGAATTAATCGAATAATTTCGATGAGCCAAACACTCGCGAGCACCGCTAGAGGAAATCGACCCTCAACGCCCAAAACTACCAGCACGCTGCCCTAAAGCAGCGACCATTTTGCCAGAGGTATCAACAACCGCAGCCTAAGAACGATATCTCACTGCGACCATGCCTGGACTGACCATCACCACTTATCCAAATGGACCTGGTGGTATCACAGTGCGAAACCTCGACTACATGTGACTAGAGGTAGGTCTATTTTTCAACGACGTAGTCATCGACTTCTATTTGAAATGGGTGTTTGAAAACCAATCGACACAAGCAAAAACTGACACGCACATCTTGAGCTCCCAATTCTATAGCCTACTCGCCAGCCCGCTAACAAATACCACAGCTCAGGAACGACTCCAGCGCATACGAAGATGGACGCGAAAGATAAATTTGGCTCACAAGCAGTATATCGTTTTCCTCATAACCGAGCGTTATGAGAAGAAAATGGGCCACATATAGATCTTTGGTTCATATGCTAACGCTTCACGAGCACATTTGGCACCAATGATTCACCAGTATTTACAGGATGAGTGGCAGGCTGCCTATCCCGAAGACGACCAAACAAAGTGGGAATTAATAATTTGACATTAATTAAACTTATGTGGCCGTGCTCCGCTATAGTTAGTTAACTAGTTTTAATGATCTAATGAATTATAACATGAATTAAAATTGCGAGCTTTAGATCAAGTAAGTTTTTAAGAACACAAAAACAACAACAACAACTCTGTATAGAGTCAATTACTTAGCTGACTAGACAGTCTGTTTCGGAAATCGCTACATTTTCCTTTTCAGTAGTCTTGAGTGATTAAGCTGTGATCAACTCACTGTTTTAATTTGTATATGACTGAGCAGATTCTGGAATTCATTCTTTTGAATTGTATGGCTGCTAATCATATGGCATTTCAAAGCAGTAGGCTATTATAGATCACCGCCATCAACTCTACCAAGGTTGCCATCTGTTCTAGTTGCCTCTTTATTTATTTCAATATTCATTGGTGTTCGACAGTTTGTCGAAATCCACCATAGAAATGAAACGAGTTTTTTGCTTCACCAGAAGCTAGTGTTCTAACTGAAAGGTGGTTATTTTCACAACCAAATGTTCAATTACACATTACATATTTGGCCGTGTTCCGCCATAGTTAGTTAATTAGTTTTAATGATCTATTGAATTATAACATGAATTAAATATGCAAGCTTTAGATCAAGTAAGTTTTAAGAAGGCAACAACAACAACAACAACAACTCTGTATACAGTCAATCACTTTCTTAGTCAATCACTTACTTAGTTAAAATTCAATAGATCATTAAAACTAATTAACTAACTATGGCGGAGCACAGCCAAATAAGTTTAATTAATGTCAAATTAATTAAATAATCTAATAATTGATCGATTTCGGTCAAAGTCATGTGTAATTGAACATTTGGTGTGAAAATAGCCACCTTTCAGTTAGAACACTAGCTTCTGGCGAAGCAAAAAACTCGTTTCATTTCTATGGTGCATTTCGACAACTGTCGAACACCAATGAATATTGAAATAAATAAAGAAGCAACTAGAATAGATGGCAACCTAGTTTAGAGTTCATGGCGGTGATCTTTAATAGCCTACTGCTTTGAAATGTCATGTGATAAGCAGCCATACAATTCAAAAGAATGAATTCAAAAATCTGCGCAGTCATATACTAGTTTAAACAGTGAGTTGATCACAGCTTAATCACTCAAAGACTACTGAAGAGGAAAATGTAGCGATTTCCGAAACAGACTGTCTAGTCAGCTAAGTAATTGACTCTATATAGAGTTGTTGTTGTTGTTGTTGCCTTCTTAAAAACTTACTTGATCTAAAGCTCGCAATTCAATTCATGGTATAATTCAATTGATCATTAAATCTAATTAATTCAGCATGTTTTATTTACTTTTTTGACTTTGAGGTCCATTTTCTCAATTTTTGTTAAGCCCTTGTCAAAGCCATACTGAAAGACTATTTCAGCGTTGATTTTGAGTACTATTTTTTACGGAATTGAAAAATATTAATCCTCTTAAAAGTTATGATTTTTTAAGTAAAAGTCTAAATTCAAAACTCCACGAAACAGACATGAAATTTAAATTGACTCAGGCGACAGTTTTTTAAAATACAAAAAATCGGAAAAAATAGATTCTAAGCTCAGAAAAGTCCCAAAAATCGAAATCCGAGTGTTTTTGAATTCGCGAAAATAAGAAACAACCTAGTGGGCAGTCCGCTCTGACGGTAACCAAGACCCCATCGGCTTCAAGAGCGCGTCGAAGTACTGACCGACGCCTATGGCCTAAACAACGAATGCCTGCCCCGATCCCTGCCAGATTTGTTACAAGACAACGCGATTATATGATGGCGAAACAACAGAACCCCCCAGGAGTCGTGGGGCGAATTCAAAGGAAAATTCCTGAAGTACTTTTTGCCTATCCGGTACTTCGAACGCCATGAGGACCAAATACGAGGCCAGACTCACAGACCACAAGAACGCTTTAAAGACTTCAGCTTAGAAGTACTCGAACTGATGCGACACGCTTGCTGCACTACTGCCCAAAGGCTAGAACGCGTGTTTCGAAATTGCCGGCACGAATATCAATTGTACATTAAACGCCGCGATTTTACCTCGTTCGATGAGTTGCTGTCCATGGCCGAAGACTACGAGATCCTCTGTCAAGAGGATAGTCCTACTGGACGACCACTGCAAGCAAGAGAAGAGTCTCTTCGAAATGACCTCCAGCATATACCCCATCGTGAAATGTTGACGCTTTACCCGGAAGAGGAAATGAAGACATCTTTACGAAATCTCAAGGGACCGTCCGCTGGACGATGGCAGCCACCCACCTGCCAGCTCTGTGGTCCGACAATGCTGGAATAAACGAGTAATTGCTGGCGATTCGGGCATATCTACAGTGTTGTATCCTCCGCTGAGGATACGCGTAAGTCCTATTCGTCGCCGAGTGACACTCTCCCTAATTTTTATAATATTAACCACCTCTTTGTTTGGTAAGCATGGTGGTTTATGCCATTCAGTATGCAGCCGTGAGGTTGCCGCGATAGGTTTAAGTTGATTTGAATTTTGAGCGGTTCCCAAACCGAAAGCGTACTTACCAGATTTGTCCATTTTCTCCCTGTTTCTTCTAATTGAAAAATCTCTAGTTAGTTTCTTTTTATGTGAATACTTCACTTTTATTTATTTAAGAGCCACTCTCGTAACTCTATATTACTTTAACAACTCTCTTCTTTATTAGCAGAGATCAGATATTTATAACAAATCTGATCTCGCTTTCTTCTTCTTCATTTTCTTAACTCTAAGTTACAATATTTCATTCTTGGCCGAGATTTTATTTGGCTCAATAACTTAACCTTAAACAAACTTAAAGTAAAATTCTTAACCTAGACAATCTCATTATTATTTTAAAAATATAAACTTGTATTCTTATTCTTAAAAACAAAACAATTACTATTATAACAAATATTCATGCTTATTTGCATGCACATACATATTTAATGCTGCCGCTACTCTTCTAAAACAAACATACATAAACTCGACCGCCCAGCCATGGGAACTTTGGCTCATATTTCATAACTATGTTGGTTACAACAATAAAATATCAATTTAAATATTTATCTCGCGCTTAATAAGCCAAAGTCCAAAAATGCAACGGCTGCACTTTTGTAAAACAGTAGTTAAGTCATGTTAACAGAAGCGCAGCTAAAATAGCAAGCTGGCTTTCTTTATACGCATATTCTTTACTCAACTATTTAGTCGCTTATTAACCATGAGCTTGACTTTTGCATTGGAATGAATGCTGATTACTGACTTTCAATTGAGGCAGATCAGTGTTCATTGCAATCATAACTGTTTTAAGTTAATATAAAGGTTTGTGACTAATTAGTCACAACATTCCTCCCTCCTTTGACCAAGAAAATTTTTACCTTGAAGAGTTTGAAATTGTTGATGACTTTGCTCTTTGCGTATCGACTATATTAGTATGCTTAATTAATAAAGTTTTCAATTACTTTTTCCATATTCTGTGAAACTGACTATAAATACGTTTTATCTTTTTCAGTTCTTTTGTACATTACATTACATTACCTGACAATATATTATCAGTTCCAAATCCGACTAACTTAAATTTTTATTTGTTATAAATACATTTTGTCTTCTACAGTTCTTGTGAATGTTTTCGTTTTTTTTTTTTTGATATATTAAATAATTGCTAAATGTAAAATCTCATTGGAAAACCAATCAAATCTTACTAGTTCCCTATGTTTTTTTATACATCGGTGACATTGGTCCTCGTTGATTCGTTCTGCTTATGCTCCACTAGGTATCTATTATCTTTGTTCCGCTTCTGGTGTTACTGCTACTGATGGTGAATCAATGGTTGTCTTTTCTAATTCCATGGTACCAAATTGTGTAAACAGTCTTTAACTTTTTGTTTTCATATACAAGCTCCGAACTTTTCGCGTTGTAGCCTGTCAGGTTCAACAAATCTTTCAGCTACTCTATTGATATCGGATGTATAAACAAAATATCCTAATTCACCCAATCTATTGTTGAACAACCTTGTAGTGTTATAGACATCTTTATAATTAATTTCGTTGATTGATGCGGCCAATATGTTATCGTAAAGGCTATTATTCTCTTCCTTTGCCATATGCTAAACAAGAAAAATTGCCAGCATAAATTTAAGAAAAATGTTAAAAACAACAAAATTTCAATCTATTCTGAAGTATGTAACATATTTGCACACTTTTGTTTCTGCGAAAATCATCTGATGAAAATGAATGAGCTGCGGCCAGTTATAAAATTATTATTTGCGATGCAACGTTTCCATGTCTGCGCTTTCTACACATCTTCAATTTGCTTTGTTGTCTTAATATTCGTCAAGAAACTTTGCAATCAGTTTCACAAATCCTTACTGCTTCTATGTAATTCTTTCAAACTCATATTCTCTTCCTTGTACTTCAAATAACGTTCACTAACGAATTTCCCTCTACTGGTTCAGACATAATTAAAAGTCTTCGTTACTTCCTTCACTTGAATACCTCGTGAATGTTCTTGCTTCAACCTCCGCTTCTTGTGTTTCTGCTATGTCGATGCATACAAAACCCTTGATATTGCCGTTAATTTCCATCTTACATAATTTGTTTTTTTTTTCTAACAAATTTTAAAATATTCAGTGACCATAACTTATAAGTTCGACCTGGATTCTGCGCTTAACGTATTATTTATTGTGTAAACATTTGTAATCTGTTTCTCTATATCTTAATACATTTTTCTACTATCAAATTTATTTATTATTGATATTGTTTTTATCTTAACTTTACTTCACATTTACCTTGCTATCAACTCAACATATGACTTCAAGGATTTCAATTTCTTTTAATTTTCTATCTTCGTTTCTCTTTATCTCTTTAAATTGATTTTTATTTTTCTTTCTATTTACACAATTTGTTAACTTACATATTTTTAATGAATCAATTGTATTTAACATTAACATATCATTGTCATTAATCTGTATTTTCCCATTTTGATATAATTCAATACAATTTCATTTTTTTTTTTTCATATTTTTATGCGAATCTTCATTTTTCTTGTCAATGTTTTTATGCGTAAGAGCATTTGCCTTAAAAAATAAACAGTACGTACGAAAAATTCTATATATATGCTTTTCTTTTGCTTTGTTCTTTAAAACATTAATTTTTAATTTTTATTTCTCCAATTTAATATCTTTAATTTATAACTTTACTTAATATTTTCCCGCTGTGAGAATTTCGTTTCCTTTAAGTTTTATTATTTATTTATTTTATTTTTTTGCTCTATATATTTACCGCTCCCATTTTAAAATTCTTTGTAACGTCTTTGTACAATAATTTTTTCTGTTATCATTGTTTCTTTAAGTAAAAATAATTTGTCTCTTTCATTATTTTTTTTTTCTTTACTTTCTGATCATTTTACTTATTATCTTTTACTGCGTCTTCATTGGACACTTTCAAATTTCTTTATTTTCAATTAATTTGTTTGTTTTTTTTAAAATAATAATATTAATTACTTCAACGACTATTTTAAATCCAAAACAAACTTTATAGAATTATTTAAAATAAAATGGCACTGCTTTGGGATCTACAAGTAGAATGCGCTGTACTAGAATTTAATCCTTGCGAGGGATTTCTGTAACAACGTCATTCACTTTGAAGATGCCAACACATTTGCCTGTTACTTTAGGTTTGCTCCGTTTCTTATTTTTCCTTCTGCCATATTTTGGCCCTCTAATTGTTTCCTTTAAATGAGTTTTATTTTATTTTTTTTTTCTTTCCATTTATATTCCTTTCTATTGTATCTTGATTTCATAACCTTTTCTTACCTGTTCCTTCAGTAAGTAGTTTCCTTTACTTCATTTATTTCACATCGCCGTATTCTGGCCAAAAATATGCTTTCACATTCACTACTTTCCTAATTTTCTTTCTATGTAGCATTTTTTAATTATTTTTTTTTAAATTCTGTTTTCTATGAATTATTTATTTTTTATACTTTTGTAGTGTACTTACATACGTATACACATTCAAGACAGGCAATCACCAAAAGATCTTCACTTCAATTGTCTAACATATGATAACAATAAACATATCAACATAATGTTGACAAAATTTCCGAATTAAACCAAATAAAAAACCTCAAAGTAAACACAACTAATTGTAGCTCAAATTCTCATGAAGTGCATTTAGCACCCCTTTACGCTTGTGCCGCTAGATACCGCACAAGCTGAAATGCAACAGCGACAGCGGGTCTCGTGTTACAAGTACATTGCACAGAAAAACACAAAGCAACAACAACAAGCGATAAGTTGAATAAGTGCCGATGACACTTTAAAGTCAAGGCCAAGAATTTGAGCGAACCAATAAATGATGTTTAAAATATTAATTAGTAGGGAAAATTTGGAAAGGTTAATAAACTAAAAGTGATTGGTCAATTATTGATTTCTCAAAGTAAATCTAAAAATCATTGGAATTAAAGGAGGAGTCTTGGAAATAGTAGTAAATTAATTTAAGAATAATACTGGTAAAAATTGTATATAAACTAGAATATTTTAAAATAAAGACAGATTTAGATTTGGAAGGAAAAGGCGAAGAGCCCAAATTAAATTTCTTTTTTATTCAAAACTTAGCCTTTGTGGCTTGGATTAAAATTAGCCTTTGAGGCTTTAAAATTCCTTACATAGCCTTTGTGGCTTGATTTAATATTAGCCTTTGCGGCTTAATTAAAATAGCCTTTGTGGCATACATGATCAAAAGCCTTGCGGCTGATTAAAAAGGCGTGTGCGCCTCTAATACACAAATACACTACCCTGGCACACAACATAGAAACAACATCAACACCACATGGCGATCCTGCCAACTTTCTTGGATTCTTTTGACGCAGAAAAGAAATAGAATACAGAATACAAGGCGATTCGATTTTAAATGCAACATGGGTGCCTACATATTATTAACTACTACAGACGTGCTGAGGATGCAACGAGCGCCACAAGCAATGGCAAAGCACACAAATGCGAAACAAGTTCGTTTAAAATTTAGGCATTTCAACATGATCAGAATCACAAAATTACAAAATTTTCGTAGTTAAATTCATGCTTTGAAACTATTTTATTTCATTATATTATTATTTTGTAAAGCTATGAAAAATGTTAAAATTTTATACATCCATACGAAGTCATTTGGCCAAAAATAAAAATTATAGTACACATTATAATTTTGTAATACTATTAAGAAATGTTTTAATCAATTAATGAAAAATTAAAAGTAATTAACTTAATAAAATGTGTAAATCAATAAAATATCTAAAACTAATTTAATTTCTTTATAGTTAAAGAATTTCTTTGGCGTATCAATACATTTTTCAACTATTTTCAATCTGAAAAATTAATTAAATTTTACAAAGTTAGGCTATTATAAGTTGCAAATATTAATAAATAGAAATTAGTTCAATGAAAACAACAACAAGAATATAAAGATGTTAATTAATAACTAATGAAATGTAATTAAAAAATATAAAATTTAACGCTGAGAAGTAAGAAAATTCAAATAAGGATTAAATTAAAGTTTTAAGAGACCTATTTATAAATGATTATTTCTATTTAATTGTGCAACTTCAATTTAATTTAGTGTAGCTCATTACTCATTATAATACCCCAATGGATTGCACCCCAGTAGATGGGATTACTCCTTTTTAATTTCAAGTCTAACCTCTATAGGGAATTAACTTTTTCAAACCATATTTATACGGACAGAAATTTATAGTTGTTACAGATCACAGACCTATAGTTTCATTATTTAGTCACAATAATCCGTCATCAAAAATGACAAGAATCATACTAGACTTATCTGATTATAATTTCACTATAGTTTTCAAACAAGGAAAAATTAATACAAATGCAGATGCTTTATCACGAATAAAGATAGATTCGGATATTTTAAAAAACTGTGATACCAACTGAAGAAACGAGCAAACAAAATAAAGCCATGGTAATAACACGGGGAAATATTAAAAAGCGAAAAGAACTTGCAAAGGAGAAATGCACATCTCAACAGGAGCCTCGCGAACTCTTTATTTGGGATTGCACATCCATTACTGACGTCAAAAATATAAAAAGATTACAATTTGAATTAAGCGATATAAATATTAATGATACTAGTATCCAAATTATAAATGATATTGTGCACGTGCGATGTAGCGATAAATCGACGAATCCAGATTCAAACTCGATGAAGCTATCATCAAAAATAAATCAAAGTAATAATATGCATGCAAGATCTAATGATAATTCAGCGACTCTAGAGCCAATCCTGAAGAAATTAGTATCTAAAATGAATAAATTAAATATAAAAGAACTAGCGCTTGATGAAGAAGATATGATATTTAAATCTATGGATAAAAAAGAATTTATTTAACAAGCTGCAGCAAGAAATGAAACAAAAATTAAGAAAATCGCTAAAAATATTAATATATAAAACCCCGCAAAGAATATCAAATAAATCCATGCAAAATAAATTGATTACAGATTCCATGATTCACCACAAGGCAGACATTTAGGAATTAGAAAAACCATACTGAAATTAAAACAACGCTATGTATGGAAGCATATGCGACAGATGGTGAAAACTTACATTAATAAATGTGAACATTGCGCTCGAAATAAACAAACAAAACATATAAAAGAAAAAATGACCATAACAGACACTCCAACGACTAGTTTCGAAACAATTTCTATAGACACAGTGGGACCGCTTAGAATTTCAAACGGTTACCGATACATACTCACAATGCAATGTGATCTAAGTAAATTTGTCATTGCTTACCCAATTAAAACAAAAGACGCAAAGTCGATTGCAACAACATTGGTGGAGCAATTAATCTTAAAATACGGTTGTTTTAAAGTTTTAAAGTCTGATAGAAGAACTGAGTTTACAAGTGAACTATTAAGAAATGTGTGCAACTTGTTAAAAATAGAACAAATCTTTTCAGCACCTTACCATCACGAAACAATAGGAGCACTTGAGAGAAACCACAGAGTTCTTAATGAGTATCTTATTTCTTTCGCAGATGATGCGGAATGGGATAAATGGATTTCGTACTACACATTTGCATATAACACGACTCCACATAAAGACACTGGTTACTCACCTTTTGAATTAGTTTTTGGTAAATTACCAACTATGCCAGGCGTTTTAACAAAAGATAACAGTAAGGTCTACAACATAGATGACTATGCAAACGAATTAAAAGTTCGACTAAAAATCTCTAGTAACAAAGCAAAGAATATTATTAAAATGGTAAAAGAAAAAAGAAAAATCAATTATGACAAGAATGTAAATGTATCCAATTTCCAAGAAGGAGATTTAGTATTAGTTAAACTTAAGGGAAGGTTCTCCTGGATTTTTTTGAAAAAATCCATTTTTTTTTTACATAAAATTAAAGTTACATATATGTAGAATGTTTGTGCCAAGGGATATTTCAATACGACGCGTATTTCTCGAGCTAGAGCGTGTCAAACGTACCCATGTCACGCGCGCGTACCAACTTTCTAAAAACTTTAAACGCGTTTTTCTCGGAACCATGTTTTCTAATCTAACGGACAGCACAGGGCTTGTTCTATTGATCCGATTTCCTTCATTCAAAGAATGTTTGAAAGTATATACTTTTTTGTACGCCTGGAACCTAACATTGGCATAAAAAAATTGTTTATTTATAATTTTTAAACGAGATCTAAGTAAAAAAAAAGCAAAAAATTTCAATTTTTTTTTTAAAAGTCCATAAAATTGGTTTTTTTTACCAAACTTAATTGAAGTTAGGTTCCAGGCATATGAAATGTTATCAATTTTAATAAATTTTATACATTTCTCATTTCAGTTCACTACCTGAGGCCCCACACTGTCCGCGGGAGGTCGATGTTTTGCGCGCAGAGGTCGACGAGATCCGCCATTTTCGAGCCGCCATTTTGAATTTTTCAAATATCTTTTTTTTTTTACTCGTCAATAAACCACGAATCAAAGTTCAAAAGCATAAGTTCGTATGTCTTTTCATTTTCCCACAAACCATTCTCAAATTTTGCTTGTTTTTCGGCCAAATCCAAAAAAATCCAGGAGAACCCTCCCTTAAAAGTAGAAAGAAAAGTCAAAGTCCATATCACAGACCATATAAAATAATACTAAGAGAAGATGTGAACTCCATTATTGATGTAAATAATAAACATAAGAAATTCCATAATAATATGTTAAAGAAATTTATAAACACATAACTAAAATTAAAAATATGTAAACATTTTATGTATAAACAATAAAAATTATTTCAAAATATTAAGACTCTATAAATTACTTTACTGAATTTTCAGAACTACTGATATAAATATTAAAAAACAAAATGCTAGTATTAAATACGTTAATATCATGATTTAAAACATTGGCCATTATCATATAAGTTTTTCGTATTAGTATAAATATTACCATTATTTACCACTAAACAAATAATTTAAAAATAAATAATCTTAAGACTACATATTTCATATTATTGTAAAATAACAACTATTTAAAGATACTATAAAAATTATAAACATATTCTTTTCCAAAACTCCAACTTCTTAAAAATTTATCTTTGCAAGTAAAATCTGTCTTTTTCTATTTCTAATTCCCATGAAACAATTTTAGTAAATTGTTATGAATTTTCTTTGCTTTCCCCTTTATCGAAATCTCGGTAGTTACTGGGGTTTTTATTGTTAAAACTTCATATAGTCCTATCCATATTGGTGAAAATTTATTCTTCCTTGCTTGATTCTTCATTAGCACCCTGTCCCCAATTTTAAATTCTACTGCATTTAAAGTATTATCATAATATTTTTTAGATACTTCTTTTGCACGCTCCTGGTTCTGTCTTACCAGTTCGTGCGCTCTCTGAATTTGATAATTCATAACTTTTGAAGTATCCTCGGTATTATACACCGGACTACACTTTCGCCTTAAATTAGTTGGCATTTCTGAGTCAAATCCATATAATGTTTTGAATGGTGTTTGCTTTGTTGACATATGCGGTGTGTTATTGTGAACGTGCATAGCGGACGATAGCCACTGATCCCAATTTGACCCGTCATCTTTTGCAAAACCTCTCAAATATTCTGCCAAAGGCCTATGACTTCTCTCTAGGGAACCATTTGCTTGTGGATGATACGGTGTAATATGTAACTTTTTGATACCTTACATTTTACATGCATCTGAAAACACGCGTGAAATAAAATTTGACCCGTTGTCTGTAATTAACACTCTTGGTGTATTGTGGCGAGGTATAATTTCGTTAAAAAATGCTTTCGATATCGTGCTAGCATCGGCATCTGGCATCGCAACACATACCATATACTTCGAAAAATCATCTTGAAACGTTAAAATGTATTTATTACCAGACACAGTCTCTGGCAATATGCCGACTATATCCATATAAACCTAGTCAAACGGACGTGTTGGTGTGTCTGTCAATACCATAGGCATTTTGGTGAGTATAGAACTTTTATTTACTTGACATTTATGTCATGCTCTTACATATTCCTTAATTTCTTTTTGCACTCCCTTCCATTTGTATTGTTGTCTTATTCTAAAGAACGTTCTTAGTGCTCCTTGATGACCTCTTAATGGCAAATCATGAAAATCCTTTAATATTCTTTCTATATCCTTTCTGTCAGTAAGAACCACTATGTTTTTATCGTTTTGCTGAGCTATGTCGTCATCTACCTTTGCTAACGGCTCTGTGTTCTCTTCTCTCTCCTTAGCTTATTCCATTTTTCTTGTCTTTGATCTTGTCTTAACCATATTAACCTCTTTGCTTATTAGCTCTGCCTTCTTCCCGTGTAAATCCTGAAAATAATTCTTCTGTGTTGACGTCGGTAATTTACTATTATATAAATTTTTTGCTTCTTTTAACCTTTGTTCCCAACTTGGAATCCTTCTATCTGACTTTAACAAGAATTCTGCTATATGTTCCCTAATGAAATGTGAGCTTTTTTTTCAAAGAACTTTCCAATAGTGTTCTGTCCTTTGTAATCTGGAAATCTCTGATTCCTAATCTTTTACAAACATTCGAAAATAATTTTAACGGGAAACTGGAATTGTTATCAGTTATTATTGTTTCAGGAATATTATTATTCAATATGGCGTTTCCGATCGTGATTGCATCCGCATTAGGTACGGCAATACACTTCAAATATTTCGAGAATTCGTCTTGGAGTATCAAGATATATTTATTCCCTAAACACGTTTCTGATAGTATACCAATTAGATCAATATATAAATTCGTAAATGGCCTCTCCACTCCTATTATCTTCTCGTGCGTTTGTACTAGGGTGACTTCTTTGCTTCCACGCGGTATTCTACTCAAGGCATCGGCGTTTAAATTCTTTTTCCCTGGTTTATAAAATATTTCAAAATCATACTCTGACATTTTGTGTCTAAACCTTGCTAATCTCGACGTTTGGTCCTTCAGATTCGGTTGGTGATCTGTATATATCTTGAACGGCCTTCCCAACAAATATGCTCTAAAATTTTTTGTCGCTCAAACAATTCCCAAAAACTCTTATTCTATTGTCGAATATCTTTTATCTGCGCTGTTTAATGACCTTCTTGCAAATGCAATTGGTCGATCTTCTCCTACTTCACCCTGTGACAACACTGCTCCTAATGCTTCACTACTCGCATCTGTAGTTAGTAAAAACGGCTTGCTAAAATCGAGATATGCCAAAATGGGTGATGAAGTCACCGCTTCCTTTATTTTTTCAAATGCTTCCTGACACTTATCTGACCATTGGAACTTACTGTCTTACTTTAATAAATTATTTATAGGTGATGCCATTTGTGACATATTCTCTATGAACTTCCTGTAATAATTAGCTAGTCCTAGAAATGCTTGAACCTCTTTCATATTTCTCGGTATTGGAATATCCTTCACGCATTTTTATTTCTGTGGATCTGGTAGCGCCCCTAATTCCGAACATTTGTGTCCCAGGTATGCTATTTCTCTACGTAGAAACTGACACTTTCCCGTATTCAATTGTAAGCAATTTTCCCTAAGTCTCTGGAATTCTTGTGCTAATCTTTCCCCATGTTGCCGTAAATTTTTGCCATAAATTACCACATCATCTAAATATACGAAACAATCTATTCCTTGTAATCCTTTACATTATTAGTACATTATTCATTATTCATCAATCGCTGGAAAGTCGCTGGAGCTCCGGTGAGTCCAAATGACATTCTATTGAATTCATAATGACCAAATGCTGTTCTAAATGCTGTTTTCTTTCTGTCTTCTTTACTCATGAGAACCTGATGGTACCCACTGGCCAAATCGAATGCTGAAAAATATCTACTAATTGTTCTAATATTTCATCAATCCTTGGTATTGGAAAAACTTGCTTAATTGTTGCGTTATTTACCTTTCTGAAATCTATGACTAATCTCCACTTTTTCTTACCATCGCTTCCTGCTTTCTTTGGTACTAACAGCAATGGTGAATTCCACGGTGATTTACTCGGCCTAATAATGTCGTCTTCTAAAAGTTGTTCTACCTGTTTTTGAATTTCTTCTCTATGTGTTTGAGGTAATCTATACTGTTTTTGATTTATTGGTACGTTCATTTGTAGTTCATTGGTAGTTCATTACCAAAATTATTTGCCCTAAAACTCAATCGATCGTTAAATATGTTCCTGTTTTCCTGCTGTCTATGATGTTCATTTTATATTGGTCCTGCCTTTCGTCTCTGAACCTATCTACTGGTGTTACAGCTCTTATCCTTAAATCCTGATTTACTCTTCTATTCCATCTGTGTTCTTCGTCACTTTCTTGTATCGTACAAGTTTGACGCGGTGAATGTCGTCCTGACCCATTCCTGCTTTTGTCCTTCAACATGTATTCTAAATCTGAAGCCTTTTTTACCAACTCTGATAGGTCATTCCTTAACAATGATAACACTACTGTCCTTATCTCAGGATGCAATATACCGACTTTAAATGCTGTAACTACGGAGATATTTAATTGTTTGAGGAGTGATTTGTCCTCCCCTATACATTCTCTCCCTCTAGCTTCTACTGAACCTAGCCTTCGTGCAAACGCAATTATTTTTTCCCCTGGTTCTTGTTCACACCTAGATAATCCAATAATTATTGAATCGTATGTAGTTGCCCTCAGATAATTTGACTTAATCAATATGTAAATATCCTCTACCTTGGCAAATTGTCGGCTCCTACATAGTTCGAAAGCGTCCCCGTGCAACCGGAGTTTTATGCACTCTATGAAAATTGGGATATCTAATTTCTTAACTGCTCTTGCAGCCAGGTCACATCCCTGGATAAACCTATATACTTCTGCCGGTGACTCGATACCCGAAAACAAGGGCACCAAATTATTCACCGTTTTCGCTATGTCGTTTGCATTCATTATCGTTCGTTTAACCAGTCTGCTTTTTCAATCTAATCCTGGTCTACCTTCTGTCTTGCTTCCTGCAAATTTTCTCTAACACTCCGTGTGATAGTTTTCAATAAAAATACAAATTCTCCTCCTGCCATGAGGTACATGAACAAATACAAATTTAAAGCTTACAAAGCACATTTTTATATTTTTTGTTTAATTCCCATTTATTTAAGGTTTTTAACACATATTAACCATACCATAAAGTTGACTTTTGTAATACAAATATTCTTAACTATATTTAAAAGATTCTTCTTTTTATTTTCTTTATTTTGTAACAAATTTTAAAAATCATGCCGCTTTAGACTTCCTTGACGCTGACTGGTTATCTTCTCTGTTGATATATCTTCCACGGTGATTTAATTCCTTTTTTTTCCCCATAAAATCTGCTTCCAGGTTTGGTTTGCCAAGATGGTCTTCAAAAATTCTACTGGTACAGTCCTCATGATTGTCACTTAGTGGATCCAAAAAGTTGTTGCTGACACTGTGTTATCTAAAAAAACATTTTACCAAAAATTTAATTCCTAAAAAGGGTTCAAACGAAACTTAAACCTTTATATACAAAAGAAAAATATTCCTACCATCCTCTTTCCGAGAGGTGTTGAAAGATGAATCCACCATCAATAATATATTTTCAGCAGGACCCACGTCAGTCCTACTGCCACAAAGAAAAAAATCCCACAGACATTTATGCCAAAAACTATCATTTTTCCCAACAAAATTATTTTTTCAACATACCCAACAGTTTAACTCTATAATTCATCGTTATAAATCCTTTATTACTATTTAAAACAATAAACTCATATTTTTTTATAAATTTCCTATCAAAAAATTTCATTCGTTTAAAATTTTACAAAAACCAAAAAAAATATCCTTATTGTTCCTGTAACAATAAGGATCCTATTAAACATTTAAATTCCATAAAAAAAATGTTCATTGCAAAATATTCTTGTTGTTCATGTAACAACAAAGTCCCACCGATCACTTTGAATCCCTACAAACGAACCAATGTCCTTACTGTTCCTAACAGCAAAGATCCTAGCTATTACTTTTTTAATATCCATTTTTTTTAAAGCTCCCATTTCTGTTTCTGTAATAGAAGAAAAAAATTGTCCTTCTCTAAAACTTTAAAAAATTAACCAAACAAAATTGTTCTAATTGTTCCTGTAACAATAAGGATCCTAACATCCTTGCTGTCCCTGCGGACAGAAGGATCCTACTGGCTGTGCCATTTTGTTGTATCCTCCGCTGAGGATACGGGTAAGTCCTATTCGACGCCGAGCGACACTCTCCCTAATTTTTATTATATTAACCACCTCTTTGTTTGGTAGGCAGCCGTGGATTAAATTGATTTTTATTTTTCTTTCTATTTACACAATTTGTTAACTTACATATTTTTAATGAATCAATTGTATTTGACATTAACATATCATTGTCATTAATCTGTATTTTCCCATTTTGATATAATTCAATATAATTTCATTTTTATTTTTTTCATATTTTTATGCGAATCTTCATTTTTCTTGTCAATGTTTTTATGCGTAAGAGCATTTGCCTTAAAAAAATAAACAGTACGTACGAAAAATTCTATATATAGGCTTTTCTTTTGCTTTGTTCTTTAAAACACTAATTTTTAATTTTAATTTCTCCAATTTAATATCTTTAATTTATAACTTTACTTAATATTTTCCCGTTGTGAGAATTTCGTTTCCTTTAAGTTTTATTATTTATTTATTTTATTCTTTTGCTCTATATATTTACCGCTCCCATTTTAAAATTCTTTGTAACGTCTTTGTACAATAATTTTTTCTGTTATCATTGTTACTTTAAGTAAAAATAATTTGTCTCTTTCATTATTTTTTTTTTTTACTTTCTGTATCATTTTACAGAAAGATGATGGGGAATGGGATAAATGGATTTCGTACTACACAATATGGATATAATGGATTTGCATATAACACGACTCCACATATACACACTGGTTACTCACCTTTTGAATTAGTTTTTGGTAAATTACCAACTATGCCAGGCGTTTTAACAAAAGATAACAGTAAGGTCTACAACATAGATGACTATGCAAACGAATTAAAAGTTAGACTAAAAATCTCTAGTAACAAAGCAAAGAATATTATTAAGATGGTAAAAAAAAAAAGAAAAATCAATTATGACAAGAATGTAAATGTATCCAATTTCCAAGAAGGAGATTTAGTATTAGTTAAACTTAAAAGTAGAAAGAAAAGTCAAAGTCCATATCACAGACCATATAAAATAATACTAAGAGAAGATGTGAACTCCATTATTGATGTAAATAATAAACATAAGAAATTCCATAATAATATGTTAAAGAAATTTATAAACACATAACTAAAATTAAAAATATGTAAACATTTTATGTATAAACAATAAAAATTATTTCAAAATATTAAGACTCTATAAATTACTTTACTGAATTTTCAGAACTACTGATATAAATATTAAAAAACAAAATGCTAGTATTAAATACGTTAATATCATGATTTAAAACATTGGCCATTATCATATAAGTTTTTCGTATTAGTATAAATATTACCATTATTTACCACTAAACAAATAATTTAAAAATAAATAATCTTAAGACTACATATTTCATATTATTGTAAAATAACAACTATTTAAAGATACTATAAAAATTATAAACATATTCTTTTCCAAAACTCCAACTTCTTAAAAATTTATCTTTGCAAGTAAATATTCGCTTAGGGTGAGGGTGTAGTGTATTTACATACGTGCATTTAGCACCCCTTTACGCTTGTGCCGCTAGATACCGCACAAGCTGAAATGCAACAGCGACAGCGGGACTCGTGTTACAAGTACATTGCACAGAAAAACTGTAACAAACATTGCCCAGTTCTTGGCTGAGATGTCAGAATCGCCAAGTCCCACAGCCTCGAAGCGGTTTCTGCACGCCTAGCTATGCTTCGGTCGTAGCTCAGGGAAAATGGGAGTGGGGTTGCTTCGGACCGTGGGATGCCTGGGGGTTACAGGAAAATAAAAAAAATCTGGTGCAGAGGGTTAAAGGAACAACTTCAAGAAAAGGAGGGGAGGAGGTGTTGTTTTCCCCACCCGGTCTTTACCCGCCCAACCTTCTCCTGATTCATTTTATTATCAGGAGCCCTCTGATAGGCCGCTGTTTAAAGCCTACTTACCCAGCCGCATGTCTAGATGGTGAAGAAATAAAACTTTAGTGAATCATTTTCAGTGATACAAATTGTTTAATTATAATAACATGTGAAGAGTTGGTATAACATAAGGGATTTTTTTTTTTCATTACTTAAGTTTATATAACAAAAAAAAAGTTTGTTTTCAAACCATTTTTAGTTTAATTTTCTTCGTTTCTTTTAAACAAAATTGCAACTTCTGATTTAGTTAAATTTACGTTAACTGCACTTTGTTTTGTTTAAGGAAAGTTAAATTTAATTTTGTATTGAAGTTTATTTCATTTTAGTTTACGTTAAGTTAAATTTATTTTTTTTTTTTGTTTTTGCATCGAAATATATTTAGTTCTAGGTTGCGTTAAGTTAAATTTTACTTTGTATCAAAATATAAATCGTTTTGGTTAAATTTTACGTTAAATTTTGGTTTGGCCTTAAGATATATTATCTTCAAGTTCAGGTCAAGTTAGATTTAAGGTTGGGTTTAAAATATATTTTATTTCCGTTCGGTTTTAGTTATTTCATGTTCGATTTTTATATTGTTAAAAAAAATATATATTTTCCTTTTAGTTCATTTTATATTCGAATCTTATTTTGGTGAAAATGTATTTTTTTTTTTGAATTCAGTTTAAAATTCGAGTTTTATTTCGTTTTCAAAAATATATTTTTCTTTTACTTTTAATTAATTTTATGTTCGAATTTTATGTTGTTAAAAATGTTTTCCTTTTAGTTTATATTATGTTCGAATTTTATTTTGTTAAAAATAGATTTTTTTTTTCTTTTGATTGTGGTAAGTTTTATGCTCGAATTTTATTTTGTTATTTAAAAATCTACCTTTTCAAAAATATATTTTTATTCAGAAAAGTCTAAGTTACTTATAACCATAAACCCGCCTAATTCTTAGGACTTTTAGGTTGGACCTTACAAGGTCAGATTTGCCCTTAGGTTACGTAAATTAAAAAAAAAACTATTTAACAATCTTATGAGTACAAGCCTTTGTAGGCTTTACATTGGCATAAGTATGAAGGGCTTACTGCAACAACTCGACAAGATACAAAAAAAACAATCGGAAAATTTTTGGAAACAAGTTTTGACTAATACAAAAAAAAATACGTTGTTTTATGGAAAACGATTGATTCGAACTTGTCACTTGTCACTTGTCACGCTATTGCAATAAGCCCGTCATACATATCCAGGCATATGTAAATGCCCTTATCGGAATAACGTAATATAAAAGGTAAGAAAACCTGGTGTCCCGGTGGTGGTGGATGGCTAGTGGTAATGGTGCTGTTTCGCTGCTCGCTGTTGTTGTTGCTGTTAATGCTGATTTGATAAGCAGGGACCGTGGCTGCTGTTGTTCGCAATGGTTGCCAATGCTAACAACCGCTAGTTTGGTTGGCACCAAGCTGGCTTTGGAGATAGCGCTGCTTAGCTGTGCGCTAGTGGTTTAGCAGGTAGTGCTCGCTTCAGATGCTGTCCGACGTCGTTGTTGCGGCTGTAGGGCCGTGGTGTTGTTGTTGCAGCTACTGTGGGTTAAAGGCTTCGTACCCACTGCTGCTGGGCTTGGGCTGCTGGCCGTTTTTGGCGATGATGCCGGTGTGAGATTGGAGTGCGGATGCTGAGGTCGTTGTTGGGCTGGTAGCGCTTTGGCTATGGTTGTTTGGCGCAGTGGCTAAAGCTGTCTGGGATCCACTAGGATAAAGATTCTTGTAGTATTTTCTCTTTCTCTTTTTCTTTCCAACTTACCTAATCTGGGCTCCCAAGGTGACGTGAGTGCTTAACGGTGGTGGTTGCTTGACGCAGTGGCTACAGTGACGTACCGCGCTATTTGCGCTGTTCAAGGTATGCAGTGACCAGGTCGGCTGATTTTTATTGTTCGCGCTGGTCTCGTTTTGGGTGTGGATGGTGGTATTTGCTTGCGCAGCTCGAAGTGAATTTGTGGGCGCTTGGGTAGTAGTTACTGGCGCCGCTTAGCAGAGTACTCGTTGGGGTACCATTTAGCGATGGCTTAATCCACAGCAGGTGGCTGTCGTGATGTAGCCAGTTGCGGTTGCCTATGGCGTCCTATGCTACCTGCTAGCTGCTCCACTACACGTCGCTTGGTTACCCACTCTTGTACCTTCAGCGTTTACTCTTCGTTGGAACTTACTGAGAGTCTGCTTCAGCTGTATGAACCACTTCGTTTGCCACCACACCCAATAATAAGTATGTTCACCGACTGTGCTGCCTCTTGGCCTTTTCGCAGTTTCTCCTAGTTTTCGTTGCTGAACAACTGTCAGATTGCCAGGGTTGCCAGTTTTTCCGGTATTTTGGGACCGTTCACATTGATCAATCACTGTTTTAGCTGTGTTTATGTAATTCGTTAGACCAACACCAGATGTCTCCAACGTCACGCAACGCACCCACGCCACGTAACCGCTTGTGATTGGTTGCCGCCAAATTAAGCACATGTACCTGCTCAGGTTGAGCAAAAGGAAGAGGTCAAACGAAAAGTAAATTGAAGTTGTGTCGCATTTTGGTGGCCCCAGATGGCGTTCATTAAGGAAGAGACAAACTTGTATTTTCATAGTAGGGTCATTCACGATGTTGCGTATTGCCCTAGTATAGTGCATTTCAATTATTTGGTTATGTTTACTCCATTTTTTAAGTGTTTTCCCAGGCTCACGCTTTGTCGTATGTCGCCTGTGTTTTCTTAAAACCCTACACAAGTGAACCCGTCCTACGGGTAACTTTCGTATGCCGTACCCGAACGACGTAAACTTTAGGGGTATTCACGACACGCGTCACATGCTGAACACTTTCGAATCCAGTTGATTGTAAATATACCTCATCGTGAATGGCCCTTCAAAACACAATGGGGTTTTGGAGAGAAAAAAAAAACAAAAAAAAAATTATACATACATAAACATTCGTTTTTTTAACGGACAGAAATTGAATTTGAATTCAAATTCAAATTCGCCTTGGCTTACGGAAATCAATGTTCGTTTCCGGTGTTCTGTCAAAAGGCAAAACAAAATTCAACCGGTTTTTAAAACGGATTTCTGGCCGCCATACTCGAATTTGAATTTGAATTCAAATCCGATAGGTGGTACAGACACGACCGGTAATTTCTGACGTTACGTCAAAGATTGCGACGAAAAGAGATGTTACTTTCGATGACAGGAGGTGTTTACACCACGCGTAAAGAAAAGAAAAGAACGAAACCAAAATGCCGACCCTCACAAAGCTGATACTAATCCAAGCCTGCTGCAGAAAAGTGTCAGAAAAAGGGGAGAAGTGTTTACTGCCACAGATCCTTAATATGATAAGTGCCTAAATCTTTTCCAGAGAAATCCTCTATAACGTAATACGAATATCCAATCTTCTTCTTGATTTTAGCTGGGAAACCCACGGGTGCAAGTTTTCCATTAAAATTTTTCGAAGCATCGCTTAAGGCAAAATTTCGCCTAATCACCTTTTCTCCAACCCTGAAAGTACGTGGTCTCGTACGCAGATCATGTCTTTTCTGATTCTTTTGATATGCCTCTCGCATTTTTGACAGTATATTGTCTCTTAGCAACTGGAAATGGTCTTGACGCGGCAGTGTGGAATTTGCATCGGTAAGAAGATCTAAATTTCGAAGCAGTTTGTACTCGTCGCCATGAGTTATCATATTCTGACCGAAAACAACGTGGTAGGGTGAATTTGCAATAGATTGGTGCACGCTTAGTCTTAGAGCGCTGTTAATGCTACTCAAGTACTAGTCCCAGTCACGTTGGTCGGGGCGAAGGTATGAGCGCAGGGCTTCATTAATGCTACGATTAACTCTTTCGGACGCATTTGATTGCGGTGAGTAAACCGCTGTGCAAGTGTGAATCACCCCATATTTTTTTAGAAACGCTTCAAATTCTTTGCTTTTGAATTGGCTACCATTGTCTGACACTAAGATTTCGGGCACCCCAAAGCAATCAAAAATATGTTCCTTTAAATATTCTATTATGTGCTTCGAGGTGAATTTTCTGAGGGATTTCAGAAACGAGAATTTAGAGAAGTGGTCTAGCACGATCAATACCCCAATGTTACCCTTCTTGCTACGCGGAAAAGGTCCTATCAGGTCGACATACAGCCTTTGGAACGGCCGCTCACTCTCTGCCATTTGTCCCATTGGAGGACGAAGAGTGTGAGTGGGTGCTTTGGAAGTTTTGCACAGGTCACACGCACCTATGTAGCTGCGCACCTGCGACACCATGCCGGGCCAGTAGAAGTGACGACGAAGCCGCTCAAGAGTTTTTGCGATGCCACCATGGGCAGCAGAAGGCACATCGTGAGCTGCATATAACACTTCGGTTCGTAGCTCTTTCGGGACATACAGTTTCCACCCTTCAGAATCGTCCCCCTGATCGAAATTGGTACGGTAGTAAAGATATTTATCGATTATTTTATAATCGGGCATGTCAGAATTCAAAAACTTCTCTTTCAGTTGAGTATACTCTAAGGAATCAAATGCAGTAGAATTCATATCGATTACTGGTAAGACTTCGATCTCTACACTTTCCACAATATCGCTATCTTCAAATGCTCGTGACAAGGCATCGGCTACCACGTTTTCGCTACCTTTCCGGTGCTCTATCTTAAAATTGAACCCTTGAAGCTTTAAGGCCCATCGGGCTAACTTGCCACTCAAGTCTTTCTGCCTCATCAGTCACTTTAGACTAGCATGATCCGTCACGACCCGAAACTCATGTCCTTCGATATATGGCCGAAACTTTTTGATAGCCAGTACCACCGCTAGGCACTCCAGTTCCGTAACGGAGTAGTTTCTTTGCGCTTTGTTAAGCTTCTGAGACATGAAGGCGATTGGTCTCTCGTCTCCATTTTCGTCTACTTGCGCTAAAAGACCACCCACTCCGAAACGACTGGCATCACATTGGACAATGAATTCCTTGTCGTAATTTGGATGTACCAGAAAAGGGGCCGAAGATAACTTGGACTTAAGCGACTCGAAAGCGCCTTGTGCCGAGTCATTCCACGCGAAGGTTTTCTTTTTAGACAACAGCTCGGTCAGAGCAAAAGTAGTTGACGAATAGTCATCAACGAATCGTCGATACCACCCTGCCATACCCAAAAATTGACGAAGCTGACGAATAGTTTTCGGAACCGGATATTCGGCTATCGCCGCGATCTTATCGGTGTCCACCTTCAGGTTTCCACTTCCCACCACAAATCCCAGGTACTTCACCTCCCTTATGCCAAATTGGCTTTTCCTTATGTTTATCGTAAGGCCCGCTTGACGTAAACGAGCTGCTACCTCCAGCAAATGTACTATGTGTTCATCCAGTGATTGCGACACGATCAAAAGATCATCTAAATAGACGAACACATGACTTTTTAGCTGATACGGGATAACTTTATCCATAAGTCGGCACATAGACTGAGGAGCGTTACATAAGCCGAAAGGCATGCGAGTGAATTGGTATAAGGGTCGGTTTGGCACAGTGAATGCGGTTTTTGGGCGTGAGGTTTGGTCTAGTTGAATTTGCCAAAAGGCGTCTTTTAAGTCAATTTTCGAGATAATGTGCACAGGTGGCAGTCGAGAAATAAGACCGTCAATGTTAGGGATAGGATAAGCGTCTTTTATAGTAACCTCATTCAATTTACGAGAGTCCAAACAAAATCGAACTTTTCCGGGTTTTACAATGACAACGGCTGGCGAAGACCAAGGAGAGCTATCCGCCTCTTCGATGACCCCTAGCTGTAACATGCGATCAATCTCTTGGCACAATAGTTGTTCTCGGGCCGGTGATATTGGGTAATATCTTTGTTTGATTGGTATCGCTGCTCCAGTGTCAATCGAATGCTCTATCAAGGTAGTCAGACCCAATCCCTCCTTTTCAAACGAAGGAAAGGCGGCGATAGTCGCATCCAACCGTTGTCTTTGTGAAGGTGTGAGACTGACTAAGTTAGAATCATCGAGGAATTCCAGCTCCTCCAGTTTGTTGTCAAAAGAAATTTTTATGCCGAAGCAATTCCAAAAATCGAAACCACATATGATGTTTTGTTGTAGAGAAGGCACTAGCAAAAATTCAAAGTCTTTGGTTATATCTTCATACGTTATTGGAAGAACATTCGAACCCACGACCTGCTGATTTTGTCCGTCTGCTGTTTTGACGCTACTAACCAGCTTTCTAAATTTACGAGTTGAAATTAAAATTTTTGCTAAGTCATGACCAATACAACTTTTATTTGCCCCACTGTCGAGCAAAGCCAAATAATTAGTATTTGAAATTTTAAGATTGGTATAAGGACAAATGTCGGATGGTTTGAAAGATATTGAGGAAACAACAATATTGCGCAGGGATTTTATGCGCTTCCAAAAAGCATTGATACGTGAAGACGAACGAGTTTTTGTTAGACTTGGCTCACTAAAAATTCTATTTCGAGCCTCAAGATACTCTTTGAGTCGAACGTGATAAGGACGAAAGCGAGATGGTGGAGAAAGATTTGGTGAAGATGGTGTTGAATTCTGCAAAATGCAAATAGGTTTTAATTCCGAGGTCGAAGTTGTGGACGCCCGCCGTTCTGCTGACGAACATCCCACTTCGAGTTTTCCGCTTTGGGACTACATTTTGGACAAGTCGGTTTGTAAACGTCCACTGTGCCACACCCATAACAGAAAACTCGCCATGGTTTGAGGCACAGTTGGTAGCCATGACCTAGTTCGTCACAATTCCAACACTTTAGCAAGGTACTGACCGCGTTGACTTCAACATCAACTTCTAGATCGTTGAGATCTTTACTAATCTCCTGACCAGGCGTTTGCGGCTCATGCAAAACTTCAGCAATTTGCCTTCGTGGAGTAATTTGTTTCGAAAAGGAATGGCTAAAAACGTCCTTGAAGAACTTTTCGTGTTTTCGCACTTCTCGGCGTAAATCCGAAATGTTACGGAAATTGTAATGCAACAATTCGTGTCGTAAATCCGATTTAAGATTCCTAACCACCATTTCTACCAGCTCTGAGTCCGTTAAAGGCTCTCTAAGTCTATCCGACAAGCTCATGATTGCTTCTAAAAAGTCATCAAATGGCTCAGAAGATTTTTGTTTCCTCCTGCGAATATCATCCTTGACATCAAAGTCGGTACTGTCATCTTTGAACTGCCTGCGTAGCGCTCGACACAACTCAGACCACTCTATATTGTCTTCGAGACGGTGATGCCGCCAAAACCAAGTTTGGGCTTTTCCTTCAAACAATGAGTGCACATGACGACACAAAAGCGCAAAATTACCATTGAGATGGTTATTGGTAAGAATGTTGATACGGTAAATAAATTCGTCAACTGAAAAGAAGAACCGTTAAATTTGATGTGCCAGTTATGAATCGTGTTGGCCACGCGTTCAGTGTTTGTAGGAAACGACTCTTGGCTTGGACGACTTGGGCTTGGAAAATTATGGCTTGGCCGAATCCTAGATGCGATTGGGTCTTCTCTAGATGGAATCGGTAGAAGGTTTTCCACTGATCTAGCAGGTAGCGGACGATTTCCTCCTAAGTTTAAGTTCTGAAAAAGATTTTGAAGCTCATTTGAAATAGTGGAGGTGACCTCCTGACGAAAGGTATTCAAAGACTCGTTAACAATTTCCTGCATCCTCCTCTCTGACATTTGACTATCCGTAGTCTTGGGCCGTCTTGGGCTTCGACTATTAGCCGGCCTTGACGTGGCTTGTTGAGGTGTCCCTGGGTTGGTAGCTGTTTGGTTGCGTGCTCCGCTTCTAGTAAGCGAACGACCTCGCACTGCACCACCTCTCATCTTACTCGTGGCTCCCTGCGAACGAGTATTCACAAGACTCGTCGAAGACGTCATGTTTTCTGCGATTGTAGTCAGCTCCGCGAATCCACAAGGTGTCTGCAAACAGGGCAAGTTGGATTCTTCTCCAACCACGTGCAAATACAGTGCCGATGAAACTGATGGTTGCATTTAGTTGCGACTCTATCCTCCACACTCTTAAGCTCCTCGCTACACACAGCGCAAAATGTATTGTCCAGTGCTTCTGCTCCGTTGGGATGTGGAGAACCCATCGGGCTCCGTGGTACCATCATCGAGTAAGAAATGAAGAGGAAGGAAAAAAAAATAAATAAAACCAAAATTTATATGGTGAGCCACCAACTCACTTCTTCAACCTTTAGCTGGCGTTAGCCAGACTTGACTAATAAACGATAAGAACAACTATAAGCTTCGACTTTTGCCTGAAAATCCCTAGAGGTGCAAGTCCACAAGAAAATTGATTCCAACAATAATGAATTTACCACAGGGGTATAATAGTATAAGAACTATAGATAAAGTTATTGTATATATTTATATATATATATATATATATATATATATATATATATATATATATATATATATATATATATATATATATATATATATATATATATATATATATATATATATATATATAATTTTTATTTTTTTTTTATATATAAGTTGGATAACTTATATGTGTAAGTATGAAAACTTATGTATAGGTAGGTAATAGAAGTATTAGGATGATTTAATAGCTATCATTTAACGATAAATTAGCGATAACATAATCGATATCGATAATACCGCAACAATTTCGCAATAATATGACGATAACGAAGATATAACGATATTATAACGATAATATCGCAATAATTTAGCAATAATTAAGCGATAATCTGAATAGCGATAGCAAAACGATAATATCGCGATAATTTAGCAATAATTAAGCGATAATCTGAATAGCGATAGCAAAACGATAGTATCGCGATAATTTAGCAATAATTAAGCGATAATCTGAATAGCGATAGCAAAACGATAATATCGCGATAATATTCAGTACAGGTAAGATGAATATCATAAAACGATAAGACCTCGAACATTTAACGATAATTTATCGATAGCGAACAAAAGGATAAATTAGCGATAGCGTAATCGATAATGCAGCGACAATTTCGCGATAGTATAACTATAGCGAAGATATAACGATACTATAACGATAGGATCTCGATAATTTCTCGAGAATATGGATAGAGATAATAAAACGATAGTATCTCGATGATTTCACGATAAGATAATGATAAGTTAAGATAACGATAAGAAAACGATAAGGTAACGATAATTACGCGAGAAGTTAACGATAAGATAAGAAAAGAAAAATTTTATCGATAAGATAAAGGCAAGACAAAAAAAAAACTTCAATTAGTTAAATCACTATTATTTCTTCACCATCACTGAAATGCGGTATCAAGGTATAGGCAAAAAAAAAAACTTAGGCTTATCTTTGAATCACACGTCACCACTCCTTTTAAACTGTAACTAACTGGGAACTATTGTATAAGTTGAAACCCTTCAGTGAGTTCGCCTACAAAACTATTCATGGGCAAAAATCTCAACTGAAGATGAATCGCGATAGGAAAAACTTCATTAAGAAGCAGGAAATTTTCCGGTATGATCAACCGTAAGAAGTTGACATCACAAATCCTGACAAAATTTCACGACTTCATAGGAAAACTGTTGACGACAAAAAAAAATATATTAATTTTGCAATTAAGATGTAGCTTTGCCGATTACTACCCATCATTCCCCCGGTCAGAACCCAAGATGACTTAGATCTCTGCTATCCTTGAAGAATTAATGTTAAGCAATCGAAAGAAAATTAACTAAACCAAATGTCTTGATTTAAACTGACCCCAAAAAAAAAATCTTTGTATTAGTCTGCGTTGTGGGCAAGGAGAGGGGAGGGGTTTGGAAAAAGGTTACGAAGCAAAAAGGGCTGTTTATCAAAAAAAAATTTTTGTAAAACAAATTTCTCGAAAATTTTCAAAGTTCATTATTTTAAGCGGTTTAAGAAACTTGGCGTTACGAAAACATAGCCGTTTACGAAAACCGAGCCCCACGTTGGGCGCCAATTATTTTCTGTAACAAACATTGCCCAGTTCTTGGCTGAGATGTCAGAATCGCCAAGTCCCACAGCCTCGAAGCGGTTTCTGCACGCCTAGCTATGCTTCGGTCGTAGCTCAGGGAAAATGGGAGTGGGGTTGCTTCGGACCGTGGGATGCCTGGGGGTTACAGGAAAATAAAAAAAATCTGGTGCAGAGGGTTAAAGGAACAACTTCAAGAAAAGGAAACTGAGATAGAGAGAGACGACTATATGGTGGATCGGTGACGGTGATTCTAAAGTCGGGGAGGGGAGGAGGTGTTGTTTTCCCCACCCGGTCTTTACCCGCCCAACCTTCTCCTGATTCATTTTATTATCAGGAGCCCTCTGATAGGCCGCTGTTTAAAGCCTACTTACCCAGCCGCATGTCTAGATGGTGAAGAAATAAAACTTTAGTGAATCATTTTCAGTGATACAAATTGTTTAATTATAATAACATGTGAAGAGTTGGTATAACATAAGGGATTTTTTTTTTTTCATTACTTAAGTTTATATAACAAAAAAAAAGTTTGTTTTCAAACCATTTTTAGTTTAATTTTCTTCGTTTCTTTTAAACAAAATTGCAACTTCTGATTTAGTTAAATTTACGTTAACTGCACTTTGTTTTGTTTAAGGAAAGTTAAATTTAATTTTGTATTGAAGTTTATTTCATTTTAGTTTACGTTAAGTTAAATTTATTTTTTTTTTTTGTTTTTGCATCGAAATATATTTAGTTCTAGGTTGCGTTAAGTTAAATTTTACTTTGTATCAAAATATAAATCGTTTTGGTTAAATTTTACGTTAAATTTTGGTTTGGCCTTAAGATATATTATCTTCAAGTTCAGGTCAAGTTAGATTTAAGGTTGGGTTTAAAATATATTTTATTTCCGTTCGGTTTTAGTTATTTCATGTTCGATTTTTATATTGTTAAAAAAAATATATATTTTCCTTTTAGTTCATTTTATATTCGAATCTTATTTTGGTGAAAATGTATTTTTTTTTTTTGAATTCAGTTTAAAATTCGAGTTTTATTTCGTTTTCAAAAATATATTTTTCTTTTACTTTTAATTAATTTTATGTTCGAATTTTATGTTGTTAAAAATGTTTTCCTTTTAGTTTATATTATGTTCGAATTTTATTTTGTTAAAAATAGATTTTTTTTTTCTTTTGATTGTGGTAAGTTTTATGCTCGAATTTTATTTTGTTATTTAAAAATCTACCTTTTCAAAAATATATTTTTATTCAGAAAAGTCTAAGTTACTTATAACCATAAACCCGCCTAATTCTTAGGACTTTTAGGTTGGACCTTACAAGGTCAGATTTGCCCTTAGGTTACGTAAATTAAAAAAAAAACTATTTAACAATCTTATGAGTACAAGCCTTTGTAGGCTTTACATTGGCATAAGTATGAAGGGCTTACTGCAACAACTCGACAAGATACAAAAAAAACAATCGGAAAATTTTTGGAAACAAGTTTTGACTAATACAAAAAAAAATACGTTGTTTTATGGAAAACGATTGATTCGAACTTGTCACTTGTCACTTGTCACGCTATTGCAATAAGCCCGTCATACATATCCAGGCATATGTAAATGCCCTTATCGGAATAACGTAATATAAAAGGTAAGAAAACCTGGTGTCCCGGTGGTGGTGGATGGCTAGTGGTAATGGTGCTGTTTCGCTGCTCGCTGTTGTTGTTGCTGTTAATGCTGATTTGATAAGCAGGGACCGTGGCTGCTGTTGTTCGCAATGGTTGCCAATGCTAACAACCGCTAGTTTGGTTGGCACCAAGCTGGCTTTGGAGATAGCGCTGCTTAGCTGTGCGCTAGTGGTTTAGCAGGTAGTGCTCGCTTCAGATGCTGTCCGACGTCGTTGTTGCGGCTGTAGGGCCGTGGTGTTGTTGTTGCAGCTACTGTGGGTTAAAGGCTTCGTACCCACTGCTGCTGGGCTTGGGCTGCTGGCCGTTTTTGGCGATGATGCCGGTGTGAGATTGGAGTGCGGATGCTGAGGTCGTTGTTGGGCTGGTAGCGCTTTGGCTATGGTTGTTTGGCGCAGTGGCTAAAGCTGTCTGGGATCCACTAGGATAAAGATTCTTGTAGTATTTTCTCTTTCTCTTTTTCTTTCCAACTTACCTAATCTGGGCTCCCAAGGTGACGTGAGTGCTTAACGGTGGTGGTTGCTTGACGCAGTGGCTACAGTGACGTACCGCGCTATTTGCGCTGTTCAAGGTATGCAGTGACCAGGTCGGCTGATTTTTATTGTTCGCGCTGGTCTCGTTTTGGGTGTGGATGGTGGTATTTGCTTGCGCAGCTCGAAGTGAATTTGTGGGCGCTTGGGTAGTAGTTACTGGCGCCGCTTAGCAGAGTACTCGTTGGGGTACCATTTAGCGATGGCTTAATCCACAGCAGGTGGCTGTCGTGATGTAGCCAGTTGCGGTTGCCTATGGCGTCCTATGCTACCTGCTAGCTGCTCCACTACACGTCGCTTGGTTACCCACTCTTGTACCTTCAGCGTTTACTCTTCGTTGGAACTTACTGAGAGTCTGCTTCAGTTTCTCCTAGTTTTCGTTGCTGAACAACTGTCAGATTGCCAGGGTTGCCAGTTTTTCCGGTATTTTGGGACCGTTCACATTGATCAATCACTGTTTTAGCTGTGTTTATGTAATTCGTTAGACCAACACCAGATGTCTCCAACGTCACGCAACGCACCCACGCCACGTAACCGCTTGTGATTGGTTGCCGCCAAATTAAGCACATGTACCTGCTCAGGTTGAGCAAAAGGAAGAGGTCAAACGAAAAGTAAATTGAAGTTGTGTCGCATTTTGGTGGCCCCAGATGGCGTTCATTAAGGAAGAGACAAACTTGTATTTTCATAGTAGGGTCATTCACGATGTTGCGTATTGCCCTAGTATAGTGCATTTCAATTATTTGGTTATGTTTACTCCATTTTTTAAGTGTTTTCCCAGGCTCACGCTTTGTCGTATGTCGCCTGTGTTTTCTCAAAACCCTACACAAGTGAACCCGTCCTACGGGTAACTTTCGTATGCCGTACCCGGACGACGTAAACTTTAGGGGTATTCACGACACGCGTCACATGCTGAACACTTTCGAATCCAGTTGATTGCAAATATACCTCATCGTGAATGGCCCTTCAAAACACAATGGGGTTTTGGAGAGAAAAAAAAAACAAAAAAAAAATTATACATACATAAACATTCGTTTTTTTAACGGACAGAAATTGAATTTGAATTCAAATTCAAATTCGCCTTGGCTTACGGAAATCAATGTTCGTTTCCGGTGTTCTGTCAAAAGGCAAAACAAAATTCAACCGGTTTTTGAAACGGATTTCTGGCCGCCATACTCGAATTTGAATTTGAATTCAAATCCGATAGGTGGTACAGACACGACCGGTAATTTCTGACGTTACGTCAAAGATTGCGACGAAAAGAGATGTCACTTTCGATGACAGGAGGTGTTTACACCACGCGTAAAGAAAAGAAAAGAACGAAACCAAAATGCCGACCCTCACAAAACACAAAGCAACAACAACAAGCGATAAGTTGAATAAGTGCCGATGACACTTTAAAGTCAAGGCCAAGAATTTGAGCGAACCAATAAATGATGTTTAAAATATTAATTAGTAGGGAAAATTTGGAAAGGTTAATAAACTAAAAGTGATTGGTCAATTATTGATTTCTCAAAGTAAATCTAAAAATCATTGGAATTAAAGGAGGAGTCTTGAAAATAGTAGTAAATTAATTTAAGAATAATACTGGTAAAAATTGTATATAAACTAGAATATTTTAAAATAAAGACAGATTTAGATTTGGAAGGAAAAGGCGAAGAGCCCAAATTAAATTTATTTTTTATTCAAAACTTAGTCTTTGTGGCTTGGATTAAAATTAGCCTTTGAGGCTTAAAAATTCCTTAACCCATTTTTCGCCGACCGGTAATTATAATTACCAGCACTTTTACTATCCATAACTGACAAATACAAATTTTTTTTATTTAATTTACATTTTTTGTCATTTATTTAGGGTCCTGTTTTCTTTATTATATATGCAGTTTAGTTCCTCTCGCAATATAAATTATTTATTGTGATGCTTTCAGAAATAAGTAAATAAAGGTCATCAAAATATGTGGAGAAAAAGTGCCAAGATCTTGTGATATCTAACAACCATGTCTATAATTATAAGAGAAAATGTTTACTTTTGTCCTTAGAGTCAAATTTACCACAATTAATATTCAAGTATAATGTAAAATTTAATGATGAATATTGTGGTGATTATAATCACCATTGGCGAATAACGTATTCCTTATAGTTCTGTTTATGCACATTTATGTACATATTTATTTTGAAATTAGAAGTAGAAACAAAGTATGCTATTGCCATGATAACGGCTTATGCCTGCGAATTTTGAGTGCCAAAATTTTGGAAGCATCAAACTTTTGGCTTTGGAGTAAAGCGTGCATTACCAGTGAGGGAAATACTCGATGGAAGACTATGAAGATGAATCAGAGAAGACACAGATTCTCCCATAATGTTTGCAATGTTTTATATATTCCGCCCCGAGTTGACGATGTCAGCGACGAAAAGATATGGATGGAATTATCCTTGAAGGTCATGAAAATAATACGAAAGGTGAAGTAACTAATTAATTGAAGCTGGTATATGTGGTACAAAATGAAGATATTGGTGCCCTAAATAAAGTAAAGAGATTGGAATTGCTTCAAAAATCAAATAATATAAATTATAGATACAAATCTTCATTTCCTTCATTCCCTTCGCCAAAATGGGACCACAAAAAACGACCCCAATACTCCAATAATGTATCAAGCATTGAATATGTTATCTATGTATTTAGTTTTTTATAAGTCTCCAGTACTGTTTATGGACAATATATACAGAGTTGAATTGTTGCAGCAAATCATTGGATTTTTTATATTTACTGCCTATCACACTGTTCCACAATATGAAAACTCTTGGAGTCAGCAGCTAGATCTAGGTGTTCAAAATGGATCAATAATAATGACTTAGAAAAAAATGATCGCTTTGCTAAAATAAGACCTTTATTGGATACGGATTGAATAAAAAGTTCATTCAGTTTGAAATTTTAAATGATAATTTAGTAGTATCTAGTTTACTTGAAAATGTGCAACATACAGAACGGAATTTTGTATATTTTAAGAATTTATTCACCTTCTTCTACCTAATGTGCCTGCTGTCTGAAATAAATTTTATGCAACCGGAAGTAGAGGAGACAAGACCAAAATGAACCAAAGTGAATAAAATACTTTTTATTTACCCATGTCATTCTCATACGTGTATACATTTTCCGCCGATGGTGATTATAATCACCACTCATTTTCTGGGAAACTTAGAACACCACTGACTCCAAATCTTGGAATTTTCTTAATTAGCATCAAAATGGGTTCGAAATAAATTTTTATGCAATTCGGTGAACAGGATCTTGGTGCGGCGAAAAATGGGTTAAATAGCCTTTGTGGCTTGATTTAAAATTAGCCTTTGCGGCTTAATAAAAATAGCCTTTGTGGCTTACATGATCAAAAGCCTTGCGGCTGATTAAAAAGGCGTGTGCACCTCTAATACACAAATACACTACCCTGACACACAACATAGAAACAACTTCCAACACCACACTTTTAATAAATCTTCTATAGTACAACACTTATTTTTTCCTCACGATTTTACTCCTAATATGTATCCTATACTACTTACTTTTTCACTTTACTCTCCATTATGCTTAAAATTATAACACCTAAACTGTCTTTTTCTATATCTAATTCCCATGAAACAATTTTAGTAAATTGTTATGAATTTTCTTTGCTTTCCCCTTTATCGAAATCTCGGTAGTTACTGGGGTTTTTATTGTTAAAACTTCATATAGTCCTATCCATATTGGTGAAAATTTATTCTTCCTTGCTTGATTCTTCATTAGCACCCTGTCCCCAATTTTAAATTCTACTGCATTTAAAGTATTATCATAATATTTTTTAGATACTTCTTTTGCACGCTCCTGGTTCTGTCTTACCAGTTCGTGCGCTCTCTGAATTTGATAATTCATAACTTTTGAAGTATCCTCGGTATTATACACCGGACTACACTTTCGCCTTAAATTAGTTGGCATTTCTGAGTCAAATCCATATAATGTTTTGAATGGTGTTTGCTTTGTTGACATATGCGGTGTGTTATTGTGAACGTGCATAGCGGACGATAGCCACTGATCCCAATTTGACCCGTCATCTTTTGCAAAACCTCTCAAATATTCTGCCAAAGGCCTATGACTTCTCTCTAGGGAACCATTTGCTTGTGGATGATACGGTGTAATATGTAACTTTTTGATACCTTACATTTTACATGCATCTGAAAACACGCGTGAAATAAAATTTGACCCGTTGTCTGTAATTAACACTCTTGGTGTATTGTGGCGAGGTATAATTTCGTTAAAAAATGCTTTCGATATCGTGCTAGCATCGGCATCTGGCATCGCAACACATACCATATACTTCGAAAAATCATCTTGAAACGTTAAAATGTATTTATTACCAGACACAGTCTCTGGCAATATGCCGACTATATCCATATAAACCTTGTCAAACGGACGTGTTGGTGTGTCTGTCAATACCATAGGCATTTTGGTGAGTATAGAACTTTTATTTACTTGACATTTATGTCATGCTCTTACATATTCCTTAATTTCTTTTTGCACTCCCTTCCATTTGTATTGTTGTCTTATTCTAAAGAACGTTCTTAGTGTTCCTTGATGACCTCTTAATGGCAAATCATGAAAATCCTTTAATATTCTTTCTATATCCTTTCTGTCAGTAAGAACCACTATGTTTTTATCGTTTTGCTGAGCTATGTCGTCATCTACCTTTGCTAACGGCTCTGTGTTCTCTTCTCTCTCCTTAGCTTATTCCATTTTTCTTGTCTTTGATCTTGTCTTAACCATATTAACCTCTTTGCTTATTAGCTCTGCCTTCTTCCCGTGTAAATCCTGAAAATAATTCTTCTGTGTTGACGTCGGTATTTTACTATTATATAAATTTTTTGCTTCTTTTAACCTTTGTTCCCAACTTGGAATCCTTCTATCTGACTTTAACAAGAATTCTGCTATATGTTCCCTAATGAAATGTGAGCTCTTTTTTTCAAAGAACTTTCCAATAGTGTTCTGTCCTTTGTAATCTGGAAATCTCTGATTCCCAATCTTTTACAAACATTCGAAAATAATTTTAACGGGAAACTGGAATTGTTATCAGTTATTATTGTTTCAGGAATATTATTATTCAATATGGCGTTTCCGATCGTGATTGCGTCCGCATTAGGTACGGCAATACACTTCAAATATTTCGAGAATTCGTCTTGGAGTATCAAGATATATTTATTCCCTAAACACGTTTCTGATAGTATACCAATTAGATCAATATATAAATTCGTAAATGGCCTCTCCACTCCTATTATCTTCTCGTGCGTTTGTACTAGGGTGACTTCTTTGCTTCCACGCGGTATTCTACTCAAGACATCGGCGTTTAAATTCTTTTTCCCTGGTTTATAAAATATTTCAAAATCATACTCTGACATTTTGTGTCTAAACCTTGCTAATCTCGACGTTTGGTCCTTCAGATTCGGTTGGTGATCTGTATATATCTTGAACGGCCTTCCCAACAAATATGCTCTAAAATTTTTTGTCGCTCAAACAATTCCCAAAAACTCTTATTCTATTGTCGAATACCTTTTCTCTGCGCTGTTTAATGACCTTCTTGCAAATGCAATTGGTCGATCTTCTCCTACTTCACCCTGTGACAACACTGCTCCTAATGCTTCACTACTCGCATCTGTAGTTAGTAAAAACGGCTTGCTAAAATCGAGATATGCCAAAATGGGTGATGAAGTCACCGCTTCCTTTATTTTTTCAAATGCTTCCTGACACTTATCTGACCATTGGAACTTACTGTCTTACTTTAATAAATTATTTATGGGTGATGCCATTTGTGACATATTCTCTATGAACTTCCTGTAATAATTAGCTAGTCCTAGAAATGCTTGAACCTCTTTCATATTTCTCGGTATTGGAATATCCTTCACGCATTTTTATTTCTGTGGATCTGGTAGCGCCCCTAATTCCGAACATTTGTGTCCCAGGTATGCTATTTCTCTACGTAGAAACTGACACTTTCCCGTATTCAATTGTAAGCAATTTTCCCTAAGTCTCTGGAATTCTTGTGCTAATCTTTCCCCATGTTGCCGTAAATTTTTGCCATAAATTACCACATCATCTAAATATACGAAACAATCTATTCCTTGTAATCCTTTACATTATTAGTACATTATTCATTATTCATCAATCGCTGGAAAGTCGCTGGAGCTCCGGTGAGTCCAAATGGCATTCTATTGAATTCATAATGACCAAATGCTGTTCTAAATGCTGTTTTCTTTCTGTCTTCTTTACTCATGAGAACCTGATGGTACCCACTGGCCAAATCGAATGCTGAAAAATATCTACTAATTGTTCTAATATTTCATCAATCCTTGGTATTGGAAAAACTTGCTTAATTGTTGCGTCATTTACCTTTCTGAAATCTATGACTAATCTCCACTTTTTCTTACCATCGCTTCCTGCTTTCTTTGGTACTAACAGCAATGGTGAATTCCACGGTGATTTACTCGGCCTAATAATGTCGTCTTCTAAAAGTTGTTCTACCTGTTTTTGAATTTCTTCTCTATGTGTTTGAGGTAATCTATACTGTTTTTGATTTATTGGTACGTTCATTTGTAGTTCATTGGTAGTTCATTACCAAAATTATTTGCCCTAAAACTCAATCGATCGTTAAATATGTTCCTGTTTTCCTGCTGTCTATGATGTTCATTTTATATTGGTCCTGCCTTTCGTCTCTGAACCTATCTACTGGTGTTACAGCTCTTATCCTTAAATCCTGATTTACTCTTCTATTCCATCTGTGTTCTTCGTCACTTTCTTGTATCGTACAAGTTTGACGCGGTGAATGTCGTCCTGACCCATTCCTGCTTTTGTCCTTCAACATGTATTCTAAATCTGAAGCCTTTTTTACCAACTCTGATAGGTCATTCCTTAACAATGATAACACTACTGTCCTTATCTCAGGATGCAATATACCGACTTTAAATGCTGTAACTACGGAGATATTTAATTGTTTGAGGAGTGATTTGTCCTCCCCTATACATTCTCTCCCTCTAGCTTCTACTGAACCTAGCCTTCGTGCAAACGCAATTATTTTTTAATTATTGAATAACAACAAGAATATTTTGGAATGAACATTTTTTTATGGAATTAAAATGTTTAATAGGATCCTTATTGTTACAGGAACAATAAGGATATTTTTTTTGGTTTTTGTAAAATTTTAAACGAATGAAATTTTTTGATAGGAAATTTATAAAAAAATTTGAGTTTATTGTTTTAAATAATAATAAAGGATTTATAACGATGAATTATAGAGTTGGGTATGTTGAAAAAATAATTTTGTTGGTAGTTTTTGAAAATAAAATTAACATCAAGTGTTCATTCTCCAACAGACAAAGACACACAAGGGATGAGTGTCTTACAAAGAAAAATTCTCCGTATTGCGAAACATGTCAGAATTATGGGCATGAAAATTGTTGGATGAGTGCACCCTCATTCGCACCAAGGGGACAGCAGAAATATTTTAGATAATTTCCTAGTAGACAGCAGGAAAACAGGAACATATTTAACGATCGATTGAGTTTTAGGGCAAATAATTTTGGTAATGAACTACCAATGAACTACAAATGAACGTACCAATAAATCAAAAACAGTGTAGATCACCTCAAATACATAGAGAAGAAATTCAAAAACAGGTAGAACAACTTTTAGAAGACGACATTATTAGGCCGAGTAAATCACCGTGGAATTCACCATTGCTGTTAGTACCAAAGAAAACAGGAAGCGATGGTAAGAAAAAGTGGAGATTAGTCATAGATTTCAGAAAGGTAAATGACGCAACAATTAAGCAAGTTTTTCCAATACCAAGGATTGATGAAATATTAGAACTATTAGGGCACTGTAGATATTTTTCAGCATTAGATTTGGCCAGTGGGTACCATCAGGTTCTCAAATTTAGTCTTAGATTTAAATTTGATTTTTAGCATTAGCTTTACTTTACTGTCGAAGTAATTTTTTTTTTTTTTTTTTTTTGTGTACTTATGATTAAATTTTAATTTCTGCCTTAGGTTTTATTTTAGGCTTATATTAGATTGAGGTTAATTTTGAATTTCTATAAATGCGACTTTATATTAGTCTGACTGATTATTCGTTTTGTTTTATCCTAAGTTTGTACCCTATAAATTGAAATCTATATTACTTTTAACTTATATTAGTTTTGTTTTATTTTAAGTTAAAATTCTATAAATTTAAATTTATATTGCTTTTAGTTTAGATTCGTTTTGTTTTATTTTAAGTTTATATTAGTTTTGTTTTATTTTAAGTTAAAATTCTATAAATTTAAATTTATATTGTTTTTTGTTAGCTCCGTTCTGTTTTATTGTAAGTTAAAATTTTACAAATTTTAATTTATATTAGTTTTAATTTGAATCCGTTTTGTTTTATTTTAAGTTTGTACTTTATAAATTTAAATCTATATTACTTTTAACTTATATTCGTTTCGTTTTATTTTAAGTTAAAATTATACCAATTTAAATTTATATTAGTTTTGTTTTATTTTAAGTTTATATTAGTTTTGTTTTATTTTAAGTTAAAATTCTATAAATTTAAATTTATATTGCTTTTAGTTTAGATTCGTTTTGTTTTATTTTAAGTTTGTACTTTATAAATTTAAATCTATATTACTTTTAACTTATATTCGTTTCGTTTTATTTTAAGTTAAAATTATACCAATTTAAATTTTTATTAGTTTTGTTTTATTTTAAGTTTATATTAGTTTTGTTTTATTTTAAGTTAAAATTCTATAAATTTAAATTTATATTGCTTTAAGTTTAGATTCGTTTTCTTTTATTTTAAGTTTGTACTTTATAAATTTAAATCTATATTACTTTTAACTTATATTCGTTTCGTTTTATTTTAAGTTAAAATTATATAAATTTAAATTTATATTAGTTCTATTTTATGTTTAAGCTTGTATTCTGTAAAGTTAAATTTATATTATCTTTAACTTATATTCGTTTTTTTTAAGTTAGATTTTAAAAGATTCAATATGCTATAATCGCAGTTGTATTTTAAGATGATTTTATTTAAGTTTACTTTGATTTTAAATTCGTTTTGTTTTAGTTTCAGTTGTTATTGAATTCCGTTTTCGACAATTTTGTGTTAATTTAAATTATTTTTAATTTGTATTAGTTTTATTTTAGTATTGTTTTATCTCAAATTGATTTTATTTAGGGTTAGTTTTACGTTAAATCTATTTTGTTTCCGTTTAATTTCATTTTACCTTGACTTTATTTAAGTTTAGTTTAATATTAGTTATATTTGAATTAGATTTTTAGCCTACATTTATTTGCCATTATATGAAGACATATAATGTTATGTTAACATTAAATTTATACGACCTTTTATTTCATTTTTTTTTTTTTTTTTTTGGTTAAGTCGATATAATTTTAGTTTAATATTATCAATAGTAATATCATAAATAATATAATAATAATATAATAATATCAATAAAGGCTACTTGAACTAGATTTTAACCTACATTTATTTGACATTAGGTCTGTTTCCGTACTCACACCGTGTAAAAAATGGGAGAAGAAGAACAAGCATAAAATCGCTCTCTCGAGCACAGAATGTGCCCAGAGAGTGCTAGAACTCCAGACTTCGAGCAAATAAGAACAAGCATCAATAAGTAGAAGCATCAAGAAGAACAAGCAAATGTCAAATGTTTATGTTTTTCACAAATTGTGCTACTAAAACTAAATTTACAAAGTGCAGTTTCTTTTGATCTTCCAATTTTTAGCTATAAATAAATTATTTAAAGTAATTTTATAACTTAAAACCTAGCTTAAAAGATTTTATAGCTTAAAAAAAATTTACTTCACAAACAATTTCAATTGGCGCTATTTACGTTTGACTCGTCTGCTGTCAGAATCAGCTGTTTTGTGCTCGAAACTTGCTAGAAGCTGTTTCCGTACTTTTTCTAATATTCTCAAATTTCATTTTTACTCTCTCAGTTTGAGCTCACCAGAAGTTACACAAATCTTACACAGTGTTAAGTACGGAAACAGACCTATTATATGAAGACATATAATGTTATATTAACATCAAATTTATACGAATTTTTATTTAATTTTTTTTTTCTTTTTTTTTTGCACGTAAAATTAGAGTAGAAGTAAAATCTCAATAATTAAACCTTAACGCTCAGAAGTCCCGTAAAAACAGTTGAATTTACTTGAAACTTTGACCTATACTTGCTGCATAATGACGTTCTCAATGCAAATCTAAGCGGTGTCAAAACCAAACAAAATGTGGTACCTGTACATATCAGTGACTGGTAGAGCCGATAGTCGTTGCTCGCCTGTATGGTCGCTGCTGCTCGAATGTCTCTGCGCAGTGCTAGCTGGTGATGGTGTTGTTGATGCTACTATTGTTGCTGGGTAGCTATGGTTGGTGATACTGTTTAGGAAGATGGTGACGTATCTGGGGCTTGCATTTATTTGAGCCGGCAGCGACCGTGTCTGCTGCTGCTCGCTTTTGACGCTGCCGTTGCTGCTAGCTTTTTCTTTTCTTGTAGCTGCTGCGGCCGGTGTTGATTGCCGGGCTGTCTTTCTGCTGGAATCGTAAAGATTAGTGTGGTACCTTATTAAATCTCTCGTGCCATGGGGGACACCTGCTTACCTGCGTTTACTGCTGTTGTCCTTGTTGTCGCTGTATATCGATTGCTTTGAAGACTACACCAAAAGCACCTTTTGCAATTAAGCTATCGATGTGAAAATGCTTATTACGACTGGTCTCCTTGAAATGTGAACTGAACATGGCATTTGTTAACAGTCTATGCCATGTCGTTTTGGGACGCTTTTGCTGCAGTGAGGTAACGCTTTTTCTAATGGAAGTTTTGTAGCGATGGCGAAAAGTGCCCTTCGTAGCACCAGTAAACTCCAATTCAAGCGTCCGCTCAAGCTGCCCAAACACCAGTTGGATTGCTGCCACGAGCGTTGCTGCTGCGGCTGTTGCTGAAAGCTGTATTGTTGCTCTTCAACTGGTCCTCTTCCAGCAGCTGTAAAATCAGCTGAATTACTAACTTGGTAGAAAGAGGTTGTCTGCTTGTGATCGTCTTCGCGAGTCGTACTCTCACAATACACGGCAGCTCCACTTGAATTTTGAGCTAGGTGTTTCCTGATGCTGCTGCTGCTAATGCGTGCATTCCTAGTTTCATTCCTGGATGCATTATTTCCCATTAAAAATTACTTTGACTATGCATTTACCTTGATTTGTTTCTCTGCTCTTTTTTTTCGTACTCTTTCCTTGTGGCTGCTTCTTTTTTTCCCCGTGTTTTGATACACTCTCCAAGACAGCAATTTTTATTTTCGTTGACCTTTCTTTGTTTAAATAGTCTTCTTTCTGTTTTACTATTCTGTCGCTTATCAAATTCCTTTACTCGTTCGTTGGTTTTTTTATTCTTTTTGATTCACAAATTTTGCACTTGCGGCGCAAACCAATGGCGTATATATTATATTTTATTTCGTTACGAACTCTAATATACCGTTTGTACATAGATTTTCTGGATATTAAAATTTTTAACAGGTTAAAAATACTCCTGCAACATTTATCACAAACCGAAGCAACGCGACGATTCTAAGAATTTTAAGTTGACTTGGTCAGCAATTTTATTCTCCTTGGATTTCAATCCCTGCAGTTTTTCTCACAAGATATTCTACAAATGTTCAACAATTGATTTCGATTTAGCAACTCCCTATTTTCTGCTGCAGCAACGTCTGCCCTTAGTTGCATTTTTCATGATCGATACGTAATTTAGGTACTTTGGCAGTGTTGCCACCTGTCATCGATTATGGTGAGTTCGCATGCCTTTTCACGGCGTTTACATGTGCAAACTACCGAGATTTGTTCGACATTGTTCCTTTTTTCGGTGGAACCGACCATAACCGATGGGAGTAGGTAATGGTTGGGTTGGACTTGCGGATGACACGTCGACAAATGGCCGTTTACCGACGCTTGTTTCGGCATTCCGATTGGTTACCGATTCAAGCGCGTGTCGGATCACGCCATTTTCCCAAACGGTTTATGCCTGCTGAAACTAATGGTACCATTTTTGTTGGTATTTTTCCCTTTCAAGCCCCTGTATGGCCATTTTGTTTGCCCGAACATACTCGAACATCACCGAGGTGCCACATCTAAATGCAAACAAATTGTGTGCACTGACACACTAGAGGGCGCTAGTGAAAATACCATGGGTATTCATAAAATGTATTATTCCCTATGTGCAGGTGCCCATGACAATTGTTGCAATAGCATTTGGTAGACTGGGTATATATGCTACAAAATTTTTTTTTTTTTGGGGTTTGCTGTAGTTGGATTTTTCTTTATTTCTTTTAAGTACGTTATTTCTTTTACTTAAATTTATTGAGCTTTTAATTGTGGTAATTTAGTTTCCGATCTTATTTTGTACATTCATTAATTTTTTGGTATATTTTAGTTTTTTTTTACTTCTGGTTTGCGCTGGAAGTTATTGTTGCGTCCTCGACCTGGCCTGACGGGTTAGGAACAGCGCCCGGAACTGCCATGAGCTATTCGGTGTCATTCAGGCCAGGTAAGATACCACGGGCACAGATAACTTATCATATAGATGTTCATCTTGGCACCAAAAACCGGCAGCAGTTTCTTGAAGCTTGAAAAAGAGATTTATTTTCAAAGCTCGATTGCAACACATACACAAACATTTTCTAAAATGCAAGAAGTAGCGCAGCTCTATTTATAGAATTTTTGTTATGATAACTAGCTTACTGCTGGTTGTTGTACAACAAATCAAAACCGGTTTTGTACTTTACCTGAAGTACTTTTGATATTGTGGCACTTCTTTGCAAGCTTTTTATTTTATGTTCTAGGAGAGAATGAACATCTATTTGGGTTGATGTACAACAAATCAAAGGTGGTTTTGTACCTTTGACATTCTTTTGATCTTGTGTCACTTCAGTTCAAGCATTTCATTTGGTTTTAATAGAGAAACAGAACTATTTTGTATCTCAATTAATTGTTGCGCCATATTTACTAATCAAGTCCGACAGAGCACTAAGGGGTATTTGATCCAAAAATATGGCCAAAAGTCCAATTTTTAAAAAGTATTCTTTCATAAGTATTATTGGTTAGAAATAATAGTAATGAAAAATTTCTTCCAACCTGCATCAAAAAATTTCTATTTTTTGCATTAGGATTTAAGATAATTCTGGTTTTCTTGCATTTTGTTGAATTTTCACTACAATTCAAAGAAAATTCATTAGCTGCGTTCCTTTCGCCTTAATATAATTGCGATAACAAATTTTCTCAAAGGAATGGCAAGAAAAACAACTCGTAGAGGGCATTACCGTAGCAGTAAAAATTAAATTCAAACAAGCAATCATGATACAATAGCTGTTAGGAGCCATGAGAACGTGTGTCGTTCAAAACTATTGTGAACTGTTATGGTAGCGATACCTTAGTGAACGATGTTTTTTTCTGAATGTGTTTTACTCTAAACGTCAGAAAAATTGTAAATAATTTAATTTAATTATTAATATTATGCAATTATATAAAAAGTTTAAGTGCATTTGTTGGCTCCGCTGAATGCGTCCAATGTGTGTGAAACACGTGGTTTGTTTTGTTTTCGTTTGTTTAACATTCGATGGTCGCAGCTCGTGAGAAAATAGGTAGCTGTCATGGCTACCTTATAGTCATTGTATCAAACAAACAAAATATTCAAAAAATGAAATGACAGCTCAGAGAAATATACAGGTGCGACACCTGTGTTTGAAATTTTTTAAAGGCTGTATCACAATTTTATATGGATAGCAAAAATAATCCAATTTTTCATAGGATTATTATTTTTGTTTTTGCTTTGCATGTAAAAAAAATAATCTGGATTATTTTGAAGCGAATGGAACGCAGCTATTATCTCTAATGCAATCCTTACTTGCAAGATGTCGTTAGAAAGGTTTTGAGTACTTCGGTGATTCCTAGTCAGAATTGCTTAAACTGATATATATTGAAAATAAAATATTAGTTATAAAATAAACACCTACTAAAAAATATTGCAAGCAACTAAAAAAAAGAACTATGCAGTTATTTGAATTTTAAAAAGTTTTTGTATAGAACCAAAATAAAAAAATATCAAAAATATGCATCCAAAACAGCAGTATCATTAATCCGATTACAAACATTTACAATTTTTTGATGCATATTAAGATTTTTTCCTGCCTATAATTTCTGACAGTTTTACAACTATTACACCAGTCAATATTTTTTAAAACAAACCATTTTTAGATGTTATTTCAAACCACACCATACTCCAAATATTTTGGGAATCATCATAATATAGACCAAGGATTATTTTGATTACTGTTTTTTAAGTACCGTTCTTTAAAATTTGTACTTTTTTCTATGGTAAAACCATTTTGGATGGGAGGTAGAGGCGTAGTTTTTATCCGATTTGGCTCATTTCTTTTTCTTCCATTTTGACCAAATTTTAATGTTGAACGTAAAAACAGTGTTTTTATTTCATAAGTAAAAGTGACTAAATTTCAACCTCAAATATCTCGAAATTTTGATCTGTTTGGGAAAACTAAGTATTTATTTATTTATTTATTTATTTATTTCTATTTTAACTATCAACAATCGTTTAACAGTTTGAGTAATAACATATAAATTATAAAAAAAATATGATATAAAACTAATAAAATGTAAACATAATTATATTAAAGAATATTACACTTTTATAAATTAATTTTAAACAATTCTTAATAAATTTTGTTTAAAAGTTTGTCTATTCAGAGTGAGATCTATTTGAGCACTTATGGAATTGAACGCTAAGCACATATTATTAATAGGATCATTACGGCCATAGTTTGTCCTATGATACGGAATGTAAAAAAAATCTCTTTGCCTAAAATATCTCTCAGGCGCATATATTCTTAAAAGAGCGAGGAGTGGCGCGCAGTCTATATGTGACATAATTATATCGCGAACAAAAATAACAAGAAAAAATTTACGTCTGGAGGCTAAGGTATTAAGACCGAGAAGAGCACACCTATTTACGTACGTTGGCATAAAATTCCAATTTAATTTAAACATTATGTAACGAGTGAAACGTTTTTGTATTTTTTCCAATCGCAAAGAATCTACCTCGTAATATGGATCCCAGATCACACATCCATATTCCAAGATAGACCTTACTAAAGATAAAAATAACGTTCTAAGGGTATATGGATCCTTAAATTCCTTCGAATTACGCCTCAAAAACCCATAATTGCATTAGCCTTAGTAATTATGCAATCGTAATGGTTGGAAAAAGAAATTTTTCTATCAAATAGAATTCCCAGGTCAGATGTAGACTCGACACGTGAAAGACTACTATTTGCGATTGAGTAATTAAAAAAATTTGGTTCTTTTTTCATATAAAAAGACATATTGTTGCATTTGGCAACATTTAAATAAAGTCTATTAACTGAACACCATTTAATCATATTGTTTAAATCATTTTGAAGAAGTCGATGGTCGGAAGTTGAAGAAACCGAATTAAACAGTTTAACATCATCAGCATACATCAAACAGTTAGTATGCTGTAAAAAGTTTGGGAGATCGTTGATGAACAAGACAAACAATAGAGGTCCAAGGTGGCTTCCTTGGGGCACACCAGAATGGTTAGTAATAGATTTTGAGTAGCAGTTACCAATACGAACAACTTGATATCTATCAGAAAGGTAATTCCTCAGCCAGGATAACAAAGAGGAATGAAACCCCATTAGGGAAAGTTTTTTAACCATAATGGAGTGCTGAACTCTATCAAAGGCTTTGGCGAAATCAGTAAAAATTACGTCAATTTGATTGCCTTTTTCCATTTCAGTTTTAATGAGAGAACAGTGTTAGGTTTGTAGAAGTAGATTTACCACTGACAAAACCGTGTTGGAATTCAGAGATACAGTTTTTAATTCTAGCATAAATGTGTTTTTTGACAATTGATTCAAATAATTTAGGGAGCAAGGGCAATTTTGATATCGGTCGATAGTTCGCTATATTTTGCCTAGAGCCAGACTTATGGATAGGGACTATAATGGATTCTTTCCAAATATTCAAAAGCTGCCCTGTCTTTAAAGATAAATTAAATAAAAGCGCTAATGGCTGGGCTAGCACAGCTGCGCAGTTTTTTAGAAATATTGGGGGAATATTATCAGGACCAGTTCCTTTATTAATGTCTAGAGTGAGCAAATCTTGTAAGACATCATCATCAGAAAGAACTAATGAACCCATATCAATAATAGGGTTGTCATTATAATAAAAAGGGCAGTTCACGTCATCTCCGTCGTCTAATAAAAAATTCGATTGAAAATAATCAGCAAAAAGATTTGTGACGTCTGAAGTGCTACTTGCAGTTTTTTCGTTAAAAAACATATTTTTAGGGAAACCCTTCGTGTTCTTTTTTTTATTTAAAAAATTCCAAAAGTTCTTCGGATTTTCTCTAATATCAGACTCCAGCTTATTAAGGTGAGATTTGTAGAGCGATTCTTTAAGAGATGCGTATTCACTACGCGCCTGTAAATAGTTTTGACGAAAAGATATATTTATTTTACTTTTTTTGAACAATTTGTAACAATATGCTACTAAATTCTACGACTAAAAAATAAATACGACCTTACAGTGTAATCGCTACCAAGCCAAAACCTTATATTGCTTGAATGGACTTGTTCAAACAATAAATGCAATCCTTGCAATGTCACCAGATTTGTTATTTAAAATACAATGACTGGTTTAATGTATGAACTATTAAATGTTATCAAGATCCTATTGAAAACTTATTCGGTAAAATTCGACACAAAAAAAAGTTAACCCAAATTACAGAATTATATCTGTGCAAATTATGTATTCCTCTGATTATGCCAACTGTGAACAGGATTTCGACTATTTAGTTGCAATTGACTGGAAAGTGGTTGTTGGCAGCAATCAAGATGATCAACCCCAGCAAAAATCTCAGCAAAACCTTCATGAAATCGAATCTCAACAAAACAAACCAATAGAAGGATATGAAAATAAGGATGATGCTTGAGTTACATAATTCTTTAAATATGCAAGAAGTACCATTATACAATAATGCAGCAACATACTTTGCAGGATATGTAGTCCACAAAGTTTGGAAAAAAAGTCAAAAAACTGTTAAAAGTGCACTGAATCCATAGAGCATATCGGAGCAGAAGAATGTTCAAGATGGTTGTTGAACGAATTGCTTGTTCAATTGTTGTTATGAAGAATGTTCAGAATGGCTCGTGCATTTTAAAAACTTTTCTGAATTTTCAGATTTTGGTTCCCTACATCGGCCAACCAATTATTTTTATTATATTATAAAAAAATTAATAAAAATTTCTTTATCCTTTAATTTCTTTATACAAAATTAAATAAAAATACTTTGATTTTTCTTATAAAAATTATGAAAATTTTTTTGTCATAAATTTAAACAATGAAAAAATACTTTTTATTAAAAAAATTCTATATTTTCATATAAAAAAGTCGAACTCGTTCGTAAACGAACACGAGATCTAGGATCCATACAGAATTATGCAAAAAGTCTTAGAAGTTTTTCATATATATGCGAAAATGGAAAATTTTATAAAAAAACTTGGAATTTTTTCATATAAAAATTATTAAAAAATTTTTTATTTAAATTGACGAATTTTTAGCAGCAAACAATGAAAAAATATTTTTATTCGGTTAGGTTAGGTTAAACCGGATGCCTTCGTGAAGGCTCTCATAGACCAATTCAGTGGTACCGGTAGCGAACAAAAGGAACCTTTGTGTTTAATTAAAGTCTTTAAAGATTTGCTTTGAATTCGCAAACCTTAGGAGGGATTCCAGAGATACTTTGGTTACATCTTTAAGCGACGGGAATGTCGATGAGCCTAGGTATTTTAGTCTCGATCTAAGTAGGGCGGGGCATGTACATAGTAGGTGCTCCAGGGTCTACACTGTGCCCGGTTCCTTGCTATTTAATACTTTTATTAAAAAAGTTATATATTTTCACATAAAAGCTCGACTCGTAAACAAGCTCAAAACAAACACTTTTCGGATCCATACAAAATTATGCAAAAAGACTTGGAATTTTTCCATATAAATTACTTCAAGGAAAATTTTATAAAAAGACTTAGAAATTTTTCATATAAAAGTTATGAAATTTTTTTTTTATTTAAATTGGATTATTTTTAGCAACTAACAATACAGAGTTGTTGTTTTTTACCTTCTTAAAAACTTACTTGATCTAAAGCTCGCAATTAAAATTCATGTAATAATTTAATATGTCTCAAATAAGTTCACTGGCTATAGCGGAACACGGCCAGATAAGTTTAATTAATGTCAAATTAATTAATTAATCTATTAATTGATCGATTTAGGTCAAAGTCGTGAGTAATTGAACATTTGGTTGTGAAAATAGTCACATTTCAGTTAAAACACTAGCTTCTAGCGAAGCAAAAAACTCGTTTTATTTCTATGGTGCATTTCGACAATTTGTCAAACACCAATGAATATTGAAATAAATAAAGAAGCAACTAGAACAGATGGCAACCTTGGTAGAGTTGATGGCGGTGATCTATAAATAGCCTACTGCTTTGAAATGTCATATGATTAGCAGCCATACAATTCAAAAGAATGAATTCCAAAATCTGCGCAGTCATATACTAATTTAAACAGTTAAAACATCACAGCTTAATCACTCAAAGACTACTGAAGAGGAAAATGTAGCAATTTCCGAAACAAACTTTCGAGTCAGCTAATAGATTGACTCTATACTATTGAAGTTGTTGTTGTTGTTTTCTTCTTAAAAACTTACTTGATCTAAAGCTCGTAATTTAATTCATGTTATAATTTAATAAATCATTAAACTAGGTTAAAAAATATTTAAAATATCCCAAAAACCAACAAATTTAATTTTCACCACTGCAACTTGTGAATTATCTTCTTTTCACCATTCCAAAAAGCACAATATATCCAAAATCAAATCAGAAACCAATTCATGAAGTAGTAAACCAAGCAGTGAAAATTAAGTTCGTTGGTTTTTGGTGTATGTTTATCCGAAGAATCGGAGAGAATTCTTTGTATATTAAAGCCTTGAATTAATGAGAGATCTTTTGTATTGAAAAAATCTTTATTTAGATCTAGTAGGATAAGGTCATGTGAAAGTCAGCCCTGAACCCGTCTATATTTTTTTAATTATTACATTATCGCTTATGTGAAAAAGTATAATTATAATATAATTGATCTTTGGTGTAACTTCAACGACTTAACGGCTGATTCGCAAATTGTGAAAAAATTACAAGAATCATCATCTGGAGGCTTGGATGACCTTCCAACAACATCATCCTCATTGTATTAAGCTCGATGAAAAGGCGTTGGTAATTTTTAAGCAAAATCAGTCTGACATAGACAGATACTCTTACGAGTTTCCTGTCTCGGAAATGAAAAATAGGAAGTAATCTTTTCAGAAGAATTGGTTTAGCGAGAACCGATGGCTCGTGTATTCAGAAGATTAAGTTGGAGCGTTTTTCTCAGTATGTGTTTTCTTTGGTAAGCAGGTTGGAGGTAGAGTTGACTGGAAATTGGGTAGCTAGTTACAAAGCCGTTCATAAATTAGAAAGATGCCAAAGAAGTATCTTCACGAGTTAAACAAATACCACAAAAATGAAACTATTTTCGTAGATCAGTTTTTAAAATTATATACATATCATGACGTCAAAAAAATGTACTCCCAACATAAACAATTAGTTTAGGATCAGAGCGAAACTTGTGCCTCTTATTCAATCAATAACACTTTGCGGTAGATAAATAAGTAAATGAGGATAAATAAACTTAGAATAAATAAACTTTTATTAAATCTTTTAACTTCGATTGTTGAAATCGGTTAAGAAATTTGAAAAGAACTTAGACTTCAGAAATCCCTAGAGAAAATTTAAAACTAAATTTTTTTTGCTAGAGTAAACCAACCCCTTATGAAATACCTATCTACGGCGTTGACTGTAGGTAAATTTTCAATTTTTGAAAAGACCAAAAAAAAAAGCCGAGATACGTAAACTTAAATTTTTGGTAGTATAATTTAGTGGCATACACAGTTTTTCCAAATCAGAGTTTATAACCAAACAGTGTAATCGTTACCAAGACAAAAACCTTATATTGCTTGAATGGACTTCTTTTTTTTTATTCGCCCGGAGGTATGAATCTTCCAAAGATACGTATACCCGACCTATACGCATGCACGATTTACATTCTAGATCCTGCCTGGATCAGCCGGGACAGACAGAATGCACCTACGTACTAAAACATACCTCCTATTGGCAATTAGGATTTTTCACTCAGCACATTAATTGGCTTTTCAGCGGAATTTAAAAATTTAATATATATCAAACGCGTATTTAAATATATTTATTCTACACTCAAAGAAATATTCCTGGTAAAATTGATACATAACTTTTGTTAATCCCTAACAAAACCAAATTGTCCAATCAATTCAATTTTATCAATAATGATTTACTTTTTCGTCAATTTAAAAGAAACTTTATCTATTTGATTCAAAAAAACAACAAATTCAATGCGTTGATTTGAAGAAATTGTTTTAATAGCTTGAAACATAAGTTTGTTAACTTAATTTAAGCTAATTCACGCTGACAGACTCGTCAATCCATCGGAACAAAATTTCATCATTTTAATAAATAATTTTAACAAACTACTTTCTTGGTTTGATAGAAAGATTTGTTATACTGAAGAAATAGTTAATGTTATTGATAATTGATTGAGTCAAGTGGACTAAATTCCTATTTTATAATGATAAAATTGATTATCAATTTCAAAACCTTCAATCATGACAACAAAAAGAGAGGCTTGGAATTTCGGTGGCGTCATTTCCTTTTTAAAATCAAGTACAGTATTAAGTTATTTCATTTGCGCAAACAAAGCTAAAATTTGTTAGGCAGCAAAATTTATTCACCAGCAAGATATGTAGGTAAAAAACATGAAAAAACTTAAAAAATGTTTTGCAAATTTATAAGTGCAGTGCCGCAAATGGTAGAGATAAAATTCGCGAAACTTGGAAAATTCAGTGCTATTTTTGGAATAATTATACTTTAGGGCCCAGACCTGAATATTTATTTTCTTATTTTTATTAAATTTATTTATTAAAAATTGTAGCTCTCGTTTGGTTTGGGAGATAAAATTAGCAAAAGTTTGAAAATTCAGTACAAATTTTTAAGTGAGTTGAAGCTAATTTCCCCTTTTACTTTTTAATAGCGGCGAGTCTAAATGCTGTCTATCCAAAAAACGAGTGACAATTTTTGTTTTCATATTTAGGCTTAGGACGCCCAAGTACATTTCATAAAAATAAGAAAAGAAATATTCGGGTCCAGGGCCCTAAAGTAAAATTATGATACTTTTATAATAATGTAAACAGCGCTAATAACGAATAACATGGATAATATCAACCTTTGTGAATTCCATAATTATATCTATAAGTAATATGTTTATTTTATTTTATTCTATAAGTAATATGTTTATATGTTTTTTATATATAAAATGTAATATTTATATTATAATATAAAATGTAACAAAATCTTTTTATCAGAACAACAAAACATTTTAATATTATTGATAAAAATTATGTTTTCAACAGAAAAGTCTTTTTCTATTCAACAAACCATTTGTTCATGTTGAAATATTCTGTATTCATATTGACAGATTGTTTTATCAAATCAACAATTTAACCGTGATATTCGTGATAAAGGCTTATATCAAATTGAAGAATCCATTTATCAAATCAACAAAATTAAATTTTGTCAATATGATGTGAACTTATCACCTAAAATCCAATTAACAAAAGTTTTTGTTGACCGTATATTGACAAAATATTTATCAACTATACCTAGAAATTAGTCAATATGAACATATATTTCTTTGAGTGTATATAAATAAGCAACATCGAATTAAATTATAGTGATTACGAATTTAAGGCACTCGAAACACAATCCTGATTTTAAAAACAATCCAAAACACTATACTCATTTTAACTGGTTTGCGGCCATTGTCCAACCCAAGGACCTACGTGGAAATGAGATAAATCTCATATCCGCCAATTCAAAATCTCAATTAGTTGGATACGCATTTGGGCCAACGCAGGCATAAACTTGTGTGGAAAAGAGATATACTCTGGCACACCAATCCAGGTGATAGTGTGAGTTCAGTCTAATTTCAAATCAGGAAACCACGTGAGCACGTAAATCACAATTCAATTTAAAATTAAAATATTAAATAATTAAAAAGTATGTATTAAAAACGATTTATATTTGATGGTGCTTACTTTATGTGCTTACTTTACTTACTTTATGGTGCTTAAAACATAATATCGAGACAAAAAGGAGAAACAGAACAATCTCAATTACCGATATTACATTGTTATAAAACTGCGTTAGGTATAATAGGATGAAGTTAAATTGATTTAATTATTTAAATTTAATATAATTTTCCGTTTTAAGACGTCTACCGAATCAGAAAATTAATCATGTTGAAGCTATCATTGAAATCCCTGCACATACATCGTAAAGGTTCATGAAGAGCGAAATTAGAATTGCACTGACTCAACTTGAAAAACAGAAAATGTCTAGTTCCTCTCCTTGGGGTGTTAAAATTAAGAGCTGAGATGAGATATTAATTTAAAAACTGTTTTTGAACGGATTCTACTTGTTCAAACAATAAATGCAATCCTTGAAATGTCACCAGATTTGTTTTTTTTAATACTATGACTGGTTTTATATATGAACTATCAAATGTTATCAAGATCCTATTGAGAACTTATTTGGTAAAATTTGACACAAAAAACGAAACCCTTCCATATATGAGTTAACCCAAATTAAAGAATTGTATCTGTGCAAATTGTGTATTCCTCTGATTATGCCAACTGTGAAAAGGACTCCGACTATTAAGTTGCAATTGACTGGAAAGCGGCTGTTGGCAGCAATCAAGATTATCAGCCACAGCAAAAATCTCAGCAAAACCTTCATGAAATCGAATCTCAACAAAACATACCAATAAAAGGTTATGTAAATAAGGATGATGCTTGAGTTACATAATTCTTTAAATATGCAAGACGTACCATTATACAATAATGCAGCAACATACTTTGCAGGATATGTCCACAAAGTTTGGAAAAATCTAAAAAACAGTAAAAAGTGCACTGAAGGCATCGAGCATTTTGGAGTAGAAGAATGTTCAAGCTCAGAATGGCTCTTGCTTTTTAAAAACTTTTCTAAATTTTCAGATTTTGGTTCCCTACATCGGTCAGCCAATTCTTTTTATAATAATATTATAAGAAAATTAATAAAAATATATAATGATATATTCATGAGTGAGCCATTTGTAAGATAAATAAAAGAAAAAATGATTGCAAAAGCCGAAAATTATTTAAACATATGGTTAAATGTCGATGAGAAGTGTATTGAACACAAAAAAAGAAAATTATAATTGATTTCGTCTTGCTCGTTTTATTTTGTTCAGTAGTCAAGTGACAAAATTCGTACGGCAAGCGATTTGCAAAATGGCAAGCTTGATATTAAAAGCAGTTAATGCAAAAAAACAGAATGAAACCACTAAAAAAATAGAACAAACTAAAAAAAAACCAAAACAAAACTAAAAGCCATTAAAAAAATTATGTCTCTGGTAGGATTTGAACTCACTACTTAAGACTCCAAAAGACAAGAATAAAAACTAAAGCCTCAGCCAACTGAGCCATTCACACTGCTGTGATTCGTTGCAAAACTGCTTCTAAACTCAGTTCTCAATCAACTCTCGTTCTGAACAGATTGTTTGATAACTTGGTTGCAAAAATTTTTTAAGTTATTCCAGTGTTTTTGAATATTAAAGTCTAATTTTTGTGTAAACTTGTGCTTTTTGGGACATTTGAGGACGTTTTTCAGTCAGGTTTTTATAATTTTTGTTTACTTTTCCATTTAATTCTATCAAAGAAGAAAAATAAAATTTGTTTCTGACAAATTTTTCATAAGCTGTGGAAGCTAAGTTTTTGAGTTTTGTTTTTACATTCATATTCGCTTGTTTCTGTTGTTTTTCTTCTTCGTTTGATTATTTGTCTCATTCTTACATTAGTAGAGTAGAGGGGGGTAATGTCGTGCACTAAACTTTAAAGAGCTCGTAAAGCCGTACATGACAAGCGAATACAACGAGTAAGCATCCGATCGAAAGATAATTTGGTTGGTAACATTTATGTGTAACAATATTCGTGTAGCATGAAATCGTGTTAGTAGAAATTAAAAAAAAAAATGTGCACTCAAAATGTGTGGGGTAATGTCGTGCATTGTATTGTAAAAGTATCAGAATGTGTGAAAAACGATATGTAGTAGTTCGATTCAAGAAGATATAGCATTATTGTTTATTTATTTATTATTGTTAATTATAAGGCAATATACACAAGTCTGAAATATGATCAAAAAATACAATTTTATGAAAAGAAAAGTGAAAATAGGCAATTTGCTATATGAAACACGGAAAGAAAAACAATATTTTTTCAAAAAGTGCTTGACATTGAGAAAAAATTTTGGAAAATTTTATTTTGATTGTAGCGTTTTGTTATGGCTTCACGACTCCGTTGGTACACTAGGGCGACCGCGTTTCCTTCCCTTTTCTTTTCTGTATAGTGCACGACATTGCCCCACATCAAATGCACGACATTGCTCCAAAGGTTGTTTTCAAGGTTGACTTCGACAAATCGGTAAAGAACAAAAATTTTTCGGTCACAATACATCTTTTTTTTCGGCGGAAAATTTGCTTTAAGAAAACACTTACCTGGTATATTTTAATGCGAGACAAATAATTTTTCTGATCCGATAAAAAAACACTTTCATCGTCCCGAGAACGTGCGATTTTTAAAAAACGTCGCACATATTGCCCTTACACATAGATATTGCTAGTATTGTATGCATGAGCTCTGTAGGTCAGTAGGCCCATACCTTACCAACGGCTGGTATATCATTCAATTTTTTATGCTAAAAAAAGCCAGTGCACGACATTACCCCCTGCACGACATTACCCCCTCTAGTTGTACATCAATTGCATTTTAAATTTTTGCTACATACTTTTGTTAATCGCAGTATACTTTTAGGAACTTTTAGTACAGGATGGTTACAACGCTAATTTTTCTTTTTTTTTTTTTCTTATTAAAAAAATTTGTTAAAATTTTTGCTTGTCAATTAAGTGCAGTGCTTTTTTGCCTTATTTTCGTCATTTTATCTTGCATTATTTTAATATGATTTGTGCTAAGCCTGCCTGCTCTGTAAGGGGTGAAACTGAGCGGTTTCTATCATGCTGGTTATGTGATAATGCTGTTCATACCAAATGTGCAGGCGTGACTGGTCGAGTTGCGGATTGTATTGAGAAAGGTAAAGGGTTGCGTTGGTCTTGCGAGAAATGTAGATTGGCTGACATCAACTTCTACAAGCTTTTCAAGCAGACAAAGCAAGGCTTCTCGGAAATTAGTAAGGAACTTTCTTCGCTTTCTGCAAAATTTTATAAATACCAGTCTCTTTTCGACGATTTTAAATATATTGAAGATTCAATTCCTTCACCCAAAAGGAAAAAAAACACATGTCTTTGAGTAGTAAGGGGTCGTCCATAAACTACGTCACCGATTTTCCGGTTTTTTTACCTCGCACCCTCCCCTTGCGTTACTTTTCGTAGTGCTTTTCAAAACCCCTCCCCCCCCATAAAGTAACGTGACATATGAAATTAATTCATTCGAATGATTATATATTTTGACTAGCTCTGACAATTTTCACTATTATTAGTGACTAGTATGACTTGATACATTAAAGGAACAATTGGAAAAAATCAATAATTAATATCATCTGTAAAAGCTATTCCATCTGCGATCCAAGATTCGATGCTCTTAACCACTGGGATAGAAGAAGCTGGTAGCTTTGTTGAGGATTCTATGTCGACCCATTCAGGTGAATCCTCATTTCTAACGCAAAGAAATTCACCTGGTCTTTGACAGAGTACCCTAAAAGGCTGCACCCGAGCTGCACCAAGTTCTGTGTTTTTGTGTAAATGCTTTCTGAAAATTGATTTATTTAAACAATATTTTTTATTCCGATTTATTGTAAACAATATAATACAAACTTATGGCAATTCATAGAAGTTTTAAAAACGAAATACAAGCCGCAGGTAGGTATCAAATGTCATACGGTATCTCCTTTGATCAAGAACATTCAGGCCTTAACGTCAAAGCCTGTCGCAAAAGCAAAGACCCAAATTTTTCAGACGTATGCTGAGATAGTGAAGGAATACCAAAAGGTATTCCAAAAGGAATACCAAAAGGTGTCGAGGGAAAAGGTGGTGGAAGAAATCGTTGAAACAAAAGTTAACCATCAATTTAGGCGATCAAACATAAACATGAAAGGTTAAAAATTTTTGAAATGATTGTGTTATTAATTAGAGGTTTTTCGTCGATTTTTTTAATTTTTGGTAACGTTACAATATCTAAACACCTCCCCCCTAGCGTAACTTATCGTAGTGCATTTCAAAAACCCTCCCCCCTTAATTGGTAACGTAGTTTATGGACGACCCCTAAGCAAAAAACGAATTCAACTCCAACTCTACATTCTTCTGTACATGACATTGCTGATGACATGGACATTTGTGGTATAACAGCCCCTCCACCTATTTTAACTCTTACTTCGAATACAGCAAACATATCGATTTCCGCTCCTTTGCCAGTGCTGTCACCTCCACCTTCATTGCCAGTCATGTCTTATGCCCAAACTGTTTCTCTTTCACCAACTTTGGTCGATTCCCAGGTTGTTCCTCTTACTTCTCAGGTTTCTGTTCCACCTAAGCCAATAATTGCAATTCCACCAACTAAATCAGTCTTTGTTTCTCGCTTAGCTGCGGATACAATAGAGGTTGATATAGATTTTTTCATTAAATCAAAGTATCTTGCATCTTTCGGTTCATAAATTCAAATATTCAAATGAAAGATCGATTACTTCTTTTAGATTAACAGTTTCTGAAAATTTATTTAATTCTATAGTTGATGTAAACTTTTGGCCGCCAAACACAATTGTACGCGAATTTGAATTTAAAAGCAATCCAAGACCAGTAAATGTTGCACATTTTCCGCGTCCCCGAAATAGCCCTGAATCTCACCCAAAAAACGATTGATAAACCGCAAGTCTAAATTAGAGCTTGTGTACTAAAATGTCAGGGGTCTTCAAACTTTCCGATATTTTCATAGACAGTTTTGATTTCGAATATAACATTATAATTTTTACAGAGACTTGGCTTCGCTCTAATATCTTAAATTCTGAAATAATGTGCAAAAAATATAACATTTTTCGTAAAGATCGTCATGATAAGATCGGTGGTGGTGTTTTGATAACTGTTCAAACCTCGCTTGTATCTGAAGAATTGACAATTCTTGACACCAGTGACATTAAGTTCATTTGTGTTGCAGTTAAATTAAATAATAGTATTTTTTATGTTACATGCTCTTACATTCCTCCTAAATGTGACTTAAAAATTTATTTAAAACATTTACACGCCATCGAAAAAGTTCATAATTTGTTAAAAAATAAAAAAGTTCTTATTGTGCTGGGTGATTTTAACCTACCTTTTGTGACTTGGAGATCGTGTGACGATTCTTCATTTCTTACTCTTGTTTCCAAAAGTAATTGGATAAATGATGTCTTAGATAAGCTATTTGATCTGTGTCTTTAACAAGTCAATGATATTTTAAATATAAACCACAGAACCCTAGACCTTGTATTTGTAGATAGATGCACTACTGTTAATCTCCATTGTTTGAATCCCGTATGTCTCCCAGAAGATGTACATCATCTAATTCTTGAAATAATAGTTTTACTCCCCCACGAAAAAGAAGATAAAGTAACTGTTGATGCGCAAAATAAAAAAACTTTATAATTTTAAGAAAACGGACAATGTAAAACTTAATTTCTTACTTTAGCAGACTGGTTGGTCTCCAATTTTAACTAGTGGAACATTATATTCATATTATGACGTCAAATCTTCTGTACAGTTTTTCAATGATACTCTGCAAAGGTGTTTCTTATTGTCCGTCCCAAAAAAAGGTGTTGCTCCAATCCTTTAAATCCCAAACTTTAATCCAAAACTTTTATATAGTTTTGTTAACTCAAAACGTAAAGCCTCCAGCTTTGCACCCCTTATGAAACTCAATCAGGAAGAATTATCTTGTGACAATGAAATTTCTAACATGTTTGCAAACTTCTTTAAATCAACTTACTCCGATATACCCTTTAAACTCAAATGTCAACTCAAACCGCTTAGAGTTAACTACGCGTGTTATAAATGGTTTTACTTTGGGACTGCAGCCTGATGTTATTTATACGGACTTTAGCAAAGCCTTCGACAGTGTTAATCATAATCTTCTTTTGAAAAAACTCCACCTTATTGGGTTTCCTGTCACATTATTAAATTGGATAAATTCGTATTTATCTAGATGTACTCAAAAGGTTTTATATAAGAATTCTCTTTCAAAAAGTATTTCGGTCACTTCTGGCGTTCCTCAGGGCAGTCATCTTGGACCGGTTTTGTTTTTACTATTCATTAATGATCTTCCTTCGGTAATAAAACACTGTAACGTCTTAATGTACGCTGACGACGTGAAACTTTTTCTTTGTTACAAATCACCCGAAGAACGACATCTTTTACAATCTGATCTAAATAGACTTGTGGACTGGTGTAGCTTAAATATATTAAATCTTAACTTAAAAAAATGTAAGCAAATGACATTCTCCCGTAGATCTGATAATAACATAAATTACACTATAAATAACACTAACTTAGAAATAGTTTCCAGTTTTCTCGATCTTGGTGTTATTATGGATTCAAAATTTCGCTTCAATCTCCACGTTAATATGATGATAAATAAGGCAAGAGGAGTCCTTGGTTTCATTAAAGATGGGCTTAAGAATTCAGTGATCCCTTTACTACTAAATTATTATATACCTCTCTCGTAAGGCCAATTCTAGAATATGCATCAGTTATATGGAACCCACAATATAATGTCTACATCGATGCGATAGAATCCGTTCAAAAACATTTTTACTTTTTGCTTTACGTCATAGTCGTTGGAACCCCAATATTATTCTTCCATCGTATGAAATACGCCTTAAGATTATTTTACTACTTTCCCTAAGAATCAGAAGAATGATGCTTAATGTCATGTTTCTGTATAAATTACTTCGTGGCGAGATTTCAACATCCCAAGGAGAGGAACTAGACATTTTCTGTTTTTCAAGTTGAGTCAGTGCAGTTCTAATTACGCTCTTCATGAACCTTTACGATGCATGTGCAGTGATTTCAATGATAACTTCAACATGATTAATTTTTCTGATTCGGTAGACGTCTTAAAACGGAAAATTATATTACATTTAAATAATTAAATCAATTTAACTTCAACCTATTATACCTAACGCAGTTTTATAACAATGTAATATTGGTAATTGAGATTGTTCTGTTTCTCCTTTTTGTCTCATTATTATGTTTTATAAAGTAAGCACCATCAAATATGAATCGCTTTTCAAAACTTGTTTTTAATTATTGAATATTTTCATTTTAAATCGAATTGTGATTTATGTGCTCACGTGGCTTCCTGATTTGGAATTAGACTGAACTCACACTATCACCTGGATTGGTTTGCCAGAGTATATATCTTTCCCACACAAGTTTATGCCTGCGTTGGCCCAAATGCATATCCAACTAATTGGGATTTTGATTTGGCGGATATGAGATTTATCTCATTTCCACGTAGGTCTTTGGGTTGGACAATGGCCGCAAACCAGTTAAAATGAGTACAGTGTTTTGGATTTTTTTTAAAATCAGGATTGTTTTTCGAGTACCTTAAATTGATAATCACTTTAATATAATTCGATGTTGCTTATTTATATAGAATTAAATATACTTAAGTACGCGTTTGATATATATTAAATTTTTAAATTCCGCTGAAAAGCCAATTAATGTGCTTAGTGGAAAATCCTAATTGCCAATAGGGGGTTTGTTTAGTACGTAGGTGCTTTCTGGGTGTCCCGGCTGATCCGGGAAGGATCTTGAATGTAAATCGTGCATGCGAATAGGTCGGGTATACGTATCTTTGGAAGATTCATACCTCCGGGCGAATCAAAAAAAAAACTGCAGGCAATATGTGTGTACATGAAAGTGTCTCATGTGCTTGTGTTAGTGACATTGGAGGCAAGAGCTTTAGCTTCAGAGGAAAGAGCTTTAACATTGGAGGCAAAATTTTAAAAAGATTTTTTGACCAATTTGTTGTTCTTGGATGTTCATCTATATGATACGTTATCTGTGCCAAGGGACTCGTAACATTAGATACATAATACATATGATTTATTTGAATTTTGATGTGTTTTTTCATGATGAAATGATTTGTTCTTGTACGGAAAGTTGTTAACTCAAGCATATTTACCTTAGTTTTTTTTTTTTATTCTTTTTGCATAATTTCTTATATCACCATTACAATAAATAACTGTTCTTAAGGCAACTTTGTAGCTGTAGTATTTATATGAATGAATAAGATTTTCTAGCCAGCGAAAAAAATTTTAAATTTTTAGTTGATCAGTTTTGGACAATGGAATAGCAAAAAGCAATTTTTGTTAATAAATGTTATATATTATATATAAAATAACAAATTTATAATATGTAATATAGTATTAGGTTAGGTTAGGTTAAACCATATGCCTTCGTGAAGGCTCACATAGACCAATTCAGGTCCTTAGTGGTACTGGTAGCGAACAAAAGGAACCTTTGTGTTTGTTTAAAAGTCTTTAAAGATTTGCGTTGAATTCGCAAACCTTAGGAGGGACTCTAGAGACACCCTGGCTACATCTTCAAGCGACGGGAATGTCGATGAGCCTAGGGATTTTAGTCTCGATCTAAGTAGGGCGGGGCATGTGCATAGTAGGTGCTCCAAGGTCTCCACTGTGCCCGGTTCCTTGCACTTCCTGCAGTTGTCATCCGTGGTGATGCCAAGCTTCCTCGCGTGGGCTGCCGTCATGCAGTGACCAGTGAGCATGCCCATCTACGATTCACTGCTAGTGTGGCTCTTCTTTCGAGGTTCCTGTACAACTCTTGTAGCGGAGTAAGTACATGTTCTGCGAGTTCTGATTCCAGCCCGGCGCCTTCCTTTGCTAAACCATCTGAAATCTCGTTTCCCTCAATGCCCTGGTGGCTAGGAACCCAGTAGATGCGCACTCTCTTCGTAGCACATAGTGCATCTAGTTCATCCCTGCCAGCCAAGACACTTTTGGACTTGATGCTAGCGGAGCGCATGGATTTGATCGCCACTTGACTGTCAACGAAAATGTTGATGTTAGAGTGTTGTGTGTCCATGCTGAGGGCTATCTCAGCAGCCTTCCTTATGGCAAATATTTCCGCCTGGAAGATACTGCAGTGGTTCGGCAGTTTATATGGCTGCCTTTTATTAGGCTCTGCGTAATACATCGCCGCACCTACCACCGTAGGCATTTTGGAGCCGTCGGTAAATATGTTGACCGCCTGCTGTGCTTGTTCTATACCTTTGCACCAGTCATTTGGTCCCAGAAGAGTTCGTGCTTTGGAATTGACTATCGTGCGAGGCACCATGTAGTCCGTGCTAATAGGTAGATCCTCTCCGATTGTACAATGTCCAAAATTTTGAATGTGCATGTTACCCGCCGCCGTAAGGCGTTGTGCCGTTTTTCCGGCTATTAGTTTTGCGTGTATGTCCAGGGGGTCCATACTTTGAATGGTTTCAAGCGCTTTAGTTGGAGTTGACTTCAGTGCCCCCGTGATGCATAGCGCTGCCTGCCGCTGAGTTTTCTCCAAGTGCCTGAGGAATGTTGATTTGTTCACAGCCGGCCACCACACAATAATCCCATATAGTAGAATAGGACGCACTACCGTTACATATATCCAGTGCATCAGAAAGGGTGAGTACTGCCTAGCATCTTCTTGGATGTGTATAGCGCAATTGTGGATTTCTTCACCCTTTCTTCCACGTTGGTTTTCATGACAGGTTGCTGTCCAGGACGACTCCTAGATATTTTGTGTGAGTTTTCGGTATGAGACGTATATGCCCGTAAAAGCCCTTGTGGTGGAGGGCTTTTTCTAGGGCTATTTCTACGAAAATAGTGCCATTTCAACCGATTTCCCTTTCGTGTATGCGTGCTGGTGTGTTGATAACTGGATTGAATTGTTTCTTAGGTGCAAGTCAATCAGTTTCTCGAGCGTTTTGAGTACAAAGGAGGTCAGACTTATTAGCCTGTAGTCTCTCGGACAGGGATGGCTGCTCTTACCTGCCTTCGGTAAGAATACAACCCTCGCTGTCCTCCAAGCCATAGATACATAGTTTAGCCTGATGCATCCGTTAAATATATTCTTCAGCCATGGGACGACTCGCGATTCAGCCGTTTGCAACAAGCACCTCGAGGGATTCCTGACTGCTCTCCGTCCACTGGCCATTGTCTTTGCGTAGCTGGCTCTGAATGGAGGGCTGCTTTGAGAGTAGCTTCCTGAGCCTTGCTGTGTCCGTAGTTTTTTCTATGTTTGAGCAGAAGTTCTTCCACGGGTGTCTTTTTGCTCTGCGTACGTTTGTTTTAAAAAGTTTGAGTCTACACTTGTATTCCCCCCCAAATTTCCTCTTGGTCAGCTATTTTAGCTAGTTTAAAGAAATCTTTTAGGTCGCGTCTTTGCTCTGTAAGATTCGGACTCCACCATGCTGGTCTGATCTAACGCTTTGTTCGCGTGGGTTTACAAGAGGCATGATAGGCCTTGAGAAGATGAGCCGAGAGAATCTTCAGGGACCTTTCAATGCCCTCTTCTTTGTTTAGTAGCTGGTAATTTGGTCTCAATGATGCTTCTGAAGCGGTTCCAGTAAGTGTTTCTGGGGCTTCTAAAAATCTTTTGAGCTGGAGTGTAGTTAAAGCTTATACTAAAGCTAATATAATTGTGGTCCGAGAAGGAGGGCTGTGCTAGCACCCTCCAATTTGTGACCAGAGTGTTGTTGTCGGAGGATATTGTTAGGTCTAACACGTTCGACGAGGTGGGGCCTACATACGTGGGTTCCTCGCCGCTGTTAGCTATACTGAGTTTGTATTGTAGAATAAAATTAAGTAGGGACTCACCTCGATCGTTGATGTCTGGGCTGCCCCATACTGGGTGGTGTGCATTGGCATCTGCTCCGATGACAACTGCTTGGTTCTTCCTGCCGGCGATTGCTGTCATTCTTTGTAGCTCGTCTGGTGGTGCGTCGACGTCATGCGCCATGTAGCATGAGGCGACCAGGATCGGCTCGTCCGCGTCGCCCTCTAGCACCACGACGGTGAGATCGTCAGTGCTGTAATGAGACATTAGATAAGTATAGATGCCTTTCCTTATAAGGATGGCTGTTCTTGTTCTACTTACTGTTGTTGCGAAAAACGTATTGAAGTTTTGTGACTTTAGGCCAGATCCTGCGTTGCCCGAGGCAATCCACGGTTCCTGTACTAAAGCCACATCGTAGCCTCCTTCCTCCAATACGAGAAGGAGTTCTGCGCTGGCGGTTTTGCTTTTATGCAGGTTTATTTGAAGGACCTTCAACTCCATTAAGCTGAAGGTTCCTTTACGGGGTCAACTTTTGTGAGTGTGCCTCCGTCACCCGCATCTTCCAGACTAAGTCCTTGGGCAGCGTCGGTCACGGCTTCTGGGCCGAGGTCTTTTTCCACCTCTCCGGACTCTAGTGTGTTGCTGTTGTTTTACTTGGGGTGGCGCTTTTTGAGGCACAGATAAACACTACCAACGCCCCACGAAATCTTCCCGTAACGCGCGTAGAGGATAACCTCTGCCTCCTTGTTGATTTGGAGGATGTAGTGCTGCCCCCCGCTACTATCAGGTAGTGGATCAGCAACCTTCAACACCCTCCAATCAGCTGTTGGCACGTCCGGATTTTGCTTCTGTAGAAGCTTCAGTGCGGACTCCTGCGGCACTACTCTTGGGAAGAGTACCTTCGCTTTTGGCAGGGACGGGATACTAGTCCTGTCCACTACTTCCAGTTGGGCACCCTCCCATAGGCCTTGGAGTGTCGGGGTTACTGCTTTCACCCAGTGCAGAGTTGGTTCGTCGTTGCACTTTAGGATCTTAACCCCATTGAGCCAGCCCACTCCATCGAATGTGGGCATGGGAGCGTCAGGTTGGGCATCCAACCTCACGAACATAACCTCGAGAAGCTTAATCTCTACGGATTTCCATCTCTCAAGGGTCATTTTGCCTTGGGGATCACTCCGGTCGATCAGTGCTACGATCAGGTGTCGTTTAGTCACGTCACTGGCCTTGGTTCTTACCTCCTGTTTAGGCTGCGGGATTGTGTTTGTGGTCGGTTTCTGCTTCTATCGTTTGCTTGCTGGAGCTCCGATTTTCGCACTTTCCACCGATCTTTGGCGTTTTTGAGCAGCCTGCTCTTCTACTTTGTTCGCGAAGTCGTAAGTGCAAAGCTTGGTCTGCTCGCGAAGTGTATGCGACCCTCTTCCACCTTTAGCTTAGCCCAGGCGAGCGACTCCTTCTCTTTGGAAGAGAGATCAATCTTGCCTGACAGCCGGCTGCAGATTTTAAGGGCCGCTTTGTATTTGACCTTGGCCTTCAACCCCTCCTTTGACTTGGTTTTGGGCCCTTCCTTGCGAGAGGAGCTGGAACCCGCTGACTTATCCGGAGAGAGGAGAAGCCTGTCCTCAACTGAGTTTGCGCTATCGTGGTCCGAGTCTGCATCGACTATGGCACCCCTGCGCAGTAGTTTAGATGTTTTGGCAGTAGTTGTCTTTATGCCCGGGCCTGCTCCCGCCCCGGTGTCATTTTCGGCAGTAGCTTTGCAACCGCTATGGCCTGCTCCAACTATAGGGGAGGTGTGACTGCTGGCGGCACGCAATGAAGATTGCTCCTCACTGTGTCCATCGGCGGCCGCTGGTGTTTTTTGTTTGTTTTGTTTGTTTGATTCTTCCATATAAATCCCACGAGTGTAGGACAAAGAAAGGTCCACCCCCACAGAGTTCCCTGTGCGCGGGTAAGGCTGGATAGTACCGGAGTGCGCCTGGTATCCGGTACGCTCCGTTTGAGACTGGACTATTTTTAATGGGCCTCCAGCCTAGCAAATCCTCGGCACGGGTCGCATAACACCTTGATTCGGCCCATGGGAGGGACTAGGTGTGGGATAGGAAAGGTGAGATATGGGATGAATAGGAAAGGTATGGGGAGTGAAAAGGGGATAAAGGGTATGAGTGAATAGCTACTAGTGCATCGCCAGGATGCAGCGACCTGCATGAACTAGGACCCCTGTCAGAAGCTTGCGCTTCCGTCATTTCAGCCCACTGCATCCTAGCGACCTAAGCCCCCACACCAGCGTCAAGGTTGCTATTCCAGTGAGGGCAATAAATATAGTATTAAATAATTTATAATATAGATTCCATATATAAAATTATTAATATAGTAATTTGCTACCCAAGTAACAATTTTAGCCATATATTCATTCTTGCAGAGCTTATAGTGCTATCTTATATAGCAGCAAGCTTCAACTATAGCTTTAGTCGCGCTACTAAAGCTCTTGCAGAGAATATATAAGGCTACTTTCTTGAGTTTAAAAGCAGTATTTTTGCTTCATATGGAGAGAGGAAGTAGCTTTCAACTTTTAAAAGAGTTCCTGTCAAACCAAAATAAGAGCTCTTGCAAAGTTTATTTTTCTTATTCGTTTAAGTATGTATGTGTTAAAAATAAACTCAAAACATATATAAAATTTGACAAGTGTCATGCAATTAGATTGACACTTAGATTAGGTGATTAGAATGACAAATAAATTAAAGAAATAATAAAGTGATTATTATATCAGACTCATGTTCGTGTATTCGTTGTATGCTGCGAATTTCGGTGCGCTTTTGAATTTATCGGAAACGTGAATGTAGTACTTCGAAAAACTACAACGGGCTTAACAAATAATTAAAATTAAGAAGTGTTAATTATTTAAAAATAGTTGGAAAATTTTTAACATTCTTTAAAATCAACTAAAAATGATTTAAGTACTTTATTCTTAAATATATGTATCATAGAAATCATCAATTTCGTTTTGAATATTATTGTAAACACTAATATTTAGCTTGCTTCAACTCCGAAGATTTTCTATTTTTTATAAGATCGCCATTTTTTTCAAAGAAGCTCTTTATCAGATTTTTTTAATCACTTGTTATTCCCAAAAAATTTATTGCATTAATTTACAGTATTTTACATCTATTCGCTTTAAAAATTCAATACAAAAATACACATTAAAGCAAATATTATACTCAATCTACGAGTTTTAAAACAGCTGTATAGTAATTTTTATTACTTTAAAAGATCCTTTACAGAGCAAGTAGTAAATTTTAGAGTTCTGCTCTTTTGCAGATTTGATAAAATCCTTTACAGAGCTGTATAAAGTATTAAAGCTCAAAATGGTAAAAAAATCATATTTGGAGCATTTTCTTTAAAATTAAAAGCAACTAGCAGCAAACAAAGCTGCTGTAAAGCTTTAACCGCATATTATACAGCTATAGAACACTTTTAGGACTCACTCGCACCTAGTTGCTCCAACAATGTTACTTGGGTATTGCATTGTCCAAATCTGATCAACAAAAAATTTCAAATTTTTTTTTCGCTGGCTAGAAAATCTTATATATACATATATATAGATACATTAATGTATCATATGAAAGGTTAAATTGTGAGCTTTAAAAATAAAACATAATTTTATTTTCTTGCAAATCTTCTTGCAAATCTTCTTGCAAACATACCAATCTTTTAGATTTATTATATAATGGCATAAAAATTTATGTATTTTTTAAGATTTTTTAGCAAAAAAAACAAAAAATCGATAACTCGATAGCTAGTTGGGTAACTGATTTTTTGTTTCGTAAAATATTTTTTGTTGATCTCTACCAGAAAGCGCTATCAAATCGCGGCGCCCCGGAAATCGTTATCGTGCCTACCAATGTATGTGACACACGCTCTACTTAATTTTTTTTTTTTGTTTGACATTCGATGGTCGCAGCTCGTGAGACAATATGTAGTTGTCATTATACCATCCACACGAGTAACCTAAAGCAACAATGTGGATTAGCTATAGGCATCCCATAAATATGTTTAAGTCATCATTTCAGCCTTTAAAAATTTCCTTAATGTGGTAAATTTTTTAACATCTGCATCAATATTGCTAATTTAACGCAGAAAATTTCTTTTGTACAGCTAATGAGAATTAATAATATTGCCTTTAAAAATGTCTGGCTATGACGAAAAAACGCTTTCAAATTCTCTACTCGACAATCCCTTCGCTGTAAGTGTCAAGACCTTATGAACTAATAAATTGTTTACATTTAAAACTGATTTTAAAAGTTATTGATTACATAGGACCCAGCCATAACTGGAATGACAAGATCTTCTACCAACGTTCAACAGTCGCTTGAAGACTATAATCCTTTTGAGGAAGAACAGCCAAAGCCGAGGCATCAGATTAATTTAAGTAATGCTGCTATTGTCCAGCCTGTGTCACAAAACATTCCATCAGTTCAAGATCCTTCCATCCAACCTGTATTGTCTACAACTAGGAGCGTTCTAATAACAACGGATGAGCTCCAGGTAATGCTCTACATATTGAACTTTGTACAATTACATGGTAGTTTTTGGATTAAAAAATTGGCATAAGTGCAGTTTACAGCCCACGCGTAAATAATGCCAAAATAAAATGTCTGTCTCGAATGGTTTAGGAAATAAAATTCGCCAAAGTTCTATAATTCAGTGGAAAGTTTGTGTGGAAGCTTCTCTAACCTGCAACATTATACTTAAATTTAACACGAAAACCACTGCTTAAAATTACCGCGAAAAATACAAGAACTTAAACCCTCTTAGATCACAGTTCTTTATTTTGGTACATTTTAAGAGAATTTTTCGAAACTAAAAATCGCGGCGATTTTTAACAATAACAATTTTTCGCCTGCGGCGCTTTCTTTATCCACCATTTATTTAACAGTTCCTAAATATTTAAAAAATTCTTATTAAAATAATATTTTATGGCTTTTATAACTTACTCTGTACATGTCGTAAAAATTTCTCAAAACTTAATCGTTCATGTAACTATTTAACTTACTTCGTAAATCTCTTCAACCACTTGAGATGCGACTTTTTTTGCATATTTGTATTAAGGGGCTCTAAATATACAATTTTACCTGTCTAATGTATTCTTAGAACTTCACTTATGCCTGAAAAGTAAAGATTTTTGTATATGGAAAAAGCCACTTTTTTCAAACTTTCACGATTTTTATCTCCTAAACCACTTGAGACCGACCCTTTTTTTGCATATTTGGGTTAAGGGGCTCTAAATACACATTTTGAAAAAAACAAAAACCAAAAAGGGGCGTGGGCTGTAAAGTGCAATTATTCCAAAAAATTAGCATAAGTGCAGTTTACAGCCCACGCATAAATAATTAGTTTCTTGTTTTCAACGTATTTGTCTCCTTAGTCCAAAAGTGCAAAAATTAAATGTCGGTCTCGAATAACTTAGAATCAGAAATCTGCAAACGATAGTGGTATTCACGATGTGTTGTATTTGTGATTAGTTTTTATAAAATATCCAATATATAAAAGTTATTGTGAACGAACCTTTGATAAAGTGTAGTATTTTTAAAATCAGCTAATGTTTTTGTGTATTTTCGTTTAGAAATATAAATGGAAATCATAATTTTACTGCAGCAAATATAGAAAAATTTAAACAAAACACTACATGATAATAATTTTTATTAAATAATCTTACAATGCAGCCAGTAGCTTTGAGTAAAAATGTTTTTGGGAATAAACATTATACATTTTGTTTTTGTAATTTCACAAAAGTTAATACAAATATCAAATTTAAATATTTGTCTTGTTTTTGCACTTGATGTTAGTGGCGTGATAAACAACCATTTTATTAGTTCATTACATCAAAAATTAAGTAAGCATAAGAGCAACAATATGATTCAAAGTTCTAATGTCTGACTTTAAAAAAGTTTAAATACTTTAAAGCCTTTGTATCGTTTAGCGTAATACAATCAGCCCTGTCATTAATAATTTTTCACGCGTAATCGGAAAAGGGAGTTTTCATTTTTAAGGCAAAGCTCAAGAACATTTTGGAAATTTTAAATGCAAATTCGTTCATCAACGGTTTATCAACAAATTTGCATTAAAAATTCCCAAAATGGTCTTGAAATTTATCATAAAAATTAAAACTCCCTTTTCCGATTTCACGTGAAAAATTATTCATGATAGAGCTGAATATATAGTTGTTGAAATATAAACTAAATCAATCGCTTTTTAAACGAAATTGCAAAAGTTTTTTTAATCTTTTACTAAAAGTTTTAATCCGAAAATGCATTCTGCATTTTATGAAGAGCACAGGTTCGGGAAGTTCGTTTGGTGAACACAATTCAGCGAGTTTTTTTCTGTACTCCTTGCACACTAAATGTTCCTACCATTGGCTTGATTAAAGACGGCCTCCAAATCTTTTATTTTTTCCATAAATGCAGCTGATGGCTTTTTCAGCCTTCCCTGTGAGACTGCATCCACCCATATAAAGGAGCAGTCTTTACTTTGAAAATTTTAAAAATGTAGCCTTTTTATAATGTAGCCTGCAACGTACTCTAAGGCGTCCTCGTGCAGTTCGTCAATTTCGTCACCTTTTAATGTTCATATGTAGACATCTGGGTAAAAGTAAAGTAAAGACTCAACGCGTTGAGCTAGAAAGTGACAGTTCGAAGAATTTGATTACTTAGAAATAAAGGAAAAAATAACGCAAAAGTAAGTGAAACAAAGCAAAGAAAACAAAAATTTAATTAATAAATAATAATTATTGAAGAAATGAGGGAACATTTTACCTTTAGCTAAAATGGACATTTTAATTTTTTTTTTTTTTTAATTAAAGCAAATAGTGAAAAATTAGAGGTCGCTCTCAATACGTTTAAAATTTATAGGAGTCCAAAGTTAGGAAAAATATCCTTAAAAACATGCTGTAATCAATTTTCCTAGAAAAGTAAGCATTATGGGTATCAAAAGAAAGGTAATACGAGCAACTATTCAACGAGGTATCAAACATTCAAAAATCCATGCATAACTTTTTAAGATATAACTTATTTTATACTTTAATGTTTTCGTTTTGTAGTGTTAAAAACAATATTCAGTACAAGGGCAAAACACTATTAAGCTGGAAGTCCAAATTATATAAAAAAAAGGAATTCTTGCATTTTAAGTAACTAAGGTATAACTAGTTACATATACGGTGTAACATATATGATGGAGGAATATTTTCGAAGTAAGTGAAATAGCTTGTCGAAATGCACCATAGAAATGAAACGAGTTTTTTGCTTCGCCAGAAGCTAGTGTTCTAACTGAAAGGTGGCTATTTTCACAACCAAATGTTCAATTACACATTACTTTGACCGAAATCGCTCAATTATTAGATTATTTAATAAATTTGACATTAATTAAACTTATTTGGCCGTGTTCTGCCATAGTTAGGTAATTACTTTTAATGATCTATTGAATTATAACATGAATTAAATATGCAAGCTTTAGATCAAGTAGGTTTTTAAGAAGGCAACAACAACTCTGTATAGAGTCAATCACTTTCTTAGTCAATCACTTACTTAGTTAAAATTCAATAGATCATTAAAACTAATAAACTTACTATGGCGGAGCACGGCCAAATAAGTTTAATTAATGTCAAATTAATTAAATAATCTAATAATTGATCGATTTCGGCCAAAGTCATGTGTAATTGAACATTTGGTGTGAAAATAGCCACCTTTAAGTCTGGCGAAGCAAAAAACTCGTTTCATTTCTATGGTGCATTTCGACAAACTGTCGAACACCAATGAATATTGAAATAAATAAAGAAGCAACTTGAACAGATGGCAACCTTGGTAGATTTGATGGCGGTGATCTATAATAGCCTACTGCTTTGAAATGTCATATGATTAGCAGCCATACAATTCAAAAGAATGAATTCCAAAATCTGCGCAGTCATATACTAGTTTAAACAGTGAGTTGATCACAGGTTAATCACTCAAAGACTACTGAAGAGGAAAATGTAGCGATTTCCGAAACAGACTTGACTAAACAGCTAAGTGATTGACTCTATACAGAGTTGTTGTTGTTGCCTTCTTAAAAACTTACTTGATCGAATGCTCGCAATTTTAATTCATGTTATAATTGAATAGATCATTAAAACTAATTAACGTTTTTATTTATATTAAAAAGTTATCAATAACAATATATGTCACATACATAATTTTGTAAGTTCGTGTCTTTAAAAATTTTTTAAAAAAATAATTATTAAAATTTTTCAATATTCTCAATGTCACTTTATGTTAATTCTAATATGTATTAATTCAGTGTTCTTTGTTTTTGTTTTAGAACACATTTAATAAAAAAATCTCTTAAAAATGTTGGAAAATAGCCAACGAAACGTCGGGAAAAATTATTTATTATCATTATTATTTATTTTACTAGTTGATAAATAACTATTACATTTATAGCATTATTTTCAGTTATTATTCATACTAACAAATTCAGTGTATATTTAATTTTATAAAATCTACTATAAGCCTTTTAAATTGATGAATGTTATGCTCATGTTTTATAATATCCGGAAGCGTATTGAATAACTTTAAGCCATTATACATTATCGAGTTCTGCGTACTACTTTTGTTGAATCTCATAAGTCTGAAGTCATTTGCTCTTCTTAAGATGTACGGTTGTATGTCTCTGACATAAACAAGCTCATCTTGTAGGAACTCTGGAAACACTCTAAAGCAAAGACGTTGTTTAACATTTAACCACATTAACATTTGTAACATATTGGACGTAGGGGTGTAGATATTGCACTTAATTATTACTCGCATTGCTTTATTTTGCAGTATTTGTAGTCTTTTCTTAATATTGTTATTGCACATGTATAAAATAGTTGCACAGTAGTCAAAATGTGGCAGTAAGATTGTATTGAAAATCATTACTGCATTTTGGAAGTTTAACCTGTTTCTAATTCTGCTTAAAAAGCCCATTTTTTATTTCTTTTGTTGCATATGTAATCTGCATGCTCATTAAAATTTAATTGTTTGTCTATTATCACACCCAAGTATTTTATTGAATTAACTTCACTTATATTTTCACTGCCGATTTGCAAAAGAAAGCTTTCATTCGAATTTAAATTATATATTTTGTTTTGTTCATATTTAACTTTAGTTTATTCATACAAAGCCACCTCTCTAAATTTCGTAAGTCTTCTTTCAATTTGTTCTGTATATCACATAAGTTTTTGCAGTTTATATATGATGATATATAATGTGTCATCCGCATAACGCAATAACGCAATATTGCACCATTTTAAGACAGTGCTGATTTCGTTAATGTAGAGAAGAAAGAGATCCACCCTTAGTGTTGTGCCCTGTGGTACTCCGATATTGACAGCTTTTTCTTGAAAAGTAATATCCATAATTTTTGTGCTCTGAGTTCTTCTACTTAAATATGATTCAAACCATCTCTTTTCGACGCCCCTTATTCCATAGCTTTCCAATTTCTGTAAGGATTTCACGGTTAATAGTTTCAAATGCCCTTTTGAAATCGAGAAAAATCGCAACAATCTTGTCACCATCATCAATCTTCTTTTTCCATTCGTGAATTGTCCATATCAAAGCCGTTTCACAAGAGTGCCCAGTTCTAAATCCTGACTGCTGCTTTATTATAATGTTGTGTTCTTGTATAAACTTAACGAATTGCTTACTTTTTTGATGACTTTTTCAGTAACTTTTTCTAAAATTGTCAACATATTTATTGATCTGAAATCCACTGCAGCTTTTGGGTTCTGAACTTTATGTACAGGAATTACTATCGACTTTTTTAAACTTGACGGGAACACACCTTCAATCATAGATTTATTTATTATATGGAGAGTATCATCTCCCACAATTTAAAAATTTTCCAGCAATATTTTTGAACTGAGACCCAATAAATCTTTTTTTTTTATTCATTCGTCTAAGAACTTCTTTTAAGTCTAAATGTTATTGTTTCAAAACGAAAATTGCTTTCAATTGGACGAATGTTTGACAAATACTGCACATTTACAATTGATCTATTTAATTTAACGACACTTTCAACAAAAAATTAATTTAAAAAATTAACTATTGCACTCGGGTCCTTTTCTATTGCACCATTTACATTTAAACTATAAATATATTTACGATCATCGCCTAAAACTAAGCTTTTGATTGCACGCCAGAGACCTTTTTGATCACCACTTTTAGAAGCTACTTTATATTGCACATATTTATTTTTGGCATTGTTAATTTGTTGCTTGTAATTATTTCTAGCTAGCTTATATGTTATCCAGTCACCAGAGTTATTTGTTATCACAGCTTTATTGAAGGAATTAATTTTAATTAAGTTTAGGTTTTCTAGGACGTTGTTATACCATGGTGCAGAATTTTTTATTTACAGCCCTGTATACCGTCATAATCTCAAATAAATTTTTAATTTTTTTTTTCCAAAAATTCCGTATGGATGTCAATATTCGAACTACGTTCAATACGCTCACTATTATTCCACAGCCTCACAAAGGCAGCTCTGCTATATTTGCAAATTTTAACATAATATGTTTCGTTCTGAGGTTTACTACAACTATTGACTAGAATACTTATTGTCTCGTGATCTGATATTTTGTTGTTATCTATTTGGGTCTTAACAAACTTACAATTTGTTATCACATATTCTATTAAAATCTGTGTATTATTTGTGATTCTATTTAGTTCGCGCACTATTTGTTTGAATGCTCTATCGTTTATAATAACCAGTTATAATAACATTGTCCGAGCTTTTGAGCTTCATGTCAATCCAGTTTTCTAGGTGATTTAGAAATAAACAAGCAGAACAACTTGGCGACCTATACACTAATACGAATACGACTGGAGCACGATTGAACCACACTTTAACCGCGACTAACCACATAACAAAGTCTACAGAAAAAACATCGAGCTTTTCATATTGTATTGCACTTTTAATATAGATTATTGCACCCCCATTCATAAAAATATGAATTAAAACTGTGTTTTTAATTGCATATAAACCTACGATCAAAAAGACTTTAAAATAATATTAAAAATGTTTTGAAAATTGGAATTGATCTAACCTAAACTTAGTTAGGAAGTGAAGTTTGATACGGAAAACAAAGAAAAAGTTGTCATTTCTGTGAAAAAAATTTAAATATGTTGACGAAAAATATTTGCTTGCACAAATGGAGGTAATAAATTAAATAATAAATTAAATTACATTGTATTTAATTTCATTTTGTACTAATTACAGAATATAAGTGAAATTTATTTACTACAGGGTCCGCCATCTAACGTTTTTTTTTTCAACTAGTGCTCATTTCGTGAATGGTAACACTTAACTCATGTCTGATTTGACAGATAATTAGTTTTATCCTTCCGCAGATATCAATACAACGCTGGGAAATATTGCGACATTACTTTGAAAATCATGGTAATGTTGCAGAATGTGTGCGAAAATTGCGTATGGATTTTGGAAGAAGAGAAGCACCGTCAGCTCCGTATGTTCGTTATCTTGTGAAAAAAGTGAAAGAAACTGGCATTCTCATCGATAAACCAAAGCGTGAAAAGCCAAAAAGAGTGCGTACACCCGAGAATATTGCTGCTGTGGCAGAAAGTGTGCGTGAAGCGCCATCAACATCAATTCACCGTCGTTCTCAACAATTGAACATTTCGGAGACATCATTGAGACGAATTTTGCATAAAGACCTTGGTATGACACCATACAAAGTCCAATTGGTTCAGGAGTTGAAGCCAACTGACCACCCAATGCGTTTTTTTCAAAAAAAAAAAAAAAAAGTTATATGGCGGACCCTTTAGATGCCAAACCCTTTTTGACAACATTTGACATAATCCGCCGCTTTTATTTAGGGCTGACAATTCAGCGTTAACGCCAAGCGGCTAGCAACGCGCCACTCGACGCTCTTGTTTAAGAGGAGGTTTCACAGTTAGGTGTCAACCCTCTATAGAAGATAATACTTTTACGTATTATGCACACTTAATGGTTTACCCTTTTACGAAATCACAAGTTTCCATAATACGTAAAATGTTATTATCACGAAGATAATCACGAAGAAAAATCATGAGTTTTTCAGGCTAATTTTTACAACTTTGGACCCCTATAACTTCTAAACGACTTCAAAGCTACCTGAAATTTTTCCGGATTTAGACTTAGAAGGTCTTAATACATATCATTAAAAAAAATGTAAAATTTGAGTTTTAACTATTCTTCAATTGTTCCGTATTTTTTAATAGATTTATGAAGTTATATTTGATAAAAAGAAAAGTATTCTTTGTTTACAGTATGAACTCACATGGCATAACAAACTGAGCCAGAATGCTCTGATTAAACGGATTCACATGATTATGATTAAGAAAGCAACTTATTTATTTAACAATATTACATTAATGTTAGGTATGTTAACGTAAAAGGGCAAATTAAGTTCCTCGCTCTTAGAAAATTTGATCTCAATTTTTAAGTTTTCGCGAAATTTATCTCCTAAACCAATCGATAGTGACAATTTTTGTTTGCATATTTACGCTTAGTAAGTCTAAATACATTTAATAAAAACAAGTAAAAAAAATATAAAAGGTGAACTTCGCTTCTAAGCACTTAAAAATTTGCACAGAAATTTTAAGTTTCCGCGAATTTTATCTCCTAAACCAATCGAGAGCGACAATTTTTGTTTGCATATTTAGGCTAAGGAGGCCAAAATACATTTTATAAAAATAAGAAAAAATATTCGGGCCCGGGCCCTAAAGTAAAATTATGCCCAAAATGGAAACATCTCTTGTCAAAAACAGCTGTTAGTGAATCAAAGCTAAAATTGAAGAAAGTGTCAAAAACAAACATTACAAAAATTCAATGATCGAATTCAACAGAGTCAACAGTTGGCACAATTAATTAACACAAAGAAAGAAGAAAATTTGAGTGTACACCCTTGCAATTAAATTATTTACGTCATTTACTTACGTCATACTTTTACATCATTTAATAATTAAATTAAATTATTTACATAATTTAATAATCAAATTAAATAATTTACAACTTTTTTGGCGTTTAGAGTAACAACACATTCAAAGAAAAACATCCCTCACTAAGGTATCGCTACCATAACAGGGGCCCTAACTCTGTAATGCGATTTGATAAGTAAATTAGGTTCGAAAAAAATCACGCCATGTATTTACGTGGTTTTTTGACAAATTTTTGATTAAGGGTGTTATGGAAAACGACAATTGTCAGAATCGGTTTTAAAATTGACACAGATTTCAATTTGGTGTCATATAAAGCGATTATCGATTTAGAAACTGGTTTAATTTTCGAAATTGGTTTTTATTTATTTAATTTCATCAAGCAGAGTACAAGCTCTTATAGACTACTATAATATTTACAATTAAAACTGGAACTTTAATAATGAATACAAATTATGAAGAATATATAATATATATAAATATTGTATAATAATAAATCACAAAACAAAAGTTAAATTCAATTTATGTTGCGAATGTTAGACAGCAAAAATCGTTTTTAAATGACTAAGATACACAGGTAGCAAGATAACGTGACTTGGCACATGAGAATATTATACAAGGAAATCTTAAATTTATCTTTAAAGCTATGTACAAATATATCAATTAAGTTAATGACCTTATTAACTTCTCTAATACAACGCGACAGGGGTTCATTTTGTGCATAGACAGTTCTATGAAAAGTTTCATAAAAATGGAAGTGACTATATGGAGGTCAAGCTTCTCCAATAGTTCCGAGCAATCTAAGTTGTGGTGAAGAATGTCTGAGAAAAATTATTGAGGAAGCCCTTCTTCCACAGTTTAGAGTGCTTAATCCAATCAAGGCACACCTTGTACTGTATGGAGAGTTGGTAGAGGTATTACATCTTTGTTGGTTGAACATAAATCGGGTGAATTTACGTTGAACTTTTTCGATAATTTGACTATTTGATACGTTCAGAATGCATATTCGTTGAAGGGTTCCAGATAATGGAGCAATATTCTAAGTCTGCGGACAGAGTAAACGCTGAAGCAGGCAGCCAGGTTTGCTTACTTGTCCCAGTGCAAGAAAGCTCGCTTAATACGATTTCATTTAAACCTGCTCGAAGTGTGAAGAGTGGAAGCAGGCAGCTCAGATCAGATCAGGTTGTTGCGAGATTTGTTTTTTTTTGTGTTGTTTTTTGTAATTTCTCAAGTGTCACCTTGCATCATCTAAACTTCAACTATTACATTTATTTCGCAAATCTGGCAACGCGAGTATAATTGTAATGCTCACTTTTATGATATTGGGTGTGGGGGTTAATTAATTTTAAAAGGAAAGCTGAAAAAGCGCAGCAATTGAATATAATTAAAAATAATATCTTTGTGAGTGGAACCAAATTAAATATCATTAACAATTCTACTCTGGCTTTATTTTTCTTGACATAATCAGAAGTGGGATGAGTAACTTAAACATTTTTATTATTATTATTATTATTATTAAACATGAAAAGGAGCGATCAATCGCAAATTTACAGGAAAAGGAGCACTAGTAACTGGGACCTTCGGCTCTCAGGTTAAGAAAATATCTTAAAAATATAAATGATAGTATAACTAAATGTGGTTTGATGAACATTTTACATAATAAAATCGGTTACAAATCCGCAGTTATAAAACATACATATTTTGGAAAGAATGAATTGTTTAGATTAGTTTTTTTAAATTCGATTTTAGCAAAAAATTGTTGATTTTTAAAATATTATTTGCTGAAGTAAATTTAAGAAGAGTTGAAGGAGTAACATCTTGAAACACACTATTTCTGACTACAGTCAATTGAGGGCAGTTGTCTAGTAGATGAATTACGGACAGCGTGTTGGCGTTACAGAACGGGCAATGTGGAGCGATGGAATCTTTTACAAGAATATGTTGGTGCGTGATGATGGTGTGTCCAATACGTAAACGTACAAAGGCTTGTAAGTCATTGCAGGAAGAAGATGGTGGGAAAAACACTTTGTTGCAACCGGAATTAAACACTTTGTAATGGTGATGAAAGTTTGTCCATTCGAGCTGTTTAGATAGGAACAATTGCTTAGTAATGAGACGGAATATATCTTTTTTATCAAGGATATTAAAAGACAAAATTGGTTCTTTTGCTGCCAGTTTTGCTCTACAGTCCGCTGCCTCATTGCCTTCTATTCCTATATGGCTAGGGACCCACATGATCTTCAGCGATTTTCTATTTTGTGCTAGTATACTGCGTATCATGTTCAGGAGCTGAGAGTTACAGTTGGTTTTCAGAAGGGCTTCAATTGTACTAAGACTGTCGGTACAGATGATAAACTTGTTCTTATTTCTGGTTGCAAATTGGGCTGCCTGTAATATTGCAGTGGCTTCTGCAGTGAATACCGCGCAAAACTGGTGCAGACGTCCGACAGATATGGTGTTGCCCAGATCATTTACAACTGCAAATGATGTACCTGAGTCAGATTTAGACCCATCCGTGTATAGAAAGTTCCAGTTTCTGGACTGAAGATTTGATCGAAATTCGTTAAAAAGTTGTCGAAAAATTATCGGCAGAGTGGTTTCCTTTGGGCGTCTTGTAAGTTGAAGCAGGAAGGAGGACTTGATAGATTCCCACGGTGGATGGACAATTGATTTTGATTTTAACTTCACTGTTGATATTGGGATGTCGAGTTTTGTAGCATATTCAATGCACCTGCTGATGGCTGATTTTTTCCTTAACGTTTTTTTCCTTATTAGCAGGGAATTTACAACTTTGTTTGTAAGGTTGTTTTCACTGCAGGTTAACTTGGGAATAAGCCTCAAAGTGTTGAATATTGATCTTTCTTGGATAGTTGGTAGACCCGATTCTGCTAGGACACATTTTGTAGGCGATGTAGGAAACGCTCGGATGCTACGCCTGGCAGCACAGTGGTAAGATGAGTGTAAAAGTTTTAAATTTGTTTTTGAACAGTGCCCGTAAATCGCAAATCCGTAATCAATTTTGGACAAGATAAGTGCCTTAGTAATATTAATAAGAGTTGCTATATGAATATGACAGTGCTTGGAAGAAAGATATTTAATTACATTAAGTCTACGAGCTAAGTTACTTTTAAGATATTTACAGTGATCTTTAAAAGTTAATTTTTTATCAAAATAAGTCCTAAGATCTTAAGATTAGCACAATTTTCAATAACAATATTATTAAATGATAAATTAATAGAAGTACAGTGTTTTTTGTTACAAATGTGAAAAGTTTTACACTTGCTATATGAAATACTAGCTCCTGACGTTTTTGACCAAGTGGAAATATCTGATAGAACTTCATTAAATTTGACATGTACATGTTCCAAATCCTTACATTTTGTAAATAAGAGCACGTCATCAGCGTAAATAACGTGGGATATGCATTTGTAATTAAGAAATATGTTATTTAATTCCTCAAAAGCTATTACAAATAAAATAACAGAAAGAGGCGAACCTTGCGGTATGCCATTGTAAAGGTTGTGTAATTCAGAAAATATGTGGTTTGCTTTTACACAAAATGTGCGGTTTGTTAAAAAAGCTTTGACGAAGTTATAAATTTTTATGCCAACTTTCCACTTCGATAATTGACGAAGCACGATATGGACTCCAATTCTGTCGAAGGCCTTTTCAAAATCTAGGCTTAGAACGGTAGTGTGGTTTTTTGTGGCAAGAGCCGTGACAGCATAGTTTTCGAAAAAAAGGAGGGCATCCATAGTGCTGTGCCCACGTTTGAAAGCTACTTGATGAGGACTGATGAAGTTGTTTGATTGTGCAAACCACATAATACGCTTGGCTATGATTTTTTCCATTATTTTACCTACACAAGGCAATAGCGATATCGGTCTATAACCGGATAGGACTGTAGCCGAATGATTAGGTTTTGGAATTGGGATAACGGTTGCATGTTTTAGGATTTGAGGATAAATACCTTTATCAAAGATTTTGTTGTAAAGGAGGATGAGCCTTTTTTTTAATGCTGGCGATAAATTTTTCAGCATTGGGTACGAAATTTTATCTTTTCCAGGTGTCTTGCCTGTCATAGACGAAATGGTCAGGTCAAATTCGAAAGAAGTGATAGGTTCTTCAATTTGTTTTGCAGATTTAGAGAGGGAGTGATCTACAATGCAAACGTTCAATGTTTGAAGTTTTTGAGAAATAAAAAGTGGATCAAAGTTGGAGTCATGGGAATATGAAGACCAGGAAGAAGCCAGAAAATTACTGATTTCCGCTGGGGAATAAATGGGACCGTTGCTTGTTTCTAACAGTTTAATTGTGGGTGGATTGTAATTGCCAGCAAGTAATTTAATTTTGCTCCAGATTTCTTTAGGGTTGGATGTTGGATTTATTGAATCTGTTAGTTTTTCTAGAGATCTCCTTTTGGCTTCTTTTGATTTCTTTTTAAAAAGCGCATTGGCTTTTTTGTATAACATAAGATTGGCTTCGGAACGACTTCTTTTAAAACTATACCATAAACGTTTCCTCTCTTCATTTAGGGAAGATAAGTCTGCGCTCCAATATGGCACAACGTGTTTAAGGGGTTTGTAGTGGGTTTGAGGTATAGACGCGTGTGCGGCAGACCGTATGATTTTCTGTATGGTTGCAGTTTCCTTATTAACATTATTGGATAGTGGGAAACTTAATAGGTACTCTTCAGATGATTTCTGAAAAGAAGACCAGTTTGCATTTTCAGTTTTAAACTTAGGGGTAGGTAAACAACTTTTGGAAAGTGGTGTAGACATTTTAGTTAAAAGTGGAAAATGATCGCTTCCGTATAAATAATTAATTGTTGAGCAGGAAAATTTTGGGGCAATGTTAGCTGAGCAAATTGAGAGATCAATGTGTGTAAATGTTTTATGAGAGGAAAAATGTGTTGGGGCGCCATCATTCAAAATAATTAAGTTTTCGGAAAGGATTAGGTCTTCGAGAATTCTCCCTCTTTGATTTGTGGTTTCAGAGCCCCAGAGGGTACTCCAGGCGTTGAAATCTCCTAGAAGAAGAAGGGGGTTAGAAAACATTGAAGTTATGTCTAGAATGTGTTTATGGTTAAAAGACTGTTGCGGTGGTATATAGAGAGAAATGATTGTGAAAGTAAAGCCCAGATTGATTTCAATGGCTATGGTAGCGATCGGGGATTGGATGGGAATTAATTTGTGCGATATGTCCTTTTTTATCAATACTGCAATGCCTTGCTTTTTAGAGATATTATGGCGCAAGTTGTGGAAATAACTATTGTATTGTTTTGGAACAGGTGCATGGGTGTTGTAGGGAAGGTGAGTTTCCTGAAGGGAGATAAAAGAAGGGGAGAACTGTTTAATTATGAGCTGCAAATCATTGTAGTTATTGAAGAAGCCTTTCATGTTCCATTGGAGAATATCAAATGTCATTGATTAAAGTAAATGAGGAAAAAGGTTAAAAAGAATCAGAAAGGTCGTCAATATCAAGGTTGTTCGAGTTATTTGGTGTTATGTAGTATTCGTTATTTTCAATCAAAGTTTGTGTGAGTTTGGCAATGGGAGAAACGTAAATTGATGAATTGGACATACAAACATCTGAGGTAGAAGATGAGGTGCATGGCAAAGGGACAGAGGTTTCAGTTATAACTTTACTATTTGTGTTGTTGTTGGATGAAACAGAATTACCGATACTTAACGTATCAGTGTTGTTATGCGAGGGTTGTGTTTTTGGTGGTAGTATTGAATTTGATTTGGGTGTGCTCATTGTTGGTTGAATTTTAGATGTTGGTTGAATTTTAGATGTTGGTTGATTATTAGAACTTTGTAAAAGAACTTCAGAGTAGGAGATGAGGTTTTGTGGAAGCTGTGTTTTATAGATTTGCCTGGCTTCACGAATTGAACACTTCTTCTGGGTTTTTATTTTTAAGATCTCTTTTTGCTGAACGAATTTTTTGCAATTGTTTGAGTTAGATGGGTGATTTTCTGTGCAGTTAGCGCATTGGATGCGAGTGCAATTATCTCCAGTGTGGGGAGGGAGGTTACAGTTTACACAGACTGGGCTGTTATTACAGCGTTTCATTGTATGCCCTAGTAGTTGGCAGGACTTGCAACGCATAGGGTTTGGAATGTATTCCCTTACTTGAGCTTGGTGCCAGGAGATCTGGATAGTCTTGGGAAGGTTATAGAGATCAAATGTTAGGAGTACCACTCCACTCGGTTGAGGTTTACTATCAACAATTCTGGTAAATTTATGAATACTCACAACACCTTGGGAGCTTAATTCATTCACGATCTCTTCATCAGAGACATTTTTGAGAAAGGGTGCGTATACTGTGCCTTTGACAAAATTTAAGTTTTCGTGAAATTTGCACTTAATCGGACATAACCCAACTAATTCCTTGGCAGAAATAAATTTGTCAGCAATGATTTTGTTTTTAACGAGCAACAGTAAGCTGCCGTCACGGAGTTCCGATATACTTTCAATATCTTTGCTTATGAGATAAAGCGATTTTTGCACCGCAAAGCATGAAAAATTAGATAATGGTTTGTCAGTGTTCACGGAAGAAACCACAACATATTTTGGGTTTGGAAGGGTAGTTATGGGGATCGGGAGTTCAGGAAAATCAGATAGGGGTTTTTGAGAACGTTTTTTTTTAGCACGGGGACTGACGGCAAGCGGAGCGAACCGATTGTCCCCGAAATTGGGAGCCCCAGAGGGCATATTAACACAATTTAATAAGTTCTAGTGTGTACAATATATGCAACACGTGGGAAAGTATGTAAAAATTAACAATGAACAACTGGTGTATAAACACACGTATAACGGTATAAGGCAAAAGCAAATAGGAAACTAGATCGCACTAAAGAAAAGCAACCGCACTCAAAGAGAGATAGTCGGAGACTGTTAAACATTTTTAATTTAACGCAATTAAGGGAAAAATGTCGCGAAATGAATTTAAAGACAAGCGGTGTAAAAGCTGAAGTTGTCGCGCGACTGCACGCTGCAGGTGTGTGTGTCGAGGAAATAAATGTGGAAGCTGATGCGTCCAGTGATCCTGGGCATGAATCCAGAGGGTACGAAACTCCTGAAAACGAGTGTATGGAGGAAAATGGTATGGGTGAAGACAATACTGCGCATGACGATGTTGGTGATCTACGACGAATGGTGGAAGACACTAACCATGCAGGTCCAGGCTCTCACAACCATATTGTCTCGAAATAATACACAAATGGATAGGACTAGCAACAAGCAGCAACCTCCGTTACCAGCTGACACTTTGACGCCGACATCAGCAGAGCTTGCTGCTGAAGCACAGAAACGCTACACGCAGTCGACCAGTTCACACACGAACGTGTGTGCCGCACAATCAACTTATGCTGCCGGTTCGCAGCACGAAAATTCAGTTTATGCTGCCGACCCGCAGCCGTTCAGCTTTAACTCAACTTACGCTGCCGTCCCGCAGCCGTTCAGCTTTAAATCAAATTATGCTGCCGTCTGGCAGCCGTTTACAGTTGCTTTTCAGCCAAACATCGTTAGGACAATAAATTCAAACGCAAATTCGTCGAAATGAACACGCGTGCTACGTTGTCAAGTGGGTGTATTCACACTTCGCCGCAGTAGACAAATGAAAATGCAAACTGACCAAGAAATGGTGAAATGTGTAGTGAAAACTTTTTGAGTCCAAACACTCATAACGTGCGCGACATCATGGCAATTTTGCCTGAATTCGATCCTTGTGCCGGTGACGTTACATCAACGCAGTTCGTTGAGCGCATTGAGCAACTAAAAAATGCACATTTTTGGGACGACAGAATTGTATTGTTTGCAATTCTCGGTAAATTGAAAGGTTCAGCCAAAGCTTGGGTTGACGCACAACCTGCTTTTAGTAGGTGGGTGGATTTTTGTGAAGCACATTAAACTAACAAGGTCACAAATGGCTAAAAGTGAAACGTACATTGAATATTATTAATGAATGTTAGCTCTTGGTCGTCGCGGTGGTGTCGATGAAGACTCATTGATTCGGTACATAATAAACGGACTCTGTGATGATAGCTTGCGCAATACGTTGACCGCAATGTGTTTCACAAGGTGCTCCGAAATTTTGCAATCGCTTCACGTCCATGCAAGCAAGTGCGCGATCCGGAAAAGTTTCAAAGAACGTAAAAATGTAAAACCAAAATGGTCCGATTTGTTATAACTGTCGTGCGCACGGTCATATTTCAGTAAATTGTCCACAGCCGCAGGAGAAACAAAGGTGTCAAAAATGTATTGCCATTGGACACGATGCAAAGAACTGCTTATAGAGAAATGTAGCACGTACTGCATCAGTTAATACAGTTCAGGAAAATGAAGATGTGCATGTAAGTGATATAAATAATATTGCCGGCGATGAACAAAATAAGTGCAAAAGTGAGCCAACTGTTAAGCGAATAGTGGTCTGAGGTATACGGTTGAACGCTTTGATAGACTCTGGTAGTGCACGGTCAATTTTAAAGAAGTCAATTTCAGTTTTATGTGCAGGAACAATAACACAGTGTAAGGACATTTTAGAATGTTTCGCGGGTGGTAGTGCTTTGTGCCAAGAAAAACTTTTGACCGAATTGGAAATTGATGGCAAAATTTATGAATGTGACTTGCTCTTAGTGAACGATAAAATGATGCGATACGAAATCATTGTCGGGACTGATATTTTGTCGAAAGCGCGAGTTGTTTTTGAAAATGGTAAACGAATTTAGTTGTTGCCTCAGTGAAAATTTAAACGATATCGGTAGGTGTGATCGTATTAAAATGAAAATTGCTTTAAATACGCTGAAGCCAATTGTTCAAAAGCCGTATAACATTCCGATACCAAAACAAAAATCTGTGGAGAAAATTGTCAAAGAACTTTTAGAACTCGAAATCATACGGGAATCAAAATCATTATACTCGTCGCCGATAGTGCTTGTGCGAAAAAAAAATGGTGAGGACAGACTTTGTGTCGATTATCGCGCACTGAACTCTATTACTGAGAAACAGCCTTATGCCAGCAGTCGACGGTGTTTTGTCAACACTCGCGGGAAAAAACTATTTTTCGACTCTCGATCTCATGTCAGGTTACTATCAAATCGAAGTAGACAAATAATCGCGGCAATATACAGCTTTCTTAACGCACAATTGGCACTTTGAATTCAATCGAATGCCCTTCGGACTTCGAAATGCGCCGTGTACATTTCAGCGAGTGATGGCAAGGTTGTTAGGTTGTAAGGTGACAAGGTTGTTAGCTACGTCGACGTCGCTTCCAGTAGTATTAAAAAGTATTGTTAAAAAAGTTAAAAAGTATTGAGTTTAATGTAAAGTATTTAAATATTTATGCAACACTATAGCTATTACAAGCTGTCAAATAAAATAAAAATATCTTCCCTTTTTTTGTTATTTCAACTGAGCCGAAAACACGTTGTTTTAATTACAGGTTATGGGCCCAGCTCATATTTAATTTTTCGCAATTTTAATTAATTAATTTGTCAAAGTTATATTTATATACAGTATCTAATATATTGGCGATTAGTTACTGCATTTATTGCTGAATTCTAAGTTAACTGCGGAACGTGTGCAAAAAGATGAAGCTGAAACCCGAAGCTGAAAGTGCTGTACCAGCTGCAGATGATGCGAAAACTAGAGCTAAATTAATCCTTACAATTGATGCAAGTTTGTATGTTCATGTTAAATCTGCTGCATTTTGACTTCCAGACTTTTGACTTCTGCATTCCAGATTTTGGCTTGCAGTTTTTTCTCAGACTTTTGTAATTTTTTTTTTTATATTTTGGCCTATAACAGCCAAACCATTGAGATTTTCGATCCAATACTAAGACAAAAATCTCAATGGTTTGGCTGTTATAAGCCAAAATATCAAAAAAAAAAAAATTACAAAAGTCTGAGAAAAAACTGCAAGCCAAAATCTGGAATGCAGAAGTCAAAAGTCTGGAAGTCAAAATGCAGCAGATTTTTCGATCCAATACTAAGACAAAAATCTCAATGGGTTGGCTGTTATAGGCCAAAATATAAAAAAAAACGTGGCAAAAGTCTGAGAAAAAAATGCAAGTTAAAATCTGGAAGCTCGATTTTCACCGTAGACGTATGGTCTACGCTGAATCAGAAACGCGAAGCCCCCATTAACACTTTTTTCCTTCCATACTAATCGCACATACTAATATAAAGTCAGAAAATAGTAAGAAAACCATTGTGACTGTTTATGTCGATGACTTTTTTATTTTTTCAAATAATAAGGAGAAAACTAATAGGTTGATGCTTGCATTAGCTTCAAAATTTAAAATAAAGTATTTGGAATTTATAAAGCAGTGTTTAGGTATGAAAATTCAAGTGGATAAATCAACATTATTACTTTAGATCAGTCTGATTATATTAATCAGTTGTTAAGCAAATTCAACGTAAAAGACTGTAAAACTTCTAATACTCCGATGGAAGTAAAATAAGAAATTAATAAAACAGACGATTGTTAGTCCGGTTTACCTTATCAAAACTTAATAGGTGGCTTGATGTACTTAGCGGTTATGACAAGGCCAGATATTGCATATTCAGTAAGTTTTCTTAGCCAGTTTAATAACTGTTTTAACGAAAGGCATTGGTCATATGCGAAAAGAGTTCTGAGATATTTAAAGAAAACAAAAAATTTTTGTTTGAAATATATGGCAGACGGGAATTCGGAATTAGAAGGTTTTGTAGACTCTGACTGGTGTTCGAACAAATTAGATAGAAGGTCTTACACTGGATTTTGTTTCAAACTGTCTGGTTGTGTCATCTCATGGGAGAGTAGAAAACAAAGAAACGTGGCACTTTTCTTTGCATGTAGAGAAACGGATGCATGTAAAGAAGCAACTTATTTAAGAAATTTACAATTTGAAATTCAAAAACTTGTATGCTATTGTATTATATAATGATAATCAGGGTGCACAAAAATTGTCAAAAAATCCTATTATTAAAAAAAAAACAAAACATATAGATATTAGAAATAAACGTTGCGGGCTTTTTTGGTCTTTGGTGAAATGCAAATAAAAAACTTTATTTCATCTTTTCCCGACGTTTCGGTAGTTATTTTCTACCTTCTTCAGGGTTTATTGAATCTTAAAAAAGATACATTTTTTTTATTAATTTATGTATAAAATAACAAACTTTACATGACATTTCTCTAATTAATAAACTTACTGTAGCTTTTGAATTTACATTGCACAATTATTGCAACGGCCCGACAATACAAAACATTGATTATTAAATAAATAAATAAATAAATAAATTGTATTACACACACGAACAGAAAATTGTAAAATAAATAATGAGCAGTATAATAAACCTAACAAACAACTAGAGAAAATATCAGACTAAATTTAAATTGCAATGTTGTGTGTTTGATTGATGTTGTGCTTATCTTCCTTATTGTTCATTGTTATTGCAATTTTTTGTTGAATTCGTAAGCTTTCCAACGTGTATCGTGTATTTTCTTTCTTCTCCTTGTCCAATATTTTTATGTTGTCAAAGTCAGCTGTGTGCTGCTCTTCTAAAATATGCTGCGACAAAGCTGTCGATAGTTTGTTATTTTTGATGTCTGCTTTATGTTCTTTCATCCGTGTTCCTAGCGTTCTTTTTGCTGTCCCTATGTAAACCAGATTGCAGGTTTCATTGTCATTCCCTTTGCATCCAATTTCATAAACAACATTGAGCTGTTGTTGTTTTTATATCGCGTCTTTCGTGTTCGTAAATATGTTGTTAAGAGTAAAATTTGATTTATGTGCGTATGTGGAGTTATCTGTGTTAATGATTGTATGCAGTGTTTTACTCTCCGTTAGCGTAGGTATAAATCTTACTGCAAAGTATTTTTGAGTGTTGCACCCTGTCTTATTTGTTTCCCTTTTTGGATTTTTCCAGTATATTTTATTGTTGATTTTGTCGTCAATTAGTTTGTTGATTAAATTTTTCGGAAAATTGTTCATTTTGTGAATTGTTTGAAGTTTCTTAATGTTTTCTGTGTGGAATCTTTGATCGCTGATGTCGATTACTTTGTTGATGAAATTTGCTGCCGTGTTTATTTCATTTTAAAAGGCTGCGTTGAGTTGAAGTTAATTATTCTCCCGTTGCGGTCGGTTTCATGTACCAGTTAAAAACTATTTTTTGCTCTATTTTATGTAATTCGGTGTCCAAATGTGGTAATTTGTTCTGGGATTCTTTTTCTACAGTGAATTGAAGTTTTTTGTGGTATTTATTTAGTGTGTTTAAAATTATGTTATTGTCGTTTGTTCGAATGATCGCAAAAATGTCGTCTACATATTTGGTTATAAATTTTATTTTAATGCCTTCTTTTTTTAATTCTTGTATTGTATAATCGAATAGGTCGTCGAGAATGATGTCTGCTATAGTTTGTGATAATTACCCATTGGCATGCCGTATATCTGGCTGTATACGTTATCCCTGTATTTAAAATAATTGTTATCTCTTAAACAGAAGTCAAGTAATTTTAAAAACTGTTTTTTTGGAACTGTTGTGTGTTTTTCTATTTTGTCCCAATGTTTCAAGATTGTTTTTATTGCGATATATGTGGGTATATTGGTAAACAATGAGACAACGTCAAAAGAAACTAAAACATCTTCTTCATCCAAAATAACGTCTTTCAACTTTTCCTTTAGTTGAAAAGAGTTCCGTATGTTGTAATTATCTGAGGTAATAGTTTTGAGAATTTCTCCAATATATTTCGAAAGTCTAAAGCATGGAACGTTCATAGATGATGAAATTGGTCTTAATGGTATATCTCGCTTATGGATTTTTGGTAAACCATAAAGTCTTGGTGCAGAAGCTGCTGGGCACATTAGTCTATATTTTTGCCATAGATCTATGTAATTTTGTTTGTAAAGCTCATTGATTATGTTATTGTTTCTGAAGTTTATCCGTAGGATCTGTTCTAATAGTCTTGTAAGTATTTTTGTCTGCTAAGAGCTTTTCCATCTTCTTGTTGTATTCTTCTTTGTAGATTATCACTGTTTTGTTTCCTTTGTCTGCATGTGTGATGACTATTTAATTTTTGTATTTGTTTATGAATCCTTTTGTCTTTTCATATATTCTTAGGATACATTTTTCTTTTGTGGTGTTGCGGATTTTTCTTTTGTAAGATGCTACTCTGTTTGCAACCTTTGATCTGGAATCTTCCTTTTCTTTTTCGTCTTCCACTGTTTGTATGCATTGTTCTATTTCTGCAATAACGTTGATTGGAGAGAAATTTTTGTTGCTGATAGGTAGTGCAAATTTCCTTCCTAGTGAGAGAAGCCATTTGCCTTCATAAGGAAAATTTAATGTTGTGTTGTTTACAAACCAATTTTCATTATATATGAGTCCAAGTTCTTCTAATTGTTTAATTTTTAGTTTTTCTATTTTAGACGAATGTGTCTGTCGCGTCCTATCTAATATGTAATTGTACATACCTATCTGTTTTGTTACGAATTTATTGTATTCTTTGTCATTAAGTGTTGTTTTCATCTTTATTTCTGCTTTGAAAATAGATTTGTCTACTTTCTTGATGTTTATGTTGGTTTGTTTTATTTCAAGTTTTAATATTTTGATGAGAAAAATATATTGTGCTCTTCTAAAATATGCTGCGACAAAGCCGTCGATAGTTTTTTATTTTTTATGTCTGCTTTATGTTCTTTCATACGTGTTCCTAGCGCTCTTTTTGTTGTCCCTATGTAAACCAGATCGCAGGTTTCATTGTCATTCCCTTTGCATCCAATTTCATAAACAACATTGAGCTGTTGTTGTTTTTCTATAGCGTCTTTCGTGTTCGTAAATATGTTGTTTAGAGTAAAATTTGATTTATGTGCGTATGTGGAGTAATCTGTTTTAATGATTGTATGCAGTGTTTTACTCTCCGTTAGCGTAGGTATAAATCTTACTGCAAAGTATTTTTGAGTGTTGCCACCTGTCTTATTTGTTTCCCTTTTTGGATTTTTCCAGTATTTCCAATAAAATATTGTTGATTTTGTCGTCAATTAGTTTGTTGATTAAATTTGTTGATCATATAGATATTAGATATCATTTTTTTAGAGACTATATTACGTCAAAAATAATTGAACTGGTATATTTGCAGACGACTGATATGCCCGCCGATATACTAATTAAAAGTTTAAGCGTAATTAAGCACTATCAGTTTTTACAATTACTTGGTATTCATAACATAAATGATATTTGAAGACTTTTGTTTAGTTTTTAGAAAACATTATAGTTTATTCAAAATATTTTCATAAGTGGGGGTGTTAAAAAGTATTGAGTTTAATGTAAAGTATTTAAATATTTATGCAACACTGTAACTATTACAAGCTGTCAAATAAAATAAAAATCTCTTCCCTTTCTTTTTTACTTCAATTGAGCTGAAAACACGTTGTTTTATTTACAAGAAAAAAAATGCAGAATTTGAGTGGAGCGCTGACTGCGACAATTTTTATTACGAATTAATCAAGTTGTTGACAGACAAACCGTTGTTAGGCGTATATGACGTAAATAAGAAACATCAAATTCACACTGATGCCAGTAGTGTTGGGTCAATTATTAATTGGTGAAATTATGCATAGACCAGGAGATCAAATGCAGCATGTTGACGCGCTCAGTCGTGCGCCAGTTGAGCCAGCGATCCAACCAGAAGACATCAGTGCACAAATTTTACCAATGAACCTTTCAAATACTGATTGACTTGCGGCTATGCAGCAACAAGATCCAGCTTTACAAAACATAGTGGCAATCATGAAAAGCACCGTTGCATCTAATCAAAAGAAAACTTCTGAAGCGCAATATATGCTGAAGCAAAATCGATTGTTTAAAAGGGGTCCAGATAAGAAAATGCTACTTATGGTACCAAAAGGCATGCGATGGTGTATTATCAAGTTATGCCATGGCGATGCAGGGCATCCGGCAGTAGATGGTACTATCAAACGAGCTTTCCAGAACTTTTGATTCCCACGGATGCGCAATTTCGTGAAGATTTATATACAGTCGTGCATAGAATGCAGTTTTTCACGAAGTCCAGCACGTAAGGAATGTGAGTTGTACGGTATGCAGATACCAACGATTCCGTTTTATGTTTTGCACATGTACCATTTGGGCCCATTCATAAAGAGTCGACGAGGCAATGAACTCATTTTGGTCATTGTAGACGCAATGACGCGTTATGTCATCATTACTGCTGTACGTTCTACTAAGACGAAGCCAGTCATCGATGCATTCAAGAGTCTCATGTTGTATTTTGGCTCACCCCAACGGATTGTGAATGACAGAGGAACTGCCTCTCATCACACATTTTCGCCGAGTTCTGCGCAGCCAACTGTGATAGTGGTGGCGCAGGTAGCTGTACCTCGGAATTGCGATTTGACACCGTTGGACTATTATTTGTGGGGTGCCCTCAAAGATAAGTGTTACGCCGACAAGCCAGAGACAATTGACGCTTTAAACGACAATATTCGTGAAGCCATTGGTGCAAATACAGCTGCACACAATCGATAATGTGCTTAAAAATTGGACCGATCGTGTAGGCTACTGCATGGCCAGCCGAGGCAGCCATTTGAATGAAATTATTTTCCATTATTAACCGGAAGGATTGTACTTTCAAATAAAAAAATAAATTTGAGAAAATATTCAGTAGTTTTTTTTATAGAATTTTCAAAAAAAAAGTTATTTGGCGGACCCTGTATGTTTTTTAAAGAATTAAATTAATTTCAGGATTCAGAGAGGACACCGAAATGCTTAGAGTCCAAGATGCGAAGCCTTCTCCAAGCATATAAATCAGCACGAGACAATAACCGCAGCACTGGTGCCAGCCCGGCCTTTGCTCCGTATATGGAGCCAATGGACGAGATTTTTGGCACAAGTCCAATCATCTCAAACGACCACACTCTTCACGTTACAGGCTTCACGTCACGGCTACAGGTCGTTTGAAACTCTGACGGTTCGTGTGGACTCAATATCACCATCATCATCTCCCAAAGCGACCTCGCCACAGGCATCACCTTCGCTGGTATCAACACCGCTACCATCACCGTCAGCATCGTCATCAAGTATGGATTCCGCTCAAATTGCGAGCACATCAGGATTATCTTCATCTCCTTCATCGCCATTAATGCAGAGGAAACGGTCGGCTCGAGACATTTATTATGAAAATAAATTTAAGCCGTGGAGAAACAAAAAGCGAGAAACAAAGCCATCGAAGACTTGAAAGATATGTTGAAGGAGAAGTGGCAGAAAGACAGCGAGCTTGAAATGAAAAAAGTGGTATTGCTTAAAAAAATTGCAAACCGCGAATAAGCATCCATCAAATTTTTTTTCGTATTACTTTTATTTTAAATTTTGTAAATGTCCGTCTTTTAATGAACTGAACTAAAGTGAACGATCTTCGATGGCTTTGTTCCTCACTTTTTTTCCTTCTCAGCTTATGAGGTATAGAACAAGCACAGCAGTATCTTCCAGGCGGAAGTATTTGCCATAAGGAAGGCTGCTGAGATAGCCCTCAGCATGGACACACAACACTCTAACATCAACATTTTCGTTGACAGTCAAGCGGCGATCAAATCCATGCGCTCCGCTGGCATCAAGTCCAAAAGTGTCTTGGCTGGCAGAGATGCATTAGATGCACTATGCGTTTCGAAAAGAGTGCGCATCTACTGGGTCCCTAGCCACCAGGGCATGAGGGAAACGAGATGGCAGATGGTTTAGCAAAGGAAGGCGCCGGGCTGGAATCAGAACTCGCAGAACATGTACTTACTCCCCTACAAGAGTTGTACAGGAACCTCGAAAGAAGAGCCACAATAGCAGTGAATCGTAGATGGAGAGATACGACATCGTGCAAAATCTCGAAAATCATGTGCAGTGCACAATGCGAAAAACGAACTCTGTCCATCTTGGCACGCCCGCGCAAAGATTGCAGGACACTAGTGGGCATGCTCACTGGTCACTGCATGACGGCAGCCCACGCGAGGAAGCTTGGCATCACCACGGATGACAACTGCAGGAAGTGCAAGGAACTGGACACAGTGGAGACCCTGGAGCACCTACTATGCACATGCCCCGCCCTACTTAGATCGAGACTAAAATACCTAGGCTCATCGACATTCCCGTCGCTTAAAGATGTAGCCAGGGTGTCTCTAGAATCCCTCCTAAGGTTTGCGAACTCAACGAAAATCTTTAAAGACTTTTAAAACAAACACAAAGGTTCCTTTTGTTCGCTACCGGTACCACTAAGGACCTGAATTGGTCTATGTGAGCCTTCACGAAGGCATCCGGTTTAACCTAACCTAACCTATGAGGTATTTTTGTCAACTATATTTAGTATTTAATTGTTTACCATTTACTTTTTAAATTTAAAATGCATGAATGAATTTGTTTAAGTTTTTTAGTTTATTTATACATATATATATGAAGGGCTTATTGCAATAACGTGATAAGCCACATGAACTAAAAAATCAATTTTTTAGGCTGAATACATTACTCAATGTTGATCACGTCTATTAGTTTGTGTCGGTTGTGTTTTATCGTGTTATGTTAAAGCCTTTGTTTGTTATATTCGTGAGTTTATTAAAATAGTTCAATATTGTAATTATTTAAATATCATATTTTACTATACTAATAATATTAATATAAAACTGTTCGTTTAAATAATAATTGTGCATTTAAGTTGTGTAAGTTTAATTCTTGCATTTTAACTTTGTTTAACTTATTTAGTTAATGCAGTGTTGTTGTTGTTTTTGCATGCTTGCTGTGTTTTAGTTTCTTCTTTGTGCTGTGATTTGTTTATCTTCAGCTCAGTGAGCGTTGTTGTTGTTTTTTGTTTTCTACTAAACTGTGCACACACTGTCTGATTAAAATAACACTAAAAGCACATTTTGCATCTGCTCATTTTTTAAAAAATTAAAAATGGATTATTTATGGAAAAATATGTCTGTAGCTTAGACTTGAATGACCTAGAAATCTACAAGCGTTTGTTTCTGGATTTTGAAAATTGCTCAGCTACCTTATATCAAAACTATTTAGACAGTATTAAGCTGAGAATATTGTCTGATCCAAAGAAATTCTGGGGTTTCATAAACACCAAAAAAAAAAAATCTGATGGATTCCCTTCATCATTTAAAACCTCTGACGGATTTACTGACAATCCCGTCGTAATTTGTGGTCTATTTGCCAATCCCTTTAAAGAGTCATTTTGTTCAGACTCTTTTAATCTTGATGAAGAGTACTTTGAATATATCAACTCTACACCCAGGGTTTCGTTGGATTCTATATCCTTTACATCAGAGGATATTTTAAAGTATATTAGATTGATCGATGAGGATTTTAATGCTGGACCTGACGGAATTCCTGCCGCAGTGTTAACACGATGCGGTTGCGTTTTAAGCCAACCACTGTCCATGCTATTCAATAAATCAATTAGCGAAAGTATTTTTCCACTTTTTTGGAAAAAATCTTTTATAAGTCCTATTTATACAAAAACGTAAGAACGATATAAACAATTATAGGCCTATCGCGAAACTCTCGTCGATTCCAAAACTTTTCGAGCGACTCGTGTATGATCGTGTGAAGATTCACTGGAAGGTCATAACAACTCGTCAGCATGGATTTGTTACTGGCAGATCCTCTGTGTCTAATCTCGATTTAACAACGTTTTGCTTAAATTCATTTTATTCAGGTAACCAGGTCGATTGTATTTATACTGATTTTAGTAAAGCATTTGATAAACTACCACACAAATTAATTATATTTAAACTATTTCCACAATTTTTTGTAAGCTGGATTCAATCGTATCTGACAGAGCGATCTTATCAAATACGATTTCGAGGCGTATTGTCAGCTGAATTTATTGCTGAATCAGGTGTTCCTCAAGGTAGCCACCTTAGTCCACTTCTGTTTATTTTAGCCATTAATGATGTAACTCACATCATCAAACACTCTCATCTACTTATCTATGCAGATGATATGAAAATATACAGAACAATAGATGCTAAAGACAATTCAGATCTGCTAAGGTCTAATTTGAAATCCTTTGAAATTTGGTGTTCTAAAAATAATATGTTTCTAAATCCAGATAAATGCCAAACTATGAACTTTTCGCGAAAAAGTAATAATTTAATTTTTGATTATAAGATAACAGATACTGCTTTAAGTCGTGTAAATGCTGTCAAAGATCTTGGTATATGCATGGATTCTAAGCTATCGTTCAACGTTCATATTGAATACATTTGTAAAATAGCATCTTCTATGCTCGGGTTTATGAAACGCTGGGCAAAAGAATTTAATAGTATGATCACAACTACAACACTGTATTATGCAATTGTGCGACCTCACTTAGAGTATGCAAGTCAAGTTTGGTCCCCAAGTTACAATGTCCATGTTGAACGTATAGAGAGCATCCAAAAACGTTTTGTTCGGTTTGCTCTAAGGGGCTTAAGTGCAACTGACACTTTAAACCTTCCTCCTTATGAGGATCGTTTAAAAGTAATAAAAATGCAATCTTTAAATGAGAGAAGGAAGTCTGCAGATATCGTATATTTACACCAACTCATAACTGGTGTATTCGATTCACCAGAACTCCTAACTCTTATAAATTTTAACACTAATCGTAGAAGCAGTAGAAAAGCTAACAATTTAATTAACTTACCTTTTAGAAGAACAAATTATATTGTAAAGTTGGACGCGCGTATTTTAAGCAATGTGTTGCTTACGCGGTTTAACGTTTTACTCGTATGAAAAATAATTCGCGTTTAATATTTTTGCCAGCGCTTAAGAGCGCTACTGGCCAGTTAAAAAAAAAGATTTCTTTGCGCCGTCACTCGAAAGTGCATTCAGGCGCATAGAAATAAAATAAAAGGAGCTGTTGGTTTAAAGCTCAAAACTTTTGTGATTTTATTTTCAGATTTTCTTCGGCTTATAAAGCCAAGTAACTGTATTTTTTAACTTAAAATAAATACAAAATTAAATATATATCTTATTTAATATAATTGTAACTAAGTAGAATATTAGTTCATGTAGTCATTGTAATGTAGTTATGTAGTGTAGTTATGTAAACATAAAGTGCAAGTGAATAAGAATGTAAACAATAGTTATGTGTTTGTTTTGTTTGTTTGCTAAATAAATGAGCTTAGGCTACGTTTATAGAAATGTTAGTTTGTAGACTAGATCTTTATGTGTTAAATGTTTATAAATAACAAGTGCATGGAATAAGTGTGTTTAAGTTAGTGTTATAGCAATATTTAGATTGAAGTGCACTACACCCCCATCCTTAAGATAAAATTATTTGATTTAAAAAAATAATTTTTAAAATTATACAATGCAAATGTCTTTTTTTTTCATACAATTCAAATGTTTTAATAAATCTAATTTATTACTATATTATATTAGTGTTTATATTTCAATAAATTTCATTTTATTTTTGTAACTACAATAGTAATAATAAAAATATATTTATAATTGGTAATTATACAATTCAAATATTTTTGTTTATATATTAATTCCGACATGTTAACAAATTTTAATATATTTAATACAAAATTTAATTTCAATTAAATCCATTTTTTCAATAAATTATTGTGGTATTCTTTTAATTTTCCATTTATATCTATTATTGTATTTACTCCATTTTTCTTAATTACCGTGTATGGACCATGATATGGTGATTGGTACTTTCTTCTATTCATTCTTTTTACAATTATTTTATCACCAATATTTATATTAAGTGGGTTTGAAATTTCATTCTCTTTCTTTCGCTTCTCTTTAGCTATGTTTATCAATTCATAAGCTTTTTTTAAAGAATATGCTAATCTAAATTTTAGTTCTTGCGCATAATTTTCAGTATTGTAAGTTTTAAATGTTTCTAATTGTTCATTTGGTAGGTTTGCCAATTTGCCAAAAATAAGTTCAAATGGACTATAGTTCGTATCGATATGAGGTGTCGTATTGTACGCAAATGTGAAGTATGGGATCCAATGGTCCCATTCGTCATCTTTGCAAAAATTAAGTAAAAATTCGTTTAGCACTCTGTGGTTCCTCTCTATAGAACCAAGAGTTTCGTGATGATACGGTGTGCTAAATACTTGTTTTATGTTCAATTGACTGCATATTTGCGACAACAACTCATTGGTAAACTCTGTACCCCTATCCGACTTTATTGTTTTAAAATGCCCATAAATCAAAATCAAGTTTTCTATTATAGTTTTGGCTACTGTTTTGGCGTCTTTCGTCTCCATAGGACATGTTATAACATATTTCGTTAATTCGCACTGCATGGTGAGTATGTACCGGAAGTTATTTGTTAATCGTAGTGGACCTACAGTATCTATTGAAACTACTTCAAAACTAGTTCCTGGTGTGTCTGTCACAGTTAGTTGTTCTTTTGTATGTCTGGTTTGTTTATTAATTTTGCATGTTTCGCAATTATTTATAAAATTTTTAATCATTCTACTCATGTTTTTCCATATATACCTCTGCTTTATTTTTAAAATCGTTTTTCTAATTCCCATATGACCTCCATGGGTCGAATTATGGTACTCTTCAATTATTCTTTTCTGGTTTTCTATCTCTATTATTCTTTTCGGTTCTCTATAAATGAGTATTTTTACTTTATTTTTACTAATCTTTAAATTATTATACACTCCTTTAAAATTTTCCATGGCCATGGTTTTAAATATATCATCATTAATATTCAATGCTAATTCTTCAATCTCTAGTTTTTGCATCTTCGAAATCAGTTTCTCCAAAGTCATCTGTGTGAACATCGGATTGTCACTGCATCGTACAAAAACCTGATTGTCTTCTATGTCTATCTGAGTACCCTTAAAATCTTTTTCTGTTATAAATTTTAGTTTTATTATTTTGTTTACATCCGATAGTGAAGTGCATTCCCACACAAAAAGGTGATCAATCTTCCTGCCTGGAATACGTTCTAAACTGTTACTGGTTGAGTTTTTGTATGCTTATTTTTATCCATACATCTCGTTATGTCTGGTATTTTTGTATTTTTGATTTCTAAAGTCTGTTTCTAATTTGATAAATATTATTTTCATTGGCCTTTAAATTTTCTTCTACCGCCATACACCTCTCAACAGCTTCACCAAAAAATTTTGGTGGATTTGCTAGTAATATATTTCTATATTCTGTATCAACACCTTTTGTGAAAATATTGAGCGCCATGCTCTCATTTATTTTGTATACCGCATAAATTCATTTAATATTTGTTGTAAATTTTTTTGGATTTGGGTACAATTTTTCCAATAAAGTTTTTAATTCCGCCAATGTAGAAGGCCGGTTTGAACGTCCAAGTATGCTTCGTACTTGGGTAGTGATTTAAAATTAAAATTGTTTTTAACAAAAATTTCCTTATCATCATCCTTCGCTAAATCATGCAATAATTCTGCTTTCACAATAAAATCCTCTACTCCATTAGAGTTTTCTTTAAAAACTTGTAGGTTTTTACCTACCACATTAATGTCGATATTTGACATTTTTGGCAAATTTTTTTTTCTCCCAAATGTTTAATATATCTAAATCGTTAAAAACAATTTCTTTATAACTTTTTGTATTTACTTTTGAAACTTAATTATTTATTATTTTCACAAATTCATAATAAATATTGTTGAATTTTACTTTTAAAATTCGACAATCTTCATTGTCTTCAATATTCTGTTTGAACTTTTATATTTTGAAAAAAATTTAACTTACTTTTTATGTATTCACTACTGTATTTTCTGTTTTTACTTTTCTTAACGTTTAATATAAATTTTTCTAATATTAAAATGTTTCTTTCAATTATTTCCATAAAAATTTTTTGTAATAGATTAATTTATTTATATTTTAATTCGTATGGAACACCCTGTGGTAGTGCCATCATAGAAAAAGTGTTACTATAAGAAAGTAAACAAAAGAAAACGAAGAACTAAATGACGTTTTAGTTCTTGAATGAAATTAAAACCGGTCGCGTGTGCGTATATCAAATAGAAAAAAAATCATTTAAAAATATATAAAAGCAAATATAAAAGTGAGTTGAAATAATTTAATTGTTTTAAACAGTTTGTGGCGTGGCCGTAGAGCGTACCGTTTACCCTACTGAGCAGTGGCCATATGCCACTGCTGTTAGTGATCGTGTTTCTGTGCGGTCTTAGGAATTTTATTTGGCGACACTTTGTTGCGATTTGATAAACAAAGTGTAGGCTAGCTTATCGCGCGTTTGCTAGCCTAAGCACATTCCACTGTGACAGAGTTGTCGTCGTCTCTGTGACGGCATTGTGGTAATGTGATCGTGAGCTAAGTGTGGGACTGACGTTCGGTTGAGCTGACGCTCTGTCTCAATGCGTAGACAGAACGTCAGCCTCGTTTATAGCTGACAACGGTTTCATGTGACGGTTCGTCAACAGCCTCTTCAAGCGGTTGGCTACTCGAGTGATACGGCGTGTGGTTGTTGTTCGCTTGTGTGTTGTACAACAACACAGGCTCGCTGCCTGTGACGATTCAACATATCGGGATGTGTGTGTATGTTGTGGGTCTGTTGTTGTATAGCCGCATCGGTTTGCCTTGATGACGAATACCAAGAGGTTCTAAGCTAGTGTGGTTGTTGTTGTAATTGTTCGCTCGTATTGTACAACAACCACCCTTAATGTCAGCTGAGTAAGCGCTTGTTGCTTGCACGCTGGCTTAGCTAACCAGCGTTCATGCAATTGCGCTGCCAATACGATGATTGGCATACGCTGCGTCAGCCCCCACCGCACCCTTTCTCTAGCACTGTTATTAGCGCTGATAACAGGGCTAGCGACTATAAAGGCCAGTGCAGAGCTCCACTGTATCGTTCTATCGCGAAAATGCATATAGGAAATTCGGTTTTTGTTGCGCTATGTATGTGTGCTGCCGCGCTCACATACTTAGCTCTTAGATATATCTTCGACGCGTTGTGGTGGCATGGTCTCTGGGCCATGTTGCCTTAGAAGTCAGTCAGTTTTTACGCCGCGAAGAAAACGGACTAACTCTGCGCAAAACCGTAGAAAAATAATAGTAGGTATTAATAAGAACTATCACGTTGTAAATATAGATTAAATAATAAATTATAATAAACTATAAAACTATATTCGGCGAGTTGTTTAATACCACAAGTTTATATTGTGTTTCGCGATGCATATTAATATAAGCAGAATATTTGCTTTTTATTGCGTACACAGTGTTTTGTTTAAAAAAAAACAATTGGTATTGCTGGGCAAAAACAAAAAAAAAAAAAAACAGCAAGCAAAAGCGAAAAAAGTTGCGCGTAAGAAATTAAATTTACAAAAAAAAAATGCAACAAGTATATTGCACGCAAAGCAATATATAAAAGAAAAATGTATGTATGTGTGTGTTTTTGTGATATTTTTTGTTTTGTTTTGAAGTGACAAAACTGCTTAAAAAATTTTGACCAAAATAATGATATAGAAAAATGGATTTAATTTAGTTTTTTTATATGTGTAGTGTTTTTATTTTCATGTTTTTTCATAATATAATTCTAATAACTATTTTAAAAGAAATCAATAAAAAAATTGTGTTTATCTTGTTTTTTGTTTTTAGTGTTGTTGTTGTTGAATCGGCTTCCTCTTATGTAGCTTATTCTTGTTTATTGTTGATGATATTGTTGTTTTTTCCTGCATCGGCTGCTCCTTAAGCTGATTGTCGTCGGTATCCATCAATGTTAATACGCCTTTTGGTGCGTTCACGACACCAATGCGTTTTGCCGTCGGCAAAACAAAAATTTTTTTTCTCATTGATTCCTTGGTCCGTGTTGCAGGATCGCCATGTAAAGTTGGACGCGCGTATTTTAAGCAATGTGTTGCTTACGCGGTTTACGCGGTTTAACGTTTTACTCGTATGAAAAATAATTCGCGTTTAATATTTTTGCCAGCGCTTAAGAGCGCTACTGGCCAGTTAAAAAAAAAAATTTTCTTTGCGCCGTCACTCGAAAGTGCATTCAGGCGCATAGAAATAAAATAAAAGGAGCTGTTGGTTTAAAGCTCAAAACTTTTGTGATTTTATTTTCAGATTTTCTTCGGCTTATAAAGCCAAGTAACTGTATTTTTTAACTTAAAATAAATACAAAATTAAATATATATCTTATTTAATATAATTGTAACTAAGTAGAATATTAGTTCATGTAGTCATTGTAATGTAGTTATGTAGTGTAGTTATGTAAACATAAAGTGCAAGTGAATAAGAATGTAAACAATAGTTATGTGTTTGTTTTGTTTGTTTGCTAAATAAATGAGCTTAGGCTACGTTTATAGAAATGTTAGTTTGTAGACTAGATCTTTATGTGTTAAATGTTTATAAATAACAAGTGCATGGAATAAGTGTGTTTAAGTTAGTGTTATAGCAATATTTAGATTGAAGTGCACTACAATATGGCTACTGCTCCTTTACATCGCATGCGTACCTTTGTTAACAACTGTAGCTTTTTTAATGTTAACTTATCGAAAGGTCAACTCAAAAGTAGATTGAAAACTAATGTATGATTAGATCTATGTAAACGCATGGTTAGTTGTTATGTCTTGTGTTGTCCCTGAGCAAAACCCATATTATGGTGGGTAAATTTTTCTCACTTTAGATTGTTTTGGACCGCTCTTATCGATATCATTGAGATATTTTAATGTTATTTGGGCTGGTTCTTAAGATGATCTAATGCGGAGAAAGTGCGAAAAATCTGTAGTAGCTGAACTATATTGTTATCAATGCATTGCCAACAACCACTGAAGAGATTGTGGCTATTTCTTATTTATTTTTTTACCTATTTGTAAAATTTTCCGTGTTCAATTCCATTTCTTCATACAAAAATACATTTTTTCAAAACTTTAGAGTCGATTTAAAAATATTTTTTATGTGGCTTATCACGTTCTTGCAATAAGCCCTTCCTCATATATTATGCATATATATATATCAATAAATATATGTATAAAATAAATAAATCAAACAATATTTTCTTCTCTTAAATAGTTAAAAAGGTTTTGCCTCCTATCAAGAGTTGCATCCATGTTTTAATCTTCAAATTCATCTTCAATTGCATGTTTGAGTCGTTTTCTTCGTTGCCATCGCACAAGTCATCAAAAGAAATACAAATGTTATGAAGTACACACACGCTGACCACAATCTTTGTTTTAATTTTTAAATCTGTCTGTCCCGTAAAATGGAGTAGTCTTCGAAAGCGTCCTTTTAGCTATCCAAAACTATTTTCCCACTACCATTCGTGTTGAGGAATGTATTTCATTAAATTTACGCTGGCTCTCATTTAAGTTTCCATAATCCTTGAAAGGTGAAACCAGCCATTTCGTTGATGGATAAACCGAATCACAGATTATAAAGCATGTATTTGGAAACATTTGATCATAATAGCTTTCTGCATCTTGAAATAATTTTGATCTTCTTAACAATCTATAATCATGAAGCGATCCCGGTTCCCCACAAGTTATGTCGATAAACTTTTTGTTGGCATCCACTACAGCTTGAAGCCCAATACTATATTTTTCTTTCTATCAGAGTACATTTCCTTCTAATCTTTCGGTGCTTTAATGGCGATGTGCGTACAATCGACTGCACCAATTACGCCCGGAATACGTTTTTTTATAGAACTTATCTACATTTTCATTAAAGTAGCTTCCTTCTGGCCATTTAATATGTTCATGGCTTATAGACATTAAGAAGCGGGTAACTCGCAGCACAGTGGAACACGCCGCAGACTCCAAACAAATTTGCCAGCTGTCTGAAAGTCTCCGTGTTGCTGATATACCAAACGTACATATGAACTCCTTTTTTTGGTGAAATACGTGTTCTACCACCACCAGATTGGTCAGGAACGTAGTGAGATTGCGAATACTTCACTGAAAATAAGAAATCCAAAAGTTATTAAATGCCGCACCGTCTGACGTTACAGCCTCATGTGCATTTTGAAGTCCATGTCGCTCATTGCATCCAGTGTGCTTTCGAAATTGGAGCACTTTTCGTGTTGCTCCACTTCACTGTCAGTATCTTCAGAGGAGCTGGATCTTGCGAATCGCCTCCACCACTTCATTAACTTCCATCGCTCCATTGCGCTGCACACCCATGTATAAAGATGCAATCGGTCAATGCAATCTGTCAGTGCAAAATTCATAGATTGTATTTCATATTTTAGAGTAAATAAAAATATTTACCAAATAATCCTCGAAATTTCTCATTTTGTTTTGATTTTTCGTATTTTTTATCCGAGTTGTAGAGTTCTTTTGTAACTCGTTTACAAAAGACAGCGCCTAGTATAGATTATGCAGGTGAAAAATAAGGTATAATTCAAGAATAGCGACAACTCTCATTATTAATATTTTTTTGTGGACGATATGGATTTTGGCCTCCTAAATCCAAATCTAAAAAAATACAGGTCGCTCGCATTAAGTTATAGAAGTTATAGGCCTCCAAAATTGGAAAAAATCCTAATCTTGCTGTTTTTTTTTTCAGTTTTCCAACAAAACTAAGCTTTATGGTGGTATCAAACATAAAAATGCATGCATACATTTTTAAAGTATAACTCTTTTTATATTTAGAATTTGTCTGAAAACTTGTGGTTTTTCCTTTTAAAAAGAGAGTTATATTCAGAAGAACTTTGAACTTGATTATTTGCAACACTGGCGAAAGAGTAGAAAGTAAAAAAATTGTCTCCGGGAGTGAATAAACATTAAATTTAGCTTTAATTAATTGTAAAAATTAAAAAAAAAACGAATTTAGTAACACATTTAAACCACGATTAAGCAATAATTGCCAACATTGAAGTGCATCGAAAATCTGACCTTTAGGTAAGGTTAATAGGGTCGTGCACCGTTACCGGCGCTTCCGCAGGGGCGTATAGGTCCATTGCGAGTTATGAACCTCCAGATGTCTAGCAGTGGTGTGTTCGCTAAATCTTCCAGGTCTTTAAAAATCTGTTCCCCATATATCGCAGTCGACGATTCTGCAGACTTGGACCTTCGCATAGAAGGTGAGTTATTCAGCCCTATCGTGAATAATTTTTCACGTGGATTCGGAAAAGGGAGTTTTCACTTTTAAGATAAAGCTTAAGAACATTTAGAAAATTTTAATGCAAATTTGTTCATTTACGGTTGATACACAAATTTGCATTAAAAATTTTCAAAATGTTCTTAAGCTTTCTCTTAAAAGTGAAAGTTCCCTTTTCTGAATCCACGTGAAAAATTATTCCCGATAGGTCTGATTGTTTCTGTTTCTTCCTGATCCTTTCAGATCCGACAGAAGTCTGGGGCTATGTTCATTCTATTGGCCATTACCCCAGTGAGCAATGACCTGTTAGAACTCCAACAAGAATCTGGATTTCTCGTTTGGCCAAAAGCAGAAGGCTTTCGATTCTCTTTTCATTTAGCTCCGGCCAGAGCCTTCGAAATATGTTGCAGTCACATCTGGAGACCCAGTTAGTGTTAGCATTATTTTTGGCTTTAAGGTCTATACTCCTTTTCACGACGCCTATTAGAATGTACACATCTGTATTAGCTCTGTTTGTAGTTGCGGTTTCTCCACTCCTAGCCAGTTCATCCGCTTCGTCGTTTCCTTCGACATTGCTATGTCCGGGAACCTAGCAGAGGGTGACATTGTGGGAACTGAAGATACTGTTCAAAGCCAGTTAAAGTTCTGTACCGTTCGAGCCTTCGTCGTTTTACTATTCAGCGCTTTGATGGCCGCTTAGCCATCCACAAAAATTACTACCTTTGTGGGGTAAGATTTTTCCTATTAATGGACTGTACAGCTTTTTGACATATATTTCTGCCTGAAAAACGCTACAGTAGTCGGGGAGTTTGTATTACTCTTTGATTTGCAGCGTTTCACAGTATACACCTGATCCAGTTCCGTTTTCCATTTCAGAACCATAAGTATATAATTGGAGATTGCCGATGAATTCTACGGCCGTTTCTTCCCATTCTTGTCTGCCGGGGATGGATGAGGTGTATTCTGTGCCGAATCTTACACTGGGTATGATATAGTCGGTTGTTCTTTTTGATTCCTCGTTTCCAAAGAGATTCCATATCTCCTGTTACTTCTATGCATACTAACCTTTGGACTCTTGTTAGGGTGCTAAGGTAGCTCTTTTTGTGCGCTATCGTCCACCATACCAGAGAGCCGTAGGTAAGAATGGGTCTCACGATCGCTGTATACATCCAGTGGATTATGTGCCGTCACAGTCTCCATTTCCTGCCAAAGACTCTCTGACATGCGTAAAGAGCGCATAGTGCTTTTTTACTTCTTCTGTGTTGGTTTTCCAGCTCAGCTTGTTATCAAGGATAATTCCAAGGTATTTAGCATCCGTGGAAAGCTTCAGAGCTACTGCGTTCAGTTTCGGTAATATGAAACCTTCTATTTTCCTTCTTCTTGTGAATAGAATGAGTTCGGTCTTGGTTGGGTTTGCACCAAGTCTATTTGATTCTGCCCACCGCGATAGCTCGTTCAGTGCCCCAATCATTAGCTCGCTGTTTGCAGGTATTTCCCGTATATTAGGATGGCGACGTCATCGGCATAGGCTACCACTTTGTTCCACCAGTTTTGAGTGTAGTGAGAATGTTGTCAACCACAATCTGCCATAGCAGGGGGGATATGACTCCTCTCTGCGGTGTGCCTCTTATGACCTCTTTCCTTACCTCATTCCCATTTGTGAGCTTATACGTCTGCTGTTGAGCATTTTATAAAAGAGTATTTTTTATGGAATCTGTATTCACATTGTTGAATGCATCTTCGATGTCCAAAAAAGTTCCTAAAGTATATTGTTTGTGATGAAGGGTTCCTTCTATGACTGAAATCACTTCATACAGTGCCGTTTCCACTGATGAACCTTTAAGGTAGGCGTGTTGCACACTGCAAAGATTGGTATCATTCAAGTATTATCTTATGTGAAGACCTATTAATCTCTCAAGCGTTTTCATCATGAACGATGAGAGACTAATTGGCCTGTAATCCTTTGGCGCTGAGTGTATAGGTTTCCCTGCTTTAAGAATGAAAATAACTCGCACTTCTCTTTGTGGAACATGTCCTGTCCTGAGAAAACCGGTGAAGATTGCTATAAGCCAGGGCATGTTCATAATGGCTGGCAGGATTCCACCAGGCACTGTAGGGCTTGAAAGATCTTATTGACCATTCTACAGTTGGCAATTGGCCATTCTACAGTGTTCTGGTATTGTCATTTCCAGGTTGCTCTTTGCTCGGGTTCTTTACAACCTGGGAAATGAGTTTCCATGAGTAGCAAAAGCGTTTCTTAATGTATCCGGGACCGATGGGTCTTTGGATAGCGTCTTTCGAAGTCTGGCGGCTTCAGTGGCATTCTCAACGGACTTGCAGAAATTTGTAAAACATGTTCGCTTAGCTATTCTTACTTCCCCTGTATAGGCATTTAACGTGGATCGATATGTTGTCGAGTCTTGCTCAAATTTGCTTAACATGGCTTTCCGGTGAAGTTTTCTGACCTCTGATCGCCTCTTTTTGAGGTCGCTGGTCCACCAACTCGCAATTGTAGATTTCCGACTTCAAGACTTTGGACAGAACTTCTTGAAAGCCTGGTTAATTTTTCCCGTTATAAACTCGACTGCATTGTCAATGGATGCGGCGTTTGGGATATATTCTGTGTCTAGATTTGCAATATTTCTGCTGATCCAGACTAAATACCTCTCTTATTTAGTTTTTAATGGGTTCCTAAATCGTTTCCTTATGTGAGGATCGTAGTCGATGGTCTTGGTTGCGACTTATCTAATTACCTTATCGCCAGGACTTGTATATTTATATATAAACTGATTCGGTCAAGAACTCCCTTATACTATTTAAAAATTTACAATTTTCACAGTCAGTTAGAAGTAATGCTCTGATAATAGTACCTAATTTTAAATTATTTAATTCAACGAGCTTATTTTTCATAAACGCCATTCGATTATGGAATTCTTTACCAAACCATTTAAAATCCAGTGATGGAATTGGAAGCTTTAGACAAGCTTTATTTAAAATGTTTACTTAGCTATAGAGTTTTGTTAATGTGTCCAGTCATCTTACTTAATTTCACTCTTTCCCTCTATCCTCTTTCATCTGATTCTTTTCTGTCTTCTTTATAATAATGTCTATCTTCAACTTTTGCAATTTAAATACTAAAAAGCTATATTAAATAATATATATAATATTAATAGTATATTTCTTCAATAATAATTTTAAATAACTTATGCTCAAAATTAAAAATGATTCATATTAATTGTTTCATTTTTGTAATATGTTATATTTAATTCTAAATTATGTTTCTTTGTATAGCAAAAGAACTTGTTCTTATTATACTAATTTACTAAAATAAAATAATAAAACGAAAACGACTCCTTTTGTTATACCTCCCAGTTATCGACTATAGCCTGTTCTGAATTTCTCGCTAATGTTAGATCAATTATCTCTTCCCTGACTCTATTCTGAAATGTTGGCCTGCTGCCCCTATTAAATAGAATAAGGTCTGTGTTAAGGATAAATTCAAAAATAGACTCACCACTATTGTTGATGTTCGTGCTGCCCCATTGCGAGTGGTGGGTGTTTGCGTCACAACCGATGACCAGGAATAATGTCCTGTTTGTGTTAGCGTGTTCTGCCAACTCGCGGACTGTTTGCTTTGGTGGGTTCGCTTCTTCATAGGGCATATACACGGAACAGAGGATCAGTTTTGCTGATCTGGTTTCCACGCTGGTTGCCACTACGTCACTGTTGCTGATTCTAGGGAGAAAAAACAGGTTAATGGATTTTTTTCGAAAGTACACAGCTAATCTTACCTTCATTTGCAGAGTGAAACAGGTTGTACTGTTTCGACACCAGGCCTTGGATGTTGTTGTTGGTGATCCAGTGTTCCTGGATGAGGGCCACATCTACATTCTTCTCGGACACACACAGCATCAAGTTGTCGGTTGCTGCCTAACAGTGGTTCAAGTTGATTTGCACTACTTGTAGCTTCCTTCTCTCAGCTATTGATGATTCAGCCTCTTCACCTTATTTATTCCGAGGCCGAGTTTTAGTATGTCCGACTGCTCCTTTAGCCAGCCTGTGGAGGCAGCGTCTACAGAGAAGAGAAGAATTTTCCCTTCGCTGCCGTGACTTTTCTGCTACCTGACCAGCTTCCACTCTTGGATTCTGGCGTCTTTATTCTGCGCCACCAAAAGTTTCTGGATGGATGCATCCTCATGCGAAGCGGAAGTGTGAATTTTGAGATCACCTTTAGTGAAGCTCCCTTCCAAATTTCACCAATGTTGGTGATTGTTTTGGTCAGGAACTTCGGGGATTTCTTCGATCCATATCCGACGACTTTGACTCCATGTTGCCAGCCAGCACCGTCGAACTTGTAATCTTCGGGATCACCGTGTTCGACACTATAATGGCTTCTTGCAGTTCCTCTGGAAGCTCCCCCCGACTTTACTAAGCTTCGAGCAACTCGCAACGACCTTATCCGCAGATCTTTGCCGTTTGGCCGTGGGACCAGCTGTACGCGAAGGTTCTACCTTCAAGACCGTGGTCAACCCCCGGTTGGTCCTTGTTTGAGGTAACCTTGGGTTCACCTTGTCTCGCTATACCTCCTCCTTGTGGCTGCTGGTTCCACCTTTCCCAGACTCTTTTTTGCCGCTTTTGACGACATTAGAGTAGGAAGGACCTGCCTTGACCGTCGTTTCCCCTTCCTTCCTATCCTTTTTGGCACCGGTACCGCAACCCCGTTTGTCACCGATAGCAACATTGGATTGGGACGGTTCAGCCTTATCCCCTTCTTCCTATCTCTTTTCCTTATCTTTCTGTCTCCAGTTTCACTCTCCCGTTTGTCGCCTTTGGTGTCATTGGATTGCGATTGACCAGCCTTGCTCAGACCCTCATCCGTGGAAGCAGTCAGAGTTTTAGCAACTTCGGTCGTCGTGATTTTTAATTCGGGTTCCGATTCTGATTTTTCGATTGGTATACTTTTTTTGGTCTGAACCAATTTTGGCGTCCCCCGAAATGCATTTTTGTGCATTTTTAAGCAATTTTTGTACTGGAGACTAAGAGCCTGAACAGAACCAAAGCAGTTGTCGGTCCTCTCTCGGCAAAATACGCTGAGAACCCGTTCAGAATTGGAGCGGTAGAGGTTGTCGGATCACGGTTGCATTTCATTTTTGGAATGATAGAAATTCTTTTTATATTTTGCTTTGAATTCACATGACTGCAACACAGACACAAAAATAGAATATCACATAAATAGTAAAAACTATAGTAAATTTTATAGAATAGTAAAAACTACGAAAATAGCACTGAACGTGCCCAATCTTTAGCAAAAATATGGCAACAACTCAGAGAGAGATCCGCCAGCCGTCAGAGAAAAATTAGAATAGATTCTATTCTGGCGTTTTCTCGTCGAGCATTTCTATGGCGATTTGATTTTTGGTAGCTGCAAATATTTTCATGTATTTTGTTGCACGGCGAATCCGACAACCGACATCTGCTTTGATTCTGTTTGGGCTCTAAGTTGTGTCTGACCTAAACCGGAATTTTGGCCGTTACCGAAACCGAATAGTCGGCCATTTTATAATATTCGGCTGAAACCCAAACTGGTTATTAATATGAAAATTTAAGTTTATACAAATAATTGTTTTTATTAAAAGGAAACAAAAGTACTTCCATGCACATAAGAAAAAAATTTAATATAATAAAGTATTATTTAAATATTGAAGTTTATAATAATTAATTGAAGGGAACTATAATAATAAATGAGATAATTTTTATTTTATTTTTTATTACAAAAGCTTTGCATGCTTTATATCTTCAGTATACACTCAAAATAGTATGCACATGCAATGTACACTTTTATATAACTACAAAACAAAGTATTTTTGTTTGTTTTTTAAAGGTTTAGTATAATAAAAACATAAATATTTATTTTACCCCCCTTTTTCCACACATACAGGATTCGTTCGGAAATTTAACTATCAATTTTTGGCTTCAGTACCTATAAAACTTTAATATTAATTGCAATAGAGATGATAAAATCGAAAATGATAGTATCGAACGCATAAAATTAACCAAAATGTTAATTAGTTTTATGATCTATTAAATTATTACATGATTTAAATTGCGAGCTTTAGATCAAGTAAGTTTAAGAAGACAACAACAACAACAACTCTGTATAGAGTCAATCACTTAGCTGACTAGACAGTCTGTTTCGGAAATCGATACATTTTCCTCTTCAGTAGTCTTTGAGTGATTAAGCTGTCATCAACTCACTGTTTAAATTAGTATATGACTTCGCAGATTTAGGAACTCATGTTTTTGAATTGTATGGCTGCTTATCATATGACATTTCAAAGCAGTAGACTATTTATAGATCATCGCCATCAACTCTACCAAGGTTGCCATCCGTTCTAGTTGCTTCTTTATTTATTTCAATATTCAAACAGTGAGTTGATCACAGCTTAATCACTCAAAAACTACTGAAGAGTAAAATGTAGCGATTTCCGAAACAGACTGTCTAGTCAGCTAAGTGATTGACTCTATACAAAGTTGTTGTTGTTGTTGTTTCCTTAAACTTACTTGATCTAAAGCTCGCAATTTAATTCATGTATTCATCACAACTCAAAACAAAGTTATTAAACTTGCAATTTTATCATGCTACAGTTCAGTTTTCTCAGCCGAAATTATAGCCATACACGATGCAATTATATACGCCAGCAGAAATAGAGGAAATTATGCAATATTCTCGGACTCCCTATCAGCATTCGAATTCATTTTAAATGTTAACAACAATAACTTTTATTCAGCTCAAATTATAGGTTATTTGATTAAATATCATCCTAAGATTACTCTGATATGGATACCAGGGCACTCTAATATCACAGGCAACGAGTTTGCAGATCAAACAGCAAAATTTGCAGCCAACGCCCCAGTTTTTATGTCCCATAATGTAAATTTTTCAGACATAAATAATTTCTTAACATCATCCTTCGAAAAAAACAAATATCAACATTTAATTCCTCTTCTACTTGGTACCAATCCACTAACCAACTATCTATTAACGACTTTCTGAAAGCGGTACATTTTAAAAGGTTAGACATTGTAAAATTTGAAACAATCATACTAGGTCATTCAAATCTTACCCATAGTTTTCTTATGAACTCTGTATCCCAGCTACTTTGTCCCTGTTCAGTCTCTCCCCGTGATTACTTCTCTCATATCTTCTCCAACTGTCCCCATTTTATTACCAATAGACAACAAATATTCCAAAACAAAAATCCATTAACCATGATTTCAAACCCCTCAGAAAACATTATACTGTGTATCATAAACTTCCTAAAACAAGCTAATTTATATCACCTAATATAATCTATTGTACTGGATAAACTGAAGGCCACTGTTGCTATTGCTTATTTTTATATTAGCTTTTAATTTATTAATTAATTGTTAATAATTAAAATAAATAAATAAATAAATGATTCATGTATTAACCAAAATGTTTTGCGTTAACACGAGAAATCAAATTATAGATGAATTCATAATTTTTGTTTTGTACAATACGTGTAAGACCTAAAACTTTTGCCAAGTTTTTCCCTTACATGTTTAGCATCAAACCACCTTCTCTTTTCTTGATTACAGATTTACCACAGGGTCGTCCACCACTCACAGGCCAACGTGTCGTAATAACGACCTAAGCGAGGGAGGGAAGCTGATACAAGCAGCGAGGGGGAAAAAGGCATGGAAGCCAGTGCTAGTTTAATTTAAGAATATTAAATTATCTTTTTTATTTTCTTCTTTAATCTTTTTTTTATAAGTATTAGCATTAATATTATCCCTTAAGCTATTGATTAACTAGAGTTTTATTACAAAATAATTAACTTAATTAATGAATTTAAAATAAGGAAAACATGCTTATTATTCATGAAGAGATTAGACCTTACCATATGTAGTTACCGAGGCATATGCCCGGAGTTACCACAGGGTCATTTTACTGCAGTATGACTCATTTGTTTATTTTCTTTTCGGCACGTCAATGGGACTGCAATGGCGAGGGGAGCACGTACAGGAGAGACCGCTTCATCACACGACGTTGGCGGCCAATCAGAACGCCGAACTGAGCGTCTGCTGCCACCGTGTGAGAAAGATGTTGCAGCAATATGAGGCTGGGCCGCCAGCAGCCAGAGGACTATAAAAGGGCCATCTGAAGAGAAAGATGAGTGAGTTCTTACCAACCACCGAGACGAGAATACATATTCAGCTCCGTCTGTTCCAGTTAAAGCAGTGAAAAGTAACGACGTAGTATAAAGCAGCGGTTAGAAGAAAGAACGTCGACAGAGGCAGCGGCAGAGATCATCGATTATACAGGCAGAACGAAAGAACGTCGACAGAGGCAGCGGCAGAGATCATCGCTTATACAGGCAGAACGAAAGAACGTCGACAGAGGCAGCGGCAGAGATCATCGATTATACAGGCATGGTATAGCCGACGCCGACAGAGGTCGTCTGAGACGTAAGGACTGAGAAAGTCGCAGCACCATGCAGAGTGTATCCTTTGATTTATTTGCTTAACGAGTATATTTGTTTTATTTCTTATATTTTAGTGCCAGGGTATTTGAATGGAGAAAATTAGTTTCGTTTGGAATCAGCTAAAACTATTATCGCTTAACGTTAATTTTTAATCATAACCGAATTTTCAATTCGACTTCGGCCTGAACTGGGATTGAATAGTCGTTTCATCGCAACCAGCTCCCGCCATAACTTTACGAGTGTTAATTTATTTTCTTTTGGTATTGTCTAACCGAATCTTCAATTCGACTTCGGCCTGAACTGGGATTGAATAGTCGTTTCGACGCAACCAGTTCCTGCCACGACTTTCTCCCCTTATTTCACAATCCCACCCTATAGTTTCACTGCCATTGTCTCCGTGCAGGAATTACGTATGTCAACAAGGATATCTGCTTAGTAGGACTAATAAACCTATACTCATATAGATAAACTGAGCAACTAATAGTTATACCCATTATTATTAATCAATGATTTAAGTTTACCATTACTAACTTTAATATATTTTTTTGGATTCATAAGTTACCCATATAGTCTTAAATTTGTATATTTACTCGAAACGTAGGTTAAGAGATTATTGAACAATAAAGCTATTGTAACGTGTAACAAGCGGGTGTTTTGACTTGGTGCCATAATTAAATAAATAATTGTCAAGAACCCTGGTGTCGGCGAGCGACACCCCAGCATAGAAGGTTCCTTACATACGTTGTAAATATTTTTAATATTTGAATTAAATGACTGATGAGAGAAGTTTTTACCAAAAGCGGCCGAAACTGACAAAAAGGATCACTTGTTAAAAAATTAACAAATTTGGTTGACAGCAACAATTTAACAGCGCTCTTTTTTTCTCCATTTTTATCCATTTCTCTTACTAGCGTTGAATCGGAAAGGTGTTTTTCTACGCCGGGATATATTTGCAATAAAATGCGCTCTAGTCTCTCTGACAAAACTTAAGATTGTTTAATTTTCCTAAGGAATTTTTTTTAAATGTTGAAAAGTAATTTATACACATTAATGTAGTCTGAAAAACGAAGTTTAACTTCGTAATACATAAAAATTTTTAAAGTAATTTCTTTTTTTTTCTATTGATCTCATCATATTGCTTCTCCTGTAAAAATTTTAAAATGTTACTTACGGCTTTTTGACTTCATATGGCGATGTGTTTTATTATTATTATGATAAATAATTTGTGTAAATAAATTTGTTTTCTTTTGTTTTGTTAAGTTATTATTTAATCTCAAAAGTGTTTAACCCTCTAGCACTCAAGACACTTATCATGTTAATGTTATGTGGTGGAGATGCGTACTGCGACCTTAATTATATCTATTGTACCTCCTTCTCAAAGCTCCGCTGGGTTTGCGGATTACAGAATTCCATCCAGCCCTATTTCTCTAATGAATTTGAGAATATTCTTAGGTTCAATTGATGAAACCTGCTCTAGACTCAGTTCATAGTTCCCCAGTGTTAGCTTACGTCTGCGAGCCACGGCGTCTTGGAGTCTCCTCTGCTTCTTCACAGAAACGGCAGTTACTATCGGTTCCTATGCCCAATTTCATCAGGTGGTATTTGAGTTTACAGTGTCCTGTAAGGAACCCCGTTCGGTTTGCCTAAGCTTATGCACAATTTTGCTCTCCGAGTGTTAAAATCTTTGAGGAGCAATTTGGATTGTCTTAGCTTTGGGAGGCTTTTCCAGAGGTTTGAACGTTTATGCCTCTCCTCCCTTCTTAGTTCTTCTTTTATAGAATGTGTGCCCAATCTGCAGAATGGTTCTGGTCCTATAAATTTTGTGGCTGCACCGTGTCGCGCTAGACCATCGGCTTCTTCGTTACGCTGTATACCTTTGTGTCCTGGGACCCAAAGTATAGTAACAGTGTTATTCTTGCCTAGTTCGTTTTGTTAGGCATTCCCATGTTATTTTCGATGATATCTCACAGGAGACTAATGCTTTGATTGCTGCTTGGCTGTCTGACATCACAACTATATCCTGACATTTGTATTTCCGGTCCAGATTGAATTGTGCACACAGCTGTATTGCTAGGATTTCTGCTTGGAAGATTCTGGGTGTTGTCCCCATAGGTTCAGAGTGCTTGGTTCTTGGCCCGTACACCCCTGCACCTATACCTTCCAATGTCTTGGACCCGTCTGTATACCATGCTTTACTGTGTGGTTTCTTGACTTGCGATATCATCTCGCTGTCCCACTCTTTCTTGGTACTAAGCTTAATTCCGAAGTGTTTTTCGAAGTTATACCTTTTTACTATATCGTCTCTAGGTGGATCGATGTAGGGAGAGTGTTTTTCAATATCCCCCTTCTCTCTACTGCTGATAGTTTTACCTAAACCTGTCCCCTCTTTTGCAATGCACAACAGAGTTCGCTTGGCTACTCCCTCTATGACAAGGTGTAAGGGTGTTAGGTCAAGAATTACTTCTAGTGCTGCTGTAGGGCATGTCCTTATGGCCCCTGTGATGTATACACAGGCCAGTCTCTGCACCTTTGTTAGCATATTCCTCATTGTGGTTAGCTTGGTTCTCTCCGCCCATGCTATTGCACCATAGGTGAGGATGGGTCTCACCATCATGGTATAGATCCAGCGGAGAACTGTTGGGTTACAACCCCAGCTTTTCCCCGCCAGGCTCCTACATACCATGAGTGCGCGAGTTATGTCAGACATAACTTCCAGAGATGCAGAGTTGGATGCAATTGTAGAAAAATACAAATAAAATAAGAACAAAATATTAAAGAGATAAGAAAATGTTTTTGTTCACTATATTCTTAAAATACAAATAAGCTAACGCTGCATTTTTTTTCCTGCAGCTGCAATCGTCTCCAATGTCGACGATTGCAAACAAACATATATATATAAAAATACAAAGATACAAATATACAAGCAGTTTATAACTTCTGTTAGAAATTAAGTTTTAGTCTTAAGATGATATTCAATAAAGTAAGTCATCAAACTTAAGTTTGTTCTTTTATTAAACTGGAAACATAATTCGCGCGTTGCTTTGTTTATAGTTACCTCTGCATGTCTTCTCCAGAGAAGCTTTGAATCTAGTGTAAGTCCCAGATACTTTACTTCTCCTTTGAAGGGAATTTCAGAGCTATCCATTCTCATTGTTCGGAGGTTTGGCAGGCTTCTTTTGTTAGTAAAAGCTACTATGGTGGTTTTCGCTGGGTTGATACTTAATCCCACTGTGTTGCACCACTCCTTTTTTACTGACAGTCCTCTCTGTATCAGGTTACAGAGTGTATACTCGAACTTCCCTCGCTATTAAGGCGATGTCGTCTGCGTAACCCTGACATTTTATGCCATTCTCGGTTAGCATCGTTAATAATTCGTCCACAACAAGACACCACAGCAGTGGAGAAAGGACTCCCCCTTGTGGGCAGCCTTTTGTTGTTTTTATTCTTATAGTGGTGTTACCCACTTTTGTTTCTGCAGTTCTAGTGCTAAGCATTTGGCATATGCATCTGCTGAGCATATCATTTACTCCTTTTTTATGCAAAGACTTTTTCACAGCATCGTGAGAAGTATTATTAAAGGCTCCTTCTATGTCTAGAAAGGCACATAGTACGATTTCTTTGTTTTTGAGAGCCGACTGGATGTTACTAGCCAGCTGGTATAGGGCAGATTCTGTAGACCTACCCGCCCTATACGCATGTTGGCATGGGTGCGTTGTCGCCTTCTCCAGAATCTCAGTTCTTATATAGTTATCAATTACCTTTTCCATTGTTTTGAGTACAAATGAGGTAAGGCTAATGGTTCTAAACGACTTTGGTAGCGTGTAGTCTGTTTTCCCTACTTTTGGTATGAAGACACTTATCATATTATTCGCAATAACAGAAAAAGTAAAAGCTTTAATATCATGTGAATTTTTTTTGGCTGTTCCCAAGAAACACACCAATCTAAATGCAAAAGATACAAAAGCTCTCAGAAGTTTAAATGATACTTTTATTGTGATTTGCAAGAGCCATATGTTTTTTGCGCATAAAATTTTGACTGCTGCACATTGTGTTTTGCTGTGATAATAAAAAAGAAATTTAACAAATTAATCAAACACTTAATTTTTTCGTCAAAGGTATGTGTATTAACTAATAAAATCAAGTTTCATATTTGTTTCACTTTTTTCGCTCAAAGCCCCAAGAGTGCCTTGAGACACTTATTCACATTTTCTCACCTTACAGGTAAACGAAAGCTTCTACACCATTTCTGAGTACATTTTTGAATTCAGGAGTTATAATTTACCTTAGAAAAAATTATGCTACCTATTTTCTCCCATTATTTTAAAAAGTAGTCTTAGAGGGTTAAATAAATAAAAAATATATAATATTGATCTAAAAGATGTTAAAAGAATGAATTGTTTAAATAAAAAAAATAAAATTAATGAAACCAATAAAAAGAGGTTTATTGGTACTGAAGGCAAAAATTGATAGTTAGTGTGCACATTGTAGGTGCATACTATTTTAAGTGTACTGAAGATATAAAGTATGCAATGCTTTTGTAATAAAAAATAAAAGAAAAAAGTATCTTTTTTGTTATTATAGTACACATCAATTAATTATTATAAACTTCAATATTTAAATAATACTTTTTTATATTAAATTTTTTGTTATGTGCATGGAAGTACTTTTGTTTCCTTTTAATATTTATATATCTATTATTTATATATTTATTTATTTTCATATAGCTTAGTACAAATAAGAACTAAGTTATTTTACTGTACAACATATAAGTATAAATTAACATCATTATTTATATATGTATATTAGGGCGGGTCAAATTTTTTGTCGACCAAGCGTATAGCAGAAACGTAATCTATGATGAATTCTGAGAAAATTTCCCCAGGAAACTGTAGGCCTAAAATCAATCCTAATATCGCGCATATCGCGTTTAAAATTTGTATATGGATTTTTAAAAAAAACTATAGTTTTATATAAAAATACTGTTGAATACAGGTCTGATTTAGTTTTTAAAATTTTCAAATATTGTAAATTTAAATATTGTCAAAAATAAAACGATTTAAATTTAAAAAAAATCTTTTATTCAATCAGTGTAAAAAGTACAATTTTAGACTTTAAGTCTTGTTTGCTCTCAATGCAGGGTACTTTAGTTCGACTTTTTATAGCTACTGCCATAACATCGTCTCAATTTGTTTCAATTACGCGTCACGAAACACTTGAAAGTATCTGAAAAAATCGCTTAGTTCCCTGAATATGCGATGGAATTTGTGGGTCTGGCAGCGGCGGATCTTCAAACTCTAGATAACTTAGCATGTGCTCGTATAGAATGTTTGCGGTGAATGGAGGTTCGGATAAAATGCTGTCATCATCTATGTTTATCAAATCAACATATTCTAAGCATTCAAAACTAATGCTATGCTTTTTATAAGTCCTTAATACTGTTGGATCATATAGATTATCTCGATAATACAAAATCTTATTGATTGCTCTTTCGATAACCGGTTTTCTATCATCAAAGTTCATTGTCAATAAGACATTCTCTGGATGACCGAAATAGGCATTTTTTTGAATTACAGCGTTAACAATGTTCCTCAGATTTGGTGACAAATATTGCGTTCACCGTATAAATTTTGCTAACAGTGCACTGCCGTTGGCAACAGAACTATAATACTTTACATTAAAGTACATTGGTACATAAACTTTCATAATATAGCTTGCTAGAGTTTTCACTTGAAAATAAATATTGCCTCAAAATATCTCCATTACTTGGCAAATTAAGCTAACTTAATTCGCTTGGAGAACCAAAATCATTGATACGGCAAATAACTTGACTGAGATTTTTAATGAAACGTCCATTTCCGAAATAGAAGAATCAGTGGACTTTGCATAAGGTTACATAATTATTCACTTCAAAAACTTAATCAGGCTTAGAATTCTGACAACACGCTGTTTTAAGAATACGATCGATCAACTATAGACTTAAAAAAAACAATCGGTTAATATTCACTATACTTTTTTATTTATGAGTATTTTAGTAAAAATGAGGTAAATTTTACAATACAGTACTTTCAACTTCAAAGTTTGTTTACTTTTAAAATACTTAAATGTGAAGAATTTAGTAAAATAGTAATAATGTAAAATTCAAATGTAAAATTAAAAATGATTAAATAGTTTTTACGATGATTTGTACATTTTTTGGCAAATTTTTAAATATCAGGTGGGCCAAATTTGGTTAAAAAACGCAAATATTTTTCAAATTAAATCAGATTCGGAGAGCTGGCCTTAATTCCTTTTCAATAAACCCAAAATCATTGATAAACGCTGCCACTTTTGGACTATTCAGCAGATTCATATAAAACTATCTTTTTTTTTTTTTTAAATCCATACACAAATTTTGACCTCACTATGCGCGATATTGGGATTGATTTTAGACCTATGGTTTCTTTAGGAAATATTTTCAGAATCCATCATAGATTACGTTTCTGCTATACGAAATCTTCGTTTGTTCTCATCCGAACAATTTGACCCGCTCTAATGTATTTACTTGAATATAACAACAAGTTAATAAACATTGGAATTAAACAAAATTAAATAATTGTTAAAAATAAACAAATTTATCAAATAAATTAGTTATTAAAAAAATCTTAAAATATTAAAACTTAAATATAAAGGAGGAAATATTGAAGAAGAAAACAAGGAAAGAGACAGAATTTAAGGATTAGAAAAGTGAGTCATAATAGATTGCTTAAATTTTTCCGCCCGAGTTATTTTTCTTATGCTTTTAGTGGTAGAGCATTCCATAGTCTTACGGCATTAATGAAGAACATATTGGAGGTGTTAAGAGAGCTATGCCTAGGAACTACATATAAGTACGTTACATCTTCTAGAAATACTGAATTGCAGTTTTGCATAGAGATAATGTGGTGTTTTTTATGTATGATTTTATGAAAGAAGATGCAGTTTCTAACATTAAGTTAGTCAATAAAGTTGCACCCAAGTATTGCATTTCTAAAAGTTGAGAGGCGGTCAAATTTTTTTAAGCCAAATACAAAACGCGTGGCATAGTTATAAGTAGGGATCGGATTTTTATGCAAAACGTATAAAAAGGTAGTGTAAAAAATCTAAAATATATAAATTTTATGCAAAATTTTTACACATTTTGATCAAATATGCTTATTTAATCAACATTTTTAGAAAATATAATTTATGTTGCTATCCTATCTTTACACAGGATTTAATTTAAAAATGATTTTGCATAAAAATCCGATCCCTAGTTATAAGCAATATTTAGTTTTAGTTGAGAAGACGAGTCGAGTCTACTATAAAATACTTCCGAATAACTAATAACTAATAAAACTAGTTGCTTTACTAGCATTCGCTTAAGATCAATGGTACAAAGATTTGCAGACATTTTTAAATTTCGAAGGATATAATAAACTTTACGGACAACACTATTTACATGATCAATACATGATAGGGACGAATTCATACAAAAACCAAGATTGACGATTTTCGATACAACACTAAGCTTATTTGTACCAATGTAGAGGTCAGGAAGTTTATCTAAGTAATGTTTATTTTTACAAATAGGTAGTACATATAACTTGGCAGAATTTAATTGCAGTCCATTACTAATAGCCCATTGATGAATTCTTCTTAAATCCTCATTAAATCTGGCATAGGTTATCTAGAAGGTCAGTACTACTTGATAGATAGAATGTCATCCGCATACGCATGTACAGAAGAATGTTTGCAAACAGCAAATACGTCATTTAAAAAAATAGAGAATAAAAGAGGGCCAATAATTGAACCTTGTGGAACACCACTTAACATAGATTTATGGTTAAAGAACGCAAGCCCAACTTGAGTTCTTTGCAATCTATTTGACAAGTAACTTCCTATTAATTCACTGCAGTTTCACTAAACCCGAAGAGAGTCCTGAGTTTCTGGCATAAGTATTTTTGACTAACTTTGTCAAATGAATTCGAAAAATCTAATAAGCAGAGTAATGACACATAACCGGTATCAAATGCAGGCCATAGGTCATCCATAACTTTAAATACCGCTGAAGCACACCCATGCCCTGCTCGAAAACCAGATTGAAATTGAGACAGAAGGCTATTTTGTTTTATGAAATTATTTGTTGGATCATTATTTTTTCGCTGACTTTAGATAGGGGGGGGGGGGGGCAATATGCTTATTAGCCTAAAATCGCTAGGCCCAGAAGGGTTAGACTTTTTAGCAACAGGTAAAACATTTACAGATTTCCAAATTGCCGGAAATGAAGAAGGTATAAGGCAGTGATTAATAATATGCGTTAATGGACAGATTATATGTGGTAGTATTATTTTAATAAACTTAATTGGAATACCATCTTCGCCTATTGCATTTGATTTTATCTGCATAATACACTTTCCAATATCAAGCTCACTTACAGGGAAAAATTTAAAAGGTTGGTTAACATAGGTTTTTGTAAGGGAAATATTATTATTGGTAGAGTGAACAGTGTTTTCAATGAAAAAATTGTTCAACAAGTCCGGATCAATTTGGCACTCTGAGGCTGTCTTTTCACTTACTCCAAGTCTCTTAATATTGTTCCACAGTTTTTTAGTCGGAAAGGAAACATTTATAGCCCTATTACGGTTCACAACACAACAGTAATTGCTGTCTTCAATGTGTAAATTTCTATTACGGTAGACAACAAAGCAACTGAATACATTCCACTGTTGTCTGTCAACAATGCTGTGTCTTCAACACACTTACTACGCAACACAGCAGTTGTGCTTTATTGTCTTGTTATCTGCCAAATTTTGAAGACAGCTAATTTGGTGTTGTGTTGAAGAAACGAAATAGATTAAAAATGAAAATTTTATTTAAAATTGCGTTTTTCTTTATTAATTATGAAAATTTCACAGAAAATTGATAATACGACTCGTTGTGGACAGAATTATATTGAATTAAGCAATTGAATTCGAAATTGTTTGTTTGTTTACTTTTTTATTTTGACAGTGACCAGTTCACAGTTGCATCGAAACGTACTAATTAGATTACGTTTTTATTTTGAGAGTAAGAAAATTTTTGCAATGCTACCTTTTTATTATTTTGGAATATTTATGATAGAAAGAAGTGCTATTTTATTTTATTAGTTAAGAAATGCCGGGAGAGGGGTTTTAAACTAAAAATAAGATTATTTTAAATTTGTCATAATTCTTAAATTATAGTTCTGCTATTGGCATCAGAGAACTGCACAAGCCTACTTGAAGTTTATTTCAAGTACTTGCTTGAAATACAAGTTCAAGCTAGCTTGAGCTTGATAATTTTGAATCAAGTATAGCTTGTAATTGAATATAAATAAGCCCACGACAGCTTGCAAGTATTCTAGCTTAAAAGCGAACGGCACGAAGTTTCAAGTAAAGGAAAGCTTGATGCCTTTGGCAAAAAGCTTGAAAAGCTTGAAATTGAAGGCATGTATCCAATTGAAGCAAGTATCCAAAAAATTCAATGAGCTTGTTTAGAGAGAGCTTAATCGTAATAGGACTTTTAAGGATTCTATGAATTACGTGGTTGGAAGTTTTAGGGGTAATCGAAAATGATGTCAAACTTTAAAATTTAAGATGGCGGATAGAGTTGCCATCTAGATTTTTTTATTTTTGCGAATTCTTGCAATTTTGAAATTCTGACAACAGATTTGATTTCGAATATTATGTCACAGTTTTAAAATTTAAGATGGAGGTTAGGGTTGACACCTAAATTTTTACCACAGTATTGCCACCTAATAAAATGTATTTTTAAGAGTTTTAAACATCATTTATCAGTGTTAAGGGGTCGCTGATTTCGAATCTATAGTCAGAATTTTAAAATTCAAGATTGTGGATAGGGTTGCCACCTTAATTTTTTGTAGTTTAATGAATTCGGGGCCAAAAATGGGTCGCTGAATCCGAATCCGTTGTCAGAATTTCCAAATTATAAAATTTTGAAATAATAGGGTTGCCACCTAATATGTCTTTTCAAGAGTTTTAAACGTTATTTATCAGTGTTAAGGGGTCGCTGATTTCGAATCTACAGTCAGAATTTTAAAATTCAAAATGGTGGATAGTGTTGCCACCTTAATTTTTTGTAGTTTTATGAATTCGGGGCTGGCAAAAAAAAAATGTTACACCAAAATGGTACATCAGAATTTCAAAATGATAAAATTTTGAAATAATAGGATTGCCACTTAATAATATGTCTTTTCATATGTCCTTTACTTTAAACTTCATGCCGTTCGCTTGTAAGCTAGCATACTTGCAAGTCGCAAGTTGTCGTGGGCTTATTTATATTCAATTAAAAGCTATACTTGATTCAAAATTATCAAGCTCAAGCTAGCTTGAACTTGTATTTCAAGCAAGTACTTGAAATAGACTTCAAGTAGGCTTGTGCAGTTCTCTGGTTGCTACTATAAAAAGGGTCCGTGTTCCCGGCCAAAAGGAGGGGAAGCGGGATTTTTTTTCAACACCATTATAATCTTAGTAAAAAAATGCTTCCTTATACTTAAAATCATTTTAAAATCCAGCTATTTCATTATACTAGATTTAATCCTATTTTTTAACGCCAGTTGAAATTAACGGGTTTAAATATGGGCTCACAATATTTCCTTTTCATATCGCAAAAAAATTCTTATCAAGATAGTACTTTTTGCTATTTAAAAAATACTTTTTAAAGAGTACGTTTTTACTTTTCTCCGAAGCAACCCTGGACCAGTCAAGCAACGAATTCTACATACGTTCCACAATCAAACGTGACAACAACGTATGGTTGTGAACCATAATAGTTCGAAACTGTTGTGTCTTCTTGTCTGTTGTGTCTACTCGTAAGAAGACACAGCAGTTTATTGCTGTGAACCGTAATAAGCCTATTAATTTGGCAGAGAAGTATCGAGACTTACATTCACACAGATAAATATACGTACCCCCCCTCAAAAAAAATTTCTGACCAAAGTATAAGCTTTTCTTACAAAAAAATTATATAGGATAAATCTGTACTTAAAATAAATTAAAACGATAAGTAAAAATTTCAGAAACAAACGATTTATTAAAAAAAACACACAGATTTTCATTTTTCGCAACACAGAAAAGTATACATACTTCTTACAAAATGTTTAATGGAAACAAAAATAAAGAAAAATTTAGTATTTTGTTGGTCCGCCATTGCTCTCTAAAACTGCGCTCAATCTGTTTTTCATCGAAAATACTAGTTTTGTTGTTTGCATTGTAATTTTCGACCATTCTTTCATAAGTGCATTTTTAAGATCATTTTTGTTTTTTATTGTCCTTTTTCCAACATGGCGGTCCAACTCATCCCACAAATTTTCGATGGGGTTCAAGTCCGGTGACTGGGGAAGAGAATGAAGCTGCTTTGGTACATTGTACAGCAACCACTCCTAAACAACAACCGCTGTGTGCTTGGTGACGTTGTCTTGTTGGAAGTATCAGCTTTCCGTAAGACTCATTTTATACACCAATTCCATCAAACTTTGTTGGAGTAGGTTCAAATATACGAATCGATCCATGGTTATGTCAATAAACACTAAGTTTCCTACTCCAGTTTCCGACATGCAACCCCATACCAATACCGATCCTCCTCCATGCTTTATTGTCGGAATTAAATTTTTCGGAAGGAGCGCCTCGTACTTTTTGCGCCATACCTTCTGCTTGCACAATCACATCCGAATAGCTTGAATTTGCTCTCATCGCTGAACACAACGTTCTTCCAAAACGTTTCATCTATATCAAAATTCAGCTTTGCAAAGTTAATACGTTTTTTCATATTATTATTTATTTTTATTTTATTTATTTATTGGCCAAACAAGGCAATGCAATTTACTTATTCTAACTTTTTCTAACAGGTTTTGTTTACTTATAACTAAGTTTTTTGTTTTTCTTCTCCCTTTTCCTTGTTTTTATTTTATTTTTTATTTGGTGCTCTTAGTGGGCATACTCCGCCCACCGGATTGACATGATTTCAAAAACCATGTCAAAACTAAGAGAAGAGGAGGAAAACAAGAGAGACTATATACACACTTAAGATACGATGTATATATATTATTCTTAAAGACTATAAGGACAAAAGGACGTAAATGGGAGATTTGGAGAGGGATGTTAAAGAATTTTGATTTATTAAACTAAATGCTTATACATATAAATCCATACATGTATGTAGTTTATCTGAGGCCTGTGTTAATTCTGATTACTGAGTGATTTATATAGGGTTTGCTTGAAAGAGGATTTGGACATATAAGGTGAGTAGTATATAGAGATATTATTAAATTCTCTGCAACAACGATTGATGGGTTCATTATTTGCATATGTAGTTTGGTGCTGATATTCAGTTAACATTCGAGTATGCGTCTAATCTAGTGCGTCTAATTGGATCGTTAAAGGAAATCATATTAGAAATATATTCGCTGTGAATAGCACCATTAATTACATCAAATGTGAAGCATGAGCCCAATAACGATCTTCTTGTTGATAGTGGCATCGAATTTAAAAGGCTGAGTCTGTATGATGGAAGGCTACAATAATCATGGGGGTTGTAAGCAGTTCTTACTAAGCGCGTATAGTAAGAACTGCTTTTGAATAGATTCAATTCCTTCTCTATGGGAATCGAAAGATGGATTCCAAATTATGCATGCATATTCAAGTATTGGGCGCACTAATGCACGGTACAAGGGTGTAGTAGCCCATATATTCTTGAATTAATTTGCTCGTCTTTACATAAAACCGAGCTGTTTGCTGGCCCTGGACACAATTTTATCATAGTGCAGATTAAAGCGCATCTTGCAATCTAAGACAACTCCAAGATCCACTATATGGTTGACCCTTTTTAGTTCGGTACTATTGAGGTGGTAGGTATGTAATGTTATGTTGTTTTTACGAGAAAAGCTAATAACATTGCATTTATTGACATTAAGATGTAGTTTATTTTGAAAACACCATTGCTCAAGAGACAACAATTTTGATTGCAAAAAATTTAAATCTGCATCTGATTAAATTGCATAGTACATTTTTAAATCATCTGCATACATAAGATGTGGGATATCGTTAAGAACTTCTGACAGATCGGATATGAATAAGTTGAAAAGAAGAGGACCAAGATGACTACCTTGCGGAATTCCCGAGGAGACTGCAATTTTTTTCGATAGAACTTCCTGGAATTTAACAAACTGGGATCTGCCGTTTAAATATGATTTTAGCCAACTTAGTAAGAATGTTGTGATCAACTCGATCAAAAGCTTTACTGAAATCAGTATAAACAGCATCTATTTGGTGCCCTTTTTCCATTTTGACTAAAACATCTGATACCATAATCATGAGATTAGTGGTGGTAGATCGCCCTTTTCGGAACCCGTGTTGCTGCTCATTTAGACGTGGGTTAATGAAACTTGTTAGCTTTTCACAAATAAGTTTTTCAAAAAGTTTTGGAATGGCTGACAAGATTGCTATGCCTCTATAATTTTCAACTGATCTTTTATCACCATTCTTGTAAATTGGAGTAAGATGGGATGATTTCCAATATGAAGGAAATGTCCCACAAACCAGTGATTCGTTAAAGATTATGTGTAATGGCAATAGCAGTTGGTCTAAACATCGCACCAAAAAGCTTGTAGGTATTAAGTCTGGTCCTGGTCCCTTTAATATATCCAGTTCTTTTATTGCATTAGAAATCTCTTCCTGGGTTAAATATAAACTATCAACTATAATAGTTGAGCTAGGAGAAGTTTCAGATAAGGTGGTAGGAAGACAAAAGACCTCCTTAAAGTGATCGGCATACAAGTTGCTTATATCAAGAGAATTTGACGAAGTGACATTACCTTTAAACATAGACGATGGATAGCCGCTAGATTTGCGCTTCATGTTAACAAAGTCAAAGAATTTTCTCGGCTCTTGGACAATTTTTTCTCCGATGATGTTCGTGTACAACTTGTACGCTTCTTCTGACTTGATAGAGAACTCTCTCGATAGCTCGTCATATCTAAGCTTCAGTTCATCGCTTATATTATCAGTGTTTTTGAGAAGTTTGTAGATTTTATTTCTTTGATTCCTCAAAAATCTGAGATTGTTGTCTAGTCATGGTTCTGTGAGCTTATTCTTTTTCTTTATTATTGGCACATAACTTTCGATAGCGGTAAAAATGTGCTGATAAAATATAGAGACAGCACTGTCTAAATCTAAATTGAATAGAATATGATTCTAATTTAGAGAACTAAGATAACATTTTATTCTTTCATAATCGGCGTTGAGGTAATCGTACGCAATGGTGTTATTATAAGACTGGGTAAAGTTGATGTCATTAGCAGAGAAAACAACTTTTAAGGCTGTATGATGAACAGTGTTGGTTAATAAATTTTCTGCTCCCATGCATGGACTAACCTTCACTTCTTCATACGAGTTAGTAACAAGTTAGTAACAATTAGCACTAATAAACGGTTTTCTCGCGGAATGCGGCTATGAAATCCATTTTTTTTAATACACTTCGCATTGTTCCCGGGTGTACAATAACAATTTCGGTATTTTCCATATCTTTAGCTATGTCTATTGCTGTTTTTTTTTCTATTTTTTCGGATTTAAGTTAGTATATGTCTTTTTACACGTGTGTCAATTTTTGGAGGGTGACCGCATATGGGTTTGTTTTTCTGTGATTTGGTTTCATTATAATTTTTAATCACTGTTTGTACACTCGACTTTGGACGTCCAACTATATTTGCTATTTCCCGTCAAGATTTTCCATTTTTTTATGCTTAATAATTAGTTCACGCACGTCAAAACCTATTTCCATAACTTTTGGACCCATTTGCAAAAAAAACTAATTAGCACCTGATCAGAAAGTGGTTAATATAAGACTAAAATACATAACTGTCCATTAAAAAAATATACATTCATCATGCGATCGCTTTCTTTTTAAATAACAGTTAAATGAAACTCTCGTATGTATACTTTTCTGTGTTGCAAAAAATGATGTTATAAAAATTTAAATAGTAAATGACTTACAACCGACTATTTTCCAATACCTTTTATTCAAGTTTTTTGCAAAAAATATTCCTGTAATTTTTTTTTAAGGAAGTTTAAACTTTGGTCAGAAATTAGATTTAGAGGGGGGTACGTATATTTATCTGTGTGACTGTATATTGTTTTGTTAAAAGGACGGCATTATTCCTGGATATTCTGTACGCTTCCCAAGTAGTAGAATATGGATTAATTTTCCAGAGCTTGTGTAAATAATTTCTTTTCTTTATTGCATTTAGGACACCTTGAGAGAACCAGAGACATGATGAATTTTTTAACCTATTTGTTCGTAATGCAACATGCTTTTCAAACAAGTACTTGACAGGGCTTAAAAGAGAATTAAGTTTATCATCAACTGTACTGAGATGCCAGCAATCATTGAGTGAAGTCATAGACAAGTCATAAAACAAGGACGAATAATCAATATTTTTTAAATAACGATACGAAAACGAGGTAGAAATTACATCACGAGAAAAAATTTACATTTAACGAACAAATGATTAAATCGTGATCAGAAATGAAAAATATTTGGTCAAACAGAGAAACAAGCGAAGGGTCTGACACGATAAAATAATCTAGTAGACTGGGGTTGTATTATTAGAGTAACGAGTGGGCACAATATTGTTGACAACAGATAGACCTACTGAAGATATCTTGTCACATATTGATTGCTTTACAGAATCATTGTTTAGGAGATTTATATTAAAATCACCACATACTAAAATCAAGTCATTATTCAGAATATAGTCAGACAAGGCAGAGAGCAATGGATCTACAGAATGACATTTATTGGGGTTATACACACAAGAAACTACAATTTTAGTACTATTATCAAAAATACATATGGTAAGATATTCAATTCCAGGACCGCTTGATGTACTCAGAACTTTGGCATTAGGTAAGATTTATAGTAAACAGCAACTCCACCACCTTTTTTATCAGATCTGTCATTTCTAAAAACATTATAACTATTTACAATACAGATTGCATCGCTTATATTACTAAACACCACGTTTAAGAAATACAAATGATATCAACTGATGACTCTTCAAAAACATATTTTATAAAATCCAACTTAGCCACGTTTGGGCTTCTTGCATTAAAATGAACAACATTAAGACCGACATGTTGTCTACACAAAACCTAAATTAAAGTTTTCTGGTTTTCATTAATGCCAAACAATAACCTGCTAGGTTCCGACATAAGAAGTCATGAAGGGGGAGAAATATTTAGGCAAATAACATGAAAAAAGAAGATTAGCAACGAGAAAGGTAAAAAATAGATAGAAGATTTAAAATAATAACAAATATAGAATACAATTAACTAGTTCTAAGTAGTAAAAACATTCGATATAATATTATGCAGCTCATCAATACTACATACACGAATACCATCAGCATCTTTTTCAACCTGATAAACACTGAACTCCGATAAGCGAATTTAATAAAAAAAATTATTTGTAAAAACTTACATTTTCATATTAATAACCAGTTTCGGTTTCGGCCAAAATTTCGGTTTCGGTCGGACACTACTTAGAGCCCAAACAGAATCAAAGCGGATGTCGGTTGTCGGATTCGCCGTGCAACAAAATACATGAAAATATATGCAGCCGCCAAAAATGAAACCGCCGTAGAAATGCGCTACGGGAAAACGCCAGAATAGAATCTATTCTAATTTTTCCCTGACGGCTGGCGGATCTCTCTCTCTCTCTCTCTCTGAGTGACTTAAATGTTGCCATATTTTTGCTAAAGATTTGTAACGATTCGTTTTTCCTAAGGCTGGGGTCGGCTTGCCGGACCCAGGCTTCGTCACAAATATTTTGATATTTGGAACGCCAAATCAAAACTCTTTATTTTTATATCGTTATAATGCGTTATTATTTAATTTAAATACTTCAATTATCAATACAATTTATACAAATCTTAAATAATGTCTATGTTTTATAGTTCGACCTACATGTAAGTCGGGCTAGGAGTGCGCTTGTGTTTGAGTTTTAGAATCTAAATTAAAAATGCTCCCAAATGAAAAGAAAATGGGTTTTAAGGACGATAGAGTAGCGTTGTGCAGCGACTCTCACTTAACACAAGCAAAGACAGGTTATTTTGGCGTTTGACGCAAGCGTATCACTTAACTTCAAAGCCGGAGGATGGGATAGATAGCCCGAGCTAATGACGTAGCAGTTAGCCCAAAACTAGAGTAGACAAGGAGGTTAGAGTAGCTTTGTGCAGCGACTCTCACTTAACAACAAAGCCGGATGGTGGGATAGATAGCCCGAGCTACTGACGTAGCAGTTAGCCCTTGACTAGAATAAATTAGGATAGAGTAGCGTTGTGCAGCGACTCTCACTTAACACAAGCTAAAATGGGTTATTTTGGTTTTTGACGCAAGCCTATCACTTAACTTCAAACAGGATTGTTTTGGAGGAGATAACTTGAGCAGCGACTCTCACTTAACTCAGGTCGGAACTAGGATGGACGGACAAGGTTGGGCAACTTGAGCAGCGACTCTCACTTAACTCAGTTGGATAGGTAGGTGGAAAAGGAATTGTGGTGGTGTTCCTAACAAGGAGCACTTTATGAAGTTACGTTAAACTAAAAGTAAGCACTCCTAGGTGACTATTACGTAGTCGAGCTTTATTTACTTTGATTTAATTTAAACAATTTTAGAAAAAAAGAAAAAGAATATATATATATATTAAAAGAAACTTAGATCCTGGGCCTTTTCCTGGCGCTGGTGTTAGCTTCCTGCTGTCGTCCTGCTGTTGAGCGTGCTGGTGCTGGCGATGTCGACGTTGCGCTGCTGTTAGTAGTAGCTGCGCAGTTGACGTGGACGTTTCTGCTGACTGTGCTGGCGATGTCGACGTTGCGCTGCCGTTATTAGTGGCTGCGAAGTTGACGTGGACGTTTCTGCTGACTCTGCTGGTCGCGTCGACGTTACGCTGCTGTTAGTGGTGGCTGCGTAGTTGACGTAGACGTTATAGTAGCGACCGCGAGCCGTGACTGCACAGCACTTCGTTGTCGCGCACTTATTTAAAAATCACTTCCCTCGATGAGTTCTGTTCCCGGACTAGAGCTTCTGCTCTGTTTGACGGCACTTTACTGAATCAAGTTCTCTGTCTTCAATTTATTACTTCAGACCTTCGAGTCATGCCATCACGAATCTTTTGTCTCCCTTCCGCCTGTATGCCATTATTGCGGTCTCACTTCTGGTGGTAATTTTCCACTGCAGGTGTTCATTGTTATTCGAGGCATCGTCCGATTGTCCCGTTGCCATGAAAATAAAAGAACAACAACCATTAGAGACACTAATTAGCATTAATATTTTACTGCGTAGTAGCACAGTGGACGATGCAATAACCCAAACGTTATTGCGCCACTCCTGTAGGAATGCTTAAACTCATTCCTTTGGTTGGGCCAAAGGCCTGAATGTGTAAAAGCCAACTACGATCAAATAATCAACGAGCTCAAATCGGTTTCATACCGCCTCAGGGTTTATTATATTAGCGAATGTAAATATATATGTAAGTATATAAAAAAGAAATAGCAAAATGAAATGGAATTAGAGTTCAATGTTTTGTTTGTTTCAAACAAAATTATTATGAGCTTAATCCTAATCTTAATCCTATGTGGCTCTTGTGCCCTAATCTAGTGTGGGGGTCCTTGGTGGACCTGACCCGTCGTCTACGCCCCTTCCTGAAGCCTGCCATCGCATTCCTGCCTGCCTACTGGGACATAAAACAATTAAACATGTAGGGCAAACCTTTAGAGAAGTTTTGGTCCTTACAGATTGGGTACGTTTAGTGTTATTTTCGTAGTTTTTACTATGATATGACATTCTCTTATTGTGTCTGTGTTGCATTCATGTGAATTCAAAGCAAAATATAAAATAATTTCTATCATTCCCAAAATGAAATGCAACTGTGATCCGACAATCGCCACCTCTCCAATTCTGGACGGATTCTCAGCGTATTTTGCCGAGAGAGGACCGACAACTGCTTTGGTTCTGTTCAGGCTCTTAGTCTCCAGTACAAAAGATGCTTAAAAATGCACAAAAATGCATTTCGAGGGACGCCTAAATTGGTTCAGACCAAAAAAAAAGTATACCAATCGAAAGGATTTTTAATATACTATTTAATTTTGGTACCAGTATTAAAAATCAGAAGCATCGACGACCGAAGTTGCTAAAACTCTGACTGCTTACACGGATGAGGGTCTAAGCAAGGCTGGTCAATCGCAATCCAATGACGCCAAAGGCGACAAACGGGAGAGTGAAACTGAACACAGAAAGATAAGGAAAAGAGATGGGAAGAAGAAGGTGAATAAGGCTGAACCGTCCCAATCCAATGTTGCTATGGGTGACAAAAGGGGTTGCGGTACCGGTGCCAGCAAGGATAGGAACGAAGGGGAAACGACGGTCAAGGCAGGTATTTCCTACTCTAATGTCGTTAAAAGCGGCAAACAAGAGTCTGGGAAAGGTGGAACCAGCAGCCACAAGGAGGAGGTATAGCGAGACAGGGTGAACCCAAGGTTACCTCAAACAAGGACCAACCGGGGGTTGACCACGGTCTCGAAGGTAGAACCTCCGCGTACAGCTGGTCCCACTGCCAAACAACAAAGATCTGCGGATGAGGTCGTTGCAAGTTGCTCAAAGAGTAGTAAAGTCGGGGGGAATTTCGATAACTCTCCAGAGGAACTACAAGAAGCCATTATAGTGTCGAACACGGTGATCCCGAAGATTACAAGTTCGACGGTGCTGGCTGGCAACAAGGAGTCAAAGTCGTCGGATGTGGATCGAAGAAATCCCTGAAGTTCCTGACCAAAACCATCGCCAACATTGGTGAAATTTGGAAGGGAGCTTCACTAAAGGTGATATCAAAATTCACACTTCCGCTTCGCATGAGGATGTATCCATCCAGAAACTTTTGGTGGCGCAGAATAAAGACGCCAGAATCCAAGAGTGGAAGCTGGTCAGGTAGCAGAAAAGTCACGGGAGCGAAGGGAAAATTTTTCTCTTCTCTGTAGACGCTGCCTTCACAGGCTGGCTAAAGGAGCAGTCGGACATACTAAAACTCGGCCTCGGAATAATTAAGGTGAAGAGGCTGAATCATCAATAGCTGAGAGAAGCAAGTTGTGCAAATCAACTTGAACCACTGTAAGGCAGCAACCGACAACTTGATGCTGTGTGTGTCCGAAGAGAATATAGATGTGGCCCTCATCCAGGAACCCTGGATCACCAACAACAAGATCCAAGGCCTGGGGTCGAAACACTACAACCTACTCTACAAATAAAGGTAAGATTAGCCTTATACTTGCGAAAAAATCCATTAACATGTTTTTCTCCCTAGATTCAGCAACGGTGACGTAGTGGCAACCAGCGTGGAAACCAGATCAGCAAAACTGATCGTCTGTTTCGCGTATATGCCCTATGAAGAAGCGAACCCACCAGTGCAAACAGTCCGCGAGTTGGCAAAATACGCTAACACAAACAGGACATTATTCCTGGTCATCGGTTGTGACGCAAACACCCACCACTCGCAATGGGGCAGCACGAACATCAACAATAGTGGTGAGTCTATTTTTGAATTTATCCTTAACACAGACCTTATTCTATTTAATAGGGGCAATAGGCCAACATTTCAGAATAGAGTCAAGGAAGAGATAATTGATCTAACATTAGCGAGAAATTCAGAACAGGCTATAGTCGATAACTGGAAGGTGTAACAAAAGCAGTCGTTTTCGTATTATTATTTTATTTTAGTAAATTAGTTTAATAAGAACTATGAGCTATACTATGATAAGAGCTATGCAAAGAAACATAATTTAGAATTAAATATAACATATTACAAAAATGAAACAATTAATATGAATCATTTTTAATTTTGAGCATAAGTTATTTAAAATTATTATTTATTTATTTATTTATTTATTTATTTATTTGTTAACGTCTATGGACAATATCCTTACAGACTAAGCAACATAATTTAAAAATAATACAATAAAGATTAAAACTAGTTTTTATTTAACAACAGTGTAATAGTGGTTTCAAAAGCAACTTTGGGCATAGAAAAATCGAGTAAGTTATTATTATAGATACTGTTTAAAGCTATAAGAGCTCTATTAATTGGCTCATTAGTGGCATAATTAGTTCTATGACAACTAATGTAAAAATAATTCAAGCTTCGTAAAGACTTTTGCGGAATATTAAACGATATTAATTTAAGTAAGTTTTCACAAATAACATTTCCATTAATCAGATCATAAATAAACATGATACTATGCAGTAGTCTTCTATCTTCGAGAGATGAAAGACCAATAAGCAACCGACGTGTCCTATATGAGGGAAGAGGTTCAGGAAAACTAAAAGAGCGCAAAGCAAATTTTAAGAATCTTTTTTGAACTTTTTCCAGTCTAGCTATATGTATCGAGTAAAAAGGACCCCAAATAAATGAGGCGTATTCAAGGCTAGATCTAACAAGGGAAGTATATAATGTTTTTAGTGTGTAAGGGTCAACAAACCCAACACTGTTTCGCCTAAGAAACGCTAAAAGTGAATATGCTTTGGGGATAATTCTATTTAAGTGAGGGCTAAAAGTTAAGCTAGAATCAAAAATTACTCCAAGGTCACGAATTTCTGATAATCAGGCTAACTTAGTGTTATCAAAATTATAATCAAAAATAGTTGGTGAGTGGAGCTTGTAATAAGAGACAACATAACATTTTCCGAGGTTAAGAGATAATTTGTTTTGTTTAAACCAGGAAAAGACATTATCAAGATCAGACTGGAGACGAGAAGCGTCACAATCACTTTTAACTTTAAGGAAAACCTTAAGATCATCCGCATAAAGTAAAAATTGAGCATTAAGAAAGCATTTAGAAACATCATTAATGAAGATAACAAAAAGTAATGGTCCAAGGATGCTACCTTGTGGAACCCCAGACACTGCTAAAAATGGCGAAGATTTTGCATTATTGAAGAAATATACTATTAATATTATATATATTATTTAATATAGCTTTTAATTATTTGAATTGTAAAAGTTGAAGATAGACATTGTTATTAAGAAGACAGAAAAGAATCAGATGAAAGAGGATAGAGGGAAAAAGTGAAATTAAGTAAAATAACTGGTTACATTAACAAAACTCTATAGCTATGTAAACATTTTAAATTAAGCTTGTCTAAAGCTTCCAATTCCATCACTGGATTTTAAATGGTTTGGTAAAGAATTCCATAATCGGATGGCGTTAATGAAAAATAAGCTCGTTGAATTAAATAATTTAAAATTAGGTTCTATTATCAGAGCATTACTTCTAACTGACTGTGAAAATTGTAAATTTTTAAATAGTATAAGGGAGTTCTTGACCGAATAAGTTTATATATAAATATACAAGTCCTGGCGATAAGGTAATTAGATAAGTCGCAACCAAGACCATCGACTATGATCCTTACATAAGGAAACGATTTAGGAACACATTAAAAACTAACTAAGACAGGTTTTCAGTCTGGATCAGCAAAAATATTGCAAATCTAGACACAGAATATATCCCAAATGCCGCATCCATTGTAAATGCAGTCGAGTTTATAACGGGAAAAATTAACCAGGCTTTCAAGAAGTTCTGCCCAAAGTCTTGAAGTGAGAAATCTACAATTGCGAGATGGTGGACCAGCGACCTCAAAAAGAGGCGATCAGAGGTAAAAAAACTTCACCGGAAAGCCATGTTAAGCAAACTTGAGCAAGACTCGACAACATATCGATCCACGTTAAATGCCTATACAAGGGAAGTAAGAATAGCTAAGCGAACATGTTTTACAAATTTCTGCAAGTCCATTGAGGATGCCACTGAAGCCGCCAGACTTCGAAAGACGCTATCCAAAGACCCATTGGTCCCGGGACACATTAAGTGGTCCGACGGATCATGGACAGAATCTAGCCAAGAAACGCTTTTGCTACTCATGGAAATTCATTTCCCAGGTTGTAAAGAACCCGAGCAAATCGAAGCTAAGAGCAACATGGGAATGACAATACCAGAACACTGTAGAATGGTCAATTGTCAACTGTAGAATGGTCAATAATATCTTTCAAGCCCTACAGTGCCTGGTGGAATCCTGCCAGCCATTATGAACATGCCCTGGCCTTTAGCAATCTTCACCGGTTTTCTCAGGACAGGACATGTTCCACAAAGAGAAGTGCGAGTTGTTTTCATTCTTAAAGCAGGGAAACCTATACACTCAGCGACAAAGGATTACAGGCCTAGAGAGATTAGTCTCTCATCTTTCATGATGAAAACGCTTGAGAGACTAATAGGTCTTCACATAAGAGAATTCTTGAATGATACCAATCTTTGCAGTGTGCAACACGCCTACCTTAAAGGTTCATCAGTGGAAACGGCACTACATGAGGTGATTTCAGTCATCGAAGGAACCCTTCATCACAAAAAATATACTTTAGCAACTTTTTTGAACATCGAAGGCGCGTTCAAATGTGCATGGTGAGGAAAGAGGTCACAAGAGGCACACCGCGGGGAGGAGTCGTATCCCCCCTGCTATGGCTGAGTGTGGTTGACAAAATTCTCACTACACTCAAAACTGGCGGAACAAAAGTGGTAGCCTATGCCGATGACGTCGCCATCCTAATGTGAGAGAAATACCTGCAAACAGTTAGCGGTCTAATTACTGAGGCATTGAACGAGCTATCTCGGTGGGCAGAATCGAATGGACTTTGTGTTAACCCAACCAAGACCGAACTCGTTCTGTTCACAAGAAGAAGGAAAATATAAAGTTTCACATTACCGAAACTGAACGCAGTAACTCTGAAGCTTTCCACGGATGCTAAATACCTTGGAATTATCCTTGATAACAAGCTGAGCTGGAAAACCAACACAGACGAAAGAAGTAAAAAAGCATTATGAGCTCTTTACGCATGTCAGAGAGTCTTTGGCAGAAAATGGGGACTGCGACCGCACATAATCCACTGGATGTATACAGCGATCGTGAGACCCATTCTTACCTACGGCTCTCTTGTATGGTGGACGATAGCGCACAAAAAGAGCTACCTTAGCTCCCTAACAGGAGTCCAAAGTTTAGCATGCATAGGAGTAACAGGAGTCATGAGATCAACGCCACAGGCGGGTCTGCAAATGATGCTTAATCTTCTCCACATGGAAGAAGTTCTTAAGTGTTGGGCGACCAAAAGCGCGATTCGCCTCAACGAATCACAAGCCTGGAGAAACAACAATTTCGGACGTGCATCTATTCTGAATCTCTTTTGAACTGAGGAATCCTAAAGAACAACCGACTATATCATACCCAGTGTTAGTTTCGGCACAGAATACACCACATCCATCCCCGGCAGACAAGAAACAGCCGTAGAATTCAACGGCAATCTCCAATTATATACTGATGGTTCTAAAATGGAAAACGGAACTGGATCAAGTGTATACTGTGAAACGCTGCAAATCAAAGAGAAATACAAACTTCCCGACTACTGTAGCGTTTTTCAGGCAGAAATATATGCTATTGAAAAAGCTGTCCATAGCAATTGCGCACATAGCAATATCGAAGGAAACGACGAAGCGGATGAACTGGCTAGGAGTGGAGTAACCGCAAGTACAAACAGAGCTAATACAGATGTGCACATTCCAATAGACGTCGTGAAAAGGAGCATAGACCTTAAAGCCAAAAATAATGCTAACACTAACTGGGCCTCCAGAGGTGACTGCAACATAGCTCGAAGGCTCTGGCCGGAGCTAAATGAAAACAGATCCAAAAGCCTTCTGCTTTTGGCCAAACGAGAAATCCGGATTCTTGTTTTAGTTCTAATAGGTCACTGGTCCATTGGGATAATGGCCAATAGAATGAACATAACAGCCCCAGACTTCAGTCGGAGCTGCAAGGATCCGAAAGAAACAGAAAAAGTAACTCACCTTCTATGCGAATGTCCAAGTCTACAGAACCGTCGACTCCGATATATGGGGAACAGATTTTTCAAAGACCTGGAAGATTTAGCAAACACACCACTGTTAGACATCTGGAGGTTCATAAAAATCACAGGCTGGTTTAAGGAATAATCGATATAATGGATAACATGTTACCACAAAAAAATAAAAAGGGACTCGCAATGGACCTATAGGCCCCCGCGGAAGCGATGGTAACGGTGCACGACCCTATTTACCTAACCTAACCTAAAGGTCAGATTTTCGATACACTTCAATGATGGCAATTATTGCTTAATCGTGGTTTAAATGTGTTACTAAATTCGTTTTTTTTTTAATTTTTACAATTAATTGAAGCTTAATTTAATTTTTATTCACTCCCGGAGACAATTTTTTTTACTTTCTACTCTTTCGCCAGTGTTGCAAATAATCAAGTTCAAAGTTCTTCTGAATATAACTCTCTTTTTAAAAGGAAAAACCACACGTTTTCAGACAAATTCTTAATATAAAAAAAGCTATATCTTAAAAATATATGCATGCATGTTTTTGTTTGATACCACCATAAAGCTTAGTTTTGTTGGATAACTGAAAAAAAAACAGCAAGATTAGGATTTTTTTCCAATTTTGGAGGCCTATAACTTCTAAACCAAATGCGAGCTGCCTGAATTTTTTCAGATTTGGATTTAGGAGGCCAAAATCCATATCGTTCACAAAAAATACTAATTAAGAGAGTTGTCGCTATTCTTGAATTATACCTTATTTTTCACCTGCATAATTCTATATCTATACTACTATATAAAAGGAGACTCACGAAACTTGATCAAGAATAAGCTCGGTAACCGCTTAACCGATTTTGATAATTATTAGTTATTCGATTCCTATGATATTTTATGTTGTCATAGCTTACCAAGTTATTCGAAAAATCTATTCTTTAATTATTACAAAATCACGCATTTTATTTTATGCTTACATTCAACCAGCAGCACACTACAACAGCAAACAAAGCTTTCCTCTCCTTGTCGCGAGAGCTTCTCTCAATATAACACGGTAGCCATGTTGTGTAGTTGCTTTCAGTAAGATTCTTGTTGGCATACAGTGTTATTTAATTTACTTTGCAAATGAATTGAGTTATAAGCATAAATTATGTTTTGCAGCGAGCCAGTTTTTCCCCACTTGAGATTGTATTAGTCCAGCGATGCCCAGCGCCTAACTCTTTCCACTCTTTTGCAACAACTTCAATATTTTCATGATTGTTGTAATTTGCCGAATTCAGTTTGCAATTTCAGCCTCGCTGCTTAATGTTTTTGTTATTTCGAACCATCGATAGCTGTCCTGCGCTTGCATGTTTTTGTTCTTTGGCAACGTCGATCGCCGCTGTTTTGCTATTTTTGGCATTTGCATTGTAGACGTTAACAGCATGCATCGTATTCTTTATATTTTTCGTTGTGCGAATACACATTTAAAAAAAATTATTGAATATTTGCAGGAGGGTCTTTTTATATTGCATCAGAATAAATTATTTTTATAGGGGTTATTATACCCTTGAAAAATGACAAGAAATGAATTTGTGGAAAACTAGGAGTTTGCCTATTTTTTCAAAGATAATAAGAGATAAAAATTTTAATCTTAATAATATGTTAGTTACGTTAATAATAGAACAGTAAGATAATAAAAAATATAAAACATTAAGGTCAAAGCAAATAAAAATTATTATAAAATTAAAAAATGAAAACAATGTATAATAATAAAAAAATTCACAAAAAAAAAGTTTAAAAAAATTAAGAACTATAAAACAAAAAACTAAAAATAGGATGTGTTTAAATAAATATAAAATATAATATTGGATCGGTATTTTCAATCCCGACAGTCCCGGGATTGACAAAAGCGTCCGGGATTGACAGCCTTACCGGAGACCCACTTATGCTTGATTTAAAATGAAAATGAAGCTTATCAATCAATTCCTTGCCTACAAAAACATAAAACTGCAAATTTTCACCCCATTTGACATATACTTACGATATTTGACGGTTTTTTCAAAGAAAATTACTTTTTATTTTATTTTAATTATATTTTTGTTTTTGATATGCAAGCTTTTGAACACTTTAAAATTTATTTTAACTGAGAAAATGGCGTTTATTTTGTGCAACCCGTGTATCTTGAATGATTAGAAACTACCTACAGAGGCAGATGTTTTGCGAAGGCACGATCTTTAATGCGCTATCGAATGTTTACCCTGTAAGTACTCTATAAAAAGCACAAATTATGTTTGTTGAATATAGCATGCCTCCAAATATATATAATACTGTTGAATCATGTAAAATGTTTGCCAAATTTTTCCAAACTGTTTATGAAGGATATAATAACTTTACAAACGCAAACCATTCAAGCATCGACAATTTGAATCTAGAGCCTTTAGAATCTATGAACTTTTAAGTTCAGGATGTGTCAATGGCTATCTAACAGCTAAAATCAAGTTTGAATATAGGGACTTTCCGCCTATATTTTTCAAGTATTGTATTGATAATATTTCAATCCCAATTACTTTTCTCTTTAACTTGTGCTTAACTAAAGGTGTTATCTTGGGTTGTAGAAAATCTGTTTTGTCGTTCCAATTTTCAAAACATGGAATCGATGTGATGTTAATAATTACGGGGCAGTTGTGAAACAATGCACATTTGCCAAATTATTTGATCATATACTTAAAAATAAATTATATGAACATGTGAAAGAAGTTATTTCTGATTTCCAACATGGATTTTCGCCAGGTCAATCGACATGTACAAATTTACTACTCATTTCTAACAACATTGTAGGCGCAATGAAAAATGCGAGTCAATTAGATGTCATCAATACAGACTTTTGAAAAGCGTTTGACAAAGTTGATACTATCCTGTTATCAAAATTAAAAAATTTGTGCTGTCTAACGTGCTAATCTCGTTTTTTAATAACTTTTTGAATAATAAAAAGCTGTACGTAAAAATTGGTTCTACTGTTTCTGATAACGATTTGCCAAAGCAACTAATATTTTCTAAATGTTTAATGTTTGCAGATGATGTTAAACTCTTTTTAAGAATCTCTAGCCTTTCTGATTGCACTAATCTACAGTATGATCTGTCCAATATACTTAATTGGTGTGAGTAATAATTTGCGTTTAAATGTAAATAAATGTCGCGTGATTTCTTATACAAAATGTTTAAATCCTTTTTTGTTTGATTATACTTTAAATAATTCCGCTCTAACTCGAGTACACGATGTTAAAGATTTGGGCGTAATCTTTGATTCTCAATTGAATTTTAAAAGTCATTACGACTACATTATATCTAAATCATATTCCATGCTTGGATTTATCAAAAGGAAATTGTAAAATTTCAAGGATTCTTTAACTGTTAAATCTTTATATGTTTCATTAATTCGTAGTCTTATTGAATATTGTTCTATTGTGTGGAATCCCTATTACATCGATTATTCTAGCCCCATGGAAAGAGTGCAAAGATATTGAGTAAATATGCGCTCAAAAAACTTCATTGGAATAACGGTCTTCCAGCATATGATGCTTGCCATAAATTACTTGGCATACAATATTTAAAAGATAGGAGAATGCAAAGTTCTCTTTTATTTGTTTTTAATATTTTATCTGGAATTATCAATTGTTAACAACTTTCTGTTTTTTTCAATTATACACAGCCCCAAGGAGTTTGAGAAGAAATCGTATGCTAATAATGCGCCTATAGCTAGATGCAGTGCCATGTTAACCATAGAGATGAAAGAGGCAACTGCCTCAGGGCACAACGCTCCGGGGGGTACCACGAAATGAGCAAAAACTATTTTTTTGGTAAGAAAATTTGCAAAAATAGCAACGTTTGCGATGCCTCAAGAAGCTTGGTGCGCTAAAAAGTGTGATGCTCTGAAAATAATTTTATGGTGCCCCAAAAAGTGTTTATTAAAAAAAAAAATCATGCTCGTTATCGCTTGCATTTCAAGTAACTTTACCAATGGCATTAACCTTTACCAATCCAATAATTTTGTAGCGTTGTAATATTCGCTGAAATATCTCACAAACTAGCATCACTAGAAAATTCCATAGACTCACTGTTGCTGATTTATTCACTTTCATATTTAAGATTGACTTTTTCAAGAGCTGAGAAGCTCTTTGCTTGTTTCAGTTGAATCAATTTCACAATCACTTGAATAAGTTACGTCATTTTTTTGTTCAGCATTCACATTGGATATCGATGGAAGCGGATTACATATTTTGTTGATTTTTTAATTTTCGCACTCGTTGCATCCAGATTTGGCTTGCCGAAATTTTCCTTTTTTGGGCCCCACTTCTTTGTTGGCGTTTCATTTTTTTATTGCAATTTGTAAATACGTGAATTTAATTGAATGTACACCGAAGAATCTGTCAACCAATGTAGATCAACCAAAGATAGGAGTAGCCTTCAGTTGAAAATGCAGTAAATTTATATGAAGAGTATTGCAAAAAGGTAGTGAGATAAATGGAAGTGGAGCAATTATTAGTTCAATCGGAGTAGGTTGAGATAACTGAAGCAAGTTCAAGAAAATCAACAATAGCAGATAGAATAAAAGCAAAACGACAAAGCCAACGCTACAATTCTGGGCCAACTCTTAGCGATTCTCTCACCGACACGACAACGACATGATTCTGGTCAGACAGTTAATACTGCTGAATCAAGAACTGTCATTGTGTGATGTGAATTGGCAATTCGCTACTGACATTTATAATTCTCTCATTGTTCGGAGTAGTGACCGCATATAGCAGGCGGCAATACATACACAATCGCTACTCCGCCCAGTAAAAAAGTGGATTATCTTATGAGCGATCTGGGAGTGCTCCTTATTGATCTAAGCTAGGCTTATTTTGTGTTATCTTTTAACACTGCGTGTCCTAGGAAGGGTAGCACTCCCTTTAACATCCCAGAGGAGCTCAAAAAGAGCGATCAATAAATGATCCAAATGGATCAGCAAAGGAACATTTTTTTTTAGGATTTAGGTTTACTCCGAAAACTAGGCTCAAGTAGACTCCTCAAGACCCTAAGTTGGCGATGCAATTATTTAAAAAATCGTGAGATTTATAACGCCATCACAAGTTACGAATCCTTTTTGATCCTATATAAAAACTGTACTTTAATTGCGTCAGTCGCATCAGCGGATGGACAAAACGCAATTACTGTTGGCTGGTTGCACTTCACGAACTCGGCGTTGAAACGACGCGAATCGAATGAAAGGAACATTTAAAATACTTTTTGTTTCACAGAAAATAATTAAAGAGTTTCCTAAAAAGCACATGCCTCACTTTATTTTCTTTTTTTCATTAATTGCTCGCCCATTGATCTTATAAAACAGTAAAGGACCACAAGGGTACAAGTGCTCACTTTTTGATCCAACAAAACAGCAAAAGCGCGCTCCCTTGTTGCTCCTCATGAGAGCGATCGCATATTTTTTACTGGGCGAGATCTCACACATACATACCGCAAAATAAGCGAAGCAGATTGCTTAGTGAGTATAAAATATAAAGGTAGATAGTGTTGAATTTTGCATTCTCATTTGATATTTGAACTTAACAAATTTTAAAAAAAAACAAAAATTGCAATTGGTTTTGAGACATTTTTTTTAAAAGGGCACCAGATTTTTTTTGCAATGGGGCACCACGAAACCTTAACTCGGCACTGGCTAGATGTATACAATTATGTAATAGTTTTTCCCAATTGTGAATTTTGATCAACATGTACATTGTATTGTGGGGACCATACTTGACTTACGTACTCCAAGTGAGGACGCACGATTGAATAATACAGCGTTCTAGTTGTCATTTTGCTATCAAACTCTTTGGCCTACCGTTTTATAAAACTAAGCATAGAAGATACTTTCTTACAGATGATATCAATATGCATGCTAAACGACAACTAAGAATCCATGCATATACCAAGGTCTTTGACGGTAGTCACACGACTTAAAGCAGTATTTTTTATTTTGTATTCAAAAGTTAAATTGTTCCTTTTACGCGAAAAGGTCATAGTTTTACATTTGTCAGGATTTAAAAACATATTCTTTTTAGAACACCAAACCTCAAAGGATTTCAAGTCTGACTGGAGTTAGTCTGAATTGTATCTAGAATCAATTGTTCTGTATATTTTCATATCTGCATAAATAAGCAAATGAGAGTGTTTGATGATGTGAGTAACATCATTAATTGCCAAAATAAACAAGTGGATCAAGGTGGCTTCCTTGAGGGACACCCGATTCTGCAACAAATTCAGAAGACAACACGCCTCGGAACCGTATTTTATAAGATCGCTCTATCAAATACGATTTGATCCAGCTTACAAAATATTGCGGAAATCCCATTTATTTTAGTTTAAATAAAATAATATTATGTGGTAATTTATCAAAAGCTTGCTAAAGTCAGTGTAAATGCAATCGACCTGGCTACTAGAATCAATAGATTCCAAGCAGAATGTAGTGAAATCGAGGAGATAATACACAGTGGATCTGCCAGTAACAAAACCATGCTGACGAGTTGCCCAATGTGAATTTTCACTCGATCGTACACTATTCGCTCAAAAAGTTAAGGAATTGAAGACAATTTAGAGATAGGCCTATAATTATTGACGTCATTCCTGCAACCCTTTTTTGTGTTTTTATATGTAATGAATTGATTGATTTTCTTTTCAAATCAACAACAAGTGGGTCTCCAGTACAAAAGTTCCTTAAAAATGCACAAAAATTAATTTCGGGGGATGTCAAAAATGATTCAGACCAAAAAAAGATATACCAATAGAAAAATTTTTTATATACTATTATTCCCCGGCGGACGTTATCATGCCACACGCAGCCTTACTGCCAAATTTTCATGTTAATCGGAAAAATTTTTTCCGAAAGTAGTCACATGAACTAAATTAACAAATTTAAGACTAATTCGACCAAAATAAAGAATCCGTAAAATTTTCGACCGTCGAAATATAGAATTTTTGTTGATTTGTGGGCGGTAAAAAATGGTGCGTAAAATTTTTGTTCTTCCTCATACCATCTCGTACTCGAAACAAATCAACTACCAAAATTTCAGCTTAGCTTAGTTTTACCTGATGCACATTGCTTCACTCCACGCTTTTTTCCGGAAAAGGGGGCGTAACAAGTTAAGGAATGATTACTTGAAAAATATGAAAAACGTTCCCACCAAAAATTGCTGACAAAAACTCAGAAAGCGAACACCTGCACAAATATTCTGAAGAAAATCTTTGCACTGAGAACAGCAGAAATAAGAACAAGAAGCGTGGGCGGAATTGCAGCAGCAGCTTAGGGTAGATATTAAGATAAAAATACAAATAAATCAGACTCAATTTAGAGTTCAAACCAGCAAGTTTGAAGTGTTTTTTTAATTTAACATAGTGCGATCAAGCCAATTTTTAATACAGTGGCCGAAAGTAACCATACAAACCAATTTTAGTCTTATACGGCCAAACCTGTCTGAAATAAAGCATTTTTTGGTGAATGACTTTTATGTAATGGAGTTTTATGTGACATTCAGTTCCAAAGCTATTTGATATCATAAATTTTAATTGTATCGGCAGTGCCACATCCCCTAATCCAACTCTCACTAAATTTTGCGTGTAACATTTTCTGAAAGTTTGAACCCAATCGGACGGTTAGTTTCGGAGTCTATAGAAAACACACATTTTCTATAGACATTTTCATTTCAGCTAAATCGGCCAAGTAATTTTAGAGTAGTAATAATTTTTAAAAGTGAGTGGGAAAGTATAATTCGACCACACCCATTTTTAGTACACTTACTGAAAGCAAGCATAGGAACTAAATTACCAAGTTTTAGTCTTATACGACCAGAACCGTTTGAAATATATAATTTTCATTGATTTGTGGGCGGGAAAAGAGGGCGTGGAAACCCATTTTTAGTACAGTTGAGTAACCATACAAATGAAATTACCAAGTTTTATACGACCAAAACCCTCTGAAATATGCAATTTTTATTGATTTGTGGGCGGTGAAAGAGGTGTGGCAAAAAACGACTCCGTTGATTCGTCACAACGACAACAACAAGTATTAGGCTGCACTAGTGTCAAGGACACTTATGAAGTCAAGGTTAACAATTCCAGTGTACTAATTTTTGTTGTTGCTCAGTTAAAGCAAATTTAATAACATTTTTTCATTGGTGATCAAATTAATATTTTTAATTTGAAGGAAAGAGTTATGGAAATAGTGGTAAGTTAGTTTAAAAAAAAAGAATACTGGCAATTTTATTTATAAACAAAAACTTTGCAATAATAACATCAGATTCTAAATTGAACCACAAAGTAGCAATAAGCCAATATTTTAATTTATTTTCTCAGAAACAAAGCGGCTTTTAGCCATCCTGACTTATGCGTGGTACGCTTTAAATACCAAGGTTAATTTTCGGCAGACGCGAAAAATAATTTTTAAAACCATTATTTGTTTTTTATAATAAACAAACATTACATGGTGATCCTGCGGATACCGATCCTGCGGACCATTTGAAATTTTATTTAACTACAGGATTTTTCAACTCAATAATAAATCCAAGTTTTTAAACATATGTCTAGAAACATATCTGGATTTCTACAAATAATCCAAAAAGTAAAGAAGAATTATAGCAATACTACATAAGCATACCTAACATACAGGAAACCTACTTATGTCTCAGTATGTTTGACCTGAAGAACAAGGATATTGTAACAATTAATAAAACAATAGAAAATAACGTTGGATCAGTAGTTACAAAAAATGAGGTCCAGAAAACATCAGTGACGATAGTAGCTACAATATTAGTACTCGGCATTATTTTTTTATTTAGCATATTAAGTTAAAACTTATGTTCAAAAACACATCAACAAAATACTTACTTACTTACTTAGTTGGCGCTACAACCGTATGTCGGTCTTGGCCTCATCTAAGAATTTGCGCCAGCCATTTCTGTCTTTCGCTTGCTGGCGCCAGTTGGAAATTCCAAGCTTCGTCAGGTTGTCCTCTACTTGGTCTTTCCAACGAAGATGCGGTCGTCCTCTTCTGCGTTGACCGCCGCTGGGTACCGAATCGAATGTTTTCTTCACTGGAGCATCGTCTTTCATGCGCTAAACATGACCAAGCCAGCGAAGCCGCTCGATTTTAATGCGCTTGACTATGTCGATGTCAGCGTACAGCTCATACAGTTCATTATTCCACCGTATTCGGTACTCGCCATTGACGCAGATTGGTCCGTAGATCTTACGAAGAATCTTTCTCTCGAATGCTCCTAAAGTCTTTTCATCTAAACTGCTCAGCGTCCAGGTTTGTGATGCGTAAAGTAGGACTGGCATGATGAGCGATTTATAGAGCGTGATTTTCGTTCGTCGAGAGAGGGCTCTGCTTCTCAATTGCCTACTGAGCCCAAAGTAACACCTGTTGGCAAGAGTTATTCTTCGTTTGATCTCAATGCTGATGTCGTTGGTTGAATTAATGCTGGATCCCAGATAAACGAAGTTCTTCACAACCTCGAAGGAGGTATTGTCAACGGTAACGTGGGTTCCAAGACGCTGGGACTGTTTGTTTGTTGACACTAAGTATTTCGTCTTATCTGCATTCACTGACAGACCCATTCGACTTGACTCTCTTTCTAATCTGGAAAATGCTGCACTGACTTCGCGCGTATTATGGCCAATGATAACGATGTCATCAGAATACGCAAGCAGCATAACACTCTTGTAGAATATTGTGCCACTACGTCTCAGATCAGCAGCTCGGATGATCTTTTCCATCATTAGGTTGACAAAGTCGCACGATAAGAAATCACCTTGTCTGAAACCTCGTTTGGTAATAAATAATGAGGAGAGGTCCTTCCCGATTTTAACTGCGCTGCTGGTGTTGCTCAGTGTCATCCTGCAAAGTCGTATTAGTTTTGCAGGAATACCAAATTCAGACATGGTGGAGTACAGGTGCTTTCTTATTGGGCTGTCGAAGGCGGCTTTGTAGTCTATGAAAACTATGCACTATTTTTAAAAATGGACTGAACGATGATTTAAAAAACACAATATTCGCTGCTCAACCTAAGCCACTGACAGAAGCCAGAAACCTAGCTCTAGAACTAGAGAAAAATATACATACAACCAACTACTTAAAGAATTTCAGAGCAATCAGCTTTCCAAACAACAGACGACAATACGTAAACAATACAAACACTTATAGCATACCTATTAGATGACCTTTTTTGCAAAAGTATTCCGGATCCTCCCTGCAAGGGCTGATTTTTTTAATTGGCATTCAATAGGCATAGGTAGGTTGAATACAAATGAAGAAATTGCAAAAACTGAATGCGCTACTAGTAAAAACGTGAAGTCAACAGCACTTCCCAAACCATAAATTTTCTTCCCAAACCATGAAGTACTGTTTTCCATTATTTTCAAATTCATTCGGTCCCCACGTACAAAAGAATGCACTTTTTTAAATTTAAATGCTATAGAATTGTTGGTAATTTATGAAAAAAGAAAAAAATTTATTGGAAAAATATTTGCACAAGAAATACATTTTTTACGTCAGGTCGAATATTTGATATTTTTTAATTTTGGTTTGAGTCTTCGACTTTTGGAACCATATGTTTTTCGCTTTCTATGGTTTTAACTTTTTCATTGAATCTTGTTATCAAATTTATTGCCCTTTCGGCGCCATCGTTTACGACTTTGCTTCCCACAATTTCCTCGGCGCGCAAGTAGTTTTTATTTTTAGTCCAGCGGCTGGGATCGTTTCACAAAAAACTCTTGGGATCTGCTTCGTTCGAATCGCTCGCAAACAGTGTATCAACGAATTTGTGAGTGTTTGACGTAACGAATCTATCAATGCTCAAATTTGAGACATCAACCGAGCCCACTGCGATAATAGCTTTCTTACACTTTTTGTCATCACCTTTTTTCTTAAGCGCAGCCACCATCAATCGTTTCGTTCCTGTGTCAATGGTTTTATCAAAGAAGGCAAAGCCAACGAGAGTCTGACAAATACCATAAATGGTGACTCAATACAGTCAGCACTTCATTCGCAATTTTTTCATTTACTTCTCGATACTCAATTAGCTTTGCAATCATTGTAATATCGACGTTTGGGGCAGCAGATGGTGAATTGCATTGAAACCAATAACGCATATATACGATGGCTCTGAAAACATTCAAGTAGAAGAAGAAGAACATCCAGAAGAATTTTATTCACCAGTAAATTTGAATTGATCAAGAAACAAATAAATTTTGAAACCGTTATTCGACATGGCCATAAAGCGTGCACGTGAAAAAGCACCCGGTACTTCCGAAATTTTTTTTTTAATTTAATGGTTTCTCTCCTAAGAATAGAAGCACCATGCGGGCAAAGTCGGAGTAGTCGGCATGTTCATGATATGCATTTAATTGTTTGTTCGCAAATTTAATCAGATCGTTGCGAATGTGTGTGGGTAAAAATTTAACAATGCAAGAATAATTTACCTAATTGAAATTGAAAAAAAATTAAAATAAAAACCCAACAATTACCTCGAAAGTCACCTGAAATAGTTTCGTAGTTGCCACCATAGAAAGCGAAAAATATATGGTTCTAAAAGTCGTAGACTCACATCAAAAACTGTTTCCTTATGCCGTGGTTATGCTAGCCAAACATGTTCGGTGTTCATTTTTGTTAATTTCTTCTCTTCGCTGAAATGTTTGTTTGGTGGTTATGCTATGATTGGTGGCACAGTTGCATTATATGTAATAGTATGTCAAAACACAAAAAAGCACAACCCTAATTTGCATTTTTGTACTTAAAATTAACGAATTAAAATATACGAACTGATATTACTTACTCTGAATTTTTATTATAATATCTTAAACAAAATGGTTTGCATATATCTGACATGCTAGCTAGCTGTTTATGTTAAGTGTTACTTGAAGACACAATCAACTTCACTTTTTAATACTTTTACCTACTTTTTTGATGCTATTATACAAAATGACTACAGCCAACACTGGAAAGTTCGGCATGTTTGGCGTTTCAATCAGCAATCAAAATGTTCGGTCCGAGAGCGAGAAAATGAATATGAGAAAAAGTTCATTTCTTCATTTTATACGTGAAACAATAACAACAAAAAATGTTCGGCAATAATGTTTACAAATTTGCAGAAACCAAAATTAAAAAAAAATCAAATATTTGACCTGACGTAAAAAATTTATTTCTTGTGCAAATATGTTCCGAATAAATTTGTTTTTCCTTTTTAATAAACTTCATTAAATTACCAACAACTCGATAGCATTTAAATTTAAAAAAGTGCATTCTTTTGTATGAAATTCAGTACTAAATTTATGGTTTGGGAAGTGCTGTTGACCTCACTTTCACATTTATCAAAAATCTGATTTCGAAAATACATTCAGCGACCAATTTTACATAAACATAAACTACTACCATTAATTTTCAAGTAGCTTAAATGATTTTAAAAAATCTGATTTGAAACAATTGGAAAAATACCCTCTAAAATCACGTTTTTACGAGTAGCGCATTCAGTTTTTGCAATTTCTTCGTTTTTATTTGGCGGCCGTAGCCTAGTGGGTAGAGTGCGTGGCCCCTAAGCTAAAGATCTGCGGTAGCCCGGGTTCAATTCCAGCTCAGACAGAAAGTTTTTTCAATTGAAATAATTTTTCTGTTCGGTCGTCACCTCTCTGCAGACAATGGCAAACCTCAGAGAGTAAAAATTGCCATGTAAAGCTTCTTGAGAACATAGGCCGTTCGGAGTCGGCATAAAACACGTAGGTCCAGTTCTCGGACATTTGTGATCAAACATTTATTAACACGCACAACACAATTGATCAATAGAAGCCAAAGAAGTCAAAGACTTCTCAATAGAAGAAGTCAAAGTCCTTCCAAGGGCTGAAATGGCTAGTCTATTTTTTATGTTTCCATTTTTATTTAACCTACCTATGCCTATTGAATGCCAGTTAAAAAATCAGCCCTTGCGGGGAGGATCCGGAATACTTTTTCAAAATGTATTGACCAAAAGTCTATCTAATGCCTATAGCAGACAACAAAATAACAACAAAATAGAAGAAGAGAGTAATCTAGTGAATTTTTTATGTAGGATGTTCTTAATGTGGCAGAAGCTGTAGAAACCTATGATATTAAATCTGAAGCAAGTATTATGCCTTGCCCTCAGTCAAATCAAGTTACTAAGCGTTCCTTTCTACAAACTTTTCCTACCACCACCAACTACAACTATTGGTCGTAAATTGACGTGTTTTAAAGTTCCTTTGATTAGAAATAAGGAGAGAAATGCTATAGCGTAGGACCATGGCTCAGCCAAGATTCGAACCCGGGACCCCTGAGCGACAGTCAAGTGCGCTACCACTAGACTAACGAGGCGCTACCACTAGTTAAATTTCAACAAAAACTCATGATGTAATACGTATACCACCACGGACTGAAATATTACAACCCATTTACTTAAAATTAAGTAAAGACAGTTTAATATAAAATGAAGAAATTCAACCAGGCGAGTTTTTGGCAAATGTTATAATACCAGCCAATAGAAATGTCACTTCAAAATACTAAATTCATATGAGATAGAAGTAACAATTCATAAACTATCACCAAAAATAGAACCACTTTATAATTATTTTTAGTTCGCATAAAACAATAAAGCAGATGATAAAGATTTAAAAAAGTAATAAAAGAACTTAATATAGAACACAATAAAAATATCCTCAAACAGTTTTCAATGAATGCTAACTTTAGCACTAACTGGTTAATATATCAGCTCCCGAAAAGAATATAAAATAAATCCATGCAAAATAAACTAAACCGGGAACCCGGAGGCGAACCTTTATTAGGTAATATGTCTGACTGTCTCAACTTGGCGAGGCCAGCATATCTTTGTGAAATCGCCTTAAGTCGATTCAAACCTTCACATGGTGTTTCCTGGGCAACGTCAATCTCAGCGGTGGGCTCCCTAGGCTTAAAACAGTTTGTGCGTCGGGTTTGAAGCCCACCCGTAAAAACCCATTTCAATGAAAACTAATAAACTAAAAAAAGGAAACTGATTCCCAAATCTGATGACGACTACCGCAAACGAAAAACTGATAATGATTTACGGATATGCACCTGGAATGTCCGAACCCTTAATTGGGAAGGCCTCTATCTGATATCACTGCGTCCAAGAAATGCGATGGAAGGGACAGGGTTGCCTTCTTCATGCACCCTGTGATATCTACTACAGCGGCCATGCGAGAAGCACGAGTTTGGATGCAGATTTGTAGTTGGCAAGAGACTACGGCCCCACGTCCTGCAATTCACACCTGTGAACGAACGGCTTGCCATAATCCGTATTAAGGTTAAATTTTTTAATATAAGCCTAATATGTGCGCACGCTCCGACAGAAGACAAGGACGTCACGACGTAAAAATCGTGCTTGGTGACTTCAACGCTACGGTGGGCAAAGAAAATATATTTAGTCCAACAGTCGGAAAGTTCAGCCTCCACGACGACACCTTCGATACCGGAATGAGGCTAATCGACTTCGCCGCAGCACGGAACATGGTAGTAAATAGCACTAGAATCAAGCATCTCAATATTCATAAAGCCACCTGGATGTCCCCTGATAAAAAAAACCAAAAATCAAATTGATCACGTTTTGATCGACGGAAGTCGATTCCAGTGTATTGGATGTACGTACGATCCGAGGTGCAAACATTGACTCTGATCACTATCTTGTCGCAGCCAAGATCCGTATACGCCTGCGAATGCACGCAACCCTACACAGAGAAAGCTAGACGTCGACAAGCTGCAATCGAAACAGACAGCCGAAACTTTCCCCAATCGGCTCTCACTCCTGCTTCAAAGCACTCCTCCAATCGATGATATATGCGCGCAGTGGACACACATTTCCAACTCCATGCGTGAGGCTGCTGCAGAAGTGATTGGCTACCACCGCCCTCGCCGAAACCATGGACAGGAGTGTCGCTACGCCACTGCAGAGAAAGAAGCTACCCTGCAGTCGGTTGCAACGCGGCTGATGTCAACATGAGCGGCGTCACATACGAATTCCCACTCTTCTTACAAATTGTTAATCAATTGGGCAGCATAAACATTTTTTTTTCCTTTTTATATTTGTTTGTCAACGCAGCAGTTAAAAATATTTCCTAACACATTCATTTTAATAACCCACATTTCATTCACTTTTTCCCAACTCTTACTAATCCATATTTTATTCACAAATTGCTAAACACTCGAAAACAAAAGTGTCACATTGCATATTGCACTTGCTGCAAAAGATATTTTTCAAGTCGAACAAATATCGACAACGATAAGAAATATCGTGTTACAATTTTAAATACAAAGACCCACTTAAGTGTTATGTATTTTCTTAAGCATTTCTTCGTTACAGTACAAGAATGTAACTAAGAAGGAAATAAGAATGTAAATAAATATATATATGTATGTATTGGTAAGTTTTAATTATGCATATTAGGTATTAAGTATTCAGTTCAGTTATTTAATAATTCAGTTCCATTCTCACATCACAAATAAAAATAACCTTTTTAGTCAATAAAGCAGAGTTTGTGTTTTTATTTAATTTTTGGTCCTGAAGGAACAAAATAAGTCGCGCTGCTAATGAGTGATACAAAGAGAAGAGGAGGGAAGAGAGACGTTTTTTCAGGCGGACAAAAAGAGAGGCAGAAAAGCGCGAGCAGGAGTAGATTGAGATGTATGGTGACAGGAATGAGGCCCGAAAATTTTTCGAAAAAATAGGACTCCTTGCCGATAGTTTTAAAACTGGGGCCTCTTCCTGCAAGGATGAAAACGGGAATCTTGTGACAGATGTCCAGAAAACACTGACGTTATGGAGGGAACACTTCTTTAAGCTTCTAAATGGCGACGCTGACAACAACCCGCCAATAGAGATGATATCCCGGAAACCCCAATTACGGATGACAGCGTCGATGTTCCGCTGCCCGTCTATGATGAAGTTCGGACAGCTATAGCTCGGCTTAAAAGTAACAAAGCCGCGGGAGCTGATGGCTTACCTGCTGAGCTGTTAAAGAACGGAGGCGAAGCTCTATTAAAACGCATTTATGAGCTTCTATGCAGAATATGGTCGGAAGAATGCATTCCGAACGTTTGGAATTTCAGTGTGCTTGCCCAATCGACAAGAAAGGCGATTCCTCTATTTGTGCCAATTTCCGTGGAATAAGCCTTCTTAATATCGCATATAAGGTCCTGTCGAGCGTTTTATGTGAAAGATTGAAGCCCATTGTAAACAAACTGATCGGACCTTATCAGTGTGGCTTCAGACCTGGAAAGTCAACCATCGACCAGATTTTCACGCTACGACAAATCTTGGAGAAGACTCAAGAAAAACAAGTCGACACTCACCATCTTTTTGTCGACTAAAAAGCCGCCTTCGACAGCCCAATAAGATAGCACCTGTACTACACCATGTCTGAGTTTGGTATTCCTGCAAAACTAATACGACTTTGCAGGATGACACTGAGCAACACCAACAGCGCAGTTAAAATTGGGAAGGCCCTCTCCTCACCATTTGTTACCAAACGAGGCTTCAGACGAAGTGATTCCTTATCGTGCGACTTTTCAACCTAATGATGGTCTCTATCATCCGAGCTGCTGATCTGAGACGTAGTGGCACAATATTCTACAAGAGTGGAGTGGATGGCGCAAATTCTTAGATGAGTCCAAGACCGACATACGGTTGTAGCGCCAACTAAGTAAGTAAGTAAAATAAATTAATAAGAGAATTCCATGATTAACCGCAAGGCGGACATTTAGGAATTAGAAAAACCATAAAAAAATAAACTGGCCATTTCAGCCCTTGGAAGGATCTAGCTTCTATTGATCAATTGTGTTGTGCGTGTTATTAAATGTTTGATCACAAATGACCGAGAACTGGACCTACGTGTTTAATGCTGACTCCAAACGGATTATGTTCTCAAGAAGCCATGGCCATTTTTACTCTCTGAGGTTTGCCATTGTCTGCAGAGAGGTGACGACCGAACAGAAAAATTAATTCAATTGAAAAAACTTGCAGTCTGAGCTAGCATTGAACCCGGGCTACCGAGGTTCTTTAGCTTAGGGGCCACGCACTCTACCCACTAGGCTACGGCCGCCACCATACTGAAATTAAAACGCTATGTATGGAAACATATTTTACAGATGGTGAAAACTTACATTAATCAATGAGTATCTTCTTGCTTTCGTAATGAGATAAATGGATTCCGTACCGTTCCGTATCATTTGCATACAACACAAATCCACATGTGGACACCGGTTACTCACCTTACAAATTAGTTTTTGGCAAGTTACCAATTCTACCAAATGATATAAATAATAAAAGTAAAATCTACAACATAGATGATTATGGTAAAGAATTGAAAATTCGATTAAAAAATTCCATTAAAAAAGCTAGAGACATGATTAAAATTGTAAAAGAAAAATTAAAAAATGCATTTGACAAAAATGTAAATATCTCGAATTTATCAGAAGGAGAGCTGGTTTTAGTAAAATTAGAAAGTAGAAAAAAAAATCAAAGTCCATATCAGGGACCATATAAAATGATTTGTAGAGAAGGAGTAAAATCCATAAAGAAATAAAAAATATGCATAAGAAATTCCACAATATGTTAAAAAAATTTATAAGTACACAGAAAATAAAACGATAGAAAACATTCAATGTATAATAATTCTAACGATGTATATAAGGTAATATTATTATGAAATAAAAACTTCGGTATTTACCGTCGGATCTTAAAAAATTTAATTCCTATATTTTTGTCTTAGTGATACTATTTTTTTGTTTTTAGGACTCATTGACCTCAGTACTGACCCACCGGACCTCAGTTTTTACTATCATAAGGTACCATTTTGATTTCAGTAATGGAAAGCCCGTAAAAAAATCAATAAACTTTTACTAAAGAAATTTTTCCCTATTTCCACTAGAAATATTGTAAAAATTATTTTTTTTTATATATTTTGCAAAATGAAGGTAAAATTTTTAATTTTTTTGTCATCGTATTATTTTTTAAAATATGCACCGAAAATATTCTTATCAGTCAGCAATTCAAACACTGGTTTCTCCTTTTAAACTTCGTCAAACCTTCGACATTAATTAGCCCGATCTTAAGGAATAGTTAAATTCAATTTTTATTTTATCATAAAGATACAGTAGAAAAACTGTTCCTCAAAAACCTACCTTAAATATTGCATTGAGTTACTTTTCAAATGCACATTAAAATATCTGTGACATATCAGTTGAAATTGCGTTTATTTAACGATTTAATAATATATGTTAGTGTTCAATCCAATCATAAGTTTGCAGAAAAATAAATTTATAAAAAATGTCTTTTTCTATTAGTTTTTTTTATAACACGACATTGCCAAATTTTCGGTCCAGAAGTAGACAATTTTACTAATTTTGAAAGTGAATCATATCTCAATATGATCAATTCTTCACGCAAGACTAACTTGAAGCATTGCAATACTCAAATTACATAATCAAATTACCCGGTAAAGTAAACAACTTCATTTGATATCTTTCCTTACTAAACATAATTATTTTCACAGCTTATCTATGTCATTCTCAATACTGAGCGCTTTGTACACGTAGTACATGAATCTGACATTGCTGTCACCGATGAACAACGCATGGGTCACATTTTATCTAAACTCAAGAGTCGCCAGAAATACAGTCGACTTGAATCACGTCGAAATTTGATCTCTTAAAACTCGCTGATTTTAATATGTGAAAAAATCTTAGTAAAATGATAAAAGTGGGTTTTAATCAACAGTTTCCCCCACTAAAAAATTCTGTGTTTTATTTAAATGATTTTCTTTGGAAGAGTTTAATGGTTTTTTGAGGGCTTTAATTGTATAACTTTGGATGGTAGATTCGGATAAGAACGTTTTCGGTGCACATTTTATAAAAATAATACGATATGACAAAAATTTTAAAAATTTGACCTACGTTTGTTTTGCAAAAAAAAAAATTTTTTAATATTTCTAGTAGAAATAGTTCCAAATTTCTGTAATAAGGTACTCAAAATGGTACCTTAAGATAGAAGAAAGTGAGGTTAATTAATCCTAGAGACAAAAAATAGGTCTCTCTGAAACAACAGCATGAACATATCATTCTTTTAGATCGAACGGTAAATACCGAAGTTATAAATATGTCGATGCACGACCCCTACGTTCGGTCAAAAAAAATGTTTTTCGAAACTTTCTTTCAATAATGCTTCATATTAGCTGGTGTGCGACAAAATTTATTTTTTCGAAACGGTCTAATGTACATATTTTATAATCCAAGCTGCATACAACATTTACTTTTAATGCCAAGTTAACTTTAGTGTATTTATACTAGTTAAAATAACTCTGGGTATTTAAAGCGGACAGACACAACAAAAGAGCAAGTCACTCAAACGAGTACAACTAAGATTTTACAATAATAGCGACACAGAAATTAAACCTTTCGGTTTTACACATACACAAGCAAACACATTCTTAGACATTCATTCAAACGAGTATAACATAATTTCTAAAAAATAACGCATAAATACAACTTTTCGATCAGAAAGCTTTTGCTTAACCCAATGTCACGTAAACAAGCTTTCACGAAACCGAGCATGAAGCGCTCATGTTGAAAGTAAAAGTAGTCAGTTCTTCTCCAACTCTTTAACGGACAAGTCAGTCATTTTCCAAATATCAAGTGGAATAGTTCGGTCTGACATTGCCAAACCTTACAACACATTGCAACTCTACATACTGGCATACAGAAAACAGGGATTCTAGGACATACGATCTCTGAAAGCAACGTATAATAATTTCTTAAGTAAGAAAGGCCAGTGAAGTTGCAGAAAATCGCCATCACACATTCGACACGCTACGAGAATTATGTCAAATATGGACAACGAATATATTGCATCAAGAAATACGAACGAAAGTAGTCATTTTTAAATAACTTAATCGAAACCGCCACAAACTACAAGCTAAGTATTAAAAGTCGCCAAACACAAACCTGTGAATCCTTCCTTTATTAAATCCTTAATTCTCACAAAAGTCCTTTTTATACTGCACACCATGATTCAATTAATATATGTTGTCCATTTATTTGACGTTTACTCACAACAATGAAGATATACACCCGTAAAATTGAAGAGGAGAGCAAAAGAGTAATTTTTTTAATGCCATCAAAGCAATCAGTTGCAGGAATAGCATACTTTTTTGCAGTACTAAATACCCAAAAATACATTTCACTGCTGCTTTTTCTACTACGTTCTATACTACTTGTTTGTTTTGATAGAAAATTTAAGTGAGTTTTTAAAAAGCTAATTTCAATATCTTCATGTGCAAATGTAATCCCACCACTGACGGCTTATTGGATTCACTGGCACATTATATTTTCGAATTTTATCACCTAAATAAACTGTTTTGTAAATACCGCACGTTGAAGACATTATTATTTTAATAATTACAACTTAATAGTCGCGATTTATATTTTAATTGAAAAAAAACGGCTCGCAACAAAATTTGAAAACAATTTTCAATAATAATTATCAAAGCAATAATTATTATAAACTATTTTTTTCCTGTTAAATGCAAAATATAGAATAACTACTTTTTTTTAAAAAAAATACACAACAAAACACTGAATAATAAATTTTTTCATAGAAGACCACAACACCCTGGTTGTCATTTATATTTGAGAGAGGATATATTTATGTTTACATATTTACGGGTGTTGTCAAACGAATGGACAACCTATAATAATTGAATCATGCTCCACACGAAACATAGCATTGAGCTTTATGAGTTATCTCTGGCAATGTTATTTCTCACCACCGTTCAAACGGCCACCATTTCCCCTCGTCTACACTGTTAAAAACTAACTTTGGGCTCTATGAGGTATCCTCTGGCAGCGTTAGATTTCCCTTTTGGCTTTGAGATCACCTACCTTTCTCCTATTCAATCTTTGAGTATTTTCACCATTAACTAATACTACGAACAATTTCCCCTCTCTCGGCATTTAACATTGAGGCATCCTCTGGCAGTGTTGAATACCCCTATAGCCATCTCCACCATTACCATCTCTTCCCCTCCTCTGCTGTGTTAGCCAGCATTGAGTACTACAGACACACAATCAGAATATCATCGAGCGCTGATCACAAAGTCATCAAGCGTATTCGCCACGTAACTAAGAGAACTATCATAGCGACGAAACTGTACAACCGTCAATAAATACCGCCAACAATAACAACACTACATACAGAAAACATACGATCACACGCACACACCGAGTTGCAGTAAAGTTACACGCGTAGTTGTAACTTTAAGTACCCATAGCACACACAATTAAAGTACCAATATATCAAATTGTTAGGTCTTAGTACAGATATTTTATACGAAGTAAAATTAAAGAATTAAATTATCAATAACACAACATTTAACTCTAAAAATACAACAAAACCTCCTAATTTGTTCTCAATCAACTCTCGTTCTAAACAGATTGTTTGATAACTTAGTTGCGAAAATTTTTAAGTTATTCCAGTGTTTTTGAATATTAAAGTCTAATTTTTGTGTGGACTTGTGCTTTTTGGGACATTTGAGGACGTTTTTCAGTCAGGTTTTTATAATTTTTGTTTACTTTTCCATTTAATTCTATCAAAGAAAAAAAATAAAATTTGTTTCTGACAAATTTTTCATAAGCTGTGGAAGCTAAGTTTTTGAGTTTTGTTTTTACATTCATATTCGCTTGTTTCTGTTGTTTTTCTTCTTCGTTTGATTATTTGTCTCATTCTTACATTAGTAGTTGTACATCAATTGCATTTTAAATTTTTGCTACATACTTTTGTTAATCGCTGTATACTTTTAGGAACTTTTAGTACAGCGTTACAACGCTAATTTTTCTTTTTTTTTCTTATTGATAAAATTTGTTAAAATTTTTGCTTGTCAATTAAGTGCAGTGCTTTTTGCCTTATTTTCGTCATTTTATCTTGCATTATTTTAATATGATTTGGGCTAAGCCTGCCTGCTCTGTAAGGGGTGAAACTGAGCGGTTTCTATCATGCTGGTTATGTGATAATGCTGTTCATACCAAATGTGCAGGCGTGACTGGTTGAGTTGCGTATTGTATTGAGAAAGGTAAAGGGTTGCGTTGGTCTTGCGAGAAATGTAGATTGGCTGACATCAACTTCTACAAGCTTTTCAAGCAGACAAAGCAAGGCTTCTCTGAAATAAGTCAGGAACTTTCTTCGCTTTCTGCAAAATTTTATATAATATACCAGTCTCTTTTCGACGATTTTAAATATATTGAAGATTCAATTCCTTCACCCAAATGGAAAAAACCACATGTCTTTGAGTAGTAATCAAAAAACGGATTCAACTCCAACTCTACATTCTTCTGTACATGACATTGCTGATGACATGGACATTTGTCGTATAACAGCCCCTCCACCTATTTTAACTTTTACTTCGAATACACCAAACATATCGATTTCCGCTCCTTTGCCAGAGCTGGCAGCTCCACCTTCATTGCCAGTCATGTCTTATGCCCAAACTGTTTCTCTTTCACCAACTTTGGTCGATTCCCAGGTTGTTCTTCTTACTCCACATGTTTCTGTTCCACCTAAGCCATTAATTAATTGCAATTCCACCAACTAAATCAATCTTTGTTTCTCGCTTAGCTACGGATACAACAGAGGTTGATATAGATTTTTTCATTAAATCGAAGTTGAATTGTTCCTTGCATCTTTCGGTTCATAAATTAAAATATTCAAATGTAAGATCGATTACTTCTTTTAGATTAACAGTACCTGAAAATTTATTTAATTCTATAGTTGATGTAAACTTTTGGCCGCCAAACACAATTGTACGCGAATTTGAGTCTAAATTAGAGCTTGTGTACCAAAATGTCAGGGGTCTAAACTCCAAACTTTCCGATATTTTCATAAACAGTTTTGATTTCGAATATAACATTATAATTTTTACAGAGACTTGGCTTCGCTCTTATATCTTCAATTCTGAAATACCGTGCAAAAAAATATCAAATTTTTCGTAAAGATCGTCATGATAAGATTGGTGGTGGTGTTTTGATAGCTGTTCAAAACTCGCTTGTATCTGAAGAATTGACAATTCTTGACACCAGTGACATTGAGTTCATTTGTGTTGCAGTTAAATCAAATAATAGTATTATTTATGTTATCTGCTCTTACATTCCTCCTCCACACACATTTCACTGGATCAATAGTTCGTTGTGCTATTCTACTTGTTCTCTGACCTATATCTATGTGCAGTTGCGTATAAGTGTGCCGCGAAAAAGTGTGAATATCGCAATTAAGCAACAACATTAACAATAAGAAAAATTGTAAATATTGCAATTAAGCAACAAAAATAACAATAAGAGAAACAGCCCACTCCAACTTTTAAGTGCACCTGAAATAAGTGCAAATATCAAAAGTAAAAAAAAAAGCTTTTTATAAACAATTACACTCTATAAAATTTTGACCTAATTGAATACCGGTCATTACTTTACCCAAACTCAACAATATACCAAATAAAGTAAACAATAAACAATGGAACCTGCTTGTGCCAAAATTAACTTCTCTATTGAGGACAAAGGTGCAATTAAGCTAAGTTGCAATGGTCTTTGCGGAAAATCTTACCACGGCACTTGTGTAGGAATGACTAAAAGAAGTTTAAACTACTTTCAAGAATACACATCACATTTTAAATTCTTCTGTGATGAGTGCATGGATCTATCACTATCCCATGTTATGCTCGCCATAAAATGTCTTAGCGACTCCTTGAACGTGATGCATTCGGCTAATAAGCAAGTCATCAGTAAAATACCAAATTTTGAAATAATGACTCACGTATCCGATGATATTGCAAGGGTAGAGTCCATCTGCAAAGCAAATAACTCGGATATCTCAAATATTTCTAAAAACTTGAGAATACTAACTGATTTAGTCAAAGATAGCGAAAAGAATTTTATTTGGAAAACGGCCATAAGCGAGCTTAATATAGAAATAAAAAAAAGCCTCGACGTTTTAAAAAACGATCATACAGCCAAAAATATACTGAGCATGCTAAAATCTTTGCGCTATGATGTGGATATCGCACTTCAGTCAGGCAAACCCCAAACATCACCTCCGCAATCAGATCCAATGCTGGAAATATTACATCAAAAAATAAGTGATATCAGTGATGATCTTGAAGTGTTTCGAGGGACGCTTGCAGATGTAGTGGATGAAATAAGATCTACACCCAATAGAGCTGAAATAAGTTATCCACAAGCCTCTCATCATAACTCTTCCTCTATTTTCGAGGAAATAATGGAAGCATCTATTCGTTTGCCACAGGTCACCTCTTCACCAGCTAATCTGAGTTCTTTAACTGCCTATGACACCAAGGAACATATAACACCAATTGCTTTTCCTCAAAATGTTACAATGAATCCACCCCAAATCGGATCTTTTCCATCAACAGTACCCACAATAGCTCATTCTTTTCGTTCATCAACAATTTCTCCAAAACAAAACAAAAATACCAATAACTCAACCTGGATCTCCCTCTGCCACTTCACCTTGCGACTCACCACCAATTGCAGCCCCACGTACCAACTTAATCCATAAGTTTGGAACGTCATGGACTTCAACTCAATGGCAACTCTAATGAAATTGACAAGAAACTGGGGGCGATGGAACAATGTAACATGTCTAACTGTCTCAACCTGGCGAGGCCAGCATAATCTTTGTGAAATCGCCTCAAGTCGACTCAAACCTCCACGTGGTGTTTCCTGGGCAACGTCAAAACTGAAAACCGTTAGTTTGGCGGCTAATCTGAGCGGCGGGCCTCCCTAGGCTTAAAATAGGTTGTGCGTCGGGTTTGAAGCCCACCCATAAAACCAATTTCAATGAAAACAAATAAGAATAGAAGAAAAATGATCCCCAAATCTGATGACGACTACCGCAAACGAAAAACTGATAATGATTTACGGATATGCACCTGGAATGTCCGAACCCTTAATTGGGAAGGTGCCTCTATCCAACTGACTGATGTCTTGGAAAGATACAAAGCTGATATCACTGCTATCCAAGAAATGCGATGGAAGGGACAGGGTTGCATTCGGCATGCACCCTGTGATATCTACTACAGCGGCCATGCGGAGAAGCACGAGTTTGGATGCGGATTTGTAGTTGGCAAGAGACTACGGCCCCACGTCTTGCGATTCACACCTGTGAACGAACGACTTGCCATAATCCGCATCAAGGTAAGATTTTTCAATATAAGCCTAATATGTGCGCACGCTCCGACAGAAGACAAGGAAGATGAGATCAAGGAAATTTTCTACGAGTGCCTTGAAAATGCTTACGAGCGCTGCCCCCGCCACGACGTAAAAATCGTGCTTGATGACTTTAACGCTAAGGTGGGCAAGGAAAATATTTTTGGTCCAACAGTCGGAAAGTTCAGCCTCCACGACAACACCTCCGATAACGGAATGAGGCTGATTGACTTCGCCGCAGCACGAAACATGGTCGTAAGTAGCACTAGATTCAAGCATCTCAATATTCATAAAGCCACCTGGATGTCCCCTGATCAAAAAACAAAAAATCAAATTGATCACGTTTTGATCGACGGAAGGCACTCTTATAGTGTATTGGATGTACGCACGATCCGTGGTGCAAACATTGACTCGGATCACTATCTTGTTGCAGCCAAGATCCGTACACGTCTGTGCGCAGCTAAGAATACACGCAACCCTACACAGAAAAAGCTAGACATCGACAAGCTGCAATCAAGACAGAGAGCCGATGCTTTCGCCACTCGACTCTCACTCCTGCTTCAAAGCACTCCTCCAATCGATGATATATGCACGCAGTGGACACACATTTCCAACTCCATGCGTGCGGCTGCTGAAGAGGTGATTGGCTACCAACGCCCTCCAGTGGTACGGCCAGGAGTGTCGCGACGCCACTACAGAGAAAAACGCTGCCTACAAAGCCACCTTGCAGTCGGTTGTAACGCGCGCTGCTAAGGAGCGATACAAAGAAAAGAGGAGAGAAGAGAGACTTTTTTCAGGCGGACAAAAAGAGAGGCAGAAAAGCGAGAGCAGGAGTAGATTGAGATGTATGGTGACAGGAATGAGGCCCGAAAATTTTTAGAAAAAATAGGACTCCTTGCCGATAGTTTTAAAACTGGGTTACAATGAATCCACCCCAAATCGGATCTCCTCCATCAACAGTACCCACAATAGCTCATTCTTTTCGTTCATCATCAATTTCTCCAAAACAAAACAAAAATACCAATAACTCAACCTGGATCTCCCTCTGCCACTTCACCTTCCGACTCACCACCAATTGCAGCCCCTCGCACCAACTTAATCCATAAGTTTGGAACGTCATGGACTTCCTGCCTCTTCCTGCGGAAGGATGAAAACGGGAATCTTGAAACAGATGTCCAGAGTACACTGACGTTATGGAGGGAACACTTCTCTAAGCTTCTAAATGGCGACGCTGACAACAAGCCCGCCAATCGAGATGATATTCCGGAAACCCCAATTGCGGATGACAGCGTCGAAGTTCCGTTGCCCGACTATGATGAAGTTCTGACAGCTATAGCTCGGCTTAAAAATAACAAAGCCGCGGGAGCTGATGGCTTACCTGCTGAGCTGTTTAAGAACGGAGGCGAAGCTCTACTTAAATGCATTCACGAGCTTCTATGCAGAATATGGTCGGAAGAATGCATTCCGAACGATTGGAATCTTAGAGTGCTCTGCCCAATCCACAAGAAAGGCGATCCCACTATCTGTGCCAATTACCGTGGGATAAGCCTTCTTAATATCGCATATAAGATCCTGTCGAGCGTTTTATGTGAAAGATTGAAGCCCATTGTAAACAAACTGATCGGACCTTATCAGTGTGGCTTCAGACCTGGAAAGTCAACCATCGACCAGATTTTCACGCTACGACAAATCTTGGAGAAGACTCAAGAAAAACAAGTCGACACCCACCATCTTTTTGTCGACTACAAAGCCGCCTTCGACAGCCCAATAAGGAAGCACCTGTACTCCACCATGTCTGAATTTGGTATTCCTGCAAAACTAATACGACTTCGCAGGATGACACTGAGCAACACCAGCAGCGCAGTTAAAATCGGGAAGGACCTCTCCCCACCATTTATTACCAAACGAGGTTTCAGACAAGGTGGTTCCTTATCGTGCGACTTTTTCAACCTAATGATGGAAAAGATCTTCCGAGCTGCTGATCTGAGACGTAGTGGCACAATATTCTACAAGAGTTTTATGCTGCTTGCGTATGCTGATGACATCGATATCATTGGCCATAATACGCGCGAAGTCAGTGCAGCATTTTCCAGATTAGAAAGAGAGTCAAGTCGAATGGGTCTGTCAGTGAATGCAGATAAGACGAAATACTTAGTGTCAACAAACAAACAGTCCCAGCGTCTTGGAACCCACGTTACCGTTGACAATACCTCCTTCGAGGTTGTGAAGAACTTCGTTTATCTGGGATCCAGCATAAATTCAACCAACGACATCAGCATTGAGATCAAACGAAGAATAACTCTTGCCAACAGGTGTTACTTTGGGCTCAGTAAGCAATTGAGAAGCAGAGCCCTCACTCGACGAACGAAAATCACGCTCTATAAATAGCTCACCATGCCCGTCCTACTTTACGCATCACAAACCTGGACGCTGAGCAGTTTAGATGAAAAGACTTTAGGAGCATTCGAGAGAAAGATTCTTCGTAAGATCTACGGACCAATCTGCGTCAATGGCGAGTACCGAATACGGTGGAATGATGAACTGTATGAGCTGTACGCTGACATCGACATAGTCAAGCGCATTAAAATCGAGCGGCTTCGCTGGCTTGGTCATGTTCAGCGCATGAAAGACGATGCTCCAGTGAATAAAACATTCGATTCGGTACCCAGCGGCGGTCAACGCAGAAGAGGACGACCGCATCTTCGTTGGAATTTCCAACTGGCACCAGCAAGCGAAAGACAGAAATGGCTGGCGCAAATTCTTAGATGAGGCCAAGACCGACATACGGTTGTAGCGCCAACTAAGTAAGTAAGTACTCTGTTCATAAAGTGCCCATCAGTTAAAACAACTATATCCTGGATGAGCACTTACTTTCGTAATAAATTTGGCATATCTATTACAAACTGTTCAAAGATATCCAATAAAGCAAAAAAATTCTGCAGTTTCAAACTAAACATCCCAAGTCAATATGCGTGGATGTTCTTGAACAACAGCGGTGAGAGACACGGCGAATGGTTAATAACCGAATGGACGAATAAGCCTGGGAAAAAGTCTAAGACATCAAGATCTTTACAAAGTTCTGGCAGTTCAAGAATCGAATCTTCTGAAAGGAATCCTAACATTAACAAGAATCCATTATCTTAAAGTAATTATAGTTCTTGCTCTAACTCTTTTCCGTATATAAATTCCCGTCCTAACTCTAAATCTAAGTTAAACTCTTATTCTAATTCTAATCTTAATTCTAAGAATCCTCTATATAAAAGAAATGTAAACCTACCTGTTTTTGAATCCAAACCTTATTCATCAAACAAGTTTGTGCAACCTAAGTCCCACCATAATTCAGATTCTAATTGGAATCTGAAAACTAGCATTTTCCCCATATTTTCTCCCATAATTAACCAGAATACGGCTTCATCTTATAATAAGATGATTACTGGAAGCAATCTAGCATCTAAACCGCCAACTCATCAAACACGTAAACGGGTTTCATTTAATCTTAACAATAATGAAACCAATTGTGAGAAATATCCAAATTTTATCCATTCTCATACTCTTAATTCTCACCACCAACCGGAAGTGGTTTACCAAAACCATCTTCAGTTTCAAATGAGCTTTGCAATCAACCTGGTAGTCCTACGTCATTTTTAGACCCCCTACTTCCTCCAAAAGTGAAATTGACACTAAACTCTTGCGAAGGCACTGAGAGCAGATATGCCCTTTCTCGCCTCAGGGAGAACAACGTTTATAACTATGTTCGCCTGCATCTCGCTTATATGTATAAAGCCCCTGATTCAACATGCATTGAAGGCAAGACCAAAACTAATCGTAGAGCATTAATTCAGCAAGAAGGCCTTCCTACCGGTGTTGAAGACTTGCGTAATTTATTTGTCCGCTTTCACGAGCACCTCGGTGTAACGATTGATCAAGTCAAGGTGGATCTGGAAACCTATGGCGCTCATGTCAGAGCTAAACATGTTTCTCTTCTTCAAAAATCCCGTAAAGAGCAACAGAAATATTATCGTTCCTAACTCTTCTTTCTTAAATATATTCTACCATAACTGTGACGGCATGAGAAGCAAATTAAACAAACTTTATGTTGACGCTAAATCATGCCATTTCAATGTCCTAGTATTCACTGAGACATGTCTAAACGAAACCTTCATAATGAGGAAATTCTTGATAGCAATTGGACTGTCTTCAGAAAGGATCGGGACTACTCCTCAACAGGTCTTTCTCAAGGAGGTGGTGTCCTTGTAGCATCTCACAATTCCCTTTCAAGTGAGCTAATAGACACACCTAACCATAAACTGTTCGATCACCGAATTATTAGAGTTTGTTCAGGTAAAAGTCTCAATGTGTACATAGGTGTCGTTTACATTTCTCCCAGCTCAAGTGAAACAACATACAACGAGCTATGTGAAACACTGACCACCTTTACTTCCACCCTAAAAGAGGAAGATAAAGTTGTTATTCTTGGTGACTTCAATCGCCCAAATATATCTTTTGTCACCGACGAAAACGACAACTTTCTTCTTCCTGTAAATCTTTCTAATGCCATAGACTTCAACTTACTTAGCACCTTTTATTGCAGTGACTTGCAGCAAGTCTCTTCTGTACAAAATCAAAATGGCAGATGGTTGGACCTAATTTTTACTAACTCGTATGAACAAGTGAAGGTTAGTCCATGCATGGGAGCAGAAAATTTATTAACCAACACTGTTCATCATACAGCCTTAAAAGTTGTTTTATCTGCTAATGACATTAACTTTACCCAGTCTTATAATAACACCATTGCGTACGATTACCTCAACGCCGCTTATGAAAGAATAAAATGTTATCTTAGTTCTCTACAACTACTAGCGGAGTTCCCCAGGGCTCAGTTCTTGGGGCCAATTATGTTTACTATGTTCAACAATGATATATTCGACAAATGTAATAATGTCACCATGCATGCATATGCTGATGACCTTCAATTGTATTTGTCTAGGCCTACTGGCCTCGTTGAAGATTTATGTGTTAGGATGAATGAAGACTTGAACATGGTAGCAGAATGGGCCAGAACAAATAAACTCAAGCTAAATCCCTTAAAATCATATGTTTTATCGATATCTAGCACTCCATTCATAAATATTGAATTCCCTTTGATATTCCTTAATGACACTGAATTAAAAATCGTAAGCAAGGTATCAAATCTTGGTTTTCAATTGAACTCCTCGTTGTCCTGTGAGGATCACATCAATTCTTGTGTGAGCAAAATATACTTTTTTTTAAGGAACCTTAGGATGACGGCATCGTTTGTACCCGTTGAGATGAGACAAAAACTGGTTTTGCAGCTACTGATGCCAATTATAACTTATTCTGAAGTTGTTTATAGCAAACTCGACTCGAGATCGTTACACAAGTTATTAGTTGCTCTCAATAATGCGGCTCGTTATGTCTACGGTTTAAAGAAGTTTGACCATATCTCTTCCTTCTGCGCAAAATTACTTGGACGTAGCCTTGTTAGCTATCATGAAGCAAGAAATTCTATCTTTTTGCACAAAATCATCTACTCACGTCGTCCACTTTATCTTTTTGAGAAACTTCAGTTCTGTAGGTCGGGCAGAAACCTCAACCTCTTGATACCTCGCTTTTATTACAAAAGGTCTAGTAGGCTGTTTTTCGTCAGCGCTATCAGATTGTGGAATTCACTGCCAAACCTTGTTAAAATTGTTTCCAACCAAAAGGCCTTTAAGCATGTAATTTTCGAACACTTTTCGTTTTTTCTTTTCTTTCCTTCATTTAACTACTTCATTCTTGCTTTTCAGTTTATGTTTTTTCTTTATATTATCAAAAAAGGATGAAAATTGTTGAATATTATATAAATTTAAATTGAAATTGATTTTTTATTTAAATTATATTAAACTCTATTTAAACTATATAAATTTTTTATATTAAATTTAAGTTACATAATTACTTTATATTCATTGCTCAATGATATTTTTTAGTTGTTATTTACTGTTATAGTAGAGGCATGCAAAAGACCTATGTTCTTATATGCTAACAAATTAATCAAAATAAATTGAATTTGAAATTAATAATTTAATGTTTTGTTTTTTGTTTAACATTTTGTTAAACAAAATGTTTTTGTTTAACTTTTGTTTAACATTCGATGGTTGCAGCTCGTGAGAAAATAGGTAGCTGTCATGGCTACCTAATAGTCATTGTATCAAACAAACAAATAATTAAAAAAATGAAATGACAGCTCATAAAATATACAGGTGCAACACCTGTGTTTCAAATTTTTTAAAGGCTATATCACAATTTTATATGGATAGCGAAAATAATCCTATTTGTTATAGGATTATTTTTTTGTTTTTGCTTTGCACGTAAAAAAAATAATCTGGATTATTTTGAAGCGAATGGAACGCAGCTATAGTCACGCCATTGTAAGATTTTAAGAGCATTTTAACATATCTCAATTTATAATGAGCAAAACAGGTTTTATATGTGCTCTCCGCAATTACGTTATATTCGGAGCCCGTGTCCAACTGCATAGCAAACGCTTTACCGTTAGCAAAAATGTGTATTTTTATAGGCCATGGTTTCTTCTTCTAATTGCGAACAAGCTTAAATCAGTATTATCAATAAAATTTAATCGCTGTGCTTTGCACATTTTTTTTAAACGATCTCTCTGTTTGTATTGGTTACACTTGTAGTTCTTAAATTTACACTCATCGCTGCAATGATTTTTATAACCGCAAACCCTACAACCTTGTTCGTTAGCAAACTGCCGTTGTTGCTGTGCTAAAATTTTGGACTGTTGTTGTTGCTGCGACCCGTTCTTTTATTGCTGCTTTTGTTCTTTAACATTTTTTTTCTTGTTTTTAACGAAATGAAGATCAGCTTCTTGTTTCACCTCCACTACATTGTACTGGTGTCGTATATATTCCGTATTATTTGCAACTTCAATTACTTTATTCAAAGGAAATGTTATCGCTTCTATAAAGATCTTGTCTCTGGCCGGACCCTTTTCCAACCCCATTACAAATCTATCGCGAATCGCTATCGCCAAGTGAGTTCCTAATTCGCAATTTACGGCTAATGATCTTACTTGTACGGCCAATTCGTTTACTGTTTCCATCGATGTCTTTGACGCATTATAGAACTTGTATCGCTCTGCGAATCTTGATGAAGGTGGCTTAAAATGGTTCTGCAACGCCTCAACACATGTATCAAAAGTAGTGGTGCTACTTTCAACCTTCGCTGGACTCAACAAGTTTTGCAACCTTCTGTTATAGACGTCAATAAAATTGGTTTCTTTTTTATTGCGTCACTTATGTCATTGGCAATGAACAATTGTGTCAACTGGTTCGCAAATATACTCCACGTGTTGTGACCAAGGTCAAAATATGGAACTTTGCCTATTAATTGTGCACACATTGTTTACTTTTTCTTATATGATTGCAGCAAATTTTTTATCCTCGTCGCCACTGTGATAAACTCAAAGACGTTTTTTGTTGTTTTAATCTTAAATTATTAATTAAACATATTATAAGTGTTAAGTTTACGAATACAAGAACCTCGTGATCGGGCTTACAATAAAACAGTGAGTAATGTAGAAAGTAACAAATGCAATTAAGTTACATAACTGCATTGATAAATGAAGAGTGGTGTTCTTACTCTCAAAGAGCACGCTCGAAGAGAATACCACAATATGGAAGGATTCTTATATTATACCCCTTCATAAATCTGGCTCCAAGATAGATGTTTCTAACTATCGAGGAATTGCAAAATTAAGTGCAATCCCTAAATTATTTGAGAAAATCATAACTGATCAATTAACTAACTCCGTGTCTTCCGCCATTTCTGTCTCTCAACATGATTTTCTGAAGGGTAGGTCCACTACAACAAACCTCTTAGAGTTTACTACGCGTGTTATAAATGGTTTTTCTTTGGGACTGCAGACTGATGTTATTTATACGGACTTTAGTAAAGCCTTCGACAGTGTTAATCATAATCTTCTTTTGAAAAAAACTCCACCTTATTGGGTTTCCTGTCACATTATTATATTGGATAAATTCGTATTTATCTAGACGTAATCAAAAGATTTTATATAAGAATTCTCTTTCAAAAAGTATTTCGGTCACTTCTGGCGTTCCTCAGGGCAGTCACCTTGGACCGGTTTTGTTTTTACTATTCATTAATGATCTTCCCTCGGTAATAAAACACTGTAACTTCTTAATGTACGCTGATCTGAATAGACTTGTGGACTGGTGTAGCTTAAACATTAAATCTTAATTTAAAAAAATGTAAGCAAATGACATTCTCCCGTAGATCTGCTAATAACATAAATTACACTATAAATAACTATAAATAACAATATTAAATTAGAAATAGTTTCCAGTTTTCTCGATCTTGGTGTTATTATGGATTCAAAACTTCGCTTCAATCTCCACGTTAATATGGTGATAAATAAGGCAAGAGGAGTCCTTGGTTTCATTAAAAGATGGGCTCAAGAATTCAGTGATCCCTTTGCTACTAAATTATTATATACCTCTCTCGTAAGGCCAATTCTTGAATATGCATCAGTTATATGGAACCCACAATATAATGTCTACATCGACGCAATAGAATCTGTTCAAAAACAGTTTTTACTTTTTGCTTTACCTCATAGTCGTTGGAACCCCAATATTATTCTTCCATCGTATGAAAAACGCCTTAAGATTATTTTACTACCTACCCTAAGAAGCAGAAAAATTATGCTTAATGTAATGTTTCTGTATAAATTACTTCGTGGCGAGATTAATTCGGAATATATCATCTCAGCTCTAAATTCACGCTCGAATGACGCTCTTCATGAACCTTTACGATGTATGTGCAGTGATTTCAATAATAACTTCAACATGATTAATTTTTCTGATTCGGAAGACGCCTTAAATCGGAAAATTATATTACATTTAAATAATTAAATCAATTCAACTTCATCCTATTATACCTAACGCAGTTTTATAACAATGTAGTATCGGTAAGTGAGATTGTTCTGTTTCTCCTTTTTGTCTCGATATTATGTTTTATAAAGTAATCACCATCAAATATAAATCGTTTTTAAAACTTACTTTTTAATTATTCAATATTTTAATTTTAAATCGAATTGTGTATTTCGTGCTCACGTGGCTTCCTGATTTGAAATTAGACTGAACTCACACTATCACCTGGATTGGAGTGCCAGAGTATATCTCTTTTCCACACAAGTTTATGCCTGCGTTGGCCCAAATACATATCCAACTAATTGGGATTTTGATGTGGCGAATATGAGATTTATCTCATTTTGGGCGAATTCGGTGTTTTTTTTTTAATAGAGTAGTAGATTTGTTGAAATGGTAGTTAATAACGTAGGAAAAAAGAAAAAATTAACAAAATAAATTAAAAACTTAAGACAAAAGCACACTGTTGTATTTGTGTCAAGTTTTCTTACAATTTAAGTTTTCAATATCGCAAACACTGAATTTAAGTGTTTTCTTTGAACGAACGAACCAGATGGTGACTTATCAATGTTCGCCACTTGTGTTCGTGTAGTGGAAACGGTTGGAGCGAACGAAGAATTCATAGCTACGTTTTGTCCGCGATCAATTCTCTGTTCGTTCGGGCAGTAGAAACGCTCTGTAAGATATAACCACAATTCGGACGACGTGGGTCCATGGACTGCGGAGAGACAACCTTCTCAGCTGTTCAACACACCAACTTACATAAAAAATTATAGATTACCTCAGACTCATGACGAAGAAATACATAGACAAATAAATTAATTATTAAAAAATGATGTCATAGAAAACTCAATTAGTCCTTACAACGCACCATTATTACTAGTTTCCAAAAAATCCGGTGACGACACTAAGAAATGGCGATTAGTTGTCGATTTTAGGAAATTAATTGTCAAATTAGTAAATGACAAGTTTCCACTAACCAGAAAAGATGATGTATTGGACAAATTAGGACGAGCAAAATATTTCTCTACACTTAACATGACTAGTTCTTTCCACCAAATACCGCTCGACAAAAAATCAAGACCACTGACAGCTTTTTCGACAGACGACGGTCACTACCAATTTAAAAGACTATCTTTTGGATTAAAAATATCCTCAAACAGTTTCCAACGCATGTTTACTTCAGCATTGACAGGTTTAAGCTCAGAAGCATTCCTATATGTTGACATTATAATCTTCGGATGTAGCTTACAGCACCACAATGAAAATCTAATTACATTTTTTGACAGACTTTCAAAATACAATTTAAAACTGGAAGAACGGAAGTAGTATATCTAGGACATATCTTTGATAACACAAGAAGGTATCAAGACATACCCCTCAAAATATGACACTGTTAAAAGTTATCCTATTCCAAAGAACGCAGACGATTTGCAGCCTTTTGTAACTACTACAGACGATTTATACAAGACTTCGCGACAATTGCACAATGTTTAAACAACCTATTGAAGAAAAATCAACCATTCAAATGGAAAGAACAATGCCAATTTGCTTTTGAAACGCTTAAGCAAAAGTTAGTCAAGCAAAACCTTGCAGAAGCATGATCTTAATAAGCCAGTAATTGAAAAAGAACAACTTGCAATACATTGGGGAATTAACTTCTTCAAACCTTATTTATATGGAAGAAAATTCTTTGTTATGACGGACCACTCACCGTTATTCAGTCACAAAAACCCATCATCAAAAATTACAAGAATTAGACTAGATATTTCAGATTATTATTTTGAAATAAAATTTGATCAAGGAAAGATCAATACCAACGCCGACGCGCTATCACGAATTCAAATAAATTCGGTTATTTTAATAAATATGATACCCTCAGAAGAGGATAAAACAAGAACCAAAGTATTGGTTATAACAAGAGGAATTAAAAAGAAGCTAGCAAATGAAAATGAACAAGAGAACTGCACATCTCAGAAAGAGTTTGATCAACTTTTCATATGAGATTACACATCTATTACTAACGTCAAAAATATAAAACAATTCAATTTCATTATAAGCGATAAAAACAATGCACGTGTTGAAATTTTAGATGATATCGTACAAGTGGTGGTGACAATCCAACGATGTGGTAACAATCCAACGAATCTAGATTAGACTTTGGAGAAACTATCATCTCTCATGAATAAAAATAATATAAAAGACCTAGCGCTAAAGGCAAATGATGCTATTTTTGAAATATTTGATAAAAATTAATGAAAAAGAAAATTTTATAAGCTGCAGCAGAAGAAAAAATTGAAGAATAATAAATCGCTTAATATATTAATACACATACCTCCAAAGAATATAACAAGTAAAACCATGCAATATAAATTGATAAAAGAATTCCATGATTCACCCCAGGGAGGACACACAGGAATCAGAAAAACAGTACTAAAATTAAAACAGCACTATACATGGAAAAACGTGCGGCAAATGGTCAAAAATTATGTAAACAAATGCGAAAAATGTGCGCATTAAAAAGTCGAGACACTAAAAAGAACATATCACCATAAAAGACACACCAAATACAAGTTTCCAAACAATACCTTTTGACACAGTAGGTCCACTTAAAATGTCAAACGGATACCGATACATACTTACGATGCAGTGCGAACTCACAAAATTCGTAATCGCACACCCCATTGAAAACAAAGACGCGAGATCAGTCGCTCAAGCGTTAGTCGAACAGTTAATCTTGAAATATGGTTTATTTAAGAAACTAAAATCTGACCGTGGAACGGAATTTACGAACGATGAAAAACATATGCGAACTAATAAAAAAAAAAAAAAATATTTTCAACCCCCTACCATCACGAGACACTTGGTGCACTTGAGAAAAACCATAGAACACTTAACGAATATCTTTTGTTACACAACAGTTTCGAGTTATTATGGTTCACAACAATACGTTGTTGACACGTTTGATTGTGGAACGTATGTAGAATTCGTTGCTTGACTGGTCCAGGGTTGCTTCAGAGAAAAGTAAAAACGTACTCTTTAAAAATTATTTTTTAAATAGCAAAAAGTACTATCACGATAAGTGATATCGCAATTTTTTTGCGATATGAAAGGGAAATATTGTGAGCCCATATTTAAACCCGTTAATTTCAACTGGCGTTAAAAAATAGTGTAATGAAATAGCTGGATTTTAAAATGTTTTTAAGTACAAGGAAGCATTTTTTACTAAGATTATAATTGTGTTGAAAAAAATCCCGCTTCCCCTCCTTTTGGCCGGGGGCACGGACCCTTTTTATAGTAGCAACAAACAATTCGTTTTTTAAATTGGCTATAATTCTTACATTATTGTACGGATATCAATATTATTGACACAATAAAGAATTATTTATGGCCTTTCTAATGATATATGATAAAATCAGATCGAATTTACTCTAAAAGTTACAGCATTTTTTAAAAATTTTGTTATTTCAATTTGCTTGAAAAAAATAAAATCTGCAATATCAGAAAATCTTAAAAATTGGATATGTAGTTTGGATTTTAAAGCGAAAAAAACAAAAAATTAATTCACCAAAAGGGTCATAAAAAAATTTCAGTTACGATTATTTTTCCAAGGATGCTGTTTTGTCTAGAGTAATGACAAATATTTTGATCATAAATAGTCTTTGTATGATGTATGATTTGGGAGTTATGTCGAAAAATGATATGACTATAAAAAACTTTAAGTGCTTTTTACTAGTTAATAAGCTTAATTCCGATAAAAAGTGTTCGTCGATAAGTCGAAAACAAGGCTAGATATCATTAAATAAGCTTAATTCATTACCAAAATAAAGTTTCAAGCTTTGTGCGATGCTAATAATATAGTCTAACTTTTTCTAGCTCCAAAAAATTCAAACGAATTTTTAAACGACGTAATGGCAAGAATTTTAGTACATTTAATATTCAAAAAGTTTAAGGGATGTCAATAATGGAATATATTGACATTGCGAAAATTTGCTTTCCAAAATAAAAATATTCGGCAATTATTCCGCTACTTTGGGCCGAAGAATAAACTATGCCGAATACCAAAGCCGAATATTCGGTCGGACAATAGATATTTTACAAAATATGCTATTAGTCTTAAAAATACATTTTTATAATGCCAATAGCATAACTATAATTTAGGAACTATGGCAAATTTAAAATACATCTGGTTTTTAGCTTAAAACCCCTCTTCCGGCATTTCTTAACTAACAAAATAAAATAGCACTTCTTTCTATCATAAATCTTCCAAAATAATAAAAAGGTAGCATCGCAGAAATTTTCGTACTCTCAAAATAAAAACGTACTCTAATTAGTACATTTCGATGCAACTGTGAACTGGTCACTGTCAAAATAAAAAAGTAAACAAACAATTTCTAATTCAATTGCTAAATTTAATATAATTCTGTTCACAAGGAGACGTATATTCAATTTTTTTTAAATTTTCGTAATTAATAAAGAAAAACGCAATTTTGAATAAAATTTTCATTTTTAATCTATTTCGTTTCTTCAACACAACACCAAATTAGCTGTCTTCAAAATTTGGCATATAACAAGACAATAAAGCAAAACTGCTGTGTTGCATAGTAAGTGTATTGAAGACACAGCATTGTTGACAGACTACAATGGAATGTATTCAGTTGCTTTGTTGTCTACCGTAATAGAAATTTACACATTGAAGACAGCATTTACTGTTGTGTTGTGAACTGTAATAGGGCTAATTGTAAAAAACAAAAGAAAAGATTACGACAAAAATGCAATCGTATTAACTTTTAAGATAGGAGACTTAGTTTTAGTAAAATTGGAAAGTAGAAAGATAAGTCAAAGTCCATACCACGGGCCTTATAAAATTATTTGTAGAGAAGGAGTAAACTCCATAATAAAATTTTTTTTCAAGTACATAACTAAGCATAGAAATAAACCATAATCTAAGATATCTAAAAATTTAAAATTTTAGTTATGTATAACGATTTATAGAATTAAGAACTCAATAAAATATAAAAATAGAAAATTCAATTATAATGTGTTAACAAAAAGAAAACATTTTTCAAGTAAAAATAATATATAGGCCCTTATTATGAGTTGTTTTCGATGTTCGATCTTCGCTGGTTATCGAACAACGAGTATCGAACGTTAAATTCTTATTATGAGCAGTGCAACCCTATCGAAATGCTCATTGCTCATCGAAATTTCAGTCGAATAGAATTTTTTTTCGATGCGATGCGTGCTGAGAAATAATTGTTAAAAATTTAAGTATTTTGTGATTGTGTTTTGCTTTTTAAAGACTAAAAACTAATATTGAACTGTTTTCGTAAAGTCTATGCAGGTCTAAGTTGGTAGCAACAAATCGCAGTTAGAAAAACTGGTCTCATTGATGGAGGCAAACTTTAACTGCAAATGGTATTTGTTCCAAAGTGCAGGCGACAAGGAAATAGGAACAACTAACGCTGGAATTAAATTGCTTAGCACCACCAGTTAGAACAACAGCAAAAAGGCTTAGGGTTAGCTAAAGAAAGCGTTGCTTCTAGACAGCTCCGTCAAGCTTTCATCCTCTACTACTACTGTGAACAAACAAAATGAACGAAATTCACAATAGCGCTACTCTTTGTCGAAAGCACGAAAGCACCAAATGCAAATTCGTTCGATCAGGCCATGCGACTACAGTCGAAGATCGAACGCAGCTCATAATAAGGGCCATAATCTAAAAGTTTAATAAATAAAAATTTCAGCGATGTATAACAATTTATAGAATTACGAAAGCAATACACATTTCAACAATATAATAGTAAAAATTAAGATATGATACAAACATAACTATTAACATAGTCATACGTTAATGACATACGTCATAAGTTTTGTATATTTAGATAAAGTCATAATAGCTTACATAAAATAATACCTTTTTCCAACTTTTCAACATCTTACAAATTCAACTTTTTTTAAAACAAAATACTCCACTCAAATTCTTTTCAATGCATTTAGTACCCTTTACACTTGCTCCGCTAGTTACCGCACAAGCGTAAGCGAGCGTTATGTTACAAGTATATTGCACAGAAAAACATAACGCAACAACAACAAGCTGCAAATTGAACTAGTGCCAGTGACACTTTAAAGTCAAGGCGAATAATAAAGTGAACCAATAAATATTGATGAAGAGTGTGAATTTGAGGGGAAGTATAAAAAGGTTTGAACAAACTGAAAGTGATTGGTCAATTATAGATTTTTGAAAACTAATATCAAAATATTGGAATTTAAGGTGGAGTCTTAAAAATAGTTTAAGAAAAATACTGTTTTTTTTATATTATAAGCAAAACATTTTTAATAATAAAAGCAGTTTTTAATGAACAGGCAAAAAAGCACAAACCAAAATTAAATCTCGTTTATTGAATAATAGCCTTTGTGGCTTGAATTAAATATTAGCTTACACTACCCATTTCAAACGGTTACAGGTATCTATTAAAGGGCTGCACAATTACATTTGAATCGCTGTACAAAACATTTGTGGGGATCGCAATTACTTTCGTTCTCTCACTCTCATTTGCGGATACCGTTGGCGTGAACGAAAATTGTAGGTAGTGTGCATAAATGGAAAACCGGTTGAAAGCAAAACAAATAAAAAATTGTCTATCGCGAATTAGTAATGTACATAAAAATAACTTGCAAGAGGAGTACAAGTTGGCAAGTACTTGAAATACTTGATACCTAATTCCAGTAATTTAGAATATGAATTTACAGTTGCATGTTTTAATTTAAATGTATAATTTATTAAAAACAAAAAACAATTCACATAAAGATAACGAAAACACAACAAAATTTCAAAAAATTTAACTTTATGTGTGGTAATATATATTTATTAATTATTAATGTTTGAATGTAAAACATAATTTCAGTTTAAAAATAATAAGTTTAAAATCGCCGCTCACAATTTTTTCTTTTATAGCGTCGTTATTAAAACTGCTATTAATATTGTTATTTACAGAAAAAGAATCACTATTTGTTGGCTGTAAACATTTAAGCATTAAAAAATAAAAATAAAACAATAATTCAATATTTACTTACTACATCAATTTCCATTTTTTTTTAATTTAACTTTTACTTTATTTTTACTTTACTAATGCTTTCATTAGGAACTGATAATGACTTTTGCTTTCAGCATACGTAAGTATTTGCAGTAGAAGGTAGAACTATACAGTTTTTTTTCATTTGCCGTGATAGCTACCGATAATTACTGTAATTGATTAGAGCAAGTTGCGTATGCATTTGATCCGAGAGAGAGAGGGAGAGACTTAAAAGATTACTTTTTCTCTGAGCAACAAGCAACGGTTTTACGTTATTTATTTGCTTAATTCTGCTACAAGTGTTATGCCTAGCTGAAAGTACTTGTGCAGCCCTTTAGTATCTATTAGCTACCATTGATAAAAATACACGTTGGCCTGAAGAGTACCCACTAAAAGACACAAAAACTGCCATAATTATAGAGACTTTCAATAGAGAATTAATTTCACGCTACGGGGTTCCGCGCGAAATTACTTCAGATCGCGGACATCAATTTACCTCCAACACGTTTAAACAATTTATTAAAAGCATAGGTAGCCATCATATAATGACCTCCCCATATCATCCACAAGCCAATGGAATCTTAGAACGCTTCCACAGGCAATTATAGGCATCACTCATGGCAAGCAACAACCAAAAGAATTGGTATTCAGAAATTCTCATAAATCTGTTAGGTCTAAGATCAACGGTTAAGGAAGACATCAAAGCATCTCCTGCCGAAATGGTTTTTGGACAGAGTCTGAGACTGCCGCGGCAGCTAGTAGTACATAGCAACCCAACGGGCAGCTCATCAGAAATTTTGTCAGCGAGCGCTTAAAGAAAAGACTAAAAACACTCAGTCAGACAGCAAGCTCCATATAAAATCAGATCAACAGTGCATACCTCAGGCGTTGAGCAGTTGTAAATTTGTACTTATTCGTAATTATTCTATCAGGCACACACTCCAAAATCCATACGGCGGTCCTTTCGAAGTGGTAGACAAAACACCAAATTACTTCAAAATTTTAAAAGGAAACAATACTATAAGAGCTGTCATAGACAGACTTAAACCAGTATTCTTAGATTCAGAAGCTTTAAAGACACTCTCTTCCACACACAAACCAAAAAAGAAAGTACACTTCAATTTATTAGCGAACACAACAACAATCTACTGGGGGGAATAATGTGGTCTGTATATCACATTCACAAGACACTCATACACATGCACCACTTACAAACCAAAATCCCTTTACAAAAATAATTGAGTTTTAAAAATATAATTTTTATGCTTGTAAAATTTATTTAATCAAAATAATTTGTTAAAAAAATTATTATTCTAAAAATTTTCATCAATTCTGATTGTTATATTTTAAATATATATAAAATAAAAAGTATTATTGTCTGCATCCGCCATAAGAGCACCCACAACCATAATAGTTTACCGTCCGTATAATATTTTCTTCAGCAGCTATAAGTGCTGTTAGGGTTTGTTAGATTGGTTTTTTTAAGGAAGTGTAACAATAGTGTTACGAAACCTTTTCTGTATTTTGCTTGTCTCAGCTTTACCATGAGCACAGTTGAACCACATATATAAAAAAAGATATAAAACAATATATTAGTTAAAGAAATCTGCAATCAACGATTGGTAAAGCCTGATTACTGATAAATTTCTTAATCAGAATAAATCATTCTTTTCTGGAAAATGATTGATTATTTAAATAAATCACAGATTACTTTTTCATGATTACTGATTTCTTATAAAAAATCACTGAATACTTTTAAATGATTAATGATTTTTTTTTTAAGTAATAAATTTGTGTATGATTAATTGTAATCAGTAATTTTTTTATAATCATTACGCGAAAGAAATCATTAATGGCCAATCCTGGATAAAGATAACAATATTAACTTTATAATCAACAGCGGAGCAGAATGTTCAGTGCTCCCAGTAGACAAATTCAAGTCACACAAAAAGAATTCCAACTTGACTTGACAGCAGCAAACGGTAGCACAATTTCAACTTACGGAAAGAAACTACTCAACACTAACTTCAACTCAGACGCGAATACCCATTCACTTTCATACTAGCAGACATTACAAGACCCATCATAGGAGCAGATTTCCTTACGAAGTATGGACTCTTGATAGATCTCAAACATTAAAAACTTATTGATCTACTAACAAAACTATTAGTTAACGGGATTACAGCATTTACAGAAAAATCACTACCTAAATTAATTACAATAGACAAAAACACACTACATTACTCAAAAATTTTCCATTACTCACAGCAGAGCCCGATCACAGTTAATCAGTTAAACACACAACAGAACATCACATCACTACAGAAGAACAGTTACCATTTTTTCGACCACGACGATGGACTTAATTAAATTTAAAATTTAAAACAAGAATTCGATTTCTTAGTCAAATCAGGCATATGTCGTCAGTCAGACTCCATGTCAGCACCCTTATTACATCTAGTCCCCAAAAGAAATGCAGCGCAAACATTAGAATTAGACTTTGTATATGTTTACCTTGACGGTAGCCAGCGAGACTAAAGAAGAACACTTAAGACATTTAAATTTAGTATTCGAACGACTAGACGAATTTGGACTAAATATCAAACCAAACAAATGTTGGCTTACAATATTTCAAAACAAGGCATCCAACCATCTCCCGATAGAATTCAATGTATAGTTAACTACCCTAAGACCGAAAGAGTTAAACAAATGCAGAGATTCATTGGGATGATAAATTATTACCATAGGTGCATTACCAAAAATGGCACACACACTTTTACACATTTACGACATGGTAACAATAGCATAAAAAACAAAAGATAAACACTTAAATTGGACAGAAGACACCACATTCACAACGATAAAAGAGAGTTTTGCTAAGGAAGTGCTACTTAATCATTTTAATAGCAAAGCAAAACTTTCCATCGCTGTAGATGTATCTTACACTGCTATCGGTGCAGTTTACCAACAAGAATACAATAATCAAACAGAACCATTAGCTTTTTTTCAAAGAAATAAGCACCATCCAAAAAAAAATACAGCACTTTCGATCGCGAACTTTTGGCAATTTACCTCAAGTTAGGTTTTTTTGGCTACTTTATAAATTTAAATTTTAATAACTTTGAAGAGTGGTTTTAAAAAAATAAAGGATGCATGATTTTAAGTTAAGCATGTAGCTTTATATTAGTGAAAGAAAAACTTAAATCGGTTCAGTAGTTTTTAAGTTTAGCGTCGTCGCCGATACGTGAGAAGCCTTTCATATAATAAGTGTAGCAGAAGTAAACTTTTTATTTTGCATGTTAATTTAAAAAAAAATCTGTGGGAGCACAGTAGAAGAAATGGCTTTTTATTTCTTTTTTTATTTTATTTTCTACGAAGACTTTGACCTCGACTTAGATTTCATTTCATCATCTGAAATGTTCGAATTATCTTAAGTTATTTTGTAAAAATCTGTTTGGACATAGTTAATATCCTAAGTAACTTAAGTTTTTTGTCATTTCTGCAATACAACATAAGAACGCCTTAAGTTCTAAGATTTTATGTCCATTTACAGATTTTGAAATAAGTAAACTTATGTTTATTGTTGATTTATGGCAACTATTATTTATAATTTTTATTTTCTTGTAATAAATTATAATTGATTACAAAAATTCATTGAAAATTTTAACTTAAATAATAAACAATAAAAAGCAGGTATTATTGAATTCAAACATTGGCTTCTTCGTCACCGTTGGTCAAATAGGTCACATCGAAAGATGTGTTAAGCCAGGTTTTCACTAGGTCAATTTTCAATGACAAATGTCGTCAATCTAATAGAAACGTATTGTGATTTACTTTTGTTGTCATATGTGGCCACTAATTGTCATATAACATCATAAACAAGTGAGAACAGATAATATTTTGCTTGTCAATAAATATAGTTGTATGACAAAAATATAGTTGTATGACAAAAAAATCGGAATGCCAACATGTTGGCATTTTGTGTCAGTTTTTCCCTATAAAAAAAAAAAAACAAAATTTTGTTTTAATTTTTATTTCGTTTCACTGCTGGCAAAATTTACAAAATATTGTAATTTTAATTGGTTTGAAAGGAAAAGTGCACTTAAACAGGGATTATCGTGGATGGTGTTGCTTCACATAAATTCACGTCAGTCTTTGAAATTCGACTGTATCCCAGTTTTTGGGTTGTAATGAAAACGCGTTTGACGTCATATGAGCAAGATGTCTGCTAACATCATTGATTGTTGTCATTGAAATTGACTTAGTGAAAACCAGTCTTTATAACGAATTGTTATAACATTTTTTTCAAATCAGTGATTTTGATTTAGTTAAACCCTGGACGTCTTATATTTAGCTTCTTAAACTCGTTAAGACTTTACCTTAACTAAAACCATTTTGTTGAGTGATGTTTTGAAATATACTGTACCAAACTCCTTCTTGAACCTCGTCCACTTTACATTTAGGAAGCAAGATTTTTTTCCCGGCATTTGTTAATCTTGCACCACATTAATTTTTCTAAGGAAGCGTTGAGTGTTTTTTTACAAATGATTTAAAAATGTATTGCTACTGTATTGGCACACGTTCTGAGTGAAATATTCAAGTAAAAACTTTTTTACATGAATCAATATTTTTATAAAGAATCGACTCAATTGCATAGAATTGTTATAATATCAGATATTGTTATTCTCTTTAAAATGTTTCAGTAATTTTACAAAATAAAACTCCGTGTGATTTATTTGTGATGAATTCATTTATAACTATAATAATTTCAGCGCCGGCAAGATGAATTGGATCGAAAAGCTGCTGAACTTGATAGACGCGAACAGCAACTACAAGGAAACGTACCCCAACTTAATAATTGGCCACCACTTCCAGACAACTTTTGCATGAAGCCATGCTTTTACCAAGATTTTAACTTGGAAATACCACCCGAATTTCAGAAACTAGTAAAACATTTATATTACACTTGGATGTGTAAGTATCAAACTTTATTAGTAATTTGATATAACTTTTTTTTTGGGGGGGGGTTAAAATAAAATAGAAAGTTACAAAACATATGTATTATATAATAATTTAACTGTTAAAACTTTATCAGTCATGTACAATGGTTGCATGTTTCTTTAATACATTTAACGCAAAAGTATAAGATTTTATCCGAACTTTTGACCTGAAGAAATCATAAAAATCACGGCTTATGAAAAAGCACTGCATGCATTTTTGCTATTTAAAGATATGAGGAAATATTCTTAGTGAATTTTTAGTATATACCACTACATACCACTAGCGGTTGTTGGGATGACTTTTGAGTTTCCAAAATATAATATTTTTATAAATGGGACATTATTGGTAAAAATGGTCATATCATTGAAAAGAGAACTTGTGGCGAAATTTCGTTAAAGGCATTCGAAAGAAGAGGTTTCAATCATAATGCCATAATTTTCACACAGCTAAATATCGTAGCGTAAGCTGGCAGCATATGTTCGTACTAAGGAGTCCAATCCCAGAAGCTTTTCTGAGTCTCGGGATTGTCGGAATTGAAAATCCCAATCCCAGTAATAGTTCGGGGTCGAAAAATTAAAACATATATTTCAAAACGTTTTGAATAAAATTTTTTTTATTATTTATAAATTGAAACTAAAAAATGTTATTAAATTTGTTTTGCAAATTTTGTTAAAGCAAGAAAGAAACACAAAAACTTAAATAATATAATTAGTGTCCGACCGAAACCAGAATTTTGTCCGAAACCGAAACCGAATATTCGGCCATTTTATAATATTAAGCTAAAACCGAAACTGATTGTTAATATGAAAATTTAAGTTTTTATAAATGATTTTTTTTTATTTAAAGAAAACTATAGTACTATTAGTACAAAAAAAGTATTATTTGAATATTTAAGTTTATAATAATTAATTTAAGTTTACTATAATAATAAATGAAATCATTTCTTATTTTGTTTTTTATTACACACCCACAATGTAATTTTTTTTTTTGTAATTATAAAGTAAAGTATTTTTTTTTTAAAAAATTCAGTATTTTAAAATATAAATATTTCGTTTTCTTTTCCTTTATTTGTATTTGTATTTGTATTTGTATTTGTATTTTCATCAAACAGAGACAACTCTTACAGACTACTTATGAACAAGATATATACATTAAAAATTCACTAAATTACACTAACAAAATTTATTTAATAAATATAATGACAAGAGAAAAAGAAATAAGTAAAATGTTACTTTACTTTAATGAAATAAAGATTTATCACAAGATTGAATACAAAACTTACAAAGAATTAAATGACATTAAAATAAATAAAGCACAATTAAATATAAAGTGATGAATAGAGTAAATAATGCCAAAAAGAATATGATTAACTAGAATAAAATGTTGGTAGAAGCATGAGATGAGATTTAAAACACATTCTTGTGGTAGAGTTAAAAATGTCAATGAATGGCAAGATTTGATTCGTCTCAATAATGCAACGAGTAATCGGTTCGTTCCGAGCATAAACACATCTATGGAAAGGAACCCGGAAATTAAACTGACTACGAAGATGCCGAGATGGTGAAATAAAGTCCAGCATTGCAAGTAGCGTAGGGTCTTGAATATGATAGTGGACCAAGTCATGAACAAAAATAATAGATTGAATTCGGCGCCTAGACTTCAATGAAGTAATATTAATCAGGGCACACCTTGTACTATAGGAAAGAGGCTCAGGAAGATTCCAGTTTAATTGGAAAACCATAAATCTCGTAAATTTCTTTTGAACCCTTTCGATTCTTAGAGCTTGGGTAGACGAGTAAGGATTCCAGACAACTGAGCAATAATCCAGATGAGGTCTAACCAGAGAAGTATAGAGAAGTTTGAGGGTGTAGGGATCTTTAAATTCTTTTGCGTTTCTGATTAAAAAGGCTAACATAGAATTAGACTTGTTAATGACGAGATTAATATGTTCTTTAAAATTTAAACGAGTATCAAACAAAATTCCGAGGTCTTTCTTACAGGAAACTCTTTCTAGTTCACAAGAGTTTATAAAATAACTATTTATTAAAGGCAATGAAGCTCTATAAAATGAAAGACATTGGCATTTAGAGATATTAAGGGGCAGTTTATTCAACTCGCACCATGCAAAGATAGACTCAATGTCCTTTTGAAGAAAAATGGCGTCAGCAAAAGAATTTATAGAGCGGAAAAGTTTGAGGTCGTCAGCGAATAAAAGACAATGAGAATATTTAACTACTAATGGTAGGTCATTAATAAACAGCAGAAACAGGAGAGGCCCAAGGTGGCTGCCTTGCGGAACCCCAGATGTAGCGACAAAGGGGCAAGATAGGCAGTCGTTAACTTTTACTAGTTGAATGCGATTTGACAGGTAGGATTTGAACCAATTGAGGAGATTTGAGTGAACACCAAGAGATGAAAGTTTGAGAATAAGTTGATTATGGTCAACTTTGTCGAACGCTTTAGCAAAGTCGGTATAAATAACATCAGTTTGTAAGCCGGCTTCAAAATTACGCATCACAGAGTTACAAAAAAGGGTTAAATTGGATACAGTAGACTTTCCAGTTATGAAACCATGCTGAACCGGTGACATTATGTTTTTGACATGAAAAGATAATTTATCATACACAATTTTATCAAAGACTTTGGGGATGCACGATAATTTAGAAATAGGCCTATAATTTTTAACTTCTTGTTTTGCACCAGACTTAAAGATAGGAATAATGTGAGATATTTTCCAACTGTTAATAAAATATTCCTTTAGAAATTGATTTTTTAAAAATCATAAAAAGAGGATTAGCTAATGAAGATGCGCAATTCTTTAAAACAATTTGAGCCACACCGTCAGGACCCGCCGATGAACTACTTTTGAGGTTTTCTAGACCGGATTTTATGTCCGAAAGGGAAAATGATAGGTCTCCTAGATCCAAAATAGAATCAAAAGGTGTACCAGGATTCACAGAATTAGATATAGTTACAGGAGAGTAAACGGATTTAAAGTAATCGGCAAAAAAATTACAGATAGATGGAGTACTATCAGAGGAGGACCTAAGATAGCACATAGAATTGGGTAGACCATTAGTTTTCCTTTTATTGTTAATGAAAATCCAAAAATGTTTGCTATTTTGTTTGATGGTCAGTTCAGTAGAACTGATGTAAGAGTTATAAAGAAATTTGTTAAGAGTGTCAAATTGAAGCTGGAGAGATAGGTAAACGGACTTCAGATCACTATTAGAATTACTGCATCTATAATGTTTGAAAGCTTTGTTTTTTTTGTTCTTGAGGTTGGTAAGTCTTTTATTAAACCAAGGAGGGTTGTTATTTTTCGATATCTGAGAACGGGGAACAAATCTATTCACCGAATCCTTTAAAATTGATAAAAAATTTTCATAAGCCACAGACAGGTCCGAGTTATCAAGGACCGAATTCCACGAAATTGAAGACAACAATGCATTCATCGCATTAAAATCCGCATTTTTAAAATTTAACGAAAAGTTCACACTAGTGACCGCTTTTTTGTATTGATAAGATGTAAATTCAATTAAAATTGGCTTATGATGGATGGTACCATGGAACAAAGGTGAGATAGGAGATTCTAAGGAAAAATCAAATTCTTTATCAACAAAAACAAGATCAAGAATTCGATTAAGATCATTGGAAATATCATTTATTTGGGCCAAGTCATGACGAGTGAAAAAGTCAACTAAAAGGTTTTCAACTGTACCGTGTGCGTTGAATGGGAGAAGGTAAGATTCATCCCAGTCAGGCTTCCAAATAATATTCCCCAGATTGAAGTCCCCAACAAATACTACATGTTGAGAGTTAGAGAGATTATCAAGAACAGAACGGCAGTTATCGAAATGAGCATTATAGAGCTCCTGGGAGCTTCTAGGTGGAATATAACTTGCAATAATAAAAAGTTCAAATAAACGATCCACAAAGAGTTTAATGATAATCTGATCAATGTCAAAAACAGCCGGCAGAACAACTTTGTTATAAGGAAGCTCAATCTGGGTACAGGAGAATGAGTGTTTAATCGCAATAAGAACCCCTCCTCCACGAGAAAGCCCAGAAGTTAAAGAGCAGCGATCCTTACGAAACACATTGTACGAAGAGCCATTGAATATTTCAGAAGTTAGATGACTGCTAGACAGCCATGTTTCTGTAAAAATTATAATATCAAAATCTAAACCACAAGAGGATACAAAAAAGTTATTAATTTTAGATCTCATGCCACCAATATTCTGATAATATAAAGAATACCTATGACTAGATCCATGCTGGTTTTTAGAGTAGGAACTTGAAAGATTATAATTTGAAGGCGATGAAACTGATGCAGAGTTTTCACATCCAGGTGTTAATAATAGTTTTTTGCACGGACAGAAATAGCCTGAGTCTTATTTCGATGATTTAGACTACTTCGTGGTACGAATTCATGAACGATGGCTCCCGTAGGCCAAACATCCTTGCTTAGTAACGATTCAAAATCACTGGCTACAACCGATAATTTGAACGATGAAAAATTCCTAGATTCAGATAAAACAAACTTGTGACACCACAGCGACTCAAGGGCTAGAGGTGAAAATCCAACTTTATTCTTAATGTAATTTAACACATTTTCCTCAGTAGTGGATGAAGCTAAGTTAAATTATCAATTTTTGGCTTCAGTACCTATAAATCTTAAATGTTAATTGCTGTTCCAGAATAACCAACTTGTATTTATAGTAAATATTATTGCCATAGAAAAGAATTTAATTTGTTTTCGAACGCAGTTTATTGAATGTATAACTTGAATTTAAAGTTATAGCAGTTGGCACTTCCGAACCTCTTTTCTGTAACTTCCTTTCAGCCATTTTTTAATAAATAATTTGTTCACTTTTGTGAGGACTATGGAAGAGCACACTGCGGTAAATTGTCATTTCTTTATACAATTTAATTACCATAATCTTTAACTGTATTTCAGAAATAATTTTGATTAACTTGTAATTAACATCTGAATAAAGACCAACTTTAAGTTAATGAGTTTTTCAATATTAAACGCAAGCTTACGTCTTCACGATAATTTTATTTTGCAAGTCTCAGATTGCGTTTACGCCGCTAAGTAGAGTCTTCTCATGCCTCGAAGTGCCTGTTTGGCCAATAACAATGCGATCAAGCGATCGCATTAAAAATAGCACCTCAAAGTCTAGTACGTCAGCTGCCAATGCCAACGCAGCACCCCCGGTGCTCCATCTAAAACTGCAAACGCCGCCGCAGTAATGAATCCAGTTCCATCAAACGCTGCCACTGTAGCCGCAGCACCCACCGCCGCTTCGTCAAATGTTGCACGTGCTGCTGCAACAACGATTGGAGTCTCAACAAACGCTGCCACTGCCGCCGCTTCGTCAAATGTTGCAAATGCCGCCGCAATAGTGATTGAAGTCTCATCTCATGCTGCATCTGCCGCCGCATCACCATCCGCCGTACAATCAAAAGCTGCCACTGCTGCCGCAGCTATGATTCCACAACCATCCACGTTTATGTCTCAAAACGAAGCTCTTCTGCAAGCCATGCAGAAACAAATTCAGTAGCTTGCTGAACAAGTAAGGAACACTCAAAATTATTTGAGGTTAAGCGAAATGCATAGAAACGCTTAAGAGGATGCATTTCGACGTAATACACCGCCCGGTTCTTCAGCCGCATCGCAGTCAACGCCAACATACGCAGAACAAGTCACACAGTATTTGCCGTTGCTGCATAATCAACCAGCGAGTTCTTCACTTGCAGTGCCGACGTCAGAGGTAAGAACAGACATTTTTAATAATTTAGCGAATCAGTCAACAACTCTAAGTTCTCATTTGCCTGCACTACCTGCAACGAGTTTGACATATTCGCACATGACTACAAGTGTCAATACAAGAACTCAACAACCAATTTATCCGAGTTCACAACCGTTGACGGCGATCGGTAATGTAGTTCGCCACAGCTGTTTTGTGCCAAATCTTCAAACGTCAGAATTTGCGCCATTTAACTCTAAAAATAATTCAACGACATCGCCAATTTTGCAGCTGCGTAAACTATACAATTTACCAGAGTTCAGTGGCCAACCTGAAGACTGGCCAATTTTTTTTTCATCAGCGTACGCACAAACTACGGCCGCGTACAATTACAATAGCTTCGAGAATAACCAGCGTTTGTAGAGGTGCCTCAAAGGAGTAGCACGCGAATCTGTGAAGTCACTGCTCATTCACCCGGACAATGTGTCTGCAGTAATGAATCAGTTGCAATTCCGCTTTGGGCGTCCAGAGCAATTGGTTCGCAGCCAACTAAGACAAATTCGCGAGGTTGCGCCGATATCAGAGCATGCAATCGAAAAACTAATACCATTTGCTACAAAGGCAAATAATTTTGCAGTGTTTCTGAAAAGCGTCAATCTCCAGCAGCACCTGTCGAATTCAACACTACTTGAGGAGCTCATTACGAAACTTCCCATGAGCAAGCGCATCGAGTGGGCCAGATATGCTGCACCGATACAGGCGTATCCTACGATTCTCGACTTCAGCAACTGGCTTAATGAAATATTAAATTTAATTTGCACTGTACAAGAAAGCGGCACCCGTGCTTGTCAAGAGTAGAAACGTCGTGTGGTGTTGCATACTGCACAAAGTGAACGTCAATAAGAAGTTAAGCGCCTTATATGCCCGGTGTGTTAAGGACAGCACAGAGCCACTGAGTGCAAAGAATTTTTAGAGCTGAGTATAAATGAACTTTGGAAAGAGGCCAAACGTAGCCGTATGTGTTTTACATGCTTGCAAGCAGGACATTCTCTTCGTGACTGCAACCGTCGTAAGCCGTGCCATATAAACAGCTGCAAGAAGAGGAACCATAAGCTGCTGCACGAAAATCGAAGCAATTTTGCTAATTCATTTAATGCAATTGAACAACCACGACAAGAGGCACCAGAGCCAGTACTTAGTTGCGTTGCTAGGCCAGTGGAAAACCAAAAGTTGTTGTTTCGCGTATTGCCAGTGACTTTGTACGGTCCAAACAAACAAGTTAACATACACGCACTAATGGATGAGGGTTAATCTATTTCGATGATGGATAGCTCACTTATTAAAGAACTAGGATTAAAGGGTTGCCAGCGCAATTTAAATGTACAATGGTTTGCTGGTGCAAGTGCTAATGAGCCTAGCACAGTCGTTAATGTATATGCAAGAGGTGCCGGTATGAAGAAAAAACATTTTCTGCGAGATGTGTATGCAGTTTCAAATCTTTGTTTGCCAAGACAGAGTTTGAACAAAAATGATTTGAGAGGATCTTTTGCTTACAGGTTTATAGGTTTAGGTTGCCACAGTTATAGGTTTAGATCATTGTCACCTAGGTTCGCCAAAGGGCAATCTGCCGCTTCGAGAAGGAGGGCCATTTGCTGTACACACTGTGCTTGGTTGGGTCGTGTTTGGACCTACAGGTACATCGACGCCATCGATGTCAACGAATCTGCTTATAAATTATTCAAGTGATCAGTCAATGTACGAAATGATTTCTGATTATTTTAAAATCAAAAATTTTGGTGTAAGGCCAGCACCACATTTAGAGTCTACCGATGATATTCGAGCGCGCAATATTCTTGAGAAGCCAAAAACGAGGGTCGATGGCAGATTTCAGAATCGTTTGTTGTGGAAGAGCGACAACGTGCACCTGCCAGATAGTTTTGCGATGGCAGAGAGGAGGTTAATCAGTATTGAGCAAAAAATGAAACGTGACGTCACCTTTGCCGCTTCGTATAAAGCAATAAAACGAAGTTACGTCGAAAAGAATTATGCTCGCAAGTTGCAACCTGAAGAAGCCGGCATCGTTGGACCCAGAACCTGGTACTTGCCCCACTTCGGTGTTATCAACCCCAACAAACCACAGAAGTTGCGTCTCGTTTTTGATGCTGCTGCCGCTGCAAATGGTGTATCGCTTAATACACATTTACTGAAGAGCCCACAACAATATCAGCCGATGCCCTCAGTGATATTTAACTTTCGATCTGGTGCAATTGCATTATGTGGAGACATAAGAGAGATGTTCCACCAGGTTATGGTGCAGCCAGAAGATAGGTGCGAGCAACGATTTTTGTGGCGCGACGAAGAAGACAAACCACCGGACGTATACGATATGCTCGTCATGACATTCGGAGCAGCCTGCTCCCCTTGCGCTGCCCAGTATGTTAAAAATTTAAATGCAGTATCACTATGTCGCATCACTATGTCGACGATTATGTGAATAGCTACTACCCTGTGTCTGAAGCCATCGAGATTGCACACCATCGAGAATACACAAGGCGGCCGGGTTTGAGCTTCATAAGTTTGCATCAAAAGCTGTAGAGGTTGTTATCACTTTATGCGGTACCGAGTGGTCTCCAGGCGAAGAGAGCTATTATCTGAAGAGCAACTTAACAACAGAAAAAGTTCTTGGATTGTATTGGCAGCCACAAGCCGATGCATTCCAATTCGAAATAAAATTTGACCGAGCTAAGGAGGAAGTCATCGCGCTGCAAAGATGCCCGACAAAGAGAGAGTTGCTAAGCGTCATTATGTCCGTGTTTGACCCGCTCGGATTTTTAAGCAATTTTATGATCAGTGCAAAGCTTCTGATACGAGAGGTTTGGAGGCATAATATTGGGTGGGATGAGCCGTTGCCTAGCCATACTTATGCAGCATGAAGAGAATGGTGCCAAGCTTTAAAGAAAGTCGTCGAGTTGCGAATACAACGACACTACTTCCTAAACGGTAAACCAAAAAAGCTTGATCTTCACATATTTTTCGACGCCAGTGAAGAAGCATTCTCAGCCGTAGTTTACTGGAAAGCTGCTAACGACGACGAAGAAGTAGAAGTTACATTTGTTTGTGCCAAAACAAAATGCTCGCCATTGAAGCCGATGACTGTGCCACGTCTTGAGCTGCAAGCAGCCGTTCTGGGAGTGCGCCTGATGCAATCTATCATTGATGAACATTCATTAAAGGTAAATCGTTGCATCTTATGGAGTGATTCAAAGACCGTCATCAAATGGATAGCATCAGAAAATCGCCGCTACAAACCCTTTGTAGCCCACAGAATAGCTGAAAATCTAGCTGCCACTGATGTCTCCGATTGGAGGTGGCTACCAACAAAAGATAATGTCGCCGGAACTCGTCTTAAAGTTCATACTGAATTTAGTCTGTCATCACGATGGTTCCAAGGGCCCAAGTTTTTAATCGAAAAAGAAGATTTATGGCCTCGTGACAACACTGCTGTCATCTGCACAGAAGAAGATAACGAAGAACTTCCATTAAAATACAACTTGTTATCAGTAAGCATCACTTTCATTGATTTTAAACGTTTTTCGTCTTTTATTAGATTAAAGCGAACGATTGCCTGGCTTATTCGATTTCGAATAAATGTCGCAGAACAAACTGGTCTGGTAGTATTTATGGGCTCACCGCCGCTGAAATAGAAGCAGTAGAACTTGTGATTTGCCGTCTTTTTCAAGCAGATGTGTGTGCCGCTGAGATCTGTCAGATAAAGAACAGCCAAAGCGTAGCAAAGGGAAGCTCTCTTTATAATCTCTCGCCATACATCGATGAAGAAGGCACGTTGCGGTCTAGGGGACGAATTGATGCTGCCAGTTGCCTTCCGTTTTGTACAAAACGCCCAATAATTTTGCCGCCGGATCACATCGTTTCAAGACTGATTGTTAATTATTACCATTGTGACATGAAGCATCAGAACCTAGAAGCTACAATTTGTGAAATAGTTCGGAAGTATTGGATTCCTCGCATGAGGCAAGTCATGGATTCTGTGTTTGCGAACTGTAACGTTTGCAAAATATTACGAGTACTTCCTGTAGCACCCATGATGGGGTCATTGTTCGATCGCTTGACGCCACATGTGAGGCCATTCTCTTATACTGGTCTCTACTACTTTGGCCCACTGACAGTAACAATTGGACGACGTACAGGGAAGCGCTGGATGGCATTGTTTACCTGCCTTGCTGTTCGTGCAGTCCACTTGGAGGTAGCCTTCAACTTGTCCACAGATGCCTGTATTCTAGCCATCCGAAACTTTATCAACCGTCGTGGAGTACCATTGAGATTAAGAAGCGACATCGGGAAAAACTTTATTGGTGCCAACCAAGAGGCTAAGCGTTTCATCTCAGTTTTTGACTGTGAGCGTATTCAAGACGAACTGTCAGCACGAGGCGTAGAATGGGTGTTCAACTGCCCGAGAAACCCATCAGAAGGAGGCGTCTGGGAACGCATGGTACAATGTGTAAAACATGTGCTTCGTCACACACTCAAGGAAGTGGCACCACACGAATATACGTTGCAGTCTTTCATTATTGAGGCAGAAAATGTGGTAAATTCTCGTCCACTAACGCCGTTGACACCGAACCACTTTTTGATCGGGTCGGCTAATAACGCGCAGACACCAAGTGCCAAAGGAATACCAGATAAGCCTGACGTGCTTAGAAAGCAGTGGCGCATTGCCAGACAGTTACGCGATCGCTTCTGGAAGCGTTGGATAGCTGAGTATTTGCTAACCCTGTTACGACGTCCTAAATAGTGCCATCCGACGAATGGTGGTTTTCATATGTGATGGAAACCTGCCGAGAAAACAATGGTGCCGTGGCCGAGTAGATCACGTATACGAAGGTACTGACCGAGTCGCTAGAAGAGCTGATGTGCGTACAAAGACTGACGTGTTGCGTCGTCCAGTATCAAAGTTGGCTATCCTGGATGTGGATTGTGGTGGATCGGAGTTGATCCACAGGGTCGGGGATGTTCCAGAATAACCAACTTGTATTTATAGTAAATATTATTGCCATAATTTAGTAAAAGAATTTAGTTTGCTTTCGAACGCAGTTTATTGAAATGTATAACTTGTATTTAAAGTTCTAGCTGTTGGCACTTCCGAACCTATTTTCTGTAACTTCCTTTCAGCCATTTTTTAATAAATAATTTGTTCACTTTTGTGAGGTCTATGGAAGAGCAAACTGCGGTAAATTGTCATTTCTACAGGGTCCGCCATCTGAAGTTTTTTTTTCAACTAGTGCTTATTTCGTGAATGGTAACACTTAGCTCATGTCTGATTTGACAGATAATTAGTCTTAGTCTTCCGCTGAACGAATATGGTTGTGTATACGCTTGAACAGCGCTGGAAAATATTGCGACATTACTTTGAAAATCATGGTAATGTTGCAGAAAGTATGCGAAAATTGCGTACGGATTTTGGAAGAAGAGAAGCACCGTCAGCTCCGTATGTTCGTTATCTTGTGAAAAAAGTGAAAGAAACTGGCATCCTCATCGATAAACCTTAGCGTGAAAAGCCAAAAGCAGTGCGTACACCCGAGAATATTGCTGCTGTGGCAGAAAGTGTGCGTGAAGCGCCATCAACATCAATTCACCGTCGTTCTCAACAATTGAACATTTCGGAGACATCATTGAGACGAATTTTGCATAAAGACCTTGGTATCACGCCATACAAAGTCCAATTGGTTCAGGAGTTGAAGCCTACTGACCATCCAATGCGTTTTCGCTTCGCTAAGTGGGCCTGCGATCGACTTACAGAAGATGCCGATTTTGCCAAAAAAAAATCATCTTTTCAGATGAAAGCTCATTTTGATCTTGGCGGGTATGTAAACAAGCAAAATTGTCGCATTTGGGGCACAGAAAACCCGCACGCATACATTGAAAAGCCGCTGCACCCAAAACGAGTCACTGTTTGGTGCGGATTTTGGTCCAGAGGCATAATTGGGCCATTTTCCTTCGAAAATGAGCAAGGAGTGGCCGTTACAGTCAATGGCGATCGTTATCGGGCCATTTTGAACGAATTTTTGTTCACAAAAATTGAAGAGGAGGATGTTGGCAACATTTGGTTTCAACAGGATGGCGCTACGTGCCACACAGCCGAAGCTACACTCGATGTTTTGCGACCTGTTTTTGAAGATCGCATTATCAGCCGCAGAGCTGATGTCGTTTGGCCACCTCGGAGCTGCGATTTGACACCGTTGGACTATTATTTGTGGGGTGCCCTCAAAGATAAGTGTTACGCCGACAAGCCAGAGATAATTGACGCTTTAAAGGACAATATTCGTGAAGACATTTGTGAAATACAGCTGCACACAATCGATAATGTGCTTAAAAATTTGACCGATCGTGTAGGCTACTGCATGGCCAGCCGAGGCAGCCATTTGAATGAAATTATTTTTCATTATTAACCGGAAGGATTGTACTTTCAAATAAAAAAAGAAATTTGAGAAAATATCCAGTAGTTTTTTTTATAGAATTTAAAAAAAAAGTTATTTGGCGGACCCTTTATATCCAATATAATTACCATAATCTTTAACTGTATTTCAGAAATAATTTTGATTAACTTCAATTTTGATGAGTTTTTTCAATAATAAACGCAAGCTTACGTCTTCACGACAATTGCAATAAAGATTATCAAATCGAAAGTGATAGTATCGAACGCATAAAATTAACCAAAATGTTTTGCGTTAGCACAATCAATAATTATAGACGAATTTATAATTTTTGTTTTGTACAATGAAAATATTTTTATTAAACCAAACTGATATATTTGAATTAAATGACTGATGCAAGAAATTTTGGTATAATTCAAGAATAGCGACAACTCTCTTTTTTAATATTGTTAAATTTAATTTTAATTTTAATATTGTTGGGATAATACGGATTTTTACCTCCTTAATCCAAATCTGAAAAATTTCAGGACGCTCGCAATTGGTTTATACGTTATAGGCCTCCAATGTTGCAAAAAATCTTGCTGTTTTTTTTAGTGTTCCGCATTATAAATTTATGTATTTATGTAAGTTGTTTTTTGTTATTCGACCTTAATTTTTTTTTATAAAAATTTTTGTTTGTTGTTATTCAGGCTCTAGGTCTCAAAATTTATAAAACACTTTTTGTTTTGTTTTTATGAATTGTTTTTTTTTATATTTTTTCAATATTTCAGACACCTTTGGTGTCCGTCTTCAGGAAAAATTTGAAAAATTAACACGAAAACATTAACACTTTTTTACAACATTTAACAATAAGCACTTAAAACTAAACAAATTAAAAACAATTAAAAAGTTCTTACAAATAATAATATTGTCTGTCTGTCCACTTGTTGTGAATGTCAAGTTATTGCTAAATGTTAGTTTTGTTTATGTTTTGTTATTATGTGTCTGTAAATATGTGCACATTTTTCTGTGTCTGTTTTGTAGTTCATTCGTTTTGTAGCGGGTGTGTTTATTATATGCATTTAAATTATGTTCCGTTTTTTATAATTTGTTTCTTGTTGTAATATTCGAGCATTTTCTATGTTCGGCGAGTGTCCAGTGGTAACACAGTGGGCCGCTAAAGCTGTTTTGTTGTCAATTGTTTCTATTAGCGGCCCATTGTGTTACCACTGGACACTCGCCGAACATAGAAAATGCACGAATTTTACAACAAGAAACAAATTATAAAAAACGGTACACAATCGAAATGCTGCATATAATAAACACACCCGCTACAAAACGAATGAACTATAAAACAGACACAGAAAAATGTGCATATATTTACGGACACATAATAACAAAACATAAACAAAACTAACATTTAGTAATAACTTGACATTCACAACAAGTGGACAGACAATATTATTATTCGTAAGAACTTTTTAATTGTTTTTAATTTGTTTAGTTTTAAGTGCTTATTGTTAAATGTTGTAAAAAAGTGATAATGTTTTCGTGTTAATTTTTCAGATTTTTCCTGAAGACGGACACCAAAGGTGTCTGAAATATTGAAAAAATATAAAAAAACAATTTATAAAAACAGAAGAAAAAGTGTTTTATAAATTTATTTATTTATTGGCCAAACAAGGCAATGCAATTTACTTATTCTAACTTATTCTAACAGGTTTTGTTTACTTATACTAAGATTACAGGCTTTTTGTTTTTCTTCTCCCCTTTCCTTGTTTTTATTTTATTTTTTTATTTGGTGCTCTTAGTGGGCATACTCCGCCCACCATGCGATTTCAAAAACCATGTCAAAAATAAAAGAAGAGGAGGAAAACAAGCGAGACTATATACATACCTAAGATACTATGTACATATATTATTCTTAAAGACTATAAGGACAAAAGGACGTAAATGGGAGATTTGGAGAGGGATGTTAAAGAATTTTGATTTATTAAACAAATCAATAAATGCTTATACATATAAATCCATACATATATATAGTTTATCTGAGGCCTGGGTTAATTCTGATTACTGAGTGATTTATATAGGGTTTGCTTGAAATAGGATTTGGACATAGAAGGTGAGTTGTATATAGATATATTATTAAATTCTCTGCAACTACGATTGATGGGTTCATTATTTGCGTATGTAGTTTGGTGCTGATATTCAGTTAACATTCGAGTATGCGTCTAATCTAGTGCGTCTAATTGGATCGTTAAAGGAAATCATATTAGAAATATATTCGCTGTGAATAGCACCATTAATTACATCAAATGTGAAGCATGAGCCCAATAACGATCTTCTTGTTGATAGTGGCATCGAATTTAAAAGGCTGAGTCTGTATGATGGAAGGCTACAATAATCATGGGGGTTGTAAGCAGTTCTTACTAAGCGCGTATAGTAAGAACTGCTTTTGAATAGATTCAATTCCTTCTCTATGGGAATCGAAAGATGGATTCCAAATTATGCATGCATATTCAAGTATTGGGCGCACTAATGCACGGTACAAGGGTGTAGTAGCCCATATATTCTTGAATTCATTTGCTCGTCTTTACATAAAACCGAGCTGTTTGCTGGCCCTGGACACAATTTTATCATAGTGCAGATTAAAGCGCATCTTGCAATCTAAGACAACTCCAAGATCCACTATATGGTTGACCCTTTTTAGTTCGGTACTATTGAGGTGGTAGGTATGTAATGTTATGTTGTTTTTACGAGAAAAGCTAATAACATTGCATTTATTGACATTAAGATGTAGTTTATTTTGAAAACACCATTGCTCAAGAGACAACAATTTTGATTGCAAAAAATTTAAATCTGCATCTGATTAAATTGCATAGTACATTTTTAAATCATCTGCATACATAAGATGTGGGATATCGTTAAGAACTTCTGACAGATCGGATATGAATAAGTTGAAAAGAAGAGGACCAAGATGACTACCTTGCGGAATTCCCGAGGAGACTGCAATTTTTTTGATAGAACTTCCTGGAATTTAACAAACTGGGATCTGCCGTTTAAATATGATTTTAGCCAACTTAGTATGGACCCCGCAACACCAAATTTTTCTTACTTATATATAAGAATGTTGTGATCAACTCGATCAAAAGCATTACTGAAATCAGTATAAACAGCATCTATTTGGTGCCCTTTTTCCATTTTGACTAAAACATCTGATACCATAATCATGAGATTAGTGGTGGTAGATCGCCCTTTTCGGAAACTGTGTTGCTGCTCATTTAGACGTGGGTTAATGAAACTTGTTAGCTTTTCACAAATAAGTTTTTCAAAAAGTTTTGGAATGGCTGACAAGATTGATATGCCTCTATAATTTTCAACTGATTTTTTATCACCATTCTTGTAAATTGGAGTAAGATGGGATGATTTCCAATATGAAGGAAATGTCCCACAAACCAGTGATTCGTTAAAGATTATGTGTAATGGCAATAGCAGTTGGTCTAAACATCGCACCAAAAATCTTGTAGGTATTAAGTCTGGTCCTGGTCCCTTTAATATATCTAGTTCTTTTATTGCATTAGAAATCTCTTCCTGGGTTAAACATAAACTATACTAGTTAACCTAGGAGAAGTTTCAGATAAGGTGGTAAGAAGACAAAAGACCTCCTCAAAGTGATCGGCATACAAGTTGCTTATTTCAAGACAATTGGACGAAGTGACATTACCTTTAAACATGGACGATGGATAGCCGCTAGATTTGCGCTTCATGTTAACAAAGTCAAAGTATTTTCTCGGCTCTTGGACAATTTTCTCTCCGATGATGTTCGTGTACAACTTGTACGCTTCTTCTGACTTGATAGAGAACTCTCTTGATAGCTCGTCATATCTAAGCTTCAGTTCATCGCTTATATTATCAGTGTTTTTAAGAAGTTTGTAGATTTTATTTCTATGATTCCTCAAAAATCTGAGACTGTTGTCTAGCCATGGTTCTGAGAGCTTATTTTTTTTTTATTATTGGCACATAACTTTCGATAGCAGTAAAATGTGCTGATAAAATATTGAGACAGCACTGTCTAAATCTAAGTTGAATAGAATATGATTTCAATTTAGAGAACTAAGATAACATTTTATTCTTTCTTAATCGGCGTTGAGGTAATCGTACGCAATGGTGTTATGCCTCATTTGCACGAGTGACATTTACTGACTTTAATAATGACTTGATGACATCTCATAATGACGCTGCTATTTAGACGGCACAAAAAAGTGACTTGCCCAGAGCTTTGTCACTACGTTTCATTATATTTTGGCAACTTTCAAATTCATAATGATTTGACCAGCAAAGTAGGCGTTTACATGAATGACAAAATTTATAATTCTCAAATACTGACAAAGCAAAGAAGTTAAAAATTTTTTCACAAATGGAAGACAACAAAATAAAAACTGTTGCATATTTAGCGTATATATTAATTGAAGAAGACGAGGAGGAAGAAGAACGCTGGAGAAGAACGTTCCATCTCCTGAAAAATACTGGCTGGGTTCACTTAAAAAAAGAAATGAGATTAAATATTGATTATGATTATTTTCTTTAAACTCTTTAAATTTATACTAACCAGTCCATTTTAAAGCAAACAGTTAAATTTCTAGAAACCGTTAAACACACTCTGTCAGTAAAGAATGAACTTTTTAATTTTTTCTTTAAGTCGGTCACTATGAGAGTATACGGGTTTACTCGATGTCATTTAAGTGACAAAACTAATGACATCTGATTTTAATCATTATTTTATGACTAAAATGATGAAACAAAATAACATCATTTACACGATAATGGCACTTAATGATGTAAAAACTGACAAATATGTCACTCGTGTAAATGAGGCATTATTATAAGACTGGGTAAAGTTAATGTCATTAGCAGAGAAAACAACTTTTAAGGCTGTATGATGAACAGTGTTGGTTAATAAATTTTCTGCTCCCATGCATGGACTAACCTACACTTCTTCATACAAGTTAGTAAAGTTACGAGTTAAAGTTAGGAAGGATTAAGAGTATGAGAATGGATAAAATTTGGATATTTCTCACAATTGGTTTCATTATTGTTAAGATTAAATGAAACCCGTCTACGTGTTTGGTGAGTTGGCGGTTTAGATGCTAGATTGCTTCCAGTAATCATCTTATCATAAGATGAAGCCGTATTCTGGTTAACTATGGGAGAAAATATGGGGAAAATGCTAGTTTTAGGTTTCCAATTAGAATCTGAATTATGGTGGGACTTAGGTTGCACAAACTTGTTTGATGAATAAGGTTTGAATTACAGAACAGGTACGTTTACATTTCTTTTATATAGAGGATTCTTAGAATTAAGATTAGAATTAGAATAAAAGTTTAACTTAGATTTAGAGTTAGGACAAGAATTTATATACGGAAAAGAGTTAGAGCAAAAACTATAATTACTTTTAGATAATGGATTGTTGTTAATGTTAGGATTCGATTCTTGAACTGCCAGAACTTTGTATAGATCTTGATGTCTTAGACTTTTTCCCAGGCTTATTCGTCTATTCGGTTATTAACCATTCGCCATGTCTCTCACTGCTGGTGTTCAGGAACATCCACGCATATTGACTTGGGATGTTTAGTTTGAAACTGCAAAATTGTTTTGCTTTATTAGATTGCATATCTTTGAACAGTTTGTAATAGATATGCCAAATTTATTACGAAAGTAGGTGCTCATCCAGGATATAGTTGCTTTAACTGATGGGCCCTTAATGAACAGAGTGATCTTGTCAATTTCATTAGAATCATGTAGTTTCTTTATTCTATTCCGCCATTGAGTTGAAGTCCATGACACTCCAAACTTATGGATTAAGTTGGTACGAGGGGCTGCAATTCCTGGTGAGTCGCAAGGTGAAGTGGCAGAGGGAGATCCAGGTTGTGAGTTATTGGTATTTTTGTTTTGTTTTGGAGAAATTGTTGATTAACGAAAAGAATGAGCTATTGTAGGTACTGTTGATGTTGGAGATCCGATTTGGGGTGGATTCATTGTAACATTTTGAGGAGTAGCAATCGGTGTTATAAGTTCCGTAGTGCCATAGGCAGTTAAAGAACTCAGATTAGCTGGTATAGAGGTGACCTGTGGCAAACGAATAGATGCTTCCATTATTTCCTCGAAAATAGAAAAAGAGTTATGATGAGGGCTTGTGGATTACTTGTTTCAGCTCTATTGGGTGCAGATCTTATTTCATCCACTACATCTGCAAGCGTCCCTCGAAACACTTCTAGATCATCACTGATATCACTTATTTTTTGATGTAATATTTCCAGCATTGGATCTGATTGCGGAGGTGATGTTTGGGGTTTGCCTGACTGAAGTGCGATATCCACATCATAGCGCAAAGATGTTAGCATGCTCAGTATATTTTTGGCTGTATGATCGTTTTTTAAAACGTCGAGGCTTTTTTTACTTCTATTGATAAAATCGGTGCTATTTTTATCGCTAAATTGCTCCGGTCATAGGGGGCGGGAGCATTTTAGCGCGTAAAAATAACACGCTTGCTGGTAGGCTGTCGGTAGCGTACCATGAGGTGGATGCTGTTCCTATATTTGGGAAGAGAAGGTGCTCCTCATTAAACACCAAAGGTTGTAGGGATTTCTGTTAAATGAAGAGTATCATTTAACAGAAATAACTCCACAAAATTTAGTTATTAACAAGGGGTTATTAACAAGGGGTATTAATAACAAATAAAGTTAAGAGTTTTTTTCAATGAGATGGAGTTTTAATGGTTACACTTCGGAGGTTGGTTAGAGAGAGAGCAATTACATAAAAATAGAGTTAAGCTAAAGCTTAAGACCCAGCCTTAAGCTGGGTTTAGTTAACAAAATGAACAAATGTAAAAGAATTGTTTAATATGCCGTGCCAACCAGAAGGAACTATAACGTGACGTCAGGATGCGTAATGCGGCGTAGACATCTATATTAAGCTCGCTTATGGCCGTTTTCCAAATAAAATTTTGTTCACTATCTTTGACTAAATCAGTTGTTATTCTCAAGTTTTTAGAAACATTTGAGATATCCGAGTTATTTGCTTTGCAGATGGACTCATTATTTGGAAATTTGGTATTTTACTGATGACTTGCTTATTAGCCGAATGTATCACGTTCAAGGAGTCGCTAAGACATCATCACAGAAGAATTTAAAATGTGATGTATATTCTTGAAAGCAGTTTAAACTTCTTTTAGTCATTCCTACACAAGTGCCGTGGTAAGATTTTCCGCAGAGACCATTGCAACTTAGCTTAATTGCACCTTTGTCCTCAATAGAGCAGTTAATTTTGGCACAAGCAGGTTCCATTGTTTATTGTTTACTTTATTTGGTATATTGTTGACTTTGGTTAGAGCAATGACCGGTATTCAATTAGGTCAAAATTTTATAGAGTGTAATTGTTTAAAAGTTTTTTTTTCCTTTTTTTTTTACTTATGATATTTGTACTTATTCCAGGAGCACTTAAAAGTTGGAGTGGGCTGTTTCTCTTATTGTTATTGTTGTTGCTTAGTTGCAATATTCACAATTTTTCTTATTGTTAATGTTGTTGCTAAATTGCAATATTCACACTTTTTCGCGGCACAATTGCGGTTACAATTGCGAATTATGGGTATGGGTATCAAAAGAAAGTTAATGCGAGTTTCTATTCGACGATGTATCAAACATGAAAAACCATTCATAAGTTTTCAAGACATATTTATTCTTATATTTACAATTTGTCTGAAAAACTAGTGGTTTCCCTTTTATCATTAAAAGTTATTCATGAATTTTCATGTTTGACACTTTGTTGAATAGGTACTTACATTACCTTTCTTATGATTCCCATAAAGTGTAGTTTTGTTGAAAAATTTAAAAAATAGCAATATCTGTATGCCTATAACTTCTAAACCAATTGCGAGCGGCCTGCAATTTTTTCAGATTTGGAGTTAGCTCAGATTTGGAGTTAGTTGGAGGCCGAAATCCATATAATCTGCAAAAACAAAAATTAGAGTTGTCGATATTTATGAAATGTTCCGTCCGAACTTGTTACCAAAGATAACAAGATAGGAAACTTAGAAAACATAACCTCAAAAAATGTTTGCATGTATTTGTGCATAAAAAAAATTCAACCCTGATCATCACTCTTGTTCGTAATCGGCCGCAAGCTCACAAAGAAATCAATTGGCAACCCCTGAAATTAATGCATATAATCTGCTTGTTAGTATATAAATACTTAGGTTGCAATAAGATGTTTGCAACCAAAACTGATTATTAAGTCTCTTTATTTTGGTCTTTTTATGCTTTTAAAGTTTGGCAATTTCTTCAGTTGTTATATTTGTAAACATTTTTGAAAAATTTTCTTTTACTCAAACCCCCCTATTCTACACAAACCCCCCGCTATTCACAGTGAGATTTAAAAATGGAACAATCTTCTTCTTTTTCTGCTTTTTTCTGCTGGAACTTCGTTTGCAAACAAGAAAAATAATGTATGGATTGAGTGTTTTAATCTTTAAGTTGTGATAAAGAAATACGTTCAACATTCAAATAATTAGATGCATGCTCCATTTTATTATATATCGTTAAACAAAGTTTGCAAATTTTCACACTTGTTGTTTTTGTCAGTGGTTTTTTATTCTCACCACTGCGGCATTTTATTTTCAGAGTTGTCAACTATCATTGTTTTATTAATAAATTTATTCATAAATTTCGCAAATTTTGTTAACAGTTTTTCAATTAAAATGTATCTGGTTAAATAGCTCTTCATGAGTATAATTTATAATAATTACAATAACATCCTTCATCATAACGCAGTTTACCTAAAATTTGTTATTTTTGTCGTTCATTTTGACGTTATTAAAAAATTAAGTTCTTGTGAGACTAACACTCGAACTGAAAATATTTCTGCGAAATAGTTGATCGCATCTCGAAAGTCTGAAGGAACAAAATATTGCAAATTAAATAAGTTTAAAAATAGGCTAACATCATCTCAAATATCGTATTTTTAAAGTCACAGTTAACAGATTTATTTGTTCGGACGGTACGTGTGGGACGTTACACATTTTTCTATTGTAGTTCAATTGGGTAATTAAGTAATTAGGTAGTTCAGTAATTATGTAACTTAGTAATTAAAAACAAATTTTATATAATTATTCTTCCTTGCCCCAACCATTTTTAGAATATATTTAGCCAATACCTTCCATTTTTACTAAAAAAAAAGTTAACGAAAAACTTCAAATATCAAAATATCTGTGCTTCATTTGAAAAAAGTTAACGAAAAATTTACTAAACATTTACGAAAAAGAAAATCTATGTGCATTTGTGAAACAGTGCAGACTATTTGATCATATAAAATTCATTTATATTTAGGGTTGGTAACCCTGTGATCGAGAGTAAGTAGTCCAGTAGTTGCAGTCTTGGCAGACGGTTGTTCGTTCGGTAGTCGAGGAAATAGACGCACACGCTTTCGAAGATGAATATTATCCTTTTTACATACTTAACTTACTTTATATTTAATCATTTAATCTCAATAAACTAATCGAAATTGATTTTTAACTAAAGACATTGTTTGCTAATCGAAGGCTTAATCCTACATTTAGGGGCTCAACCGGGCCTTAAAAACAAAAACTAAAAGAATGTTACGTTCATTAGAAAAAAGTGTAGTTTAACGGAAAACAGTGCTAAAAGACTAAGTTGAAAACAGTTGTAAGTTGAAAAAAAAATAAATTAATAAAGTTGAACAGAAGTTGAAAAGAGTCCCTTCGCCAAATAAGGCCCGATTTCTAATACGCACATTTATTGCATTCCCTGCAAAATGATTTTTTGCACGTTTAAACATGTTCATATCTGCATCACTATGCAAAAAAAAAACTTCGATTGCGCATCTGTGAAGCGAGTGACAGTCAAACGAAGTCAGCGGTAGCGTCAACAACGTGGTTGATGTAATATTGTGCTCGCAGTAAAAGTCCGTTATTCTACGAATTAACTATTGCCTATGTCCAGCTTTGAATTAAAAATCAAGAGAGGTATTTTAACGAAAACAAAAAGGTTAATTGATCAAATCTAACTATGGTGTATTCCGAGAAAAACTTGATTAATGAAATGATATTGAGAGCGCCTAAAAAGGCCCAACAAATTTTTTCTTTCCGGCTTTCTTTTTCCGATCTCCACATCTAAATCTACCAGGCAGAAAAAACTATAAAGGCCAGCAAATTACTAAAATTCTCTTTAAAAAAGCCAGAGTAACTTTATTTTTAATTTTAATTTTCAAAATAAGCTTTTGGCAATAAAAGTATTTTTTCGAAAAAGTTTTTATAAAAAAAAGCTATGAATAATAAATGCGTCATTTATGTTTAGTATAAATGTAAACCAACATTTGTAATAACAATATGTGTTCTTATTTTATTATTTTCTGACTGTTTTGTTATGTTTCTAAACCATTGTAGATTGGGCCTTATTTAGACATGGTGATCCTAATATGTCAAAAATCAGACCTTTTTAAAACCTTCTGAGCTGGATATATTTTTTACTTTTTCATGCTTTATTTTTATGTTTTTGAAAAAAGAATTGAATAAACAAAAATACAAAATTGCAAAAAAAAAGCTTTAAAAAACCCGTTTCTCTTCTGTCTGGTAAAAACCGTTAGGTTGGCCTTATTTAGGTAACTTACCTTATGTCAAATCGGCGTTATAAAGAGAAAAATAGTTACACGGTCAAAATTAAGAGCATTAAAAAACTCTTTCGAACAGTGGTCAGTAGAAAAGCTTACGGAAAAATTGTGTGTAAAAAACCAAGTCTTGAGATCAAGCAAACAAGCGGAATTACTAACTCAATAATGTGACGTGCTACTGCTTGAAAATATGTCCAAAAAAGACGACATTGATAGCAATAATGCAGCCTCTGCTGCATCTAGTGAGAATTCTGATTTAAGTAATTTAATAAAGTTGCTTACACTTAAATTCGGCAATGAGATAAGCGTAAATACTCCGAATATTGAGAATAATATACAAGATAATGATGCAGAAACTAACCGGTCAGTGGAAGTGTGGTTTGAAAATTTTGAGAGCAATGCGACTGCCTACAAGTGGTCGGAGACGCAAAAAGATGTGTTTGTTGAGATGCAAATCTCTTTCTGCAGTCGGTAACTGTGAACAATTATGTAGATCTAAAAAGATTTATAATTGCGGCATTACATCGGGAATATAATAGTGCCGAAGTACATTAACAATTGCGTGAGCAAGATAAAAAAGAAAACGAAAGTGTACATGAATATATATTGCATATGCGTCGCATAGGGTCGCATATACAGCGCGAGCGATTATGTCGAGTTAAAAGAACAGTTTGAAATCTATGATCGCATACAAAAATATAGTACACCATTCACAGTGTATAGCAATCAAAATAAAAGTTTCAAAAAAGAACATTGCTTTAATTGTGGTTCAACTGAACATCAGAGAAATAATTGCAGTTTAGTAGAACCAAAGTGCTTTAAATGTAATAATATGGGGCATATTTCGAAAAACTGCACTGCAAAAAATCCGAGTGCTGATAAAAGTGTAAAAAGAGTAAATTGTGCTGCAAACCAAAATATGATAAAGACAGCATCAGTGAATGGTAAAGATTTTGAGTGTTTTATTGATGGTGGCGCTGAAGTTACTCTTATACAGAAAAAAACATTTCAAAACAAATTTTTCTAATGTTTTAATGGAAAATTAAAGAATCGGAATTGTTGGGTTCGGTGGTGCTTCAACAAGCCCTAGAGGGCGCTTTGTCAGTAAAATAGTGCTCGATGACATAGAATGTTGTCATCCAATCATAGTTGTGCCGAACTATTCAATCAAAAACGATGTTATACTGGGTTTTGATTTGATAAGCAAATTTCGATGTACGTCAGATGAAAATGGGTATTCATTTCAATCATTGATACCAGTGGTAGAATCAGACCGTGAAATCCATCAGGTAATGAGTATTAGTATTGTTGATGAAGAAGATGATATCGTTGCGCCAAAGTTATACAGGTCCAGGATTGCAACTTTGCGAAACAATTATCATCCTAATGAAAATGCAGTCAACCCGTTGCAGATGAAAATTGTTTTACAAAAACAAGAACCTATCTACTGCTCGCCAAGTAGCCTTCCCCCAGCTCACCAGAAAATCGTAGATGACAAAGTTGCCAAGTGGATGGAAAAAGGCATAATTAGGCCATCGACGTCACAATTTTGCAGTCGTGTCGTGCCAACAGATAAAAAAGATATGTCTAAACGAGTCTGGATAGATTATCGCCGCCTCAATAAAATCTTTTTAAAGACCGCTTTCCTGTACCAAATATGGAAGATGTTATTGATCAGCTGTACGGTGCACGTATATTCAGTGTGCTTAACGTTGAAAATGCATTTTTACACGTTCCAATAGAAGAGAGCTGTCGCAAATATACATCATTCGTCAATAAAGATAGTATGTTCGAATTTAATTTTGTACCGTTTGGATTTTGTAACTCTCCTGCGAATTTTATTCGATTTATAAATTACATCTATCGCACATTGGTCCGTGAATCTGTATTGGAAATCTACATGGACGTTATGATTATCCCTTCCGTTAATGAAGAAGAAGGAATGAGAAAATTAGAAAAGGAAAACGAAGTAGCAGCGCAGTTTGGACTACATATGAAATGGTCCAAGTGCAAATTTTTGCAGAAGCGCGTTGATTTTTTTAGGGCTCATAATTGAGAATGGCACTGTACGACCCAGTGAAGACAAAATAAGGGCTATTAAAAATTTTTTGGAACCTGTGCATATAAAAGGCGTACAATCCTTCCTTGGTCTGACAGGATTTTTTCAAAAATTTATTGACCAGGCCAATGACGGATTTACTTAAAAAAGACGTAAGATTAATTTTTGGCGATGCAGAGCGAACATCTTTCGAAAATTTGAAACAAGTTTTGTCGAGCGATCTAGTTTTGCGAATTTATTCAAGAAATGCAGAAACAGAACTGCATACAGACGCGTCAAAATACGGGTTTGGAGCGATACTGATGCAGAAGTTCGACGGGAATTTTCATCCTGTTTACTATTTCAGTAAAAAAACAACTGATGCAGAATCCAAACTTCACAGTTATCAGTTGGAGGCAAGAGCTGCTTATCTTGCAATGAAAAAATGGCGAAACTACCTTTTGGGTATAGAGTTCATCTTGGTCACAGACTGTTCAGCTTTTCAGCATACATCAACGAAAACTGATCTTCCTGTTGTAGTTGCTCGATATATTATGTACATGCAGGATTATTAATTCACAGTCAGGCATCGTAGTGGTGTTCAAATGAAGCACGTAGACGCTCTCAGCAGGCATGCAGTAATGGTTTGCAATGCGCAATCAGACCTTATGTGCCGTCTAAAAAAAGCACAGTTGTCTGATGAACATATTGCTATAATTATGGAACTTTTGAAAAATCAACCATCGAAGACTACAAAAAAATTGGCAACGTTTTATTCAAAGAAGCAGATGGACAAAATTTGTTGGTGGTACCAAAACGTATGGAAAAAGAAGTCATCACAGAAGCGCATAACAACGGTCATTATGGCGTGTCAAAAACCGCACATCAGATCAAGCAGACGTTTTTCATCCCACACCTGGACAACAAAGTTGGCAAAGTAATCCAAAACTGCATTAAATGCATTTTGTTCAACAAAAAAGCTGGAAAGCAACCAGGCTTTTTAAACACCATTGGCAAAGGCTGCGTTCCATTAAGCACACTTCATATTGACCACCTTGGTGCAATGGATGCTACGTCAAAGCAATATAAATATATTTTTGCTGTCGTAGATGGGAATCTACGGGTGTTGACGAAATTTTTGCCAAATTTAAGTAATGGCAAATGGTTTTCGGTAATCCAGACAGAATTGTCAGTTTTTGAATTGACAAAAATCGCGTTTTTCTATAGTGTATTAATTTTTCCCCGTGTAATTAACAGGTCTAAAGGTCAACTTATTTAAGTATTGATTGAAGACACTGCCAACGCTTTGAAAAACAAATTGCAAAAACAATTTCGCAATTATCTATATTACCAAAGTTTTTACAGAGTTGTATGCACAAAATTTTCAGAACCGTTAGTTTTCTTCATGCAAAAGACGCCAATGTGCACATGTTTCCATTAAAAGTGATTTCGTTACCGCTACAGATGAGCTAGATCAGTGAGTTTTATTTATCTTGAGTAAGAACATAATTGGCTGTGTATGTATGGAAAAAATTTTAGGATCTAGATTTTTTTAAAATTTTTATAATTATTTTAACACAAATAACACAATAAACGTTAAACAAAAAGTATTTGTTTAAATTAATTTGTTGAGCAACCGAAATCAAATTTGAACTGTTTACTAATTTATTTTTATGGTATTTATGAAAAAGTTTATTTTTCTGAGCCGTTTTAATCTTTAAACTAGATTTTCCAAAAATCATAAAAATACACATTGTCGTTAATTGAAGTTAATCATAAAGATAAAAAACACGCGATAAGAAACTGTGTGCAAAAAAAAAAGATCTTACATGTAAAGAAATCGAGCGGCAGCTTTAATAGCAGCAACATCAGCAAACCCTTCGCTTGCTTTAGTCGCAATTTGTTGGTATTAATTAGGTTCGAAGCAGCAAGGTAGTTCTATTACAGCAAGGCAATTAGCTAAAAACACGTCGACAGAATAAAATAAGCCAGTTGAAGGTTTTGCCAAATACATATTGGGGGTTGGAATTAATTTTAAAGGTTTTTTTTCGGTTTTTGAGCATTTATTTAGAAACAACGGTACAATGTATATTATTCAAAGTATTGTCCATCGTTAGCTACAACATTTTCCCATCTTTCTGGCAGCATATGGATTCCGCGCCGGAAGAACGATTCGTCTTTTGAGGCAATCCACGAATCGACCCATTTTTTGGTATCCTCGTAAGAAGTGAAGCGCTGCTCAGCCAAGCCATGCGTCATCGATCTGAATAGGTGGTAGTCGGAAGGGGCTATGTCTGGGCTATAAGGCGGGTGGGGTAGCACATCCCAATTCAGCGCCTCCAACGTTTCCTTGACGGTTCTTGCAACATGTGGCCGTGCGTTGTCATGTTGAAAAACCACTTTGTCGTGTCTTTTGGCATATTCCGGCCGTTTAACCTTTAATGCTCGGCTCAATTGCATCAATTGTTGTTGGTAGCGTTCCCCAGTGATGGTTTCGTTAGGTTTTAGCAGCTCATAGTACACGACACCCTTCTGATCCCACCAAATACACAGCATAAGCTTGGCGCCATGAATATTCGGCTTGGCCCTCGATGTTGATGCATGGCCGGGTGGTCCCCACGATTTTTTTTCGCTTAGGATTATCGTAATGGATCCACTTTTCATCGCCAGTGACAATACGATGCAAAAAACTCTTCCTTTTATGCCGTTGAAGCAGTTGTTCGCACATGCAAAATCGCCGTTCAACGTCTGTCGGCTTCAACTAGTACGGCACCCAATTTCCTTGCTTTTGAATCATTCCCATGGCCTTCAAGCGTTTGCCGACCGTTGATAAGTCGACTCCCAATGATTCTGACAATTCTTGAAGGGTTTGACACGGGTCTTCATCGAGCAAAGCCTCCAATTCCTCATCTTCAAACTTTTTCGGCTGGCCCGGACGCTCTTTGTCTTCCGTATCAAAATCACCACTTTTAAACCGACGGAACCAGTACTCACAAGTAGAAATCGATGGAGCATAGTCCCCGTAAGCCTCAGTAAGCGTGCGTTGTGCTTCAACCGCTTTTTTCTTCAAATGGAAGCACAAAAGTAAACCTTCCCGCAAATTGCGTTTTGTTGGAACGAAAGTCGACATGTTCACAGAGAAAAAAATATATGTTGTTTACACTTCAGTGGAATGACACATACTGAAAAATGAAGCTTAGACAATGTGCTTTGAAATGAATATAGTCACAGGTGTGCCCGATGCGATCTATTGATTGTTACGCCATCTCTTAGAAAACCTTTAAAACTAATTCCAACCCCCAATAAAAATAAAATATAAACACTTTCACAAACTTGTTTTTATTTCGCTTTGCTTAAAATTTGCCATAGATGTTTTTGACAAGCCTAGTGTTCATTTTTGTGAGAGGTGAAAACTCGCTTCGACCTGGATAATTACATCATGCTTGAAATCATCATTGTAGTGATTTTGAGAGATTATTATTCTTATTTATTGAATCATTATAACTCTTCTTTTAAATCTAAATTACTGATTTTTTTTAAAAAAATGAACTAACATTTTTGCTTTCTTATTTTTAGTTTATACACTAACCATGTGCTGTAACATCATAGCTGGAATAATAATTTGGCTTCACAATGGAAGCTTTAATTATTTTGGACTTTCAGTTTTTTACACCGTTCTATTTACTCCGGCTTCTTATATTTGTTGGTAAGTTGTTATGTTATTTAAAAAATTCAATTGCTCTCATGATATATTTTAGGTTTCGTCCCGCATATAAAGCTTTTCGAAATGATTCTAGTTTTAATTTTATGGTGTTCTTTTTCGTGTATTTCTTTCAAACTATAATGTCAATTTTTCAAGCAATTGGCATTCCAAACACTGGTTATTGCGGCTTTATTGTAGCAATTTCTCAATTTAAATCAAATGCAGAAAGCATTATAGTTGGTTTACTATTGCTCTGTGTAGCTTTATGTTTCGCAATTACTGCTGCAGCAAATATTATAATGATCACCAAGGTATGTAACTTTGCCTGAGCAAAATATGACAAAACGTATAATATTTCCTATTTAAGATACATTCAATTTACCGAAGTAGTGGAGCTAGTATAGCTAAAGCCCAAGTTGAGTTCGCAACAGAGTTTATGCGAAATCAACATGTTCAAGAAGCAGCCAGCTCTGCTGTAAATACTGCAGTCGGTTCTCAATTCAACAACAGCAGATATTGAAGTATATTTATTATAAGTCACTCATTTATTTCCAACAAATAATGATAAATTCATATAATTGTATGAAATAAAATTTATTGAAATAAAAACTATAAAGTTATCCTGAAAATAGAGTTTTTAAAATATTTCACAAAATCCATTATCAAAGATTTTTAAGTAAACTTGAGTTTAGATAAAGTAAATAAGAAGATAAAGTGCATATCTAAGATGCGGAATCTGGCAATTCATGTTCGAGTAGAACTTATTACTTTATTTTGTAAAACGAACGCAGTCACTTGCGTTAGATTTTTTTTCCGGCAATCAGACAAAAACCCCTAGTCGGCCTTGTAGTCTAGTGGAGAGTGCGCTAGGCTAACAACCCAGAGGTCCCTGGTTCAAATCCGGGTTCGGGCATGGTTCTTTTCACTTTCTTTGTTCTTTCCTACATTTAAGAATTATGGAAAACTAAAAATCCACAACTAAAATTGCAGAAAATGTGTAATTAAAGGACAAGAACAACCAACTAAGGGCTGGAAATGCTTGCAGAGGTTAAGGCATAACACTAGTCTCGGTTAAAAGCAAATTGTCTTTCACGGTGTCGCCTTATCAATAATTCACTTATGGTTCCAATCAATTCCTCTAAATAAATGTATCCCTTTCCTTTCAGGTCAAAGACCAAACCTTGTTTGTACAAGGCGCATGTCTTGGTTATTTGATCTTAAAAAAAGTGAGGTGATTGATTGCTTTTTCAAAATAAGGCTATTAATTTCACTGGTCGGTCAGAGTTATTTTATTTTTTATACTTAACGGCTTTCAAAATTTTATTGCTGCGATTTTAATCGAGATAAAAACATTCTTTTCCGTGTGCTAATCAATAATATTGGATAATAAAGCAGTTTCTTGTAATAAATCTATTGAACAATTTGGTTTCGCTTTGATGTGTGTTGACCTTTTTTTACCTGCTGTATTTGTTGCTGACTTGCACTTTCCGCTTTGCTCGTGTTCGCTGCTTTTGTTGCTGCAACTGTTGTGTATTTATGTTATTAAGATAACTTTGATTTTTGAAGGTTATGGCGCCGTCTCCTCATTTGTGTAGTTTGCATTAAAAATGTTGGTTAACTTCAGAATAGTATTAGATGTGGAGTGTGTGGCTGTTGGTATCATATTGAATGGGTGGATGTCACTACTGAGCATCACGCTTTTTTGCTAAAAAATCGTTTATTCACGTTTACCTGCAAGAAATGCAAAGAAAGCCACACTACTGTTGACAACAACTGCAGTGCTCTGCGTGTTGAACTGGGTGACCTTAAAGGTGGGATCGCTGATATGAAAAACCATTTCATTGCGCTTCTAAGCAAGTTTAAAATTGAATGGTCGTCAACTTTCAAAGAAATCAAAAATTATGTTGACAGTTGCCACCGCCAGATTGAGCTACAGCTAAAAATAGAATTAGTGGCCTGCCCGTCCTACTTTACGCATCACAAACCTGGACGCTGAGCAGTTTAGATGAAAAGACTTTAGGAGCATTCGAGAGAAAGATTCTTCGTAAGATCTACGGACCAATCTGCGTCAATGGCGAGTACCGAATACGGTGGAATGATGAACTGTATGAGCTGTACGCTGACATCGACATAGTCAAGCGCATTAAAATCGAGCGGCTTCGCTGGCTTGGTCATGTTCAGCGTATGAAAGACGATGCTCCAGTGAAGAAAACATTCGATTCGGTACCCAGCGGCGGTCAACGCAGAAGAGGACGACCGCATCTTCGTTGGAAAGACCAAGTAGAGGACAACCTGACAAAGCTTGGTATTTCCAACTGGCGCCAGCAAGCGAAAGACAGAAATGGCTGGCCCAAATTCTTAGATGAGGCCAAGACCGACATACGGTTGTAGCGCCAACTAAGTAAGTAAGTAAGATGATTTAATGAACCAATATTTTAAGAAAAGATACTTGAAACTATATGACCTTATTGGTGGTGATCTGCGATCTCCGATCTATATTAAGGACCACTACACACCGACCGCTAGTAAACTCAACTTTACTTGAAGGAAGCTTTTGAATGATAAGAAAATAAATAAATTTAAAATACTCTACAATACACCTTTCTCTAAAATCACTATGCTGGATGGTAATGTTAAAAATTTCAGTATTCGGGAACTTCTCTCATTCTTTGAGGCTGCTCAGGCGACTACTTCAGGACCTTTTGAAATGATGGCACATGTTGAGTCCATGCTGGAATAAAATTTGAATCTGTTTTTTCACCTACTTGAATCTGTTTTTTCACATTCTTACTACAATTTTTTGGTCTCTTGAATCTTTTTCTTACTCATGTTAATCTTATTTTAAATTTTCATTCTCTATTTTTTTCTTCTATATGAAATGAAGTATTATCCGAGTAAAATTTTTTCTATGTATAATTTTTTTTTTTTGAGTGTATTAGTAGTATTTATTATACTTTTAATTAAACTTATAATTATTTTTTTTTAAACAATTGTGTTTTTGTTTTTCTCTACATTCTTTACAAATTTCTTACAAATTGTGTGATATTTCTTTTAAATATATTAGTATTTCTTTCTAATTTTACATTAGTAGGTAGCGCATTATATAGTTTTAGCCCCTTGAAGAAAAGCGATCGCTGCATTGCTGTTGTTGTCACCCTTTGCAATCTGAAGTTTTCTGCATTTCTTAAGGCATATGGTTGTACTTCTCCAACATAATTCATTTGTTCGATTAAATATTCTGGAGCCTTTCCTATCTTCATTTTTTGGATGAAATTAAGCGTGTTTATTTCTAGTCTTTGTTGTATATTAAGCCACTTCAGTGTATCAAGCATTGTTTGAATAGGAGTAAATCTGTTGCACTTTAATATTGATCGCATTGCCTTATTTTGAAGTTTCTGTAGTCTTTCTAATTGTGTTATTGTGCAGCAAGTATATAAAATTGTGGTGCCAAATTCGAAATGTGGTTTATTATTGTATTGTACATATTTATTGCCGTTATTGTTGATATTTTATTGGGCACCCGTTTAAAAAATCCGATTTTTTTGAATTTTTTCAATTACTTCATTATTTATTTTAAAAATTTCGTTACTGTTCATGTTTATTTCCATTATTTTGGTTTTGCTTTCATTTAGTTTTAATTTGTTCATTTTCAGCCATTTATTTACGTTGTTGATATCGTGTATTAAATTATCTTTACATTGTTCTTCTGTGTCTCCTTCACCGTAAATTAATGTGTCATCAGCATAAATGATTATTTCGCATTTATTTATAATATTGGGCATATCATTTATATATATTATTAACAATAATGCTCCTAATATTGACCCTTGTGGAACCCCAAAATTATTATCGATTTTACACGATTTAACATCGTTTATTTTTGTTATTTGTTTTCGATTTGTCAAATATGATTTAAACCATTTCAGTTCATTTTCTCTAATACCGTACATACAAAGTTTTGAAATCAGTAACTTCCTATCAATAGTCTCGAATGCTCTTTTGAAGTCTAGGAAAATTGCCATTACCTTATTTTTTTATGTCTATGTTTCCATTTATTTATCACATAAGTAACTGCTGTTTCACATGAGTATTTCTTTCTGAAACCCGATTGATATTTTGAAAACAAATTATTTTCTTCCATATAATTTTCCAACTGTTCCTTAGCAATCTTTTCTATAATTTTTTCACATGTTTTCAAGGTGTTTATTGGACGGAATTCTTCACATTTGTTAGTTTTTGATATTTTTTCTATTGGTGTTACCATTGAGTACTTCCAATTTTCAGGAAAGACACCAGTTTCGAAAGACTTATTTATGATGTTGAGCATATTTTTACTGATAGTGTTCCAATTATCTAAAATTATCTTTGTTGAGACTTTATTAAAGTCCGGTTTGTCTTTTAAGCACTTTATTGTGTTCTTAAGTTCTATTAAAGATATTGCACGAAATTTAAATCTAGAGGCTATCTCAGGTATGTTGTTTTTATATTGCACTTTTTCTATTGTATCACTAATTGCTTTTATACTGTTGACAAAATAGTTATTAAATTGGGTGGAGATATGATAATTATCCTTATACTCTATATAATTAAATATCACACTTTTTATCACATTGTTGCTCTTTTTTAATACTAAGTCTTTTATTTCTTTCCACATTTGTTTCTGATCTTTGGCATTATTTATTTTATTATTAACATAATTGTTTTTTCGATTTCAATATTGGTTTTATATATATTTCTTACTGCTTTATAATCATTCCATGCATTATCTGTGTTTTCTGTTTTAGCATTTTGGTATTTAATAATTTTTTCTCTTTTCATTATTTCTAAGTTTTCGTTGAACCATTTGTATATATCATTTCTTGTATTAACCATTTTTTTGCTTGAAAATTTCCTGATAGTGTTTTCAAGGCAATTGTCAATTAGTTCCACGCTACTATTTACATTATCATTTTCATTATATATTATCATTGCACTTAGTTCTTTATTGAAAACGTCTTTATTATATGTAAATTTTTCAATTTCTTTTTTATTTGTGTGGTTTTGAGATTTATTCATATACTTGATTTTTATATCGATTGCTTCATGATCTGCTATTTTATTTGCACTGTTGTTTTTTGTAGATATGTTGCCATTATTTGTTATCACATAATCTATTATCGTTCTCGAGTTTTTTGCGATTCTGGTATATTCGTTTACTATTTGTTTCAATCCATTATCATGTAAAATACTTTCTATTCTGATTTTATATGTTTGTTCTTTGCTCCAGTCTATGTTAAAATCACCAGCTATATTCATTAGCTATTTGATTAACTTTTGAAGAAATTGTTATATCTTAATCATTGAAAATAGATTTTTTCGCAGATGAATATTCTTTCTTTTTGTTAAATTATCTAGATTAAGGTTTAATTAAAGTTAATTTTTATTGTATCGTGCTTATACTATTCGCTTTTCCTACTCTTCCTTAAATTATGAACCCACCTAATTTAACATTATCAGTGACAACTCTATCTTATGATATAAGCTTCGTTCGCACAATTCGAATTTTAATGTTGGTCATGTCAACTGTCAAGCCTTTAAGCCATCGTTTGCTTAGTGCAAGTTTAACGAGATCGAGTGTATTTTAAGTGGTTGCTTCCTTGAAGTTGTTGCTTTTACTGAAGCCTGGCTTAAGCCATATATTCAAATAGTGCTTGTTTTTTTTGAAGCGAGGAATTATTTTATTAACAGCTATTTTTATTTCTAGGCGCATGAACCTATACACACGTTGATTTAAGATGAATTCTATTTTTTTTTTAGTTTTTGTGCCCAAGCTCTTGGTACTTGTGCACAATTGTTTTTAAATAATAACTCGAACTTTCAATCTTCACTTTAATAAGACAACTGTCTGAATTTTATTTAAATTGGTTTTATAATAAAAATCGAGGTGAATAACTAAAAACAAATAAAAACGAATACATATGTATTTTATTTTAAAATCAATTCAATAATTGAACATGTGAATAACTAAGAACAAATAAATACAAATATATAAATAAACATTGAATATATATAAGAACAAGCAACAGAAAAAATCAAAAAAGAGTACAGGAACAAAAAACTACCACATTATTAATTTCAAACCTTCAAAGCCAGATCGTTGACTGCACAAAAAAAAACTGCAGCTTTCAGTTTTCCGAAGCCAACGATTCAAGTTCAAGTCAATGAACACAAAAAATGCAATGTTGTTTTTTAAGTGCCGCTTGTGTTTGGAAAATATGACACCATAGTTTTTTATGTTGATGGATTGCTGGTTGCCGTTGTTTGCATAGCTGGTGGCTGGTTATATTCTCCCCCTCGTTGAACCTTGAGCTCAACAATCGGTATTTAGGCATTAACGGAGAAGTCCAAATTCTGAGATCGTCGCGGAAGTGGAACAGGCTGTTCAGTTGGTAGACGGTTGTTATGTGATATCTTTATCTTCCATGCTAGGAGTGTCAGGAATGCCATAATGATGAGTACGATGCCCAACAGAACGTAATTCATGATAACATGATGTAAATTATAGCTGCTGTCTGTTGTTGGAAGTTATATTTTTCGAGATGCTAGTTGATGCATTATGTCATTTAATTTTGATTGTTGGCTTTTGTAGTGTAAGAAATAGTCTCGTATGGTTCAGCTTGTGCCGATAGTTAAAAAGTGTTCGGTTCTCTCAGGACAGTATGACGAACGTGTGGGTATTGGTATTTTATTTTAATTCATGATTTTATACAATGATTTTTAATACAATGATTTTATTTTTCTTGTGCGATACGTTACAAATTTGTTTATTTGATTATTTAATTTTTTTTTTGTAACAAATTATTTTGTTTAAATAAATTTGACAAACATAAAAGTTATATTTTTTAAACTTAATTATTTTTGTAAAGTGATTTTGTTGTGTAAGTGGCGTATATGTATGTGTGTCTTGTGTGTGTGATATACAGACACCACATTATTCCCCCCGTAGATTTTTGTTGTGTTCGCTAATAAATTGAAGTATACTTTCTTTTTTGGAGTGTGTAAAAAAGGACAAGAGATTGTGTAAGAGAGTGTCTGAAGTTTCTGAATCTAAGAATGCTGGTTTAATTCATAGTAGAATTTTGGTATTTTTGCCAATTTTTGCTTTTATATTGCACTCTCATTGGTTGCACATTTTGTATGACATGTCAACTTCATTTTGACAGTTTCGGTCACTGGCTCTCCCCCCTAACACTTACTTAGTTGGCGCTACAACCGTATGTCGGTCTTGGCCTCATCTAAGAATTTGCGCCAGCCATTTCTGTCTTTCGCTTGCTGGCGCCAGTTGGAAATTCCAAGCTTCGTCAGGTTGTCCTCTACTTGGTCTTTCCAACGAAGATGCGGTCGTCCTCTTCTGCGTTGACCGCCGCTGGGTACCGAATCGAATGTTTTCTTCACTGGAGCATCGTCTTTCATGCGCTGAACATGACCAAGCCAGCGAAGCCGCTCGATTTTAATGCGCTTGACTATGTCGATGTCAGCGTACAGCTCATACAGTTCATCATTCCACCGTATTCGGTACTCGATATTGACGCAGATTGGTCCGCAGATCTTACGAAAATCTTTCTCTCGAATGCTCCTAAAGTCTTTTCATCTAAACTGTTCAGCGTCCAGGTTTGTGATGCATAAAGTAGGACGGGCATGATGAGCGATTTAAAGAGCGTGATTTTCGTTCGTCGAGAGAAGGCTCTGCTTCTCAATTGCCTACTGAGCCCAAAGTAACACCTGTTGGCAAGAGTTATTCTTCGCTTGATCTCAATGCTGATGTCGTTGGTTTCTAACATGACGTTACAAATATTATATACTTTTTATACACTAAACAAACTATAATATTAAATAATTTCGATGTATATATATATTCATATTATATTACTTAAATATTTCTGGTTTGGTTTGGTTTAGATGGTGATTCTACATGCAAGTAGGATCCAAGTAGCTCTAGTGAGCCGTTTTGATATCATAACCTCATGTTTCTGTTGGTTGACTGGGTAGCGCACTGCTACCCAGTCAAGCAGTAAGGTTATAACCATCCGGTGCGATCGATGAACGTTATGAGATTGTTGATTTTTGTTGTTGAAGGTTCCTCTAGGTTGCTGAGGAAGGGCCTGCCAAGCGTTGTTAGTCTGGACCTGGCCAGGGCCGGGCAGGTGCACAGAAAGTGTGTTAGTGTTTCTTTTTCATTTGGGTCTTCGCAGCTGCGACAGTGGGTGTTGAAAGGTAATCCAATTCTCTCGGCATGGACTACGATGCACCAGTGACCCGTAATAATAGCCGTTAATCTGGCTATGTCGTTCCGGGGCTTTGAGAGCATCTGTTGAGTTCTGCCTATGTTGTAAAGGGGCCATATTTTTCTTGATGTGTTGCAGGTTGGTAGTTCTCTCCATCTACGACCGGCTAAGGTTAAGTAGTGAGAACGAATTCCTCCCTTGACTGTGTTCAGTGGAACTTCGACTGGTTCCGCTCTGGAAACGTCAAGGGAAGAACCCCGCCTAGCCAATTCATCCGCCTTTTCATTACCATAAATGTTCCTATGGCCGGAAACCCAGATTATGGTAATGCTAAGTTGGTGACTTAGCCGGGCCAGTTCATCCTGACACTGCCTTTCCAGTTTGGTGTTGGTACTGATCGCAGCTAAAGATTTAACGGCAGCTTGGCTATCCGTCAGAATAGCTGCGTTAAGGTGGTTGGTGTTAGCTCTCCTTAGGGTGCGACAAGCTTCTATTATCGCAAAAAGCTTGGCCTGAAAGACGCTGGCTGAGTTTGGTAGACGAAAAGAGTCCGCCACCCCCAGTTTCTCAGAGTATATACCCGCTCCCACTCCGCACTCCATCTTGGAGCCATCCGTGTAAAAGGACACATCGAAGGCTAGATCAATTCCCCCATTGCGCCATTCCACCCTGGTGGGAAACTTGGTTCTAAAGGATTTCGTGAAGTCGAATTTGGGAGTGTCGTAGTCCGTTTTTCCAGGAAACAGTTCCCGAGGTAGCGGATTAAGAATGTTGCTGTGTCCATATGGTCTATTTCGCCAGTTGTACGACACTCTGAGTCTGACTGCACTGTTTGTTGCAGTAAGCTTAATGTGTAAATCTATGGGGAGTAAATGTGTCAGGACATTAAGTGCATCAGTGGGGCATGAGCGGATACCCCCTGTGATACCTATGCATGCGGATCGCTGGATCCGGGCTAGTTTTGTTGTGTTGTATGCTTTATTCAGTGCAGGCCACCATACTAGTGCACCATACGCCAAGATAGGTCGCACTACCGTTGTGTATAGCCATAAGAGCATTTTTGGTTGAAGACCCCATTTTCTACCAAAGGTTTTTTTGCAGGCGTAGAAGGCAATACAGGCCTTCTTTACCCTTTGTTCGATGTTAGTTTTCCAGCTTAGCTTAGGATCCAGAATGACACCTAGATATTTTGCGCTACTGGATAGTGTAAGAGGTTGGTTGTTGAGCTTTGGAAGGAAAAATTGTGGCGCTTTGGTTTTTGTGGTGAATAACATCAGTTTCGTCTTGCTAGGGTTAACTCCTAGGCCGCACCTGGCAGCCCAGACACTGAGTTTTCTCAAAGCAACCTCCAATAGCTCACTGAGCGTAGTGGGGAACAGTCCTGACACCATAACAACCACGTCGTCCGCATAAGCCACCACTTTGATCCCATTGCAATTTAGTGTATTAAGAAATTCATTCATGGCGATGAGCCAGAGTAGGGGGAGATCACTCCTCCTTGCGGAGTACCCCTACTGACAAATCTCGTGAGTTGGCAGCCACCCAGGTCTGCCTGGATTATTCTGTTACTGAGCATTGAGACTATCCAGTTTCTCACCGGTGCTTGTACACCAAGGTTGGTAAGAGAAAATATTTTTACTTAGGGGTTGGAATTAATTTTAAAGGTTTTTTTTCGGTTTTTGAGCATTTATTTAGAAACAACGGTACAATGTATATTATTCAAAGTATTGTCCATCGTTAGCTACAACATTTTCCCATCTTTCTGGCAGCATATGGATTCCGCGCCGGAAGAACGATTCGTCTTTTGAGGCAATCCACGAATCGACCCATTTTTTGGTATCCTCGTAAGAAGTGAAGCGCTGCTCAGCCAAGCCATGCGTCATCGATCTGAATAGGTGGTAGTCGGAAGGGGCTATGTCTGGGCTATAAGGCGGGTGGGGTAGCACATCCCAATTCAGCGCCTCCAACGTTTCCTTGACGGTTCTTGCAACATGTGGCCGTGCGTTGTCATGTTGAAAAACCACTTTGTCGTGTCTTTTGGCATATTCCGGCCGTTTAACCTTTAATGCTCGGCTCAATTGCATCAATTGTTGTTGGTAGCGTTCCCCAGTGATGGTTTCGTTAGGTTTTAGCAGCTCATAGTACACGACACCCTTCTGATCCCACCAAATACACAGCATAAGCTTGGCGCCATGAATATTCGGCTTGGCCCTCGATGTTGATGCATGGCCGGGTGGTCCCCACGATTTTTTTCGCTTAGGATTATCGTAATGGATCCACTTTTCATCGCCAGTGACAATACGATGCAAAAAACTCTTCCTTTTATGCCGTTGAAGCAGTTGTTCGCACATGCAAAATCGCCGTTCAACGTCTCTCGGCCTAATTTCCTTGCTTTTGAATCATTCCCATGGCCTTCAAGCGTTTGCCGACCGTTGATAAGTCGACTCCCAATGATTCTGACAATTCTTGAAGGGTTTGACACGGGTCTTCATCGAGCAAAGCCTCCAATTCCTCATCTTCAAACTTTTTCGGCTGGCCCGGACGCTCTTTGTCTTCCGTATCAAAATCACCACTTTTAAACCGACGGAACCAGTACTCACAAGTAGAAATCGATGGAGCATAGTCCCCGTAAGCCTCAGTAAGCGTGCGTTGTGCTTCAACCGCTTTTTTCTTCAAATGGAAGCACAAAAGTAAACCTTCCCGCAAATTGCGTTTTGTTGGAACGAAAGTCGACATGTTCACAGAGAAAAAAATATATGTTGTTTACACTTCAGTGGAATGACACATACTGAAAAATGAAGCTTAGACAATGTGCTTTGAAATGAATATAGTCACAGGTGTGCCCGATGCGATCTATTGATAGTTACGCCATCTCTTAGAAAACCTTTAAAACTAATTCCAACCCCCAATATAACTATAAATATAAAGACGTTACAAATATTTTATACTTTGTAAACACTAAATAAACTATAATATTAAATATTATCGATGTATATATATATTCATATTATATCACTTAAATATTCCTACTTATTATTATAAATATTATATTTTTATACACTACGTAAACTATAATATTAAATATTATCGATATATATATTTATATTGTAGTGTACTTTCATACATACATACGTACACACATCATGCAAACAACCACCTAAAAAAAGACCTTCACTTTAATGACCTACAGTTGTCTAACATACGACAACAATAATAAGAAAACATATCAACATGATATGTTGACAAATTCCCAAATTTAACTCTAAAAAAACCTCAACGTAAACACAACTAATTGCAGCTTGAAGTGCATTCTTATGAAATGTATTTAGCACCCCTTTGCGTTTGTGCCGCTAGATACCGCACAAGTTGAAACGCGTCAGCGGTGTTGTGTTACAAGTGCATTGCACAGAAAAACACACTACAACAACAACAGGCGATAAGTCGAACAAGTGCCTATGACACTTTAAAGTCAAGGCCATGAATTTCAAGCGAACCAATTAATGTTGAGGAAAATAATTAAATTAAGGGGAATAAGAAAAAGGTTAACAAACTGAAAGTGATTGGTCGATTATCAATTTTAAAATTATATTCAAAAAGTATTGGAATAAAGGGCGGAGTCTTGGAAATAGTGGTAAAATTATTTTAAGAAAAATACTTGTGTTTTTAGTTTATAAGTCAAGACTTTTCTGTAATAAAATTAGAATTTAAAGACGACTAATACTGAGCTCTTCAGCTCCATGTTTTATTTAATTCTCTAACTCGGCTCTTTAGCCGAAAATAAAGCGAGGCTCTCTAGCCAACAAAAATAGCGGATTGATGCGCTTAAACATCAATCACTTTCATCACGACAGGCTTATTCGTGATAAGTGAATTCTATCTACTACTATCTATTCTATTTTCAATAAATATCAACATACCCTACATGGCGATCCTGCCAACTTACTGAGACTTTCTGACTTAACAAAAATTTGATTCTAAATTTTCTGAATTTTTTTTAATAATCTTATTTTGAATAAAGTAAAACTTTAAATGACAACGAAAGAACAGATCGACGAAATTTTTAAAAAATGGGAAAATCTACTCATTCCCACTGAAGTAGAACCATATATACCAGAAGGACGTCAAGAAGATTTTCCAACATACATCCCACAAGATAAACCAGCTGGACCTAAAGCGATAACCATACAAGAATACCGAGAGCGACAGCAAAAAGCAATAACAAAGAAGGAAGATAAACCACAAACTAAAAGAAGACCCAGAGCTGGAAAAGCAGTCCGAGCAAGACAGCGGGTAGCTGAATTGTATAAAATTGTTAGGATAACTAATGACGTAAAAACAAAAAAGGAACTTTTAAAACAAATTAGAATAGAAAAATTAAATTATAATAAAACAAAATAATAAGAAATAAACACTTAAATTTTATTAAATATAAAATAGAAATAGATTACTTTTATGATACCAAATATTACTTCTTTGTATAACTATTTAACTATGTTTAATAGCGAGGTTAAAGAAAAAATAATTATAAATGAATATATAGACAATAATTTAGGATCAGTTGTGACGACCAACCATATACAACAGATAGGTTGGACAGTCATAATTACTTTAGGATTAATAGCTTTATTAGCTTATGTAATATATAAAATCAACAAATATTGCAAAACATATATTAGAAAACATAACGTTAGGGCTATAGTAAATAATTAAAAGCTATTATACGAAATCAAAAAAAAAAAAATGACGAAAGCAACCCTATGCAAATACCAAGGCTGTTACGGTATTTTATTTAGCAAACATTGCACAGCATGTACTAAAAAAATAATTGACATTGGAAAAATAATATATTTTTCATATCAAAATAAAAATTGGCATCAACAATGTTTTAGATGCAACGTTTGTAATGTTAAATTAAGTAGATTTCATTTTAAAGAAGAATGTTCAATGCTATTTTGTCAAAATTGCTATTAGAATATAAATACATTGTAATCATTAATAAAAATAAATTTTAAATAAACACAAAAATGTATAAACTTTAATGGAAGAACTAAGAGATATTTTTAATGAAGTTCTTAAAATAAAACAGAACATAAAGAAATCAGCTAATAGAAAGTATAAAACAGATACAATCGATTTAAAAATAAAGTATTTAGATCAATATGAATTGCATTTTAATAAAACAGCAGAGCCTTTAAATAAACTAGAGGCATATGAATTGAGTGATCAATTTCACAAATTATTAAGCGAAACGAAAAATCTTTTGTTAAATCACAATCCAAATAACAAACCAACAATGTCGGAATTAAATATAGAACTCATTTTGAAAACCATTCCGATTTTTAGCGGAAATTACAAAGAATTAAACGCATTCTTAACCTTAGTCGAACTCTTAGACAGCACCTACACTACTACAGAACTAAAAAAAAAATTCATAAACATTGTAGTCAATGTTAAACTAAACAATAATGTAAAAACGACCATAGGACACTCAGCAAATATAGACACATTAGATAAACTTAAATTATCTCTCAACAATTCATTTAAAAGTAACTTAACAACAGCTCAAATTCACACAAAACTCTCTACACTCACACAAAGAAACAGTTCAGTGACAAATTTCAAAGACAAATTACTACACTTAATATCCGAACTAAATAACCTACAAACAACAGCGTTGACGACTGAAGCTAACGAACAGCAAAAAGATTTAATCATAAAAATGAATGAATCATACGCTTTGACAATTTTTAAAAATGGACTAAATGATGATTTAAAGAACACAATTTTTGCAGCACAACCAAAAACGTTGATTGACGCAACAAATCTAGCTTTGGAACTAGAAAAGAATGTCAACACAAATAATCAATTAATGTTTTTTAGAACAAATAACAGAAGACAAAATAACAATTTTAATAATTCATACAGAGGACAACAAAATAATGTTTCAAGTAACACTTTCAATAATTCTTACAATAGACAACAATATAACAGAAACTATAATACACGACTACAAACCAACAGAAATGACAATACATTTATGCAACGAACCCATAAAAACAACACATACAGACATAACCAAAATAACAACAATCAGAATTACAATAACAATAGAAACAACTTTGTTAGAAATAATAACCAGAGAAACAATAATGGCCAAAATGCGCAAAGACGCAATTCTGATAATAACAACACATACAGAAATTCTAACAATCAAAGATATAACAACAGAATGTACGTATTTAATAATGAAGACCAGGGAAACGACGATCGCTCGGAGATCAACAGAGAAGATCATCCGGGACAGCGCAACTAAAAATATACAAAATATCGGATTATACAACAAATTATATAATAATAACATGCAGCAATACACAAAAACAATTGAAATTCTTAATTGATACAGGTGCAGACATATCAATCTGCAAAATAGAAAATATAAATAATGATACAGAATTGATGACAAGAGAAAATTGCAAACTAACAGGTATAACAGAAGAAGAGACTTTCACTCTAGGCTCAATAGCACTAAGACTCAATTTACAAAACTTTAATATACAACATATTTTTCAAGCCGTAGACAACGACTTCCCCATTCACACTGACGGTATTTTAGGTAGAGACTTTTTATCAAAGTATATGTGTAAAATTGACTATGAAACACATACACTCACAATAATACTAAACAACACCGACATAGTAACACCTTTATACTTAAATAAAAACGCATTTGATACTATCAGAATACCACCCAGAACAGAAATTATAGCTCCAATTAATTTAAACTTAAATCAAGATAGTGTTATTTTGAACGAAGAAATTCAAACAGGAGTATTTATAGCAAATTCTATAGTTCCATCAACAGGAATATGTCACGTAAAAATATTAAATACTACCGAAACAGAAATAAAAATTAACAAACTAACACCAAAATTCAAACCTCTCTCAGAATACTCATATTTTACACGAGACACAAGTCAAAATGAAACTAGATTCCTAGAAGTTATAAAAGAATTAGGCATAGAATTAAAACATCCACTCATAAATATTTTCAGAAAATATCAACATATATTCCATTTAGCAAATGAACAGCTGACAATAAACAATTTTTATACACAAAAACTAATCACAACAAATGATACTCCCATATACATAAAAAATTATAGATTACCACATGTCCACAACGAAGAGATACATGAACAATTTCAAGACCTATTAAACAACAATATAATTGAACCATCAATAAGCCCATACAATTCACCTCTCCTAATAGTACCTAAGAAAAATAATGACGATATCAAAAAATGGCGTTTAGTAGTTGATTTTAGGAAATTAAACAATAACATAGTTAGTGATAAATTCCCTTTAACAAGAATAGAAGATGTCTTAGACAAACTTGGCAGAGCAAAATACTTTTCTACACTTGACATGACAAGTTCTTTTCACCAAATACCTTTAGAAAAAAATTCAAGACCATTAACAGCTTTTTCGACCAACGATGGTCACTACCATTTCAAAAGACTACCATTTGGATTAAAAATATCCTCAAACAGTTTTCAACGAATGCTAACTTTAGCACTAACAGGTTTAAGCTCAGAAGCATTTTTATATGTAGATGACATAATAGTTTTTGGATGTAGCTTGCAACATCACAACAATAATTTAATTAAAATTTTTGATAGATTATCTAAATACAATCTTAAATTAAACGCAAACAAATGCAAATTTCTACGTCCAGAAGTTGTCTATTTGGGACACCTGATAACACAAAACGGCATTAAGACCGATCCAGCAAAATATGAAACAATAAAAAATTATCCAACTCCTTTAAATGCAGACGATGTGCGTAGATTCGTCGCCTTTTGCAATTATTATAGACGATTCATAAAAGATTTTGCAACAATCGCACAATGCTTAAATGCTTTACTTAAAAAGAACAAAACTTTTGATTGGACAACACAATGCCAAACAGCGTTTGAGACACTAAAACAAAAATTAATAGAACCACCAATATTACAGTATCCAGACTTTTTAAAACCATTAATTTTAACGACTGACGCGTCAAACTACGCGTTAGGAGCCGTATTATCACAAGGTGAAATTGGAGAAGACTTACCAATATCTTATGCAAGCAAAACTTTACAAAAACATGACATAAATAAACCAATAATAGAAAAAGAACTTTTAGCAATACACTGGGGCATTAATTTTTTTAAACCATATTTATACGGACAGAAATTTATAGTAGTTACGGATCACAGACCTTTAATCTCACTTTTTGCTCATAAAAACCCATCATCAAAAATGACCAGAATCAGATTAGACTTATCTGATTATGACTTTACAATAATATTTAAACAAGGAAAAATAAATACCAATGCCGACGCGCTATCACGAATAAAAATAGATTCGGACATACTTAAAACAATGATACCAAATAATGAAACAAGCAAAGCCATGGTAATTACAAGGGGAAATAAAAAGAAGCAAGAAGAACTTGCAGACGATGATTGCACATCTCAACAGGAGCGTCATGAACTCTTTATATGGGACTGCACATCCATTACAGATATCAGAAACGTACGTAAATTAAAATTTGAAATAAGCGATAAAAATATGAATATGAATAAAAATGATACTAGTATCCAAATTATAAATGATATTGTGCACGTGCGATGTAGCGATAAATTGACGAATCCAGATTCGACATCGATGAAGCTATCATCAAAAATTAATAAAAATAATAAAAATATGCATGCAAGATCTAATGATAACTCAGCGACTCTAGAGCCGATTCTGAAGAAATTAGTATCTAAAATGAATAAATTTAATATAAAAGAACTAGCGCTAGATGAAAAAGATAATATATTTGAAATCATACAGAAAGAAGAATTTAAAAGAATATATAACATGCTGCAGCAGAAGAACAAAATAGAAAATAAAAAAGAATCGCTAAAAATTATGATATTTCAACCCCCTAAAAGAATTACAAACAAAACCATGCAACACAAAATAATTCAAGAATACCATGACACACCACAAGGAGGACACTTAGGTATTAGAAAGACTATCCTCAAACTAAAACAACGCTATGTATGGAAACATATGCGACAGATGGTGAAAAATTACATAAACAAATGTGAATATTGCGCTCGTAACAAACAAACAAGACACATAAAAGAAAAAATGACAATTACCGACACTCCAAATACAAGTTTCGAAACAATAGCAATTGACACAGTCGGACCATTAAAAATTTCAAACGGGTATAGATACATACTAACTATGCAATGTGAACTGACAAAGTTCGTTATTGCACACCCAATAGAATCAAAAGATGCAAAAACAATAACCCAAACACTAGTAGAACAGTTCATTCTAAAATACGGATTTTTCCAAAAATTAAAATCTGACAGAGGTACAGAGTTCGCGAATGAACTATTAAAAAACGTTTGCGACCTACTTAAAATAACACAAGTTTTCTCAGCACCTTATCATCACGAAACGATAGGAGCTCTCGAAAGAAATCATAGAGTACTTAATGAATATCTTCTTTCTTTCGCTGATGATTATGAATGGGAAAAATGGATTAGTTATTACACATTCGCATATAATACAACGCCACATACTGATACAGCCTACTCACCATATGAACTATTTTTTGGTAAATTACCAAACATTTCGAATGATTTAACTAAAGAAAATGAACCAGTTTACAACTTAGAAAACTATGCAAACGAATTAAAAATAAGACTTAGAAATTCCATTAATAAAGCAAAAGAATTAATAAAAACTGTAAAAGAAAAACGAAAAATTGCTTATGATAAAAATGTAAATATCTCAGAATTTCAAGAAGGAGATCATGTATTTGTTAAATTAGAAACTAAGAAAAAATCTCAAAGTCCATACCACGGACCGTATAAAATAATCCATAGAGATGGTGTAAATTCTATTATAGAAATAAATAATAAGCATAAAAAATTTCATAATAATATGTTAAAAAGGACTGTGAGCCATAATTAAAGTCTTAAGCATAAAATTTTACTCATTTAATTTAATATTTAAAATTTTATTCAATTAATATTACTCAAAAATACACATAATTACTTTTACTATACAAAATTATTTTTATAAATATAACTTTTAACCTTATATATAAGTGGCCACTCTACCAAATAAGTTAAACGTAACAAATTATATAAATCTAAGAAATAGATTAATACAAATATCTTTTTAAACTGCATAAATTTTAGTATTATACACAAGCATATCCTCTTCCAAAACTCCAAACTCTTAAAAATTTATCTTTGCAAGTAAATTTTCGCTTAAGGGTGAGGGTGTAGTGTACTTTCATACATACATACGTACACACATCATGCAAACAACCACCTAAAAAAAGACCTTCACTTTAATGACCTACAGTTGTCTAACATACGACAACAATAATAAGAAAACATATCAACATGATATGTTGACAAATTCCCAAATTTAACTCTAAAAAAACCTCAACGTAAACACAACTAATTGCAGCTTGAAGTGCATTCTTATGAAGTGCATTTAGCACCCCTTTGCGTTTGTGCCGCTAGATACCGCACAAGTTGAAACGCGTCAGCGGTGTTGTGTTACAAGTGCATTGCACAGAAAAACACACTACAACAACAACAGGCGATAAGTCGAACAAGTGCCTATGACACTTTAAAGTCAAGGCCATGAATTTCAAGCGAACCAATTAATGTTGAGGAAAATAATTAAATTAAGGGGAATAAGAAAAAGGTTAACAAACTGAAAGTGATTGGTCGATTATCAATTTTAAAATTATATTCAAAAAGTATTGGAATAAAGGGCGGAGTCTTGGAAATAGTGGTAAAATTATTTTAAGAAAAATACTTGTATTTTTAGTTTATAAGTCAAGACTTTTCTGTAATAAAATTAGAATTTAAAGACGACTAATACTGAGCTCTTCAGCTCCATGTTTTATTTAATTCTCTAACTCGGCTCTTTAGCCGAAAATAAAGCGAGGCTCTCTAGCCAACAAAAATAGCGGATTGATGCGCTTAAACATCAATCACTTTCATCACGACAGGCTTATTCGTGATAAGTGAATTCTATCTACTACTATCTATTCTATTTTCAATAAATATCAACATACCCTACAATATTGTATTAGACCATAGAAACAAACACACGCTACATACCTACTCAATAAAACTAATTGACAGCACACAACCGCACTACTGCATAAGCCACTAATTAATACGCACACCACCTATCTATGCATAGCCAGGCAGGCCAAAGACAAAACTGAACGTATAATTCCCAACTGATTTTCTGTCCATATCGAATAAAAGGGCGACACAAAACCAACCAAAGCAGCATTACTTCAGGTAAGCTCGAAGTAGTAACTCTATGGCGAGCCAGCTTGCTGGCTCTTCCCTTAGAGTCTATGCTTGAGATGTCGCACTTGCGGTGAGAACCAATACTTGGTTCATCCAACGCAGTCGGCATACTCTACATTTTTGGTCGCAGTGACTCAATGGCGAGCTAGCTTGCTGATTTTTGTTTATTTTGGCCCCTATTATGTAAAATAACTCAACTTAAGTTGACTAGATTCAACTACATTTTTTTCATATAACGTATTACATTTATTTTAGTTGAACCATGTAGTTTGCCTTAATCTTTTAAGAATTTTCAAACAACATAGTTCAACTGGAATGTAAGTAATAAATTATGAGAACAAAAAAATTAGTTGAATCTAGTCAACTTAAGTTGAGTTGTAATACATAATAGGGGCCTTTATCTCGACCGCAGTAGCTCAATGGCGAGCCAGCTTGCTGGTTCTTCCCTTTGAGTACCTGTTTTAGACGTCGCACTTGCGGTGAGAACCAGTCTTTGGTTCGTCCAACGCAGTCGGCATACCTTTATTAAAATGTTTATTGATTATATATATTTGCATGGTGCGAACTTCATAGAGGTTTTTCCACCATGATTGTCTCTACAAATATTAAATACGAGCATTACTTCAGGGGCCCTGGTAGATTTCACCGATCTACCGATTACTGAATACCTATCTTCGCTTTAGGGGCCCTGGCAGGATTCACCGAATTACCGATTACCGAATAACTGATTACCAATTCACCGATTTACCGGTCTTCCGATTACCGAATTACCGATTATCTATTCACCGATTACCGAATACCGATTACTGAATTATCGATTGCTAATCCACCGATTAATCGAATACCGATTTTGCTGTCAGCTGGACCCACAACCTCCTGCCATTCGACCGCCTACATTCACTTTTACCCAAACTAATGAGGTATTGTCAACGGTAACGTGGGTTCCAAGACGCTGGGACTGTTTGTTTGTTGACACCAAGTATTTCGTCTTATCTGCATTCACTGCCAGACCCATTCGACTTGACTCTCTTTCTAATCTGGAAATACTGCACTGACTTCGCGCGTATTATGGCCAATGATATCGATGTCATCAGCATACGCAAGCAGCATAACACTCTTGTAGAATATTGTGCCACTACGTCTCAGATCAGCAGCTCGGATGATCTTTTCCATCATTAGGTTGAAAAAGTCGCACGATAAGGAATCACCTTGTCTGAAACCTCGTTTGGTAATAAATGGTGAGGAGAGGTCCTTCCCGATTTTAACTGCGCTGCTGGTGTTGCTCAGTGTCATCCTGCGAAGTCGTATTAGTTTTGCAGGAATACCAAATTCAGACATGGTGGAGTACAAGTGCTTCCTTATTGGGCTGTCGAAGGCGGCTTTGTAGTCGACAAAAAGATGGTGGGTGTCGACTTGTTTTTCTTGAGTCTTCTCCAAGATTTGTCGTAGCGTGAAAATCTGGTCGATGGTGGACTTTCCAGGTCTGAAGCCACACTGATAAGGTCCGATCAGTTCGTTTACAATGGGCTTCAATTTTTCACATAAAACGCTCGACAGGACCTTATATGCGATATTAAGAAGGCTTATCCCACGGTAATTGGCACAGATAGTGGGATCGCATTTCTTGTGGATTGGGCAGAGCACACTGAGATTCCAATCGTTCGGAATGCATTCTTCCGACCATATTCTGCATAGAAGCTCGTGAATGCATTTAAGAAGAGCTTCGCCTCCGTTCTTTAACAGCTCAGCAGGTAAGCCATCAGCTCCCGCGGCTTTGTTATTTTTAAGCCGAGCTATAGCTGTCAGAACTTCATCATAGTCGGGCAGCGGAACCTCAACGCTGTCATCCGAAATTGGGGTTTCCGGAATATCATCTCTATTAGCGGGATTGTTGTCAGCGTCGCCATTTAGAAGCTTAGAGAAGTGTTCCCTCCATAACGTCAGTGTACTCTGGACATCTGTCACTAGATTCCCGTTTTCATCCTTGCAGGAAGAGGCCCCGGTTTTAAAACCATTGGCAAGGCGTCTTATTTTTTCGAAAAATTTTCGGCCTGTCAAAATACATCTCAATCTTCTCTTGCTCGCGCTTTTCTGCCTCTTTTTTTCTGCCTGAAAATATGTCTCTCTTCCCTCCTCTTTTCTTTGTATCGCTCCTTAGCAGCGCGCGTTACAACCGACTGCAGGGTGGCTTTGTAGGCGGCGTCTTTTTCTGCAGTGGCGTCTCGACACTCCTGGTCGTACCACTGGTTTCGGCGAGGGCGTTGGTAGCCAATCACCTCTTCAGCAGCCGCACGCATGGAGTTGGAAATGTGTGTCCACTGAGCGCATATATCATCGATTGGAGGAGTGCTTTAAAGCAGGAGTGAGAGTCGAGTGGCGAAAGCATCGGCTGTCTGTTTCGATTGCATCTTGTCGACGTCTAGCTTTCTCTGTGTAGGGTTGCGTGTATTCTTAGCTGCGCACAGACGTGTACGGATCTTGGTTGCAACAAGATAGTGATCCGAGTCAATGTTTGCACCACGGATCGTGCGTACATCCAATACACTGGAAGAGTGCCTTCCGTCGATCAAAACGTGATCAATTTGATTCTTGGTTTTTTGATCAGGGGACATCCAGGTGGCTTTATGAATATTGAGATGCTTGAATCTTGTGCTACTTACGACCATGTTTTGTGCTGCGGCGAAGTCAATTCCGTTATCGGAGGTGTTATCGTGGAGGCTGAACTTTCCGACTGTTGGACCAAAAATGTTTTCCTTGACCACCTTAACGTTGAAGTCACCAAGCACTATTTTTACGTCGTGACGGGGGCAGCGCTCGTAAGCATTTTCAAGGCACTCGTAGAAAATTTCCTTGATCTCATCGTCCTTGTCTTCTGCGTGCGCACATATTAGGCTTATATTAAAAAATTTAGCCTTGATGCGGATTATGGCAAGTCGTTCGTTCACAGGTGTGAATCGCAGGACGTGGGGCCGTAGTCTCTTGCCAACTACAAATCCGCATCCAAACTCGTGCTTCTCCGCATGGCCGCTGTAGTAGATATCACAGGGTGCATGGCGAGGCACCTTCCCAATGAAGTGTTCGGACATTCCAGGTGCATATCTGTAAATCATTATCAGTTTTTCGTTTGCGGTAGTTTTTCTTCTTTTCTTATTTGTTTTCATTGAAATGGGTTTGTTACGGGTGGGCTTCAAACCCGATACTTGTCTAATTTTGCCATGGTTTAAGTCTGTCTATGCTAACTGTTATAATATTATTTCTTTTTAAAATTTTAAAGTATTTTAGTGCTTTGTCTACCGCTTCGAAAGGACCGTCGTATGGATTTTGGAGTGTGTGCTTGATAGAATCATTACGAATAAATACAAATTTACAACTGCTCAACGCCTGAGGTATGTACTGTTGATCTGATTTTATATGAAGCTTGCTGACTGAGTGTTTTTAGTCTTTTCTTTAAGCGCTCGCTGACAAAATTTCTGATGGGCTGCCCGTTGGTTTGTTATGTACTACTGTCGCGGCAGTTTCAGACCTTGTCCAAAAACCATTTCGGCAGGAGAAGCTTTGATGTCTTCCTTAACCGTTGATCTTAGACCTAACAGAATTATGGGAATTTCTGAATACCAATTCTTCTGGTTGTTGCTTGCAATGAGTGATGCTTTTAATTGCCTGTGGAAGCGTTCTAAAATTCCATTGGCTTGTGGATGATATAAGGAAGTCATTACATGATGGCTACCTATACTTTTAATGAATTGCTTAAACGTGTTGAGGTTAATTGAGGTCCGCGATCTGAAGTAATTTCGCGCAGAACCCCGAAGCGTGAAATTAATTATCTATTGAAAGTCTCTATAATTGTGGCAGTTTCTGTGTCTTTTAGTGGGTACACTTCAGGCAAACGTGTATTTCTATCGATTGCAGTTATCGATATCTCTAACCTTTTGAAATGGGTAGTGGACCAACTAAATCGATGTGTATATGTTCAAATCGACAGTATGGAATGTGTTTTTCTTGAGGTTGTGTTTTGATGTCTTTGTACCTTTGCTTTCTGACAGTTCATACATTCTTGTGACCATTTTTTAATGTGTGTGTTCTTACTGGGCCAGAAGGATGCTCTTGTTACCGGATGTGAGATGTTGTGTAACTGTTCAAATATCTTTTTACGTAATGTCTGCGGAATGTATGGTCGTGTATTGTCTATGGAATGTTCACACCAGATATTAATGTTTAGAATTGGAATGTCAATGAGTTTAAGTTTGTGTGTTATGTTGTCTGTAATATTCTTTATTTCTGTATCATTTTGTTGTTCTTTGTATAATTGTTTCAGATCAATATCGGGTGTTTTTATTTTTTTGATTTCGCTTCTTGGTAGTGCATCAGCTACTATGTTGTCTGTACCTTTGATGTGTATTATTGTGTTGGTGAATTGTGCAATGTATTCAAGGTGTCGTGTTTGTCTAGGGCTTCGTTCTGTTTTTGAGTGGAATGCGCTCGTTAATGGTTTGTGATCCGTGTAAACTGTGAATGTTTTGCCTTCTAAATGATGCCTGAAATGTTTGATTATTAGATAGATTGCTAGTAATTCGCGGTCGAATGTACTGTATTTTGTTTCTGTTTGTGTTAGTTTTTTAGGAAAATGTTCTAAAGGTTGAAGTATTCTATTGTGTTCTTGTTGTAAGACTCCGCCAACTGCGGTATTCGATGCATCTACGGCAACTGATAGTTTTGCTTTACTATTAATATGATTAATTAGTGTTTGCTTAGCAAAACTATCTTTTATTGTCGCAAATGCATGTAATGTGTCTGTCCATTGCAAATGTTTATCTTTAGTTTTTGATGCGCTTGTCACCTTTCATAAATGGGACCTAACATGTGTGCGAGTATTTGAATGCACCGATGGTAATAATTTGTTATACCTATAAATTTTTGCATCTGTTTGAATGTTACTGGTTGTGGATAGTCTTGTTTACATTCTGTTCTTTCTTCGGATGGTCGGATCCCATGTTTAGAGATGTTGTAACTGAGGAAATCTAGGTTATTTGTTCCAAATACGCACTTATTTGGTTTAATATTTAAACCGTATTTGTCGAGTTGTTGAAAAATTTGTGTTAAGTGTTCAAAATTTTGTTCTTCTGTGTTACTGGCTACAATAATGTCATGTAAATAAACGAAAATTAAGTCTCGCCCGCGTAGTACTTCATGTATAAACCTTTGGAATGTTTGCGCTGCGTTTCTTTAACCAAAAGGCATTCGATGAAATTCGATCATTCCAAAAGATGTAGTGATTGCTGTTTTGTGTATATCTTCAGGGGCCATGGGAATTTGGTGATAAGCCCTGACTAGATCTAGTTTTGAGTATATCTGTGTATTGTGTACGTTGTTCGCGAAATCTTTTATATGTGGTAATGGGTAGTGGTCTGGTACTGTTATAGTGTTAAGTTTTCTGTAGTCTCCGCATGGTCTCCAGTCGTTCGGTTCGCGTTTAGGTATTAGATGAAGTAGAAAAGATCTTTTTGAATTCGACGGTCTACAAATACCAGATTTAACCGAAAAATCGAATTCATGTTTAGCTATTTCTAATTTGGGTAAGTCTAGACGTCGCGGTTTTGTGAATGGTAACTGTCCTTCGGTGAATATGTGATGTGGTGTTTGACAGGTGCAGTGTAATCGGGTTCTGTTAATAGTGATAGACATTTTTTTAGCAATTCTGTGTATTTGTTGTCGATTGAAAATAATTTTGTTAATGTGGTTTCTGTAAATGCTGAGATAGTCTTAACTGATAAGTTCGTTAATGGGTCAATAAGTTGTTTACGTTTTAAATCCATTAGTAGTCCATATTTCGCTTAGTTGTAATAAAGAGTTAGTTATAATAGTTGTAATAAACGTGTCAGTGTGACAGGTCCATTATCAGTCGTCGTGATAATGGAGTCATTTAGTTTGTTGTGTTGTATTGTGTTGGTTTGTGTTGTGTTGTGTTATCGTTTTGAACATATGCTAATGGTTGTTTGCATCTACGTGCATCTCTTCCGAATTTGCAGTGGTATCGGCATAACCAGTTGGGCCTACGTGTCCATGATGTTTGTCTTGAGCTTGACCTATGTCTCGCTGGTGACCGTGATCGGAAATTACTTTGTGACTTGAGGGCCTCAACTTCTATTGACAATTTACAAAAGCAGTTATATATTTGTGATAGATACCGTTAACTTTTGAACAATACTTGCTAGTTCATTGACACTGAAACTTTGGCTTGTTTGTAAAACTGAAACTTAATTTTCATTCATGACTTTCCATAGCTCAGCCATTTTCAGAAGTTCTTCTAACTCAGTTCTCAACTTTCGTTCTAAACAGATTGTTTGATAACTTAGCAGCGAAAATTTTTAAGTTAATCCAGTGTTTTTGAATATTTAAGTCTAACTTCTCTGTAAACTTGTACTTTTTGGGACATTTGAAGGCGTTTTCCAGTCAGGTTTTTATAATTTTTGTTTATTTTTCCACTTAATTCTATTAAAGAAGAAAAATAAAATTTGTTTCTGACAAATTTTTTGTCATAAGCTATGGAAGCTAAGTTTTTGAGTTTTGTTTTTACATTCATATTCGCTTGTTTCTGTTGTTTGATTATTTGTCTCATTTTTACATTAGCAGTGGTACATCAATTGTATTTTAAATTTTTGCTACATACTTTTGTTTATCGCTATATACTTTTAGGAACTTTTAGTACAGGATGGTTACAAAGCTAATTTCTCATTTTTATTCTTTTTATTCTTATTGATAAAATTTGTTAAAATTTTTGCTTGTCATTTAAGTGCAGTGTTTTTTTTTTGCCTTATTTTCGTCATTTTATCTTGCATTATTTTAATATGATTTGTGCTAAGCCTGGCTGCTCTGTAAGGGGTGAAACCAGCAGTCAATTCCTTCACCCAAAAGAAAAAAAAAACACATGTCTTTGCGTAGTAATCAAAAAACGGATTCAACTCCAACTCTACATTCTTCTGTACATGACATTGCTGATGACATGGACATTGGTGGTATAACAGCCCCTCCACCTATTTTAACTTCTACTTCGAATACAGCAAACATATCGATTTTTGCTCCTTTGCCAGTGCTGGCATCTCCACCTTCATTGCCAGTCATGTCTTATGCCCAAACTGTTTCTCTTTCACCAACTTTGGTCGATTCCCAGGTTGTTCCTCTTACTTTTCAGGTTTCTGTTCACCTAAGCCAATAATTGCAATTCCACCAACTAAATCAATCTTTGTTTCTCGCTTAGCTGCGGATACAACAGAGGTTGATATAGAATTTTTCATTAAATCAAAATTGAATTGTTCCTTGCATCTTTCGGTCATAAATTCAAATATTCAAATGAAAGATCGATTACTTCTTTTAGATTAACAGTTCCTGAAAATTTATTTAATTCTATAGTTGATGTAAACTTTTGGCCGCCAAACAGAATTGTACGCGAATTTGAACTTAAAAGCAATCCAAGACCGGTAAATATTGGACATTTGCCGCGTTCCCGAAATAGCCCTGAATCTCATCCAAAAAACGATTAATAAACCGCAAGTCTAAATAAGAGATTGTGTACCAAAATGTCAGGGGTCTTAACTCCAAACTTTCCGATATTTTCATAAACAGTTTTGATTTTGAATATAACATTAAAATTTTTACAGAGACTTGGCATCGCTCTAATATCTTAAATTCTGAAATAATGTGCAATAAATATGAAATTTTTCATAAAGATCGTCATGATAAGATCGGTGGTGGTGTTTTGATAACTGTTCAAACCTCGCTTGTATCTGAAGAATTGACAATTCTTGACACCAGTGACATTGAGTTCATTTGTGTTGCAGTTAAATTATTTATGTTACCTGCTCTTACGTCCCTCCTAAATGTGACTTAACAATTTATTTAAAACATATACACGCCATCGAAAAAGTTCATAATTTGTTAAAAAATAAAGACGTTCTTATTGTGCTGGGTGATTTTAACCTACCTTTTGTGACTTGGAGATCGTCTGACGATTCTTCATTTCTTACTCCTGTTTCCAATAGTGATTGGATAAATGATTTCTTAGATAAGCTGTCTGATCTGTGTCTTCAACAATTCAATGATATTTTAAATATAAACCACAGAACCCTAGACCTTGTATTTGTAGATAGATGCACTACTGTTAATCTCCACTGTTCGAATCCCGTATCTCTTCCAGAAGATGTAAATCATCCAACTCTTGAAATAACAGTTTTACTCCCCCACGAAAAAGAACATAAAGTAACTGCTGATGCGCGAAATAAAAAAGTTTATAATTTTAAGAAATCGGACTATGTAAAACTTAATTCCTTACTTTCGCAGACTGATTGGTCTCCAATTTTAACTAGCGGAACATCATATTCATATTATGACGTCGAATCTTCTGTACAGTTTTTCAATGATACTCTGCAAAGGTGTTTCTTATTGTCCGTCCAAAAAAAGGTTTATCCAATCCTTTCAATCCACCCTGGCTAACAAATGATCTAAAGGCACTTAAAAATTTAAAAATCGTTTATTTAAAAAATATTAAATATCTGGTTCTAGTTTAGACTTTGCTTCCTATTCTTCTTGTCGTTATAGATATCAACTATTAAATAAACAATGCTATTCTGCTTATATAATTAACATAAAATCTCAATTTAACGATAATCCAAAACTTTTCTATAGTTTTGTTAACTCAAAACGTAAAGCCTCCAGCTTTCCACCCCTTATGAAATTCAATCAGGAAGAATCATCTTGTGACAATGTGATTTCTAACATGTTTGCAAACTTCTTTAAATCAACTTACTCCGATATACCATATAATACTAGCACGGTGTATCCTTTTCTCCCGCCAGTTAACTCTTTGGAAACTCCTGTAATGGACCCAAATATTGTTATGTGTTATCTTCGACAAGTCAAATCTTCTTTTACGACCGGCCCTGATAAAATTCCAAGCTGTATTTTAAAGCAATGTGCTACAAACCTGTGTACTCCTCCAGCAAACATTTTTAATATTTCCTTGCACCCCTTCATAAATCTGGCTCCAAGATAGATGTTTCTAACTATCGAGGAATTGCAAAATTAAGTGCAATCCCTAAGTTATTTGAGAAAATCATAACTGATCAATTAACCCACTCCGTGTCTTTCACCATTTCTGTCTTTCAACATGGTTTTCTGAAGGGTAGGTCCACTACAACAAACCTCTTAGAGTTTACTACGCGTGTTATAAATGGTTTTACTTTGGGACTGCAGACTGATGTTATTTATACGGACTTTAGCAAAGCGTTCGACAGTGTTAATCATAATCTTCTTTTGAAAAAACTCCACCTTATTGGGTTTCCTGTCACATTATTAAATTGGATAAATTCGTATTTATCTAGACGTACTCAAAAGGTTTTATATAATAATTCTCTTTCAAAAAGTATTTCGGTCACTTCTGGCGTTCCTCAGGGCAGTCATCTTGGACCGGTTTTGTTTTTACTATTCATTAACGATCTTCCTTCGGTAATAAAACACTGTAACGTCTTAATGTACGCTGACGACGTGAAACATTTTCTTTGTTACAAATCACCCGAAGAACGACATCTTTTACAATCTGATCTAAATAGACTTGTGGACTGGTGTTGCTTAAATATATTAAAATCTCAACTTAAAAAAATGTAAGCAAATGACATTCTCGCGAAGATCTGCTAATAACATAAATTACACTATAAATAACTCTAACTTAGAAATAGTTTCCAGTTTTCTCGATCTTGGTGTTATTATGGATTCAAAACTGCGCTTCAATCTCCACGTTAATATGGTGATAAATAAGGCAAGAGGAGTTCTTGGTTTCATTAAAAGATGGGCTAAAGAATTCAGTGATCCCTTTACTACTAAATTATTATATACCTCTCTCGTAAGGCCAATTCTTGAATATGCATCAGTTGTATGGAACCCACAATATAATGTCTACATCGACGCCATAGAATCCGTTCAAAAACAGTTTTTACTTTTTGCTTTACGTCATAGTCGTTGGAACCCCAATATGATGCTTCCATCGTATGAAATACGCCTTAAAATTATTTTACTACCTTCCCTATGAAGCAGAAGAATGATGCTTAATGTCATGTTTCTATATAAATTACTTCGTGGCGAGATTAATTCGGAATATCTCTCAGCTCTAAATGTTTACGATGTATGTGCAGTGATTTCAATGATAACTTCAACATGATTAATTTTTCTGATTCGGTAGACGTCTTAAAACGGAAAATTATATTACATTTAAATAATTAAATCAATTTAACTTCATCCTATTATACCTAACGCAGTTTTATAACAATGTAATATCGGTAATTGAGATTGTTCTGTTTCTCTTTTTTGTCTCGATATTATGTTTTACAAAGTAAGCACCATCAAATATGAATCGTTTTTAAAACTTACTTTTAAATTATTCAAAATTTTAATTTTTAATCGAATTGTGATTTACGTGCTCACGTGGTTTCCTGATGTATCTCATTTCCACGTAGGTCCTTGGGTTGGACAATGGCCGCAAACCGGTTAAAATGAGTTTAGTGTTTTTGATTGTTTTTGAAATCAGGATTGTTTTTCGGGTACCTTAAATTGATAATCACTATAATTTAATTCGATGTTGCTTATTTATATAGAATTAAATATACTTAAATACGCGTTTGTTATATATTAAATTTTTAAATTCCGCTGAAAAGCCAATTAATGAGCTTAGTGGAAAATCCTAATTGCCAATATGGGATATGTTTAGTACGTAGGTGCATTCTGTCTGTCCCGGCTGATCCGGGCAGGATCTAGAATGTAAATCGTGCATGCGTATAGGTCGGGTATACGTATCTTTGGAAGATTCATACCCCCGGGCGAATCTAAAAAAAAAAATTCTGTGTGACCCGACCAGGTTAATGCTATGTTTAGTGCTTTTGGAAGTTTCCTGAGCCATAGTTTCTGAAGAAAGTCTGGTTCTACCGCAGAACCAGCTAGTTGCAATAGTGAGCTATAGTATTGAGAAGGTTTTCTATCTCCCATCTCTGTATCAGTCAATATTTTGTCAATACGCTTATTTTCGCTAAGTGAGTGACGTCCAATCAGTATCTTCTACAGGTTCTTGTATTGATTACTTGAAGAAAGTTTCTGTATAAAATCGAGTACCGTTATTATTACCTCTTGTGGCAGAGCTGTAACCAGTTATTCGTATTTTGTTTTATCCACCGTAATGTATTTGAACTGAAATTGAATTTCGGCGTGTATAAACCACGCTTCTAGACAATTAGTCCAAAACTGGGATAGTTTTACCGATGTTGCGTGAATCTCCGTACTCTCAGACCTTTCGGATGGATTGACCAGTTTGGACTCTAAATCTATCAACCTGTTTGTCGTGTGTCCATCCCCGTGTTAAGAGGGTTGAGTTGAAAGTGAGAGGGGTGGGTGGGATATGGGGGTGAATGCCTAATATTCATTGTTGGTCTAAGTAGTAAAGTAAGTAAAGTAAAAATATGTAGTAAAAGTAAATGATTGAAATTAGTAAAAATAATTACATTTTTATTTGGACGGTGAGCTACTAACTTACATTTGTTTTAAATACATTTTTTTTTTATTTTTACTGCAGGATTTTTTTGGGTGTAAAAATATAAATTTAGTGTTCCTGTACCTATATAACTTGTGTTCCTATTTGTATTCCTATCTGTTTGTTATGTGCAGTGGAGTGCCTACGGAGTAAAACGATTGGTTTCTTCCGTCCCAATCGTTTGCCATTCGTATAAGAAGCTAAGTATGAAGTGTAGTGTATATTTACGCTTGTAACAGTGTTGGTACTGTTCCTTTTGTTGTTGCTTCGGAATTTTTGTTATTGTTGCTGTTGTTGTTGTTTCTGTTATTGTTGTTGTTGCTGAAGAAATGCTTGTGGTTATTGAAACTTTGTTGTGTCGGGCAGGCGTTGCCGTTATCAACTGATAACGACTTATGTCAGGAACTGTGTGGTATCTTTTTTTAGCAGTTTTTATTGCTGTCTCTGCTGATGGAAGGCTGCTGAAAGAAGTTGTGCCGGTTGTCGTTGAGCAATTAAAGACCAGAAGTTGATTTGGTTTGGAGTAGGTTTTGAGACTAGAAACTGCGCATCAGTGTAGCAAGAAGGGGATGCCACGAAGGGTGGCGAACGTTTTAATCTGGTTGTATACGGAATAAAATAGGCCTTGATTACTACGTAATCGTATTCTTCGTCTTCAAGCTCGATTATAATGTCATTTCCAGCATTAGCCAATTCTTGGAAATCCTTTTTTTTAAATCTGTTGTGGGAAATATTGATGATCGGTATGTTGCAGCGTACTCTGGCTGTTCGTCGTCAACATAAATCACATTAAATAACTCGTAGTTCGCTCGCAGGATTGCCAGTTTGGGTATTGGTATTATATTTTTTATTTCAATACAATGATTTTATTTTAAAACAATTTTATTTTTCATATGCGATATGTTTAAATTTGGTTTTCTTATTATTTATTTATTTAACAAATTATTTTGATTAAATAAATTTGACAAACACAAAAATTATATTTTTGAAACTCAATTATTTTTGAAAAGTGATTTTGTTGTGAAGTGGTGTATGTGTATGTGTATGTGTATGTGATATACAGACACCACAAACGTGTCTGACTAGTATATTCGTGATGGCCTCTGATGGTTAACAGCTCATAACTTATGGTACATCCTGGAGACACTGTTATTATTCCTTATCCATCAATCGTGTTTTGATTCGTTCACAACGGTTTTAAAAACCAACATACTTACAGGCACTACCTTGTGTGCCATACAATAACATTGAATTTCTGAATTGTTAATGTTGAAACTGCAAAACATGCAGTAATTAATATATAAACAAAACCGTTTAAGTTCTGACGCGTGCCATAATTTAAACGGTGTTCAATTACCAAGCGCCCAGATTAAAAGTAAAGGCAACAACAGGTGTGCAGCTTTGTAGTTATTTTTGTCGTCAGGCAATTCAAACAGAGGTAGAATAATTAATATTATATTTTATTGTGTTTGTAATAGTGTTGCTCTCCATTATTATATTAATTATATAGATTTTTGATCTGTTGGAAACAAATAGTTTAGGCTCGGAGTTAATTAAAATTCGAGACACTGAAACTTTTAGTTGTTTATTAATGCAACGTTACGTGCATAATTCATGCACCTCATCAGGCTAAAATACAAATATTTATAGAACACATTTAGTACCAAACAATATATGAATATATAAAATTAACAAATACCTTTAAAATAAGTTTTAATTTTACAGCAAAGTGATTCTTGTCAAAGATTTGCTAATAAGAACATACTGAATGTTAAACGTCAACTTACAATAAAGATAAAGCAAAACAAAGAAAAAAAACCCAAAAACACTATACACAGGATTTTAAAGTGATGTAGATTTAAAGCTTTTCTAAAACCGGTTACTTAGGCTCTTATATATGTTAAGGTAATTGACATCCTCTTTTTGTTAAGGCTGTTTGGATCACTATTTATAAAGATCATATCAGCTATTCCGCGTTTTTTATAATTGTGCTCAACATCAACGATATTAGCTCCTTCGAAATCAAAAGTGTGATTGTTCTTGGTACAATGATTACAAAAACCTGATCCAAATTTTTGTTGCGCCTATGTTCATCAATACGTTTTTTTAAAGCCCTCTTGTTTCACCATAATATTTCGCATTACAATTTTTGCAAGATAGTTTATAGACTATACCAGTTTTATCCCATTTTTCTGTCTGGTCTTTACCCAACTTAACAATTTTACTTAGAGGTTTTTTGACTTTAGGGATGATACAAATATTATAAGAAGAGAGAGTGTATTTACATTTAGAATAAAATTGATTGTTGATAAAGTGTATAACCATTTTTGGTTTGGCAACATACGATGAATGTTGTGTATTTATATTTATTCCATTATTCTTCTTTTTGGTCTTAATGTAATTAAGCCTTTCGTAAATGCAATTATTGATAAAATTCAAAGAGTAACCATTATTAATACATACATTATTAACAAGAATTATGTTCTGTTTGTGAAAACTTTTATGTGACAGGGAAATAGCTCTATCGATTAAGTTAAAAATAATATTACGTTTTTGGTTAATTTTGTGGTTGGAACGAAAATTTAGCAGTCTGCCGGATGTAGTTGGTTTCTGAAACCAATCGGTAATTAAAATATTATTTTTTCTAATCAAGGTCAAATCCAAAAATTTTAAATTGCCATTTACTTCTAACTCATGTGTGAATTGAATTTTCTCATGATACGAATTAAACACATCTATCACAGTTTTAACAAAATCCTTGTGAACACAAAGTAAAGTGTTATCAACATATCGAAAGTAAATCAGAACCTTGCAGTCATATCTCTCTTTAAGCTGTCTTAGACAACTAACTTCCAAATCTTCCATACACAAATCGGCGAAAAAAAGGGAGATCGTAGAACCCATAGGGGTGCCGATGAAAAAAGTATTGTTAAAGAGAAATTTCGTTATATCGATTACATCGGTAAACGGAATATTACACCCATTATTTATATAATTAAAGCGTTTATCCGGTTTTTGAATCACTAAGTCGCAAGAAACATTAGTGAAAAGTGCACTGACATCTAAAGACAGTAGAATATAGTCTTTAGGAATCGTAACTTTTTTATTTTATCTTTTAATTCAAAGCTGTTATTTACATGAGAGATTGGAGATGGTACGATATTTTTTAGTTTATTGTAAAGTATTTTAGCAAGTGAGTTATTTGGAGAGTTTATACATGAAACTATAGGTCTGAGTGGAACATTTGCTTTATGAATTTTAGGCAAGCCGTAGAACTTTGGAAGAACAGTGTTAGTCTGGGAAAGGGCATTGTTATGAAACTTAGACGCCAGGAGTTCATTGTTATTTAATTTTTTTTTAAATTTGTTGTACATCAGATTGCAATTTGGACAGTGGATTTTTGTAAACTTGCTTATAAACACTAGAGTCATTTAAAAGTACATACGCTTTAGAAATGTAATCAGATTTCTTTAAACACACAGTTCTGTTACCTTTATCAGCAATGGTAAAGAACAAATCATCATTGTTTTTCAAAAAGAGTTTCGTGGCTTTTAGTTTTTTGGCAAACTTTCTGTCGTATGCTAAGATTTTGTGATGAAGGTCTTTATTCAAAAAAATTTTCATGTTATTAACCAATTTTTCACGAATATTGTTTTTGGATTCAGGGGTTATATTTAAGAGTTCTAACGAAGACTCGACATTTTTAACTGTATTGATAGCATCTAATTTTGAAAACTTCGATACAAAATTGTAATTTGGACCTAAAGAAACAATATCAATAACATCATCAGGGGCATCAACATTACTCACATTATAAAACCATTTATCAACATCAATGCCCATTCTGCACATTATTTTGAATACGCATAATATTAGCTAATTTTTTATCATGTTGAACACTTTTTGTTTGAATATTAGAAAAGTAATTGTCGTTATTATCCTAGAAGGCGTTCAAAGTTTTTTGTCTACATTAGTTTTTTCCAACGATGCTTTCTCTTTTTTTAGACCAGCGCTTACGAAAGATATATGAAAGTTTATATCTTTAATTTCCAATTTTTTAATAAAGTTATGTAGAGATATGCTGAAAAGTTTCATGCACAATTTACTATGAAAAAATCTTGCTTCTAAAGACTTCTTTATGTCGTTAAGATGTTTTGGCAATATATTTTCCATTCTGCATCGTAAAAGAAACTGCCGTTGAGAACAAGATTCAGCCAGTTGTTGGTTTGTTTTCATGTAGTTCTTTAACCTTGATGTAATTGAACTTCCATATTGTTGAGAGACCGAACGAAAGAAAAGATGCGGAAGGCAATCTTGCACAAACGCTAAGTACAGCGAATTTATCCGAAGATGACGAGGAATTTTGGAACAAAATTATCATGTCAGATGAAGCCCATTTCACATTGAATGGGACCGTAAATAAGCAAAATTGCCGTATTTACGCCACTGAAAATCCTCAGGAGATTCAAGAAGAGCCTCTTCATGACGAAAAAGTCACAGTTTGGTGCGGCGTTAGTGCGAAAACGGTCATTGGGCCGTTTTTCTTTCAAAATGAAAATGGCCATGCTGTTACCATCAACCAGGAGCGTTATCGCGACATGATGACCAATTTTGTGATGCCAATTATTCGTCGAAAGCGTATGAGGCAGTTCTGGTTTCAACAAGACGGCGCTCCACCGCACACAAGTCGCATAACAATCGATTTTCTGAAGAATTTGTTTCCGGTCCGTTTGATGTCGAAAAGTGGTGATTTGGACTGGCCACCGCGTTCGCCCGATTTGACGCCGCCTGACTTCTTCTTGTGGGGATATTTGAAGTCAAAGGTTTACGTTAACAAGCCAAGGACCGTAGAAGAGCTCAAGGACAACATTCGTGAAGAAATAGCCGCTATTCCGGCCGAAATGTTGGCGAAAACGATGGAAAATGCTGCAAAAAGGGCACAATACGCCATCAACGCCAGAGGCGGCCATTTGAGAGATATCATATTCAAAAATTGATGTAAACAAATCTACTTGGAACAAATTAAATGATTAAGATTGCCAACCGCCAAATTTTTATTTTTTTCTTTGATTTTTTTAAAAAAAACATGGGTCCGTCGAATATGGGCAACCCTGTATGTAAAATTAAGAAGAAGAAGCGAGTCTATATAGGTTATGAATATCTGGTCACCGCTAAAATAAAGGTTGATTCGATTCGATGTTTTCTGGAGGAATCGAGTAGACGTATGCAAAAGAATGCGTTTTAATTTAAGAGAAAAACGGACACCAAGAAGTAAGTATTAATTAAAGACGACTCATAGCCCCATCACTGCCACAGTCCGAAACAGTCGATTGAGGCACTCATTTTTTTTGCAAAAAGAACACCAACACGCAACTAGTCTAATCGCTTGTTGCACCACTTTTTGTAGGACCTATGCGTATCTTCACGGAAGGATACAGCAAAATGGCGCTGTATGTTACAGGTATGTTCTGTTTGCTTAATTTTATAAAATTTTAGAGAAGGACAATTTTTATCCAAAACAAAATGATCGGTTGAGTCTTATTGTTACAGGATAAACAAGGATTTTTTGAAGGGAACATTTTATTTGATGGAATTGTAACTTTTGATAGGATCCTTATTGTTACAGGAATAATAAATATAACTTTTTTTTAGTTTTGGTAAATTTTTGTTGGGACATTGTAATAAAATAAGATAATTTTTTTGAGCCAAATGTCAGTTTTTGGGATAAAATTCTGTGGGATTTTTATATTTGCGGCACTAGGACTGACGTGGGTCCTGCTAGAAATATATTATTGATGGCGAATCCATCTTCCACCACCTTTCGGAAAGAATATGGTAGGAATATTTTCTTTATAAACAAAGGTTTAAGTTTCATTTGAAACCTTTTTGGAATTAAATTTTTGGGAACATTTTCTTTTACAGGTAAAACATTCCGCTGTACCAGTAGAATTTCTGTAGACCATCCTGGCAAACCAAACCTGGAAGCAGATTTTATGGGAAAATAAAAAATTAACTAAATCACCGTGGAAGAGTATAAACAGAGAAGAGAACCAGTCAGCGGCAAGGAAGTCCAAAGCGGCATGAATTGTAACATTTATTATATGTATGGAAAATAAAAAGAAAAATCTTTTAAACATAGTTAAGAATGTTTGTATTAAAAAAGTCCAATAATATATAATTAATAAATGGTAAAAACCTAAAATAAATAGTTACTAAGCAAAAGATATAGAAATGTGTGTTTGTAAGCTTTAAATTTTTATTTTTTCGTGTACCTCATGGCAGGAGGAGAATTTGTATTTTTATTGAATATTATCACACGGAGTGATAGAGTAAAGTTGCAGGAAGCAAGACAGAAGATAGAACAGGATTAGATTTGGGAAAACGTAAATGAATGATTGCTTTTTTTTTAACGAATGATTATGAATATAAACGACATACCGAAAACGGTACCGAGTCACCGGTAGAAGTATATAGGTTTATGCAGGGATGTGACCTGCTCCAAGAGCAATTAAGGAAGCAGATACCCCAATTGTCAGGTAGAGGATATTTACATATTGATTTAGTGAAATTATCTAAGGGCAACTACATACCATTCAATAATTATTGAATTATCTAGGTGTGAACAAGAGTCCGGGAAAAAAATAGGTCCAATTGAAGCTTGGGGGACAGATTGTATAGGGGAGGACGAATCACTTCTCCAACAATCAAACATCTCCGTAGTTACAGCATTTAAGGTCGGTATATCGGATCCCGAGATAAGGACAGTAGTGTTATCATTGTCTGGAAATGACATATCAGATGTTTTAAAAAAGGCTTCAGATGAAGAATACATGTTAAAGGACAGAAGCAGGAATAGGTCACGACGACGTTCACCTCGTCAAACTTGTACGAAACAAGAAAATGAGGAAGAACAGAGATGGAATAGGAGAGTAAATCAGAGTTTAAAGATAAGAGATTTAACACTAGTAGATAGGTTCGAAGACAAAAGGCAGGACCAATATAAAATGAGCATCAAGTGCTTATTTTGCAACAGACAGGGACACACAAGAGATGAGTGTCTCACCAGGAAAATTCTCCATATTGCGAAACATGTCAGGAGTATGGGCATGAAAATTATTGGAGGAGTGCACCCTCATTTGCTCCAAGGGGACAGCAGAAAAATTTCAGAAAATTTCCTAGTAGACAGCAAGAAAACATATTTAACGATCAATTGAGTTTTTGGGCAAATAATTTTGGTAATGAACTGGAAGTGAGACAGCACAGGTACGCTGTATGTGGTGTGACAAGGTGGGTCATGTGAAGGTGTATTGTGTTTTGTTATTTTTGTTTTAATTAAAACAAAAATATTAAGTGCCATACTTTCGTTGATATTGCATCTTTTGCCTCCTGACTGGGTTTCTCTAAGCTTTGTAGCTCAAAGGGCCGTTTTCTCAATGTCTGGTTAAGCACTAGTTCTGTTACGGTTAATACAATTCTGTTACGAACCTTAATTGTATCATTTTGTTAATATCCGATTTGGATTTGCACTCCCAAGCAAAAAGTTGATCAGACTTCTTGTTAGTAATGTCACTTGTTTTGTCTGAACTTGTATTTTGTGTATGTTTATTTGTAACCTTACTTCTTGTTATAGCCATTATTCTGCTATCATCCGCCCCTGTCGGAATCATAGCCTGCAAAGAATCGCTGTTCAGCACTATGCGAGATAATGTGTCAGCATTAGTATTCATGCTGCCTTTTTTGTACATAATTTCAAAATTTTAATCGCATAAGTCTAATCTAATACTTGTCATCTTTGATGACGGGTTTCTGACAGAGACACCAAAGGTCTGTGATCTGTCACTAACAAAAATTTACGACCGTAGAGGTATGGCCTGAAAAAATTGATCGCCCAATGTATGGCCAATAATTCTTTTTCTATTATTGATTTGTTTAAATCGTGTTTGTTGAGAGACCAATATCACCTTGTGACAAAACAGAACCTAACGCATAATTTGAGGCGTCTGTTTGTTGTCAGTACATTGTAACGAACCTTTTCTTCTCTAGCCGAGGTATATCTCGCCGGCTCCAGGATTCGTTGCCAAAAATTTATTTTTTTCTCGGACTTCGTGGTGAATTCACGTTGAAAGAAATGAGACCAACTTATACTCGCTTCAACTCTTTTATTAAATAAATAAAAACTCGACTGCCGCCGTCTCCATTCTAAGAGAGTGACTCTCATGCGCGTTCGCCTCGTTGCTTGGCACTCGCTCTTCAGCACTCTCGTCGGTCTAGCACGAACTGGCCTTCCAACACGCTCTGTGATCTTCGCTAGTCTACTGAGTTACGCCACCGACCTGTAGTAAAACTTCGGGTCGGCCCACTTGCGTCGCTCACCTAACTACGCTGGCCTCGTCTAACTGCTGAGTTACGCCACCGACCTGTAGTAAAACTTCGGGTCGGCCCACTTGCGTCGCTCACCTAACTGCGCTGGCCTCGTCTAACGGCTGAGTTACGCCACCGACCTGTAGTAAAACTTCGGGTCGGCCCACTTGCGTCGCTCACCTCACTACGCTGGCCTCGTCTAACTGCTGAGTTACGCCACCGACCTGTAGTAAAACTTCGGGTCGGCCCACTTGCGTCGCTCACCTAACTGCGCTGGCCTCGTCTAACGGCTGAGTTACGCCACCGACCTGTAGTAAAACTTCGGGTCGGCCCACTTGCGTCGCTCACCTCACTACGCTGGCCTCGTCTAACTGCTGAGTTACGCCACCGACCTGTAGTAAAACTTCGGGTCGGCCCACTTGCGTCGCTCACCTAACTACGCTGGCCTCGTCTAACTGCTGAGTTACGCCACCGACCTGTAGTAAAACTTCGGGTCGGCTCACTTGCGTCGCTTCAGCCTATTAAGCTTGCACTACCGATCTGTAGTAAAACTCCAGGTCGGTCTACGTGTGCACTACTTCTACTACTATTCCTACTAGATGACTTACCCAGGCCGTGGCTCGAACAGAACTCCCTTAAATCTAACTATGTCTCGCCTTATATAGGACAGTCGCAGAGCTTTTCCTAAATGCAAGCTCTCTTCTCGCTTTCTGATTGGCTGTCACTACAGCTGATCTGGTGCTTTTCGATTACTATGTTTAGAACAGCTGACCGTGTGCTTTTGGTTTCTATGTTTGTCACAGCTGACCGTGTGCTTTCGTGGTTTGTGCCATGGGTGCCTTCCACCAGCCACTGGTGTGCTGGTTTCCTGCTAGATGGCGTTGTCTCTTCTTTCATCTACTTAATCTAATGTTATAAGCGGCAGCAGAGTTAATACGAACTAGCTTTATACAATACAATTCTTATTGTAAACATATTCCAATCGTTAATTACATACTAATTAGTAATACACTTAATTTGTAGTAACAATAAATGAAAAGGTGATAAACATTTCAATATATTAAAATAATAATGAATTTAAATATTATCATTTACTTTATATAATATACATTTATATATTATCATATTTTAACTATTTTGTATGAAATAAAAAATGTTGTTGACTGAATTCATTACAGTATTTAAACAAAGTTATTTAGAAGTAAAATACAAAATCCAAAATAAAACAAGGGTGACTCACGATGAATGCTGATATGCTGCTTCGTGGTATGGTCGTCTCTGTTGTTGATGTGATGTTGCTGCCAATGTGTGGTTAAAATGCAGTAGCCATTTTAGCCTTCACATACCCCACCTACTTCGGGGGAGGAGGTCGTTGACTTACGCTTACCCGACCGGAACGGGCGATCATGACTTGGAAGGTGACCCCTCGGACGATGGTGCAGAACTTCATCCGCGCCGCCTGCTTGCGCCTGGTCAACGCGGCATGGATCTTAACCTGCAGTTCCTGCACGACGTCTTCATCATACCTTGCCCATATATCTGCGAGTCGCTCTTCCTCAGCACAACTCGATCGGGGAGGCGAAGGGATTCTAGGGGGCTGATGTGGTGTCGTGGGCCTTAGGGGCGACACCCGTTGTTGAACATCGAGTCTGGGATTTTTCCGTGGTCGACTTGGGGACTCGTCTGAATCCGTTTCGTCGCTGTCGTTTTCGCTGCTGCTGGAGCTGTCGCTTGAGCTATGGCTTGAGCTGTCGCTCGAACTATCTGAGCTGAGTGGTGGCTGCGGCGCCTCTATGAAGGCAGCTGCTGCGGCTTCGGCAGTTGATGACGCAGATGCTGCTGCGACGTTGGCAGTTGTTGGCGCAGATGCTGCTGCGGCTTCGGCAGTTGATGGCGCAGATGCTGCTGCGGCGTAGGCAGTTGGTGACGCAGATGCTGCTGCGGCGTAGGCAGTTGATGGCGCAGATGCTGCTGCGGCTTCGGCAGTTGGTGACGCAGATGCTGCTGCGGCTTCGGCAGTTGATGACGCAGATGCTGCTGCAACGTCGGCAGTTGATGACGCAGATGCTGCTGCGGCGTTGGCAGTTGATAGCGCAGATGCTGCTGCGACTTCGGCAGTTGATGACGCAGATGCTGCTGCGGCTTCGGCAGTTGATAACGCAGATGCTGCTGCGGCTTCGGAACACAACATCTGTCTTGCTCCTCGCTGATGGTGGTACACCGTACATTCCATGCGAATGGTTTGTATAATTTTTGTGTGGCCCACGCCTTGGACCGTCTCGATGTCATTGCTGTAGCGGCACCATCCGAGTATGTTCTCCTTCTTTGGCGGCCGTACATCCTCGTCATCACTCGAATCTATCGATGAGCTAGGCGGTGACCAAGGGAAGGGCGGTGTTGGCACTCTAGCTTCGAGCTGTTGCTCATTTTCTTCACTTGTTGGGCTTCGTCTAGAGTACAAGTATCCAAACACGCTGCGGGTGTCTGACGTGGTGTCTTCTAGCTGCTCCTCGTCGACTCCGTTCGTAGCTTCCCGATCGGAAATACTATCGGGAGGGGCTTCTTCGCCTTCAGGCTCATCATTATATAGCGAGGGTTCAGGTGTCGTGGAATCATATAGCGATGTCTCTTCGCTCTCGGTGTCGGTTAGGATTATCGTCGCTATTGGTGGTGCATCACGCTCGCTTACCCCACGGAATTCTTCCGCAGGCGCGAGGTGGTCTTGATGTGACGTTCCGGGCGTGTCATCGCTATGGGCCGTGTTCTGGGGCCTGACGGTGCTGGATGACGTTGCGGGCTCTGCTGGACTTCGGCGTCGGCCAATGCCTACCGGTGAAGTCGAAACGGCTCGTCGATTGAAATATTTTGGTCGGCGTGATGGAGTTTGGTCTTGGCTTGATGAGTTGTATGGGTCGGATCGTGGGACTACCCGGATGCGGCTCCCGTCGGCTTTAATTGGGATTTCCATGAAATCTTCTCCCAGGACTTTCGTGCGGCGTCCGCGGCTGGCCGCCTTGAACATATTCTGTCGGAACCTTGCTCTGGTTGCTTCGAACTTTTGGTTGGTCGCACGTCTGCTCATCTTTCTATCGTCTTTGAATTACAACCTGGAGTCGCTTGATGGGTTTGTCTTCGTCAGTATTTTATGACTGAAAAGACAAAAAAGTGTTAGTGAATATAAATTTCAGACAGTAGGGAGTTGTTTTTATTTTTCTTAAATAAGCGTATGTTTCGTCAATAAATTCAAAGGCTGTCGGTAGGCGTCAGACATGTATTTCGGGTATTAGTGTTGACTTGGGTGGTCGTCTGCCGATTCGTCCAAGCGTTGCGAGTCATAATAAGGTTTGACCTCGCTCAGGTGCGCTGTTCGGATACGGTTGTCACCCTTTTTCTTTAGTCGAACGATGACTGGTGACGTGAATCCCAGTACGGCATAAGGACCCGCATACTTTGGTCCTAACTTGGCGGCAAAGCTGTCTATCGCTTTCGACAGAGAATGCTGCTTAACAAGAACTTCATCTCCAACGGTAGGCTTCCATGGTCGTCGGCGGAGATTATAATGTCTTGCCTGATCCGTAGCTGCTCGCGAGAGGTTGTGTCGTACAATAGCAAAAATGTCCTTCAGTCGGGATGCTCGCTCAATGGGTTCTACGCTCTCGGTTCCTGTGCCTGGTGTAACCTCGTCGTACAGGGCGTGCGGCAAACGTGGTTCCCTTCCTTGAGTCAGGTAGGCTGGACTGTAACCCGTTGTCTCGGAAACGCTCGTGTTAATTGCAAGTGAAATCTCTGGTAGGCTCTCGTCCCAGCCCCGCTGTTGGTTATCTGCGAGTTGCGCGATCATGGTCTTCACTGTTCGGTTTACACGTTCAGTTGGGTTTTCTTGCGGCGTATACGGCGCGGTGAGCTGCTGCTGAACCCCTAGGGCTTCTATGTAGCGTTTGAATATACGGCTCGTGAACTGGGTACCATTATCCGTAATAAGAACCTTGGGTACTCCATATCTGCTAATGATTCGTTCACGAAAAGCCTTGAGTAAACCGTCTGCTGTTGCTTTTCGGAGCGGAACCAATTCGGTCCACTTTGAAAACCGATCGAAGAAAACTAGTAACATCGTGTTGCCGTGTTTTGATCGTGGCAATGGCCCTACAAAATCTGCGCACACTGTTGACCACGGTTCGTCAGGTATCTTGATGAGCATCTCTCCAGCTGGAGCTTGCTGGCTAGCCTTATAACGTTGACATGAGTCGCAACTTCGAACATAGCGACTTATGTCCCGAAACATACCCGGCCAGTAATACCGGTTTGCCACTCTTGCGATCGTCTTCCGGATGCCTAAGTGGCCGGCACACGGACTGTCATGATTCTCTTTTAGAACCCGTTCTCGTTGTGACGTGGCAACACACAGCTTCCACGGCACGCAATCGTCATCACTTGCACCTCGTGGGATATGTCGGTATAGTTGACCTTCTATATTAACGTAATCAGAATATTTACTGGGGAATTTTATTACTTCGGCACGCTTCTTGTTGAGCCACGGGCATGTTGGCTGTTTGGCATCGTTCACGGTTATCCGCTGTAGTTCAACTGGTTGTCGAGAGAGGGCATCAGCCACGATGTTCTGCTTCCCTCTGCGATACTGAACCGTAAAGTTAAACTGCTGCAACTCGAGTGCCCATCTGGCGATTCGACCTGAGGGGCTCTCAATAGAGTTTAACCACTTTAGAGACAAGTGGTCGGTGATAACTATAAACTTGTATCCTTCCAGATATGGCCGCATCTTACGAATACCCCATATGATCGCCAAACACTCCTTTTCGGTGGGCGAATAATTCTTCTCTGCTTTATTCAAGTGCCTGCTAGCATAGGCTATTACTCGTTCTGACCCGTCGATTTCCTGCGTCAATACTGCACCCAGACCGCTCTCGCTGGCGTCAGTTTGTAGTGTGAACGTTTGGCTAAAGTCTGGGCATGCCAATACCGGAGCCTCGGTGAGCTTCGTCTTCAAATCCTCGAACGCTTTCTGTTGGGCTTCTGCCCACTTCCAGTGCTTTCCCTTCTTGAGCAAAGCTGTCAAAGGCTGTGCTATGGTCGCAAAGTCTGGAATGAATCGCCGATACCACGACGCGATTCCTAGATATCGTCGCACTCCTCGCACGTTCTGGGGGGGTTCCAAGTCTCTAATAGCTGCAACCTTGTCGGGGTCAGTATGAATACCATCACCGCTGACCACATGACCCAAATATTTGATCTTTGTTTTCATGAACTCACATTTCTCAGCATTAATTTTTAGGTTAGCTTTCCGTAGGCGTCGGAACACTTCTCGCAGGTTCTGCAGGTGCTCATCCAACGTTGCTCCCGTCACCACGATGTCATCTAGGTAGGCGAACGCGAAGGGTTCCAGCTCTGGACCTATGACTCTATCGAGGACTCTCTGGAATGTTGCTGGTGCGGAGTGAAGGCCAAATGGCATGACGCGCCATTGATACAGGCCACGACCAGGTACGGTGAATGCGGTGTACTTTTTACTTTCAGCCGCCATCGGGATCTGCCAGTAACCATCCTTCAGATCCAGACTGCTTACGTATTTGGCGTTACGCAGCCGGTCCAGAATATGCGTAATGCGTGGAAGTGGATATGCATCGGGTACTGATTTGCTGTTAAGCTGCCGGTAGTCAATGCAGAGTCGCCAGGCTCCAGTCTTCTTGCGAACAATCACAATTGGTGCGCTATATGGACTGTGCGACGGCTCGATGCATCCTTTTGACAATAGCTTGTTGACCTCTTCATCGATGATACTCTGCATCGCTGGATTTCGTGGGAAGTACCTCTGCTTAATAGGCCGATCATCGGTCATCACGATTTTATGTTCCGTGATGCTCGTAACTCCGTGAATGCCTTCAAATTGCCTAAGTTCGTAATCTAAAAAATCTTTTATTATTCTTGCTTCGACGGCTTGTCGTTTCAAAGTCGCCGCGTCTACTTCACTCTTAGCTATAGGACAGCGGTCAGCTAATGGCTCGTTCTCGTCGCTCTTCTGCTTGTTTTCAATTTCTGGTGGCCTTATCCCATTGGGGACTTCTACTGCTGCGACCAAATTCTTGATATGCATGCACCGGTTATATGGTTTTCGACGGCGGTGGTGCTTTCGTTTTCTTCTTGTTCGTTTCTTCATTGCGGCAGTTGATAATGCAGATGCTGCTGCTTCGGCAGTTGGTAAGGCAGATGCTGCTGCTTCGACAGTTGGTAACGCAGATGCTGCTGCTACGGCAGTTGGTAACGCAGATGCTGCTGCTTCGGCAGTTGGTAATGCAGATGCTGCTGCTTCGGCAGTTGGTAACGCAGATGCTGCTGCTACGGCAGTTGGTAACGCAGATGCTGCTGCTTCGGCAGTTGGTAACGCAGATGCTGCTGCTACGGCAGTTGGTAACGCAGATGCTGCTGCGCAGGCACGTTCCCTTCTGAAATCTTTTGTTACAATTTTCTTCACAGACCCCTTCAAATTTTCATTACTATGAAGCGGGGTTACTTCTGGTCCGAGCTGGATTGTCTCTCCACCACAGCTAAACTTAACTCCGGTTTGAATGCAGAAATCCAATCCCAAAAGAACATCTTCAGTCGCATCTGGCATGACAAGGAAGTCAAAGTTGCGATTTATGTTACCTAGGCGTATCCTTGTTTCCACCGCATGCTTAAGAGGTCTCACCGACCCGTCGGCCAGAGTGACGTCTGCATCTATATTTAATTTGTGACACTGCTGCCCTAATTGGTGAGCGAATGCCTGACTAATGAAACTTTTAGTGGCTCCCGTGTCGATAGTCGCTGTTGTTTTTATGTTGCCCACTACAAGGTTAGCAAACAAGTGGTGATTGTTGATATTAAGGTGATTTACTGTTGATGAGGGGCCTCTGCTGAAGGTGCCGCCGCCCCTCGACTCGGACGGAACCTGGGACCGTTTTCCGGCTGAAATGGACAACATGTGCTGGCGCGCACACCACGGCGTCCACACCTTCGGCAAAAGGTGGCTGATCCTCGGCGGCATGTTCTAGCGATGTGGCCTTCTTCTCCACAGTTGCTGCACGTGGTCTTAATGTTAACATGGGTCGGTTGATCTTCAGACACCATACGATGCTGTTCGGGAGGTGGTCGCACTGCGGGGTTCCGGGTAGTCTCTTGGACTTTAATATTTTCAAGGTCTTCGGCCAGCTCTATTAAATCCGCTAGAGAGGAGAAGTCCTTGCGCCGGATATACCACTGGTAGTCCGTCTGTAGATTCCGAAAAATCCTATCCAATTTTTGATCTTCTGTATAGCTGACGTGTCGCATCATATTTTGCATTGTGAGCACGTAATCCTTTATTTTCTCTTTGGGCTGTTGGTGTCTACGTCGAATCTCGTCGTCGACTTCTTCGAAATATCGAGCTGGCAAGAAAAATTTTAAAAAGTCAAATTTAAATGAATCCCACGTAACCCAGTGCTGATTATTGTTGCGATACCAGATGATTGCCCGATCTTTTAGTAGCTCTGGCATTGTTCGAGGCAAGAGATTTCTGTCGACACTGTAGACTTCGGCCAATTCTTCTAGTCTTTCGACGAATGATAGCGGATCCTTACCCCCGTCATACTTAATCGACCATTTTCTTACCTGCTCGATTACAACAACCTGTGGCGTAGTCACTTGCCTTGATGGAAATGTCCATTCTGCGCTGTGGCTCTGAAAGTCGCTCGGTGGCGGGATCTCTAGCGTGGTCGGTTGTGGTGGGGTAGGCGATACGTCTCGACGGTGCTTGCTTTGTAGCTCCACTAGGCGCTGGGTCGTCTCCTGCGCATGCGTTTTGTCGCCGACAAATGCTGCGAATCGTTTGCGCATTTCTTCAACGGTACCGGCTTTGTCAAGATCGAATTCCGCGGCGTACTTATCGAGTTCTTCCCGTTTAAGGGAGTATGCCCACGTGACACTAAGTGGCTTACTCATTTTTTTTTTATAATTGGGCTGTTCACTATTCAAGGTTCTTTTTTTCTTTTCTTAAAAAAAAACTTTTATTTTTATCGTCTAGGAACCATCAAAATATTCCTTATCGTTCACTATTTTTGGTATAACTTATTATTCGCTTTTCATTTTTTTTTCACTATATATTCCGAATGTTTATTTTCCGAATGTTTACATTTCGTTATCATATCGTTCTATTCTTTATTTATTTATTATTTTTTTAATTAAAAGCACTGTTTATTAATGTTTTTTTTTTTAATTTTGTTCACTGTTTATTATTTTTTTTTTTTTTTTATGCACTGTCGACTATTGTTCGCGTTTATTCGTTATTTATTACAAATTCTTTGTACATATTCTTTTCTTGCTGTACTCGAATTTTCTTTCTTTTTATTCACACACTCGGTTTTTGAGTTCTGTGCCTCTTTTCCGGTTTCTTTTTTTTTTTTTTTAATCACGCACTAAGTTTTGGAGTTCTGTCTTTTTTTCCTCGGCTTTTTTTTTCCGACTCTCGTTAATTCACGCACTTGGTCCCTGCTCGGGCGCCATTGTAACGAACCTTTTCTTCTCTAGCCGAGGTATATCTCGCCGGCTCCAGGATTCGTTGCCAAAAATTTATTTTTTTCTCGGACTTCGTGGTGAATTCACGTTGAAAGAAATGAGACCAACTTATACTCGCTTCAACTCTTTTATTAAATAAATAAAAACTCGACTGCCGCCGTCTCCATTCTAAGAGAGTGACTCTCATGCGCGTTCGCCTCGTTGCTTGGCACTCGCTCTTCAGCACTCTCGTCGGTCTAGCACGAACTGGCCTTCCAACACGCTCTGTGATCTTCGCTAGTCTACTGAGTTACGCCACCGACCTGTAGTAAAACTTCGGGTCGGCCCACTTGCGTCGCTCACCTAACTACGCTGGCCTCGTCTAACTGCTGAGTTACGCCACCGACCTGTAGTAAAACTTCGGGTCGGCCCACTTGCGTCGCTCACCTAACTGCGCTGGCCTCGTCTAACGGCTGAGTTACGCCACCGACCTGTAGTAAAACTTCGGGTCGGCCCACTTGCGTCGCTCACCTCACTACGCTGGCCTCGTCTAACTGCTGAGTTACGCCACCGACCTGTAGTAAAACTTCGGGTCGGCCCACTTGCGTCGCTCACCTAACTGCGCTGGCCTCGTCTAACGGCTGAGTTACGCCACCGACCTGTAGTAAAACTTCGGGTCGGCCCACTTGCGTCGCTCACCTCACTACGCTGGCCTCGTCTAACTGCTGAGTTACGCCACCGACCTGTAGTAAAACTTCGGGTCGGCCCACTTGCGTCGCTCACCTAACTACGCTGGCCTCGTCTAACTGCTGAGTTACGCCACCGACCTGTAGTAAAACTTCGGGTCGGCTCACTTGCGTCGCTTCAGCCTATTAAGCTTGCACTACCGATCTGTAGTAAAACTCCAGGTCGGTCTACGTGTGCACTACTTCTACTACTATTCCTACTAGATGACTTACCCAGGCCGTGGCTCGAACAGAACTCCCTTAAATCTAACTATGTCTCGCCTTATATAGGACAGTCGCAGAGCTTTTCCTAAATGCAAGCTCTCTTCTCGCTTTCTGATTGGCTGTCACTACAGCTGATCTGGTGCTTTTCGATTACTATGTTTAGAACAGCTGACCGTGTGCTTTTGGTTTCTATGTTTGTCACAGCTGACCGTGTGCTTTCGTGGTTTGTGCCATGGGTGCCTTCCACCAGCCACTGGTGTGCTGGTTTCCTGCTAGATGGCGTTGTCTCTTCTTTCATCTACTTAATCTAATGTTATAAGCGGCAGCAGAGTTAATACGAACTAGCTTTATACAATACAATTCTTATTGTAAACATATTCCAATCGTTAATTACATACTAATTAGTAATACACTTAATTTGTAGTAACAATAAATGAAAAGGTGATAAACATTTCAATATATTAAAATAATAATGAATTTAAATATTATCATTTACTTTATATAATATACATTTATATATTATCATATTTTAACTATTTTGTATGAAATAAAAAATGTTGTTGACTGAATTCATTACAGTATTTAAACAAAGTTATTTAGAAGTAAAATACAAAATCCAAAATAAAACAAGGGTGACTCACGATGAATGCTGATATGCTGCTTCGTGGTATGGTCGTCTCTGTTGTTGATGTGATGTTGCTGCCAATGTGTGGTTAAAATGCAGTAGCCATTTTAGCCTTCACAACATATTGTTTTTCAAAATTTGGGTATTGTAGTATCGGTGGGTTGAGTAATTTTGTTTTTAACGTGTCGAAAGCATTTTGACAATCTTCAGTCCAATTAAATTTAACATTTTTTTTCAGTAGTGAACTCAAAACTTTAGCTATTTCTGCAAATTTGGGTATGAACCTCCTATAATAATTGCAGAAAGCAACAAATCTTCTGACTTCATCTGTGTCTTTTGGCACAGGGTAATTTTCAATTATTTTATTTTTTGCTGGGTCAGTTTTAATGCCCTTAGCTGTTATGAGGTGTCCTAGATATACAACCTCTGGTTTCAAAAATGAGCACTTGTGTGCATTTATTTTTAAATTAAATTTCCGCATCCTTTCAAAAACTTTAGCTAAATTTTCATTGTGATGCCCTAAACTGCATCCAAACACAATAATATCGCCTACGTATAGAAATGCTTCAGCATCTAAACCACTCAATGCTATTGTTAGCATGCGCTGAAAGCTGTTGGACGATATTTTTAGTCCAAAAGGTAGGCGTTTAAATTGGTAATGTCCGTTATTTGTTGAAAAGGCAGTTAGTGGTCGTGAGTCTTTGTGTAATTGTATCTGGTGGAAGGAGCTAGTCATGTCCAACGTCGAAAAGTATTTAGCTCTTCCTAATTTGTCTAGTACGTCTTCTATTTTTATAAGGGGAAACTTGTCGTTTACTATTTTTTCGTTTAGCTTCCTGAAATCGACCACTAATCTCCATTTCTTCTTATCATTACTCGATTTTTTTGGAACAACTAAAAGTGGCGAATTGTAAGGGCTAACCGAGTGTTCAATAATGTTGTCTTTTAAAAGCTTGTCTACTTGTTCGTTGATCTCTGTCATTTGTGTTTGTGGGAGTCTGTAGTTCTTTATGTATACCGCTGTTGAATCAGTAGTTTGAATCTCTTGCGTGTAAAAATTGTTCACTGTCAATGGTTTTCCGGGAAGGTGGAATATATCTTGGAATTGTTTTAAAATGTCAATTATTGATGTTTTTGCCTCCGGTTCGTTGCATCCAATGTCAAGTGTTTTTAAAAGTTCTTGTAATCTATGTGCATTAAATTTGTTAGTTTCTTTGCTTGAAAATATGTTGTAGTTTTTTAATGGTTTTGTTTCTATGTTTATATCCTCTAAATTTATTTCTTTTTCTGTCGTGTTTAAAACTTTCACGTGTGCTACGCCATTCGCAGGTATTATACTATTTGCAATGAAGACTCCATTATTTATTTCTTTGTTAAGGATTATACTATCTTCATTAACCCTAATATTTATGGGGACCACTGCTTCTGATCGGGCAGGTACTGTAAAATTTTTACAATTTAAAATTATTGGTAATGTTAATTCTTTTTCATTTATTAAAAATGTTACTGTGTACGTTTCAAAATCTATTTAAGACATATACTTTCTCAACATGTCACGCCCTATTATGCCATCCAGTAATTTTGGAAATTCATTTTCTACTATGTGGAAATTGTGTGCAATTTCCTCCGTTTCAAATGAAAAATTTAAATATGATGTGCCTATGCACTCTATACTTTCATTAGTTATACCAGTTATTGTTGATATATTTCTTATTTCTATTTTATTTAAGCTTCTTTTCTTGCAGATAGAAATATCTCCTCCCGTGTCTATTAGGAATTTCAGATTCTCATTTGTATTTTTGCAATTTAATATAATAAAATTTGTTAAATTTTTAGTTAGTTGTAGGAACAGTTTTGGTCTCTGTGGGTAACAATTCCTGCTACCCGGCCATATCCGTTTCCCTGCGCATTGTTGCTGTTTCTAAAATTTGTATTTATATTGAAATTATTACTTCTGTTATTATTGTTTATAAAATTATTATTATTATTATTTTCGTTATTTTCACGGTAAAAATTATTGTTATTCTGAAAATTGTAGTTGTTATTATTTCTGTAATTGTTATTTTGATTGTTGTTTTGAAAATTATTATTATTTCTGTAATTATTATTAGAAAAATTTTGATTTCTGTTTTGAAATGTATTATTTCCATAATTGTTATAATCTCTGTTGGAAAAATGTTGATTATTGTAATTTCTGAAATTTTGATTAAATCTATTATTTTGCTCATTATAGTTTCTTGAATTATTTCTGTTCTGTATATGTAAAATCTTGCTTCTATCTGTCAAAAGATTTTGCTCAATATTCAAGCATCTTTCAGTTGCTTCATTAAAAGATTTTGGCGGATTTGCCTGTAAAATAGTTTGATATTCTGTCCTGACACCTTTTGAAAAAATATTAAGTGCCATACTTTCGTTGACCTTATATATTGCATCTTTTGCCTCCTGACTGGGTTTCTCTAAGCTTTGTAGCTCTAAATTTCTTAATTGCTCTGCTAATTCTGTTATTTTTTCTCTAAATTCTGAAATTGTTACATTGTTCTGTGCTATAGAACTAAACTCATTTAGCATTTGTTGTACTGTTTTTGGATTGGGATAAGATTTCACCAATAAAGATTTTAATTCAATCAATGTCGAAGGTTTGTTCAAACGTCCAAGTATACTTCTGACTTGGGTTGTTAATTTAAAATTGTATACATACTTAATAAAAATGGACTTGTCTTCATCTTTTATTAAATCATGGAGCAATTCTGCTTTTACTATAAAATCATCTAATTCTTCATAAACTCCTTTAAAAACTGGTAGGTTTTTACCAACTACATTTATGTCAAAACTTGACATTTTTGGCAAGTTACTTTCTTCCTCCCAAACTGATGATAAATCCAAATTTATTTTATCTTCTTTTCGTATTATTAAATTTTTTATGATTTCATTCAATTCATAATAAATTCTATTAAATTCTAATTTTAAATCTTTACAATTTTCAAAAGACTCATATTTAATTATTTCGTTTTTTAATATTTAAATTTTTTGCAACTTGTCTTTTTTATATTCTTCATTATAAATTCGATTTTTACTTTTTCTTAAATTTTTCTTTAATTTTTCAAGAAATATTATGTTTTCTTTAATTATGTCCATGAATTTATGTCATGACATCAAAACATTAAAATTTTTAATTTTTTTATTTTACATGAATCACCCGGTGATTTCATAGTGCCAATAAATCATGCATGCCAACATTTAAACATGTGTCTGCAATGATTGATTGCGAATAAGAGTACTAAGAAAAAGTAAAACTGACGTTTCAGTTTAATGAATGAAGAATATAATGGCGGTCGTGAGTAGCTTTGGCATTGTGAAAAAATTTTTTTATAAGTGTCGGTCGCGACTTGAGTAATATAAAAATAAAGTAATTTTATAAAATATAATATGAGCATATTATAATCCGTGCGTGTATTTTTCGTTTATCATATATTCGCTAAATATATGCATTTAATCGAGTTTAAGTGAAGTGTTTAAAGCAACAAAACAACCAAAAATATAAGAAAAAGAAACAAATGTTGTCGTTGTTGTTGGCAAAAATTTTGTTTGCTAAGTGTTTGTGTGTGAATGCAAAGAAGTGCAACAAGTTGTTATTGTTAGAAATCAACCACCAAATTGAAAAATATAAACTATGTTTTTACAAAAAATGTGCGTGTTAAATAAAATTCATTATGGAAAAAAAATGGATTCACTTCATTTGTTTAGTTGTTGATTTACATTAATAATATTCAAAAAAATAACTTGAAAAAAAATTTAAGAAAGTGTTATTAGTTCCTCATACTTTAACACAGTGTTTTGCCGTCGGCTTATTGATTTTTATTGTTTTCTTACTTTATTCATTAGGAAAAATTTGTTTATAATAATAATAAATGTAACAATTAAATAAATTTAAACTGAAAAATTTTAATTTTTATTGTTTTAAAATTAAACAGTTTATGGGAGAAAAGTATTTTTATTTAGTTTTTGTTGCCCTCGTATTACGCGTCGATCATTACAATCAGGTACGTGCTCAGGCACATTCTGTTTTGCCGTCGGCAAACTATTATTGCCGTGAGTTGGCAGGATCGCCATGTAATGTGTTTTGTTATTTTTGTTTTAATTAAAAAAAGGACCTGCCTCGAATTTTTGACGGCGCTTAAAAACGCCACTGGCTCTAAGTGTTTATTATTTTTATTTGTCAGCCGGCATAAAAATGCACTCATGCTTTGAATAATTAAGTCAGCTGATTGAAGCTTGTTTAATTACTGATTGTTTATTTGAAAATTTCGGTGCTTATAAAGCCAGGCAACGGTATTTTCTTAAATCTAAAAAGTTCATAATTCTTAACATAAAAAGCGCGTGAGTGAAAAATAAATATTAACTTAATGTGTAAGTGCGTAATGCAAAATAAATATATAACTAAAATAATAAACATTGAAAGTGCGCGAGTGAAAGAAAGCTAAATATTTACTCAAAGCGAAAGTGCGTAATGCATATAAGTATATAACCACGGGTCATTGTGCGTGGTGAATAACAATGTACATAGTCGCGTTCAATAATCTTTCTTACATAGTTTTGCAAAGACTCGAGTTACAGTGTAAGCAATAAGATTGAATACAGTGCGTATGTAAAGTAATTGTTAGTTGCTTAATTCGGAGCGCACTACAAAGGCTATGTGTGTTATAGGAGGAACAACTGGGAAAATCGGGAGGGAAACTTTCAGGTTCTCAGCCAAGGCCAATGAGCTGGGAACACCGAAATAAGAGCGAAATAAGGCCACCAAAGATAGTAACGGATAATTCTACGTCTAGAAACATTGTGAATATCCGTACATCTAATCCAATAGGAAGGATAGTAAAAGATAATTCTACGTCTGAAAAGATTGTGAATATCTGTACATCGAAGCCAATAGAAAGGATAGTAACAGATAATTCGACATCTGAAGAGATTGTGAATATCGCATGAATGGCGCATCAAAGCCAGTGGAAAGTTCAATAACAGATCCTTCGACATTGTAAGAACCAAAAATTCTGTGAACTTTTAGTAAAAATGCTAAAGCCATAACCTTGTTACTTTTCAGCGCTTTTAAGTTAACGTTTCCGGCCGGGATGCCATGCAGCGGAGAGCAGGTATTTCGCCAGTCAAAGTCAGCCACCATCAAATCGCCCACTAGGCCAGACGGCAACAGCTGGCTGTTCCATTGGAGGCTCGAGAGGAGCCCAGGAATAGTAATCCAGCCTAAAGAGGTAGTCGGCACTGAAGAAGTGCCTACGACACCAGGGCAGAGAGGTGGTAAACGTTCGTGCAGCTAGATGCACATTTAAGTTGTAAAAAACTCGATTTATATATAAATATGTGTAATAAATATATGTAAGTTGTTTTTTGTTATTCGACCTTAATTTTTTATAAAATTTTTGTTTGTTGTTTTTCAGGCATTGGCGTCGGAAGCGGGGGGGACAAGGTGGGCAGTTGCCCCCCCACTTTTTTAGCTAGATAAACAATTTAAAAGGAAAAGTTATTCAAAATATCAGTTTTTTTGCAACGATAACATTTTTGTATTATATATTTTCCTCTTCTTTCTCTCTTCTTCATGTTTCATGTGAAGAAATTTTTGTGAACTTTTTTTGCACCACTATTTGTACTGCCCCCCCATTTGTACTGCCCCCCAGATGAAATTCGCTTCCGACGCGCTTGTTTTCAGGCCCTAGGTTTTAAAAATTTTAAAAAAAATTTTTGTTTTGTTTTTATAAATTGTTTTTTTATTTTTTTCAATATTTCAGACACCTTTGGTGTCCGTCTTCAGGAAAAATCTAAAAAATTAACACTAAAACATTAACACTTTTTTACAACATTTAACAATAAGCACTTAAAACTAAGCAAACTAAAAACACATTAAGTGTTCTTACGAATAATAATATTGTCTGTCCACTTGTTGTAAATGTCAAGTTATTACTAAATGTTAGTTTTGTTTATGTTTTGTTATTATGTGTCTGTAAACATGTGCGCATTTTTCTGTGTCTGTTTTGTAGTTCATTCGTTTTGTAGCGGGTGTGTTTATTATATGCAGCATTTCGATTGTGTTTTATAATTTGTTTCTTGTCGTAATATTCGTGCATTTTCTATGTTCGGCGAGTGTCCAGTAGTAACACAGTGGGCCGCTAAAGCTGTTTAGTTGTCAATTGTTTCTTTTCTTGTTTTGTAGCTAAGCTAATCATGTCCGTAGTTTTGATTTTGTTGTTCCAACATATATTTTCTTATATTCCTTATATTTTCTTATATATGTTAGATCCGTCTCCATTGCATGGTATTTTATAAACGACATTTGATTTTTCTAATTTAGTTTTTGTGTTGGAAAATAATTGTTTTAATGTGTTATTGCTTTTTAGTGCGATATTAAATTTTTCTTTGTCGTATATGTCTGAGTGAATAACTCTATTAGAGAAACTGGGAACGTGTGTCATTGTTTTGTATATCTTTGCAGTTTTTTCAACATTTCCCTCGTCGAGTTTATTTATTACGCTTCTTATTATATTTGTCGCTATTTCGTTAGGAAAACTGTTATTTTGTAATATTTTATGCGTCTTTTTAATGTTGTTCTCCTCCACTGGAATAGCAACCTTGACGCTGGTGTGGGGCTTAGGTCGCTAGGATGCAGTGGGCTGGAATGACGGAAGCGCAAGCTTCTGACAGGGGTCCTAGGTCATACAGGTCGCTGCATCCTGGCGATGCACTAGTAGCCTATATCCCCTTTTCACTCCCCATACCCTCCCTATTCATCCCATATCTCACCTCTCCTATCCCACACCTAGTCCCTCCGATGGGCTGAATCAAGGTGTTATGCGACCCGTGCCGAGGATTTGCTAGGCTAGAGGCCCATTAAAAATAGTCCAGTCTCAAACGGAGCGTACCGGATACCAGGCGCCCTCCGGTACTATCCAGGATTACCCGCACACAGGGACCTCTGTGGGGGTGGACTTTCCTTTGTACCACACTCGTGGGAATTATATGGAAGAACTAAAAAATGACAACAAACAAAAAGCACCAGCGGCCACCGGTGGACACAGTGAGGAGCAATGGGCAGACTCAGTCTGGAAGATGCGGGTGACGGAGGAACACTCACAAAAGTTGACCCCGCAAAGGAACCTTCAGCCTAATGGAGTTGAAGGTCCTTCAAATAAACCTGCATAAATGCAAAACCGCCAGCGCAGAACTCCTTCTCGTATTGGAGGAAGGAGGCTACGATGTGGGTTAAGTACAGGAGCCGTGGATTGCCTCGGGCAACGCGGTATCTGGCCTAAAGTCACAAAACTGCAATACGTTTTTCGCAACAACAGTAAGTAGAACAAGAACAGCCATCCTTATTAGGAAAGGCATCTATACTTATCTAATATCTCCTTACAGCACTGATGATCTCACCGTCGTGGCGTTAGAGGGCGACGCGGACGAGCCGATCCTGGTCGCCTCATGCTTCATGGCGCATGACGTCGACGCACCACCAGACGAGCTACAAAGATTGGTAGCAATCGCCGGCGGGAAGAACCAAGCAGTTGTCATCGGAGCAGATGCCAATGCACACCACCCAGTATGGGGGAGCACAGACATCAACGATCGAGGTGAGTCCCTACTTAACTTTATTCTACAATATAAACTCAGTGTAGCTAACATCGGCGAGGAACCCACGTATGTAGGCCCCACCTCGTCGAACGTGTTAGACCTAACAATATCCTCCGACAACAACACTCTGGTCACAAATTGGAGGGTGCTAGCACAGCCCTCCTTCTCGGACCACAATTATATTAGCTTTAGTATAAGCTTTAACTACACTCCAGCTCAAAAGATCTTTAGAAGCCCCAGAAACACTAACTGAAACCGCTTCAGAAGCATCATTGAAACCAAATTACCAGCTACTAAACAAATTAATACGGAAGAGGGCATTGAAAGGTCCCTGAAGATTCTCTCGGCCCATCTTCTCAAGGCCTATCATGCCTCTTGTAAGCCCACGCGTACAAAGCGTAAGATCAGACCACCATGGTGGAGTCCGAATCTTACAGAGCAAAGACGCTAACTAAAAGATTTCTTTAAACTAGCTAAAATAGCTAACCAAGAGGAAATTTGGGGGGGAATACAAATGTATGCTCAAACTTTTTAAAACAGAAGTACGCAGAGCAAAAAGACACTCGTGGAAGAACTTCTGCTCAAACATAGAAAAAACTGCGGACACAGCAAGGCTCAGGAAGCTACTCTCAAAGCAGCCCTCCATTCAGAGCCAGCTACGCAAAGACAATGGACAGTGGACGGAGAGCAGTCAGGAATCCCTCGAGGTGCTTTTAAAGGCGCATTTTCCTGGCTGTACCGAAGCTCCTAGCACTGCTACAATACGAGGGCACAGGACAACCCCGCTACAGGTTCCACACGACTTAATAACGTCGGACGGAATCGTATGGGCTATAAACTCGTTCTCGGGATACAAATCGCCGGGACCAGACGGTATAATTCCTGCCATGTTGCAAACGGCTGAATCGCGAGTCGTCCCATGGCTGAAGAATATATTTAACGGATGCATCAGGCTAAACTATGTACCTATGGCTTGGAGGACAGCGAGGGTTGTATTCTTACCGCAGGCAGGTAAGAGCAGCCATCCCTGTCCGAGAGACTACGGGCCAATAAGTCTGACCTCCTTCGTACTCACTGATTGACTTGCACCTTAGAAACAATTCAATCCAGTTATCAACCAACCAGCAAGCATACACAAAAGGGAAAGCGGTTGAAACGGCACTACATTCCCTAGCAGTAACCATAGAAAAAGCCCTCCATCACAAGGCATACGCACTCGGGGCGTTTCTAGATATCTCAGGTGCATTCAACAATGTATCAACCACCGCAATCCTTAGTGGATTACGTGCAATAGAAGCACCACCGGCAATAAACCTTTGGTTAGACAAGTTGCTAAGCTGCAGAAAAGTGCGGGCTAAGTGGGGCACTAAATCCATGGTAAGGGAAGCTCGCAGTGGGACACCCCAGGGAGGGGTCCTCTCGCCACTACTATGGAATCTTGTAGTTAATGAACTACTCGAAAAGTTCGCAGGTAGAGCCCCGAGGATAACTGCCTATGCAGACGACATAAGCATTATTATAGTAGGGAAATGTCTATCAACAGTAAGCTCCGTAATGGAGAGCACACTCAAAGATGTACTTAGATGGTCAAATTCAGTCGGTCTTAGTATTAATACAGAGAAAACGGATCTGGTACTGTTCACGAAAAGGTACAAGATACCACAGTGGATACCACCGAAATTGAACGATATACGTCTCATACCGAAAACTCACACAAAATATCTAGGAGTCGTCCTGGACAGCAAGCTGTCATGGAAAACCAACGTGGAAAAAAGGGTGAAGAAATCCACCATTGGACTATACACATCCAAAAAGATGCTAGGCAGTACTTGGGGTCTCTCACCCTTTCTGATGCACTGAATCTATGTAACGGTAGTGCGTCCTATTCCACTCTATGGGATTATTGTGTGGTGGCCGGCTGTGAACAAATCAACATTCCTTAGGCACTTGGAGAAAACTCAGCGGCAGGCAGCGCTATGCATCACGGGGGCACTGAAGTCAACTCCAACTAAAGCGCTTGAAACCATTCTAAGTATGGACCCCCTGGACATACACGCAAAACTAATAGCCGGAAAAACGGCACAACGCCTTACGGCAGCAGGCGCAGGCACATTCAAAATTTTGGACATTGTACAATTGGAAAGGATCTACCTAGTAGCACGGACTACATGGTGCCTCGCACGATAGTCAATTCCAAAGCACGAACTCTTCTGGGACCAAATGACTGGTGCAAAGGTATAGAACAAGCACAGCAGGCGGTCAACATATTTACCGACGGCTCCAAAATGCCTACGGTGGTAGGTGCGGCGATGTATTACGCAGAGCCTAATATAAGGCAGCCATATAAACTGCCGAACCACTGCAGTATCTTCCAGGCGGAAATATTTGCCATAAGGAAGGCTGCTGAGATAGCCCTCAGCATGAACACACAACACTCTAACATCAACATTTTCGTTGACAGTCAAGCGGCGATCAAATCCATGCGCTCCGCTAGCATCAAGTCCAAAAGTGTCTTGGCTGGCAGAGATGCACTATGCGCTTCGAAAAGAGTGCGCATCTACTATGTCCCTAGCCACCAGGGCATTGAGGGAAACGAAATGGCAGATGGTTTAGCAAAGGAAGGCGCAGGGCTGGAATCAGAACTCGCAGAACATGTACTTACTCCGCTACAAGAGTTGTACAGGAACCTCGAAAGAAGAGCCACACTAGCAGTGAATCGTAGATGGAGAGATACGACATCGTGCAAAATCTTGAAGATCATGTGCAATGCACAATGCGAAAAACGAACTCTGTTCATCTTGGCACGCCCGCGCAAAGATTGCAGGACACTAGTGGGCATGCTCACTGGTCACTGCATGACGGCAGCCCACGCGAGGAAGCTTGGCATCACCACGGATGACAACTGCAGGAAGTGCAAGGAACCGGGCACATTGGAGACCCTGGAGCACCTACTATGCACATGCCCGCTCTACTTAGATCGAGACTAAAATACCTAGGCTCATCGACATTCCCGTCGCTTAAAGATGTAGCCAGGGTGTCTCTAGAATCCCTCCTAAGGTTTGCGAATTCAACGCAAATCTTTAAAGACTTTTAAAACAAACACAAAGGTTCCTTTTGTTCGCTACCGGTACCACTAAGGACCTGAATTGGTCTATGTGAGCCTTCACGAGGGCATCCAGTTTAACCTAACCTAACCTAATGTTGTTCTCATGATATTTTTTGTCACTTATTTTGAACTCTCTTTTGACAAAGTTCTGTGCTGTGTTCATTATTATATGTTTTGGATGATTCGAGTAGAAGTTAATGATTCGTCCCGAAGCTGTAGGTTTCTAATGCCAGTTAATTTTCTGTTATATTTTTCATCTTTGTTATCATGGTGTCTAAATATAGTAATTTGTCTTCTTCTTCTAATTAACAAAACAGACACAGAAAAATGCGCACATATTTACAGACACATAATAACAAAACATAAACAAAACTAATATTTGGTAATAACTTGACATTCACAACAAGTGGACAGACAATATTATTATTCGTAAGAACACTTTAATTCTTTTTAGTTTGTTTAGTTTTTAGTGCTTATTGTTAAATGCTGTAAAAAAGTGTTAATGTTTTCGTGTTAATTTTTCCTGAAGACGGACACCAAAGGTATCTGAAATATTGAATAAATAAAAAAACAATTTATAAAAACAAAACAAAAATTTTTTTATAAATTTTTAGACCTGAAAAACAACAAACAAAAATTTTGTAATAAATATATTTATAAATACAGTAAAATATTTATAATAAAACATAAATTACTTATATTTGATGATAAAAGATATAATAAAAATATAACTCATGAAAGTTTAATTAAGTATTTATGGGGAAATTGAAATAGTCATAACACTATAATCATCATTTATAATTTTAGAATAAGCTATATTTAAATATAAAAAAGGTATATAATTATGAATGAATATGAATAATTTCAATTCAAGTGGACTCGTAGTAATAAGTATTCCTTTTCCTACTGGGTAAGCTTTGGTAAGTGTGCTATTAATTCTTATCTTATTTTATATTTTCATGGTCTCGAGCCGATAGCGGCTATATGACAACGGGACCCTGGCATGAGCTAAATAATTTATATATGATAGCTGGCTACATAGAACAGGTGAGTGGCTTGACGGCAACAACAATATATTTACATCAAGCAAGAAACATATAAGAAACAGCCACACGAGAACAAGACACATAGAACGAGATAATTTATATAACATAGCTGGCTACATTGAAGTAAGCCAGAACGGGATAGTGGCGTGATGGTAACAACCAGGTACCTACAGCAAGCCACACGAGAAGGAATACAAAATGAACAATTAACACACTCAAGCAAGAGTCGGTGAGAAACCAAGCTACCCAAGAAGAGGAAACTCGAGCAACGAGTCATTCTTGTGTGAACCTTCAAACAGTGCAGTTCAAATAAATTGAGGGGAAGTAGTGCGTAGAGACGGCAGAGACGCCAAATTTGCCCTTTCGGCAGTGCGATCGACCCAGGGACCGCGGCACCGAAGCTATTGTCATACGACACCCGGAGGAGGACCACTTAAGTATCACTTGACTCACTAAAAATACTAAATTATTTAAATTATTCTTATTTAAATTAATACTTAGGACTTCGTATTAATAAAGGTTTAGCACGGAAATCCACGTAGACGCAAGATGAGTGGAGTTTGGAGTTGAGACACACGGAACAGCGTAAGACCAAGATAAATTGGATGATCACTGGTGGTCACATCCACCCCATATCCTTTCTTTCCTACCTTTTTCCTTCTACTTACTTTACCCCTGAGGAGGCAGTCGAATCACTTCTCAGTATCCTTGCCTACATTTTTCCATCTACTCACAGTAGGAACGCTAACAATATAATTTACTTACCTTTTAGTTGAACAAATTATATGGCTACTGCTCCTTTTAATCGCATTAGTACCTTTGTTAACAACTGTTGCTTTTTTGATGTTAACCTATCGAAAGTTCAACAGAACCCAACCTATATTATGGTGAGTAAATTTTTTCTAACTTAAGATTGTTTTGGACCACTTTTATCTATATATATCGTTGAGATATTTCAATGATATTAAGTTGGTTCTTAAGATAATCTAATGTGGAGAAAGCGCGAAGAAGCTGTAGTAGCTGAACTCTATTGTTATTGCATGTTATCTCACCTTACCCCTGAGAAGGCAGTCGAATCTCTCCTCAGTATCCTTTCCTTCATTTTTCCTTCTACTTACTTCATCCCTGAGGAGGCAGTCGAATCACTTCTCAGTATCCTTTCCTACATTTTTCCTTCTACTTACTTTACCCCTGAGGAGGCAGTCGAATCACTTCTCAGTATCCTTTCCTAAATTTTTCCTTCTACTCACCTTACCCCTGATGAGGTAGTCGAATCACTTCTTAGTATCTTTTCCTACATTTTTCTTCTACTTACTTTACCCCTGAGGAGGCAGTCGAGTCACTTCTCAGTATCCTCTCCTACATTTTTCCATCTACTCACCTCAGCAACCTTTCCTTCATTTTTCCTTTTATTTACTTTACCCCTGAGGAGGCAGTCGAATCACTTCTCAGTATCCTTTCTTACATTTTTCCTTCTACTTACTTTACCCCTCAGGAGGCAGTCGAATCACTTCTCAGTATCTACAACCATTTAACCCACCTTAAGTGACAACCAGACCTCGCGAAGACCAAGTCTGAATGCGATAATCTTTGAATTGTCGAATGCTTGGGATTGCCAGTCAGAGATAGTTGAAGCAGTAAATCTGTATTGAACTCCAAATCAAGATTTGGTTGATTTGGCCAGGAAAGAAAAAAACTGAGTTCAGTTTTCTTATAACAAATTATATGAGGTGAAATGAGGTTGATGAGGTGAAATTATATGAAATTATATGAGGTGAAATGAGGTTGATGAAAAATAAGTGAACAAGAAAATGTTCAGTTACAGAAAAAGAAACTGTAACTTCTATAAACATGTTTAATATTATATACAAATATAGCGTTAAATATAAATTTAAACTGTGGTGAAATTCGAAAGCGACATCTAACAATTCCATGTAAGTTAACATAATGTGTAGATGAGTTAATATCTTGACATAAACATGCCGCCCGCCTTGTAGTACGGCTGCAATTAATTTTACGTGTAATTCAATATTTTATATAATTCAATGTAAATACATGCAATGTTGGAAAATAAGATAATAATATATAAAATAATAAGTAGAATATAATAAAATTGTAGTATTAAAATTATAAAAAATGTTGCTTATATAATAAAATGTGCATTTGCATAAAGTTCAAGATTTCAATATAATAGTACGTTCGTGCAAATGAGGAATCGTTATTGGCGTAAATTGAGAATTGGAGAAATATATAAACATAAGAATTTATAGAGCACAAGGTCCTGAAAGAATCCAACCAAAAACCGTATTTTGAGCTATTGGAAGACCTGCACTGCTGGGAATAACACCGGATTTCATAATTTTAGGATAAAAGTCTGTTCCTTAAACTACGGATATTGGTGCAGACTTATAAAATTTTTTATCTGCTAGAATTAAATTTGAAAATTTTTCTTTTATATTTTCGTCGATGGATTTTGTAGGAGTATAGAGGCTTATACGATTATCGACTCTTAGTATAGCTTCGAATCTGATAGATAGATCAAAGAGGGAACGGATAATAACAGAGCACACTTTGTCATTCTCGATTGAAATAGTTGAAAGCCCTAGTTGCTTCACTAGTGCTGATGAAATTCTGCTGAACGCTACAGGGTCGAGTAGCGATCTAGCGTAGTGGAACTTTGCATGAACTTCTAGTTTAAGCAATGCTGTTGAAAACAAGCTGATGGAGTGCAGCGCCATTATTGATGACAAGGAAGGTGTATCTGTGGATTTGAAGTTTTGTTGGATTTGTTTGGCCTTGCTTGTTCGGAGACGTTCATGTAAATGCAGAAGAGTATTATGCTTCTCTCTGCAATGGTGACATCCGGAACCACTTAAGCATGTTTTTTCTGAGTGCTTATGAGCCAAACAATTGTCACAGTATTTGTGTAGAAGGACTACACGCATCCGTTTCTCGGTATTCATTAATAGAAACTTCTGGCAAAATCAGAGCATGAAAACGTGGGCATATCTTGCATTGGAATGATTTCGCCTTCTTGTAATTGGTTTTTCTATATTATGCTAATTTCATAATTGGTCTTTTAATTGAACCTCTTTCAGTTAAAATATCAGCTACGCGAACCCTTTTATCGTCGCCAAAATAAACTTTTGTTACTCTACCTAAACGTCTCTCGTTTGGAGGTAGATTGTCTTCTTTTATTACAACTATGGTATCTTCTTTAAGATTGTCGGATGGATTTTTCCATTTATGTCGTTTTTGAAGTTCCTTTAAGTATTCGTTTTTCCAACGAATGCAAAACTGGTGATGCAGAGCTTTTAGTCTCTGGAATCGATTTATTATTGTTATTGATTGCTCTTGAATATCAGGATCTATGGGGGATAAAATTGGGCCACCAACTAAAAAATGACCTGGAGTTAAGGCGGACATATCAGCAACATCTTCTGAGATGGGTGAAATAGGTCTTGAATTAAGACAAGCTTCAATTCTGGAGAGAAGGGTAAAAAGTTCTTCAAATGAGTATTTGAAGGAACCGGCTACTTTTCGAAAATGTGATTTAAAGCTCTTAACACCTGCTTCCCAAAGTCCACCCATATGTGGAGCACCAGGAGGAATGAAGTGCCAGAAGATGTTCTGGTGACTAAATTGAGAAGTAACAGCTGAGCGCGATGCAAGAAGAAGATCTGGAGTAAGTTTTTTGGAAGCTCCAACAAATGTCGTACCGTTGTCGGAATAGAGATTAAGTGGACAACTTCGTCTGGGAACGAATCGGTGAAATGCAGCCAAAAAAACTTCAGTGGAAAGGTCTGAAGTAGCTTCGAGATGGATAGCTTTTGTTGAAAAGCATACAAAAACGCACACATAACCCTTTGTTATTAAACATGCTCTGCCTGTATAATTTTTTATTTCGAAAGGTCTTGCAAAGTCAAGTATAGTGTTAGTGAATGGACGAGTTATGACAGTACGTTCTGGTGGTAAACTGCTCATGAGGTGCGTTTGTAGCTTTTGCTTATAGATAACGCATGTCTTGCAATTGTGAATGGTACTTTTAATTAAGTTTTTGACCTTAGGTACCCAGAATTGCGCTCGAATTAAACGAAGCATTAGCTGATTACCGCAATGAAGCGATATTTGGTGAATAAAGCTAACTAGAAGACGTGTCAATTGACAGTTGTGCGGAAGAATAATAGGATGACGTTCGTTATATGTCAACAAAGGTGACGCTAATAGACCACAAACTCTAAGAAGCCCTTTGGAATCTAGAGAATTGCTAGAAGATGCAATTGTCTTCTTTAAAAAGAGGTTATGGTATTCTTGTGAATACGATATCTTTTGACGAAGAATTGTTAGCCGTGTTTTAACATGGCATAGTTTGGAAATTGTAACATTTTTGGAATCAAATGAAAAGTCTGATCGATAGTTTGGGTGAGTTCGATTGTTAAAACGAAAAACATAAGAAAGAACACGTACAGCTTTTGAAAAATCAGAAAACCGATCAAGTATATCTTCATAGTTTTGAAAGTAGGTCAAATGAGACTTAACGGCTTTTTGTTCCAATGTTGTATCAGGAATGAATGGGGCCAACATGAAGGGGATAATTTGAGCCACTTAGGCCCATGTCACCTTAAATCATAGTGGATTATTTCTTGAGGTGGTATACCTCTGCTGGCTAAATCGGTTGGATTAGTTTTTGTGTCAAAATGAAACCTATTTGACTGTCCAACATTTTACACAATTTTTGAAACACGATTTTCCACAAATGTAGACCATGACTTGGGGCTTACTTAACCAGGCTAAGACGATTGTTGAATCTGTCCTATGAATACTTCGTATTTAGTGACTAAGCTGTGGGACTAAGGAGTCTACCATTTCCGATAAAAGTACTGCACCACATAGCTCAAGTCGTGGAATTGAAATTGTTTTTACTGGTGCAACTCTTGTCTTTGCAGCAAGTAAATGAGTTGAAATGGAGGTTTGGAGATTTATACTGACATATAGAGTTGCAGCATATGCTTTTTCTGATGCATCACAGAAAGCATGGAATTGGATAGTGCACTCAGGCGAATAATGTATCCATCGTGGAATTTGAATATTATTTATGTAAGAGTAGTCGGATAGAAAAGAATGCCATTTTTGAAGACAATTCACTGGTAAATTGTCATCCCAGTCAATTTTTTTTTAACCACACATTTTGCATCAGAATTTTAGCTCTGATTATGCATGGGGCTAGCCATCTTGCAGGATCGAAGAGTTTCGAAATTTCTGAAAGAACTTCCCGTTTTGTAAATGTGGATTTTATAGGCAATGGCTTTGTTGAAAAGTAAAAGAGGTCTGAACTTGCGTTCCATATAACTCCTAGGGTTTTAGCTGTGCTACTATCATTGAACCGCAAAAAGTCTTCATTGACAAGATGCTCTCGAGGAAGTCTAGCCAAAATTTGTTCTGAGTTGGACGTCCACTTCCGCAGGGAAAACCCAGCAAAAGAAAGTGCTGAAATCAGCTCATCACGAGATCTCAAGCCTGTATTTATGTCATGGGCTCCTGCAAGAACATCGTCCACATACATACAGTTTCGCAAAATATTGCTTGCAAGAGGAAACAACTTTTCAACATCATTGGCTAATTGAAGGAGTGTGCGGATAGCTAAATATGGAGCACAGATAACTCCAAATGTAACTGTGTCTAACTAATAGTCAGATATCTCCATGTCTGGTGATTCTCGAAATAGAATGCGCTGAAAAACTACGCGTACCTTGGAGTGGTGCTATCAGGTTTAATGACAGCATGGTGGGGTAAATAATAATGATTTGAAAAAAAGTGATACTAAGGAGAGTTTATTTTGTGCATGTGCCCTAACTCAAGATATTCACGTACGACGTTATCATATTGTGATTTAAAGCTAGTATTTTTGCACAAACGAGCTTCATTTTTTAGGAATTGTGCGTGTGCAATAGATATCGAATGACCTAGCTTTAACCTCTCTGGGTAACCCTCTTTAAAGGGCAAACTAACGATATAGCATCGTTCACTATTTCTTTTTGTAGTTTCAGCATATTTTTCTTCACAAAAGCGCTCTGCTTCTGTAAGAAAACTTTTTGTGGAAGATCCTCTACCTCCCAAAATCGAGAGAATGCTTTATCTAAAGTTACTTCATTAAAGTAAGAGACAAATGTAGAAAATGAAGATATGGAACTGCTAGATACTGGTCCTGTCAGTATCCATCCAAAAATAGTCTCTTGACCTAGTAATAAACCGCAGATATTTCGTTTTATCCCATCTAATAGGATAAATGGAAGCAGATCTCCACCAATCAAAATATCGACTTGAGAGGTTTTAAAAAATTGTGTGTCTGCTAGCTGAATATTGGGAATGCTTTCAAATATTGAAAGTTCAAGATGACATGTTGGAAGATTGCCTGTCAATTTAGGCAAAACTAAAGCATTGGCTTGAATGTTAATAAAAGGATTGATAGTGGAGCTTAAAATAAATGGACAAAGCTTTTCTGCTTTGGCTGAAGTTATGTTATCGAGTCCCGAAATTTGAGCTTGAATTGAAGTTGACGGAAGGTTGAGCAATTTAAATAAACGTTCAGAAATAAACGTATTGTACCAAAATGTCGTATATGAACCATTGCGGTACCTAAAAGAATGCTCTTAGAGTTCCTACCAAAACAAGATTGAATATTATTGCTAGGCCGAGAGAAAGAAGTGGACTGCATTGAATTTCCAAACTGGAATGAGAATCATTCATGCTTGAATTTAAATTAATGGAACTATGAATGGGTGTCGATGAACTAGAATGTGAGTTATTTTGATGTAAAAAAGTATTATGTCGCTTATGACATGAATAGCAATTATATGTGCTTTTGCAGTCTATAACTGTGTGACAGTGAGCAAAGCAATTAATGGGTGTTGTCCCCATAGGTTCAGAGTGCTTGGTTCTTGGCCCGTACACCCCTGCGCCTATACCTTCCAATGTCTTGGACCCATCTGTATACCATGCTATACTGTGTGGTTTCTTGACTTGCGATATCATCTCGCTGTCCCACTCTTTCTTGGTACTAAGCTTAATTCCGAAGTGTTTTTCGAAGTTATACCTTTTTACTATTGTTGTATCCCCTCTGAGAGGATACGCGTTGGTCCTACAGTCGCCGAGCGACGTCCTACCTACGGTTTGTTTGCCGGCGCTTAAGAGCGCCACTGGCATCTACTCAAAAAAAATACCTCTTTCGCCGTCACCCTTAGGTGCATTCAGGCGTGGAGGTTTTTATTTATACTCACTTGTGGGGGTGTCCTTCGAATGGAAAATCTGGCCTTCTTCAGTAAAAACGACTGCGAGTGTTTTGGTTTTTCATATGAATCTCTCTATTTTAGCGGGGACCAGATATTTATAACATATCTGGCCGCGCTTCTTCTTCTTCATTTTTAAAAACTTATTACATACTTAATTCTACTTATTGATTATTCAGCGGTTGCGTAATTTGGTCTTCCGCCTCTTGCACAATAATTTAACTTCATTATTAGGTTCTGAATATAGTTTTGTATTATTTGCTTACAATTAATTCTTATTTAAAACATATTCGTACATACTTATTTAATAATGCCAACTTGGGCTAAATAAACATACAAACATGTATAACATGTGTAATTGGGTCATATTGCCCAACGATAAATTATTATTTAAATTATTCTTGTTTTGCGTTATTCGCTTAGCCAAACTGTGTGTATGCTAAATTCAACAATAAAATATTAAAATCAATTTACCTTTGGTTTCTGCTTGGTCAGCATTTGACGCTGGCCGCACAGAAGCAAATTGTTGGCTTTATTTTATTGTCTTTAAATAAAATGAAAACTGATCGCCCAGTTGTTGTTGCGGTAGATCAGTGTTCATTTTATTGTCTTATTTTTGTTTTAATTGACTGGCCTTGGCATTGAAAGTGTCGCAATGCAATGAATATTGATCGCTCGCTTAGTTGTTGTGGTGGATCAACTTTCATTGCCAGCACTTGGTCACTAGTAGAAAGACAATATTTTGGGGAATACCTCGTTGTGAGTCACAACACTATATCGTCTCTTGGTAGATCGATGTAGGGAGTGTGCTTTGCAATATCCTCCATCTCTACTGCTGATAGTTTTACTTAAACCTGTCCCCTCTTTTGCAATGCACAACAGAGTTCGCTTGGCTACTCCCTCTAGGACAAGGTGTAAGGGTGTTAGGTCCAGAATTACTTCTAGCGCTGCTGTAGGGCATGTCCTCATGGCCCCTGTGATGCATACACAGGCCAGTCTCTGCACTTTTGTTAGCATATTCCTCATTGTGGTTAGCTTGGTTCTCTCAGCCCATGCTATTGCACCAAAGGTGAGGATGGGTCTCACCATCATGGTATACATCCAGCGGAGAATTGTTGGGTTACAACCCCAGCTTTTCCACGCCAGGCTCCTACATACCATGAGTGCGCGCGTTGCTTTGCTTATAGTTACCTCTGCATGTCTTCTCCAGAGAAGCTTTGAATTTAGTGTAAGTCCCAGATACTTTACTTCTCCTTTGAAGGGAATTTCAGTGCCATCCATTCTCATTGTTCGAAGGTTTGGCAGGCTTCTTTGTTAGTAAAAGGTACTATGGTGGTTTTCGCTGGGTTTATACTTAATCCCACTGTGTTGCACCACTCCTTTGTTACCTACAGTCCTCTCTGTATCAGGTTACAGAGTGTATCCTCGAACTCCCCTCTCGCTATTAAGGCGATGTCGTCTGCGTAACCCTGACATTTTATGCCATTATCGGTTAGCATCGTTAATAATTCGTCCAAACCAAGATTCCACAGCAGTGGAGAGAGGACTCCGCCTTGTGGGCAGCCTTTTGTTGTTTTTATTCTTATAGTGGTGCTACCCACTTTTGTTTCTGCAGTTCTAGTGCTAAGCATTTGGCATATCCATGTGGTGCTCTGTTACATCACCACATAGAGTAAATCTCTACATTCTATTTTACCTTTTGTTACATTAATACTTACCTATTCGTTACATTGATACTTACCTTTAGTTACATTAATACTAACCTCTCTTGTAGTTGATTTTTATCTTAACTTACATTTCACTTACCTTGATTTATCATTAATAACGTATTATATCATTTTAGCAATTATTGAAAATACTTACACTTGTCTTTAAAACACTTGTTATAAAAAAAAATTTTGAATTGTATTCATTTATTATATATTCAGAAATTTTCATTTTGAAAATTTCAGTTGTGAAAAATTCTTCAAATAAAAAAGTTATAAAATAAAAGAAATTGTTTTAATAATATGAAAAGAAAAATTACAAACCTTCGCACCAAAACATCCAGTCGGCTCTCAAAAACAAAGAAATCGTACTATGTGCCTTTTAGATATAGAAGGAGCCTTTGATAATACTTCTCACGAGGCTGTGAAGAAGTCTTTCAGTGAAGAAGTATGCTCAGCAGATGGATGTGGTGATGTAACAGAACACCACATCCATCTGCTGAGCATATCATTTACTTCTTTTTATGTAAAGACTTCTTCACAGCCTCGTGAGAAGTATTATCAAAGGCTCCTTCTATGTCTAAAAAGGCACATAGTACGATTTCTTTGTTTTTGAGAGTCGACTGGATGTTACTAGCCAGCTGGTATAGGGCAGATTCTGTAGACCTACCCGCCCTATACGCATGTTGGCATGGGTGCATTGGCGCCTTCTCCAGAATCTCAGTACTTATATAGTTATCTATTACCTTTTCCATTGTTTTATGTACAAATGAGGTAAGGCTCATGGGTCTAAACGACTTTGGTAGCGTGTAGTCTATTTTCCCTACTTTTGGTATGAAGGTGACTATGGCCCTTCTCCATTTCCTTGGGATATAGCCCAGCGCAAGGCTGCTTCTAGTTATTTTGACTAGGTGGGGCAATATAGTTTCTGCACCCTTTTGTAGAAGTGCAGGAAAGATGCCGTCTACACCTGCTGATTTGAATGGTTGAAAGCTTCTGAGTGCCCAATCTTAACGAGCCCTAGTACAAATGCTCGTTGCGAGTTTCCATTCTTCTTGATTTGGAGCAATTTGCCTGTCTGCCGTATCATACTCAGTTACTGGTGTGCTGCCCGGGAAATGAGTTTCTAGAAGGTGACTGGGTCGTTGATCTTTTCTAAGCGTATAGCTTCCGTCCGGCAATAAAAGTGACATTCTTGTCTCCACTCTGCCTTTAGCCATTGCTTTGTGTATCCTGGCTGCTGCTGGCGTGGAAGAAATGTCTTCACAGAAAGTTCTAAAGCTCTGTCTTTTGGCTTTCCTGATTTCTTTATTATACTCCGTCAGAGTCGCCGTGTAGTTATGCCATTCTCCGTTGCGCTTTGCGGCATTAAAGCTGCATCACATCTTCTTCCGGAGTCTGGTCAGCTCAGCGCTCCACCAAGGAGTATGTTTTGTTCTTGCCTTGTGCCCTGTTGGACAGCTATATTCGTAGGCATTATATACTGCATTGTTTACCTGCTCTACATAGCATTCAAGTTCTAGGATGTTTCTAATTCTACTCCTAGTTTTTACGTTCTGTAGGTTTTCTTTCAGGGTGTTGGTGTATGTGTTCCAACTGGTATTTCTTGGGTTTCTTTTGGGTTCTATCACTTGACATTTTGCCCCAAATCTAAAATCTATTATTCTATGGTCAGACATTGAATTTTCCATTGATACCCTCCATTCCCTAATCATATCCCCAACATCTGGGTTTCCTATGGTGAGATCTAAGACCTCTTCTCTAGCCCTAGTCACAAAGGTAGGTGTTACCCCCACATTGAAAAAGTTTAGGTTACTACTTAAAAGAAATTCTAAAAGGTACTCACCTCTGGTGTTGACGTTGGTGCTTACCCAAATTGTGTGGTGTGCGTTGGCGTCACGGCCGATGAGTAGTTGAAGTTGCTCTTTCCTGCAGTGCTCCACAAGTCTTTTTATCTCCGCTGGGGAAATGTTGAGATCGTCCCCAGGAAAGTAAGCGGATGTGATCACTATGGCGCGGTGCTTGCCATCAGTTTCGATGTGAGTCTCGATAACTGATTGGTCCCGCGTCATAAACTCTGAAAGACAAATATAATTAATATTTTCCTGCATTAGAATACATGCTCTGGGATTGATTGTTCTCTGGTCCCAAGTTACCTGACCCTCTTTGCAGTAGAGGCCACTGACTTTTCCCCTGTAGCACCAGGGTTCTTGGATCAGCACGAAGCCCAGTTGTTCTGTGGTGAACCACCGAGCAATAACTGCCGATGCAGCTTTTGCATGATGGAGGTTCACCTGGGCACATCTCGTGCTGGTTACTGTGCTGATCATAGCGACGGGCTGCTGCCCCGTTCTTCTTCGGGCAGCGTTACTCCTACCTCTGTTAGAGGTTCGCTCTTATTGTCAATCGAGAGAGCAGCCAGGTTCATGTCCTTTGCCTGATCTCCGATTGAAGGTATTGCGGTGATAACCGAGACGGAGGCGAACTTCTCCGTAACAACTTCACCAGTTAGTTGTATTGGTGACGTTGCGTCTTTCCCTTCATTGGAAGTCGCAGATGTTGCTTCTGTGGACGTTACCACTGTTGACGTTACAGCTGTGGGCGCTGCAGCTGTGGATGTTGCTGCTTTGAACGGTTTGGTCGTTGGGGGCGATTTTGTGCCGGTATACCCCCAACACCGGAATGATTCCAAATCGGAAGCTGATAGCTGAGCCCCTTGACTTGATAGTCTCAAGTGACTCCCTATCTTTTGAGAAAGTAAGCATGTGCCCACTTCCCTCATCCTTGGAGCTCAATATCTTCCAATACTTTGTATTGAGACCATCATTCTGGGCGGCAATTAGTCCCATCGTTCTATTGATCTCCGTACTTTAACTTCTTGGCAAGAACATCCTAACAGTATGCCTTTTTGGGACAGCCCTTTCCAGTGCTCGAGCTTTGGTGCTGCTGCTCGCAGCCATTCTGCTGTTGAGGGACTCGAACAGTCGACCAGTAACATGCCCGGACGGAAGTGAATTCCCTCAAACTGTAGCTTGGTGGACCAGCCCTTCACTACTTCGCTCAGTATGGCTTCTTCTAGCTCCGAGAGCTCATCCGGACTTAGCATTTGCCGAGGTATTCTTTGGGCAGAACCGCTATTTGGATGCCCTTGGTTATGCTGGCATAGCTGATTCTCTTTTTCTGTGGTTCTGGCTCGGGTAACTTAGCCCCTGGCACTGACCTACTGTTGCTTCCAGGAGCTATTCTGACCTTCTTGCTCTCTGGACGTTGAGGAGGTGCTATCTCGCTGCAGCTCCTCTTCGTTGCCTCTGGTACCGGTGCTTCGCCAGCTTTACCCCGATGCTCTACCGCTTTTTCATGAGCTACTTCGGGTGCCTTGGCCTGTATCAGATAGCGCAGATACCATCTTACGCCTGCTCCACTTAGGCCGACTCTTAGTGGGTTGTCTAGCCCTCCTGGCTCCCCGTGGAAGGGCTTGTGTTTATGCCCTTCTTCTGTTTCCCTTTTCTGTGCCGCATCCTTGGATGTTGACGCAGTTTCCGTAATTGGGATACTTTTTGGAGCCGACGTCGTATCTTCCCGGTGTTCTTCCGGGGGCATTTTGACAGGATGTGATCTCCTGGGGCTCGCAGTTTTTCTTAGGTGGCTAGTACTAGGCCTTTGACCGCTGTGGATGGTATGCTCCACTCGATCTTAGCCGTACGGGTGCCTCCTAATCTGTGTGCTGCAGTGTCTGTGGTCATTATGGATTCTGTGCTCCACCTGATCATTGCTGCGTGAAGTCCTATTGACTTGGATTCGACCGGTAGCTCGTGTCCGAGGACAAAAGCGTCGCAGTCTATGTATTATGGCTGGGAAAGGGTGGTCGACCATACCAGAGCCCGCATACCATGGTAAGGCTACAGTTTCTTCATGAGGCGGCCTGTTATCATGAAGGCTCCGTTCCAATACAGCCGGTATACCCCCTGACTGCAAACCACCATGACACTCTGGATTAGGGGGGAGTAACTTTTAGTTTGTCGCTTCACAAAAGCTACAGGCTCTGCTGAGCTCCCTACAGGGAGGAACTACTCCAACCGCCAGCATTGTGTCATTGATACTTAAGCCCCTACATCGCGTCAAGATTGTAACTCGGAGTAAGGGGAGCAAAGCAATTAAGACAAAGTCCATATTTTTTAATATGAGACAACCTGTCATTAATATTTAAGTGTAGGAACCGAGCACATTTACGGATTGGATGGTGCTCATTGGGGCATAGTTTACAAAATTGTCTGGAAATATTTGAGTGATATGTGTTCACTCATCTAGTTGAGTTTGAGGATTTTGAAAAATTATTTGGTTTATAATTTGATTTTTAGGTGGACTAAAATTTGATTTTTGGGGAGAACGAATATCTAACACAGTTTCCAGCGTTTGATAACGACTGGTTAAAAATTCATCTAAAACATTCCATTTAGAAATATCAGTTTTGTTCTGAATAGACTGCTCCCAAAGAGCTAAAGTAGTGTCAGGCAAACGTGAGGAACACAGAAAGACAAAAATACAATCCCAATCGTCTGTCTTTATGTTAAAGAGTTGAAATACAGCTAAGAGTTGAATACAGACCAGACTCATTGGGCACTGAAGGAACTTTAAATAAAATTCTTAATTTTCTGTTGATAAGAATGCGTTTATTGTCAAAACGATCGCGTAGATTTTTCCACGCTAAGCAAAACCATCATTTGTCAAAGGTGATTTTTTTAACAATATCGCGTGCTTCCCCTCGAGTTTTACTATTTAAATGAAAAAGTTTTTCCACTGGACTAAGTCGAGTGTTGTTCACATAAATCGCCGTGAACATGTCACGGAATGGAGGCCACATTAAATAGTCACCACTAAATATATCACTATCACATGGGGGCAAATGAAAACTAGGACCGGATGGAAATTCGGAAGCTGTTGGATTAGAAGCCGAAGCATTTGCTACCTGTTGGATATGTTCAGTAAGCCTGGAAATACACCGAACATAACATTGATAGCATGTATTATAAAGAGACTTAAGAGTTTCAATTTCAAAATCGCATTTAGTTCCGTCATCTGTTGCTATAGACAGTTGGTTCAAGCAGGATTCGTATGTGGACTTGAGAATTATCCAGATGGATATCATTTCGTCCTTGTGAACATCTATTGCTGCCACTGACGAAACTGACAATGAAGCATCGGAAATATCTGCTTCGAATTCTACTAGCGCGTCACTACGACGAATGAATGAATCATGTGAACTCATATTGAAAAGTTTGTAAACCACTTGTTATTAACAGGCAAAACAATCAGAGGAATATTTAAAATATTTGATGAAAAACAAATGTAGAAACTTAAGTTTAACGCAATTAATGAACAGTTAAACAAGGGAGTGAAACAATCGGTTAAAATCAATAAAACAGATGCACTCGAATAGCAGTACTAAAACACGGAGTTGATTTTAGTTAAAAATCGCCAGCTTATTTAAACATATAATTATATATTTATTTTGTGTTTTGTTAGTTAAAAAACAATAGAAGTAATTGGATGAATGTTTACAAAATTTTTTTAAAAACATATGAAAAACTTTAGTATTTAATAATTGTTTACTAATATTTTTCTCGATGGGTGCTGCTGTAACTTTTATCTTTAAAGTTCAATGCATAATTTTGTAAAGCAATTAGCTGTTTTCTTTCCATGCACTTCTTTTCGTTTTTATTGTTTTAAGTTTTAAGAGTAAGAATGTAATTACAACAATAACGAAAAATTTAATGAAACTGAGCACGGTAACTTGATCAGTTGTTCAAGTGATCTGCTAAGCAAATTGTAAGCATAAAAGTTGTAGAAGCACTGGAGCAAAAATTATATAGTATAAAGATGTGCCACGTAGAACATTAAAAAGTAATAAATATTTTTCAGATCAATACGTAAACTTTTGTGAGCGCAATGAAAAAGCTTTCTTGAGAGAAAAGTTTCCAATCCTGCACATTCTCTAAATGCTCTTTCACTCCACAATGCTTCACAACATAGATCACCACTGCATGGTTTCTCATAGCTAGTGTGAAATTTAATGAAATTCTCATAGAGTCGTGAAAGTTAATGTTGCAATTGTTTTTTCCGTTGTTGTTGTTGGAACCAAGCAGTTGTGATCTCTGCTTGACAGCAGCAAATGTTTTTGTTTGCTTGCATTATTTTCATGATGATTTCCTTATTTTGTGCGAAGCAGATTTTTCTTATTCACTCAGCCAGAGCAGTAAAAACTGCATATACATTCAGAATCTTAAGGAAAACTGAATAACGACACATAAATTCATCCAATGAATTCAAAAATTTTTATAAATTTAATTTTTAATTCACATTAAATTTTAAAACAATTGATTAGTAATTAATTTAAATTATTTTTTTTCATTATTCAGATTAATGAATTATTTTTTATTCATGTGAATGATATTTACAAAGAATGCAATTCAAAAAGAATTTCAATTTTTTCAATAATTAATTTTTTGTACATTGTAATTTTTTGATTCATAGCCTATAAAATAAACAAATAAATAAAATAAATAATTATTCATGTGTTATACATTATTAATTTTATAGTCATTATTAATTTTTTATTTATTATTAATTTGGGTCATTATTCAAAAGTAAATAACAAGCTCTTTTTCATTTTATTTAGTAATCAAAAGTGAATGAAAAATTAGAAATAAATACGAAATTTATAATGAATAAAAAATTTATAATGAATAAAAAATTAATAATGAATAAAAAATTAATAATGAATAAAAAATTTATAATGAATAAAAAGTTAATAAAAAAATTAATAGCAAATATTTTATTCATAAGATAGTAGTGAATAACAAAATTTTTTATTCATTGCATTTTTTATTTGAACGTGAATTACAATATAATAACATTGCTAGTTCGATTGAGTATTTTTTCTAGATAATAAAAATCATAAAATCTTTTCCAGGTTGGTTCGAATTTTTTTTAGAAAAATGTTTCGACTTTTTTGAGTTTTGAAAAATAGTTCCCCAGTTATGATCCTATAACTCCAAAAGTATTAATTTATTTTACAAGTTTTATAAATATTTACAAATGAGACATTTGTACCTTTTATTTAAGCTATTATTTATACGATTATTTGTACAATTTCTGACTTTTCTGAATACTACAATTGTGAAAGAGTTTAAAATATACCGTTTATTTAACATTTACCCCATATTAAAGTGCGCAAAAATATGACTTTGATATATAATTTGATTTTATTTTTACTTTTTTGTCTGAAAAAAATATTTCAACGAAAATGTTAAGGTAAAAAGTATGATTGCAGCAGGTTGGATATTTACGTATTTCGGTTTTAGTAAAAATACTCAAAATTACCTGCATCAAAGTCGACGTGGTAAGTTTGTAAAAAAATTCTTCAGATTTTAAAAACCCACTTATCATATATATAATAAAGTTTTTGTTTACAAATAATGTTCTTAGCGTTTTCAGCTAAATTTAAAAATCCCTAAACCGCTATTTTACGTTCGAATTGGATTTGCAACACTGTAAACTCTTTGAAATGAGTAAAATAACAGAAATAACGTTAACAAAGATACGTCAAAAATAAATCAAAACAAAACAACGAAATCTTCGCGCTGGTATAAATAACTAGCTGAAACACTGTGTGTTGCTACCACGCCTCCGTTGCCAAACGCAAAATGTTATCAGTGAAACGTGTAAATTGTAGTCGAATACCGAATTCCGAGGCTATGTGGCCTATAACTCCAAACCAATTCGATATCGCAAATTTGGGTGGTGTAGGAGTTGCCACGCCCCCCAGCCCAACGCCCAATGCCCAACACATGTTATCAGGGAAACGCTACTTGTAAATTGTGGTCAAATACCGAATTCTGAGGCTTTTCGAAATATAATTATAAAGCTATCCGATATCGCATATTTGGCCTGTATAGGAGGTAATTTTGAGTATTAACCATATTTTTTAAACTCTTTCACAAATGTAGTATTTAGAAAATTTATACAAAAATCGTTAGATCAATACAAATGATAGCTTAAATGAAAGATATAAATATCTTATTTGCAAACATGTATAAATTTTGTAACATGAAAAAATACTTTTGAAGTTATAGGATCATAACTGGGGACATATTTTTCAAAACTTAATAAAATCGAAAAATCTTTGAACATTTTTCAATTCTTTTCGAATTTATTCGTTCTATAATACTCATACAATTTAACACAAAGTCTATATTAATAAAACTTATTTTCTGGTTTGTTTGTTTAATTGACATTTATACAAATCTAAATGGCTTAACGGACTTCGCTTAATTTGAGTACACTTATTAGCTGCGTTCCATTCGCTTCTAAATAATCCAGATTATTTTTTTTTACATGCAAAGCAAAAACAAAAATAATAATCCTATAACAAATAGGATTATTTTTGCTATCCATATAAAATTGTGATATAGCCTTTAAAAAATTTGAAACACAGATGCCGGCCATGTATATTTTTATGAACTAACATTTCATTTTTTTAATTACTTGTTTGTTTGATACAATGACTATTAGTTAGCCATGACAGCTACCTATTTTCTCACGAGCTGCGACCATCGAATGTAAAACAAAACAAACCACGTGTGTCACATACATTAGACGCATTCAGCGGAGCCAACAATTGCACTTAAATTATTTATATAATTGCATAATATTAATAATTAAATTAAATAATTTATAATTTTTCTGACGTTTAGAGTAAGACACATTCAGAGAAAAACATCGTTCACTATGGTATCGCTACCATTTTTTTACACAACAGTTTTGAACGACACACATTCTCATGACACCTAGTAGTAATTGTATCATGATTGCTTGTTTGAATTTAATTTTGACCGCAACGGTAGTGCCCTCTACGAGTCGTTTTTCATGCCGTTCCTTTGAGAAAATTTGTTATCGCGATTATATAAAGGCGAAAGGAACGCAGCTAATATGTGCATCCTAGATTAGAATGTAACATACTTAGTTTTGATCACGCTAATTCCGCCCATTTTCACTTACGTAAATTTTGATATTGAAAATCTTTCTTGAAAAAAATTTTCGCAAATTAAATTTTAAATCATTTTAAATCATATACTTGAAATTAAATATTTTAAATCAAATATTTGCAATTATGTTTTTTAAATTAAATATTCTTATTAAAAAACTAACCTTGCTAAACCAAATATTTCAATTAAATATTCCTAATTCAAATACTTACCTTGCTAATCCAAATATTTTCATTTTACCTTTGTACTGTGAAAACCAGTTCTTTATTAAATTTCTGAATTTAGTAGATATAATTCAAATAGTAAATAGGGCTATAGTTTTAAGAATTTGTCACGGACCTCGGTTCCGGCGAGCGTAACCTCAGCCTAAAAATTACATCGTGACAATTTCTGAAAAGATTGTAAATGCCTGTAAATCTCAGCCAGTAGAAAGAGTAGTTACAGAGAATTTGACATCTGAGAAGGTTAAAAATTTCTTTACACCTCAATCAGGAAGAAATGTAGCAAACGTAAGCACAGATTCGAAGAAAACAGTTGAGTCGTTGGAGGCGACATCAAAAAAGGTTATAGAAACACTCGGGGAAATAAAAGAAAAATTCGATGTGGTAGCAGGAAAATTTAATGAAAATGTAACAAGAAAAAATTCAATGTGGGAATAGCAAAATTAAATAAAAATATAACAGAAGAAAAATTCAATGTAGTAGTAGAAAAGTTAAATGAAAATATATTTAATGGTTGCAGGCACAAAAACTGACAGTGCTGGACACGGAAAAGGGTGAAATTTCAGATATCCGCGAAGTGAATGATGTGTTCTTAGGAGTTCCTTGCGAGGAGCTTGAAGTACTTAAAAATTATTCAAAAACAAGTAAATTTATTGAAAACAAAGAATTTTTAAAGCATTCATTAAAGAACCAGTAAAACTTAATAAGAACAATGATACGGAGTGTAAAGAAAAAGAATAATAAAATTAAAAATTATTTTACAAGTTGAGAAAAAAAAATTTTAGAAACTTTTCAAAATTGAAATATACATACATATAAGAAAAATTTACAGAAGTATAAAATGCGCTTGAGCATAGAAAGATTGAAGTTAAAATATAAATAAAAAGTTAATTTAATTGCTAAAAAAACATAAAATAAAATCAAGAAAGATATATGAAAAAATAAGTAAAATAAAAGGAAAATTGAAAGAACTCTAGAAAGTAAAATAATTAAGAGTAGCATTTTCTTTACAGTAAATATGATAAATAAATAAACAATGAATGATTTGGATAATAAATAAAATTGTAAGTAAAAAAAGATATGCTTCAGAGAAAACATTAACTTAACCATTAACTTAAGTTAACTAACTTAACTAATTTAATGAAATTATTTTATTATGCAGTAAGGTTTATTATTAATAAAGATCGATAATAAGGACCTTTGTTAATAAATTGGAATTTGTCTAAATTGTAATTCGCACTTATTTAAGAAAGTAAACAAAATTTTGGCGCAGCATGAAAATGGCGCAACATCTAAGTTTAAACTCGATAGTAAATTAATTTTGAAAATGAAAAATATTGAAAATAGGGAACAGAAGATCAGTTAAGAAATAAAATGGTTTTATAAGAATATGAGGAAAAAACCAAATACAACAAGTTGAGTTGTAGTTTAAAACATGTCAAATCAATTATTAATATGAATTCCTCTTAAGTTAAGACACACGACAATAAAACATTAAGGTATGTGGAAAAAATGTTAAAAGACACGCAAATAAGGTTTGAAATAGATGAAGGAATCTCATAAATTAAGGAGTGGTGGTGCAACAGAAGACGACGCCGTTGGAGCAGCTAAGTCATTATCAGACAGAAAACAGTATGCAGAGACAACATTTAAAAAGGAGCAGATCAAGGCATGCAACAAACGAAATTTCCAGAAATTTGTACTGCTAAGGCTACAAAAGGAAATAGTAGCGAGTAATTACAAAGTCAAAAGTGCACTCAAAAATGAGTAGACTTACAACAAAGACAATAAAAACCCTTCTTAAGCCCCAGGAATTAAAGACTTAATGTCATAAAGCAACAGAAAAATTAATAATTTAATACAACAAAAGGTATAAAAACCTTCTTAAAACGACAATAATTCAATATTAATGTTAAACAACAAAGGCATAAAAAACGCTTTTTAAAGACACCAGGAATTAAAGATTTCATATAATAAAATGTATAAAAACCTTTTTACTGCAGAACATTAAGAAATAATACAAAAGGTATGAAGGGGAAAAAGCCTTCCTAAAAACAAGAGAACGAATATTTAATTAAAAGCAGAACTATTAAAAAGTAATACAACAAAAGGTATAAAAACCTTCGTAAAATAACAAGAATTTAATATAGCAAGAGAAGTAAAAACATTCAACAGAAAACAACAAACTTAATACTATAACCCAAAAAATGTAACAGAAAAACTAAAACAATAAAAACTTTAAAGAATTGCTTATCAATTGCAATACCAATAACGAAAACAAGCTTTGAGGCTTAAAGCCTACTGACAAACAACAGCAATTTGATTACTGACAAAACGAAGAGCTGGCTATCACCTAACACACACTTCAACAACATATGCTTCACGCCGTGACACTTCTTCCGGCGCAGCGATGGACAACGCGGGAGAAATATAACAATTGCAACAATCAAAGAAAAGGGAACAATCACCACTCCCCACAAACAACAACAAGGTTAGGAAATAGCAACTTATATAAACTAAATTTATAAGATTATAGAAAATACATGAAATAAATTGCAGGCTTTAGATCAAGTAAATTTTTAAAAAGACAACAACAACAACTCTGTATAGAGTCAATGCCTACAAAAATTATTTGAAGAGTGCAAGAACAATAATCAAAACAACAACAACAAAAAGCAACAACATCAAAAAAGTTTTAAATCAAAGATGCCCACGAAAATTATTTGAAGAGTGCAAAAACAACAATCAAAACAACAACAACAAAAAGCAACAGCATCAATAAAGTTTTTTATCTGGATGCAACGAGGAATTGCCAATAACACGAGTGCTGGCAGAGTCCGCTACAGCGAATTTTTTATACAGTAATTTAAAAAACAAGATTCGCAAAAAAAAATCAGTACAATTTGCAAAAAAACAATAAACACATTTATGAAATATGTTTGGGATCATACAAGAAACACAGAAGATATAACGAAAACAAGAAAAAAGCACCATTAAAAATAAATTTTTTTTTAAATGTCTTTTAAATGTCGAAAGATTGAAGTGGGGTCAAATATAGGTTATAGGCCATGTAGGTCATGTTGAATTTGTAAAACAAGATTACGAAGATAATAATGAAGTTATCAATTTGAGCTCAATTTTAAAATTAGATTAAGACAAATTATTGTGCAAGATGCGGACGGCAATCTTGCACAAACGCTAAGTACAGCGAATTTATCAATAAGTAGACTTAAGTATGTATGTTAAATTAAGAAGAAGAAGAAGAAGCGAGGCTAGATAGGTTATAAATATCTGGTCCCTGCTAAAATAAAGGTTGATTCAATTCGATGTTTTCTGGAAGAGGAGTCGAGTAGACGTATGCAAAAGAATGCGTTTTTATTTCGGAGATAAACGGAAACCAAGAAGTAAGTATTAATTAAGGACGACTCATAGCCCTATCACTGCCACAGTCCGAAACAAGAACACCAACACGCAACAAGTCTAATCGCTTGTTGCACCACTTTTTGTAGGACCAATGCGTATCCTCACGGGAGAATACAGCAAAATGGCGCAACCGGTAGGATCCTTCTGTCCACAGGGACAGGATCCCTATTTTTACAGGATCAATAAGGACAATTTTGTTTGGTTAATTTTAAAAAATTTTCGAGAAGGAAAATTTTTGTTAGATCCTTTTGTTACAGGGTAGTTTTAAAACAATGGATATATAAAAATTAATTGCTAGGATCCTTGTTGGTATGGGAACAGTAAGGACATTGGTTCTTTTGTGAAGATTCAAAGTGATCGGTGGAGTCTTGTTGTTACAGGAACAACAGGGATATTTTGAAGGGAACATTTTATTGGATGGAATTGTAATTTTTAATTTTTTTAATTGTTACAGGAACAATAAAGATAATTTTTTTTAAGTTTTGGAAAATTTTTGTTGGGACATTGTAAAAAAATAAGATAATTTTTTTTGGGCCAAATGTTAGTTTTTGGGATAAAATTATGTGGGATTTTTATCTTTGTGGCAGTAGGACTGACGTGGGTCTTGCTACAAATATATTATTGATGGCGGACTATATTCTACCACGTCTCGGAAAGAGGATGGTAGGAATATTTTTTTTGTGTATAAAGGTTTAAGTTTCATTTGAAACCTTTTTGGGAACATTTTCTTTTATAGGTAACACATTCCACTGTACCAGTAGAAATTTTGAAGACTATCCTGGCAAACCAAACCTGGAAGCAGATTTTATGGGAAAATAAAAAAGGAACTAAATCACCGTGGAAAAGTATAAACAGAGAAGAGAACCAGTCAGCGGCATGGAAGTCCAAAGCGGCATGAATTGTAAAATTTATTATATGCATGGAAAATAAAATTCTTCGTAAGATCTACGGACCAATCTGCATCAATGGCGAGTACCGAATACGGTGGAATGATGAATTTTATGAGCTGTACGCTGACATCGACATAGTCAAGCGCATTAAAATCGAGCGGCTTCGCTGGCTTGATCATGTTCAGCGCACGAAAGACGATGCTCCAGTGAAGAAAACATTCGATTCGGTACCCAGCGGCGGTCAACGCAGAAGAGGACGACCGCATCTTCGTTGGAAAGACCAAGTAGAGGACAACCTGACGAAGCTTGGAATTTCCAACTGGCGCCAGCAAGCGAAAGACAGAAATGGCTGGCGCAAATTCTTAGATGAGGCCAAGACCGACATAAGGTTGTAGCGCCAACTAAATAAGTAAGTATGGAAAATAAAAAGAAAAATCTTTTAAATATAGTTAAAAATATTTGTATTAAAAAAACCGACTAATATATGGTAAATATATGGTCAAAATCTTGTATAAATGGTTATTAATCAAAATATATAGAAAGGTGTTTTGTTAGCTTTAAATTTGTATTTGTTCGTGTACCTCATGGCAGAAGGAGAATTTAATTTTTGTTGAATATCACACAGACTGTTAGAGTAAAGTTGCAGGAAGCAGGACAGAAGATAGACCAGGATTAGATTTGGGAAAACGTGCTGTTTAAACGAACGACTATGAATGTTAACGACATAGCGAAAATGGTGAATAATTTGGTGCCCTTGTTTTTGGGTACCGAGTCACCGGTAGAAGTATATAGGTTTATCCAGGAATGTGACCTGGCTGCAAGAGCAATTAAGGAAGCAGATATCCCAATTGTCATAGACACGGTAGAGGATATTTACATATTGATTAAGTGAAATTATCTAAGGGCAAATACATACGATTCAATAATTATTAAATAATCTAGGTGTAAACAATAGCCCGGGGAAAAAAATAATTGAGTTTGTACGGAGGGAAATAATTTGTTCAATAGAAGCTAGAGGGAAAGACTGTATAAGGAAGGACGAATCACTCCTCAAGCATTTAAATATCTCCGTAGTTACAGCATTTAAGGTCGGTATATCGGATCCCGAGATAAGGATAGTATTGTTATCATTGTCAGGAAATGACCTATCAGAGGTAGTAAAAAAGGCTTCAGATGTACAAACTTGTACGATACAAGAAAGTGACGAAGAACAGAGATGGAATAGGAGAGTAAATCAGTTTTAAGGATAAGAGATGGTGGTGTTTTGATAGCTGTTCAAAACTCGCTTGTATCTGAAGAATTGACAATTCTTGACACCAGTGACATTGAGTTCATTTGTGTTGCAGTTAAATTAAATAATAGTATTATTTATGTTACCTGCTCTTACATTCCTCCTAAATGTGACTAGACAATGTATTTAAAACACTTACACGCTATCGAAAAAGTTCATAATTTGTAAAAAAATAAAGACGTTCTTATTGTGCTGGGTGATTTTAACCTACCTTTTGTGACTTCGAGATCGTCTGACGATTCTTCATTTCTTACTCCTGTTTCCAATAGTGATTGGATAAATGACTTCTTAGATAAGCTGTCTGATCTGTGTCTTCAACAAGTCAATGATATTTTAAATATAAACCACATAGCCCCAGACCTTGTATTTGTAGATAGATGCACTACTGTTAATCTCCATTGTTTGAATCCCGTATATCTTCAAGAAGATTTATATCATCCAACTCTTGAAATAACAGTTTTACTCCCCCACGAAAAAGAAGATAAAGTAACTGCTGATGCTCGAAATAAAAAAGTTTATAATTTTAATAAAACGGACTATGTAAAACTTAATTCCTAACTTTCGCAGACTGATTGGTCTCCAATTTTAACTAGCGGAACATCATATTCATATTATGACGTCGAATCTTCTGTACAGTTTTTCAATGATACTCTGCAAAGGTGTTTCTTATTGTCCGTCCCAAAAAAAAAGGTGTTTCTCCAATCCTTTAAATCCATCCTGGCTAACAAATGATCTAAAGGCACTTAAAAATTTAAAAAATCGTTTATTTAAAAAATATTAAATATCTGGTTCTAGTTAAGACTTTGCTTCCTATTCTTCTTGTCGTTATAGATATCAACTATTAAATAAACAATGCTATTCTGCTTATAATATTAACATAAAATCTCAATTTAAAGATGATCCAAAACTTTTCTATAATTTTGTTAACTCAAAACGTAAAGCCTCCAGTTTTCCACTCCCTATGAAATTCAATCAGGAAGAATCATTTTGTGACAATGTGATTGCGACATGTTTGCAAACTTCTTTAAATCAACTTACTCCGATATACCATATAATACTAGCACGGTGTATCCTTTTCTCCCGCCAGTTAACTCTTTGGAAACTCCTGTAATGGACCCAAATATTGTGATGTGTTATCTTTGACAAGTCAAATCTTCTTTTACGACCGGCCCTGATAAAATTCCAAGCTGTATTTTAAAGCAATGTGCTACAAACCTGTGTACTCCTCCAGCAAACATTTTTAATATTTCCTTGCACCCCTTCATAAATCTGGCTCCAAGATAGATGTTTCTAACTATCGAGGAATTGCAAAATTAAGTGCAATCCCTAAGATATTTGAGAAAATCATAACTGATCAATTAACCCACTTCGTGTCTTCCACCATTTCTGTCTTTCAACATGGTTTTCTGAAGGGTAAGTCCACTACAACAAACCTCTTAGAGTTTACTACGCGTGTTATAAATGGTTTTATTTTGGGACTGCAGACTGATGTTATTTATACGGACTTTAGCAAAGCGTTCGACAGTGTTAATCATAATCTTCTTTTGAAAAAACTCCACCTTATTGGGTTTCCTGTCACATTATTAAATTGGATAAATTCGTATTTATCTAGACGTACTCAAAAGGTTTTATATAATAATTCTCTTTCAAAAAGTATTTCGGTCACTTCTGGCGTTCCTCAGGGCAGTCATCTTGGACCGGTTTTGTTTTTACTATTCATTAATGATCTTCCTTCGGTAATAAAACACTGTAACGTCTTAATGTACGCTGACGACGTGAAACTTTTTCTTTGTTACAAATCACCCGAAGAACGACATCTTTTACAATCTGATCTAAATAGACTTGTGGACTGGTGTAGCTTAAATATATTAAATCTCAACTTAAAAAAATGAAAGCAAATGACATTCTTGCGAAGATCTGCTAATAACATAAATTACACTATAAATAATACTAACTTAGAAATAGTTTCCAGTTTTCTTGATCTTGGTGTTATTATGGATTCAAAACTTCGCTTCAATCTCCACGTTAATATGGTGATAAATAAGGCAAGAGGAGTCCTTGGTTGCATTAAAAGATGAGCTAAAGAATTCAGTGATCCCTTTACTACTAAATTATTATATACCTCAATCGTAAGGCCAATTCTTGAATATGCATCAGTTGTATGGAACCCACAATATAATGTCTACATCAACGCCAAAGAATCCGTTCAAAAACAGTTTTTACTTTTTGCTTTACGTCATAGTCGTTGGAACCCCAATATTATGCTTCCATCGTAAGAAATACGCCTTAAAATTATTTTACTACCTACCCTAAGAAGCAGAAGAATGATGCTTAATGTCATGTTTCTGTATAAATTACTTCGTGGCGAGATTAATTCGGAATACCTTATCTCAGCTCTAAATTTTAACATCCCAAGGAGAGGAACTAGACATTTTCTGTTTTTCAAGTTGAGTCAGTGCAGTTCTAATTACGCTCTTCATGAACCTTTACGATGTATGTGCAGTGATTTCAATGATAACTTCAACATGATTAATTTTTCTGATTCGGTAGACGTCTTAAAACGGAAAATTATATTACATTTAAATAATTAAATCAATTTAACTTCATCCTATTATAGCTAACGCAATATTGGTAACTGAGATTGTTCTGTTTCTCCTTTTTGTCTCGATATTATGTTTTATAAAATAAGCACCATAAAATATGAATCGTTTTTAAAAATTACTTTTAAATTATTCAATATTTAAATTTTTAATCGAATTGGGATTTACGTGCTCACGTGGTTTCCTGATTTGAAATTAGACTGAACTCACACTATCACCTGGATTGGTGTGCCAGAGTATATCTCTTTTCCACACAAGTTTATGCCTGCCTTGGCCCAAATGCATATCCAACTAATTGGGATTTTGATTTGGCGGATATGAGATTTATCTCATTTCCACGTAGGTCCTTGGGTTGGACAATGGCCGCAAGCCAGTTAAAATGAGTTTAGTGTTTTGGATTGTTTTTCAGGTACCTTAAATTGATAATTACTATTATTTAATTCGATGTTGCCTATTTATATAAAATCAAGTATACTTAAATACGCGTTTTATATATATTAAATTTTTAAATTCCGCTGAAAAGCCAATTAATGTGCTTAGTGGAAAATCCTAATTGCCAATAGGGGGTATGTTTTAGGTGCATTCTGTCTGTCCCGGCTGATTCGGGCAGATTCTAGAATGTAAATCGTGCATGCGTACAGGACGCGTATACGTATCTTTGGAAGATTTCATACCTCTGGGCGAATAAAAAAAAAACACTAGTAGATAGGTTCAAAGTCAAAAGGCAGGACCAATGTAAAATGAACATCAAGACAGGGACACACAACAGATGAGTGTCTCAGGAGGAAAAAAATCTCCATATTCCGAAACATGTCAGGAGTATGGGCATGAAAAATGTTGGAATAATGCACCCTCATTTGCTCCAAGGGGACAGCAGAAAAATATCAGCCATTAGAAAGAGTAGTTACAGAGAATTTGACATCTGAGAAGGTTGAAAATTTCTTTACACCTCATTCAGGAAGAAATGCAGCAAACGTAAGCGCAGAATCGAAGAAAACAGTTGAGTCGTTGTAGGCGACATCGAAAAAGGCTATAGAAACACTCGGAGAAATAAAAGAAAAATTCGATGTGGTAGCAGGAATATTAAATGAAAATGTAACAATTGTTAATCTTAAGAGAAAAATTCAATGTGGGAGTAGGAAAATTAAATAAAAATATAAGCGACAAAAAATTCAATGTGGTAGTAGAAAAGTTAAAAAAAAATATATTAAATGGTTGCAGGCACAAAGAAATGACAGTGCTGGACACGGAAAAGGGTGAAATTTCAGATATCCGCAAAGTGAATGATGTGTTCGTTCCTTGCGAGGAACTTGAAGAACTTAAAAATTATTAAAAAACAAGGAAATTGATTGAAAATAAAAAAATTTTGAAAGCATTCATTAGAGAACCATTAAAACATTATAAGTACAATGATACAGAATGTAAAGAAAAAGAATATTAAAAGGAAAAATTATTTTACAAGTTGAGAAAACAAAACTTGAAAAATTGAAATATACATACATATAAAAAAATTTACAGAAGTATAAAATGCGCTTGAGCATATAAATATTAAAGTTAAAACATAAATAAAAAGTTAGTTTAATTACTAAACAAAATAAAATAAGATCATGAAAGATATATGAAAAAATGAGGAAGAGAAAAGGAAATTTGAAAGAACTCTAGAAAGTAAAATAATTAGGAGTTGTAATTCCTTTACAGTAAATATGTTAAATTAATAAACAATGAAGAACAAATTAGATTCGGATAATAAATAAAATTGAATGTAAAAAAAAAATATTTCAGAGAAAAAATGAACTTAACTATTAAATAAAATTATTTTATCATGCAGTAAGGTTTATTGTTAATAAAGATCGATAATAAGGACCTTTGTTAATAAATTGGAATTTGTTCAAATTGTAATTTAAGAAAGTACACAACATTTTGGCGCAGCATGAAAATGGCGCAACATTTAAGTTTAAACTCGGTAGTAAATTAATTTTGAAAATGAAAAATATTGAAAGTAGGAAATAGAAGATCAGTAAAGAAATAAAATGGTTTTATAAGAATATGAGGAAAAAACCAAATACAACAAGTTGAGTTGTAGTTTAAAACATGTCAAATCAATTATAAATATGAATTCCTGAAAAAATTTTAAAAGACACGCGAATAAGGTTTAAAATAGATGAAGGAATCTCATAAATTATGGAGTGGGGTGCAACAGAAGACGACGCCGTTGCAACTTAGTCAATTGGTATGACCGCGCCCTATGACCGGAGCAATTTGGCGATAAAAATAGCACCGATTCCAACATGGTCCTTCGAGTTCACCCAGAACCACAATGGATTACATACTCCACTGGTGTATCCATTCAGAACCCATTTATTAACCCTAAATAAATAATTATAACTCTTAAATTTCAGCATCATCAGTGGTTTGTTTTTTGAAAGTGTTGAAGTGTGAGAGTGTAGGGTCGGTGGCAGGCTGCAACTTGCCACAAATCATTTCAACAGCAATTTTTTAATACAGTTTTGATCGAAGAAAGAAACGGTCGGAAGAAGTTGTTCGGCTAATTTTGCTCAATCCCGTTTTGCCGACCATTATTATCATTTAATAAAATTGAAATAAAAAATCCATCATATAATAAACGAAATAATTAAATCAAATAACAAAAATTTGTCGTATAATAAACAACAAAGAGTGCACAAAGAAAAAATCGATCAAAATCGTTGCAATAAAAGGGCAAAAATCGTGTATAAAATTAATTCGGAACTAGAGTTATAAAATAAATAGACGACTATTAAAGTGGCACAAAATATTAAAATCAATAAGAAAAAACGTAAAAAAAGCCTACAAATATAATAAAAATAAAGCTGTTATACATAAAAAATACATTCTTTGCCGGAAAGTGTCAAACAAATTTTTTTGCAAAAGAAATTAAAACGAAGTGCGTGGAAAATAATCGGTCTTTTATTTGGTATACTTTTGTTGTTTTTTCTTCTTTATAGCTACTCTCGCAGTCAATTCGTTTCGTTATTCCACGCAGTCAGCGACAGAGGCAAGCATAGAAGACAGCAGCAGCGATGTTAGAGCTTATATTCTAATAACTACCGAAAAAGTGCAAGCATTAACAATAAAAGTTCAGAGCAAAATTATTAATAAGTATACAAAACTAAAATGATAAACGCTTAAAGTGGTGATACGCAGAAGTGCTGTTAATAATATATTTATTAAGTGACATTGCAACCAATAAAATATAAGTAAAATTATATAAAATTTGCTAATGTGAACTTGCTTAAAGATCAGTGAGGTGAACAGAGCCAAATGGCCCAGTGTGGCGTCGTCTTGTTCACCCACGAGTAACATGTATGCCTGCACCATCTTGTGCTTGTTCTCGCCCACCGACAAAACAAAATCGTTGTTCCATAATTCAACCTCGTTCCGGTCTCGGCAGCCATTTCTTCAAATTGCAAGTTACCTAGTGTAGCGAGTGAAAAAAGTTCGTTCGTTTATGTAAGAATGACATACTTGAAAATTATTTAAAAAAATCAGTTTTTGGTAAAAATTAGCTGAAACACAACAAAACCACTTTTATGTATTAAAAGAACAAAAAAAGTACAAATTTGAAGTACGGTACTTAAAAAAAACAGCTATTTGGATCGGTTCCTCAAAATAATCTTTGGTTTATGTTATGATGATTCCCAAAATATTTGGAGTATGGCATGGATTGAAATAACATCTTAAAATGGTCTGTTTTAAAATATATTAGCTCTTGTAATAATTGTTAAACTGTCAAAAATTATAGGCAGGAAAAAATCTTAATCTGCTTCAAAAAACTGTAAATGTTTGCAATCGGAGTAAAGGTAATACTGTTTTTCCTGCATATTTTTTTAATTTGGTTCCATACAAATTTTCCAAATTCAAATAACTGTATAACTGTTTTTATTTAGTTTCTTGCAATATTTTTTCAGTAGGTGTTTATTTTATAATTAATATTTTTGTTTCAATATATATCAGTTTAAGCAATTTTGACTAGGAATCAATGCAAGCACTCAAAACCTTTCCAATGACATCTTGACAGTGAGGATTGCATTAGAAATAATGACGTTTCTTTGGTAGCAGGAATATTAAATGAAAATGTAACAATTGTTAATCTTAAGAGAAAAATTCAATGTGGGAGTAGGAAAATTAAATAAAAATATAAGCGACAAAAAATTCAATGTGGTAGTAGAAAAGTTAAAAAAAAATATATTAAATGGTTGCAGGCACAAAGAAATGACAGTGCTGGACACGGAAAAGGGTGAAATTTCAGATATCCGCAAAGTGAATGATGTGTTCGTTCCTTGCGAGGAACTTGAAGAACTTAAAAATTATTAAAAAACAAGGAAATTGATTGAAAATAAAAAAATTTTGAAAGCATTCATTAGAGAACCATTAAAACATTATAAGTACAATGATACAGAATGTAAAGAAAAAGAATATTAAAAGGAAAAATTATTTTACAAGTTGAGAAAACAAAACTTGAAAAATTGAAATATACATACATATAAAAAAATTTACAGAAGTATAAAATGCGCTTGAGCATATAAATATTAAAGTTAAAACATAAATAAAAAGTTAGTTTAATTACTAAACAAAATAAAATAAGATCATGAAAGATATATGAAAAAATGAGGAAGAGAAAAGGAAATTTGAAAGAACTCTAGAAAGTAAAATAATTAGGAGTTGTAATTCCTTTACAGTAAATATGTTAAATTAATAAACAATGAAGAACAAATTAGATTCGGATAATAAATAAAATTGAATGTAAAAAAAAATATTTCAGAGAAAAAATGAACTTAACTATTAAATAAAATTATTTTATCATGCAGTAAGGTTTATTGTTAATAAAGATCGATAATAAGGACCTTTGTTAATAAATTGGAATTTGTTCAAATTGTAATTTAAGAAAGTACACAACATTTTGGCGCAGCATGAAAATGGCGCAACATTTAAGTTTAAACTCGGTAGTAAATTAATTTTGAAAATGAAAAATATTGAAAGTAGGAAATAGAAGATCAGTAAAGAAATAAAATGGTTTTATAAGAATATGAGGAAAAAACCAAATACAACAAGTTGAGTTGTAGTTTAAAACATGTCAAATCAATTATAAATATGAATTCCTGAAAAAATTTTAAAAGACACGCGAATAAGGTTTAAAATAGATGAAGGAATCTCATAAATTATGGAGTGGGGTGCAACAGAAGACGACGCCGTTGCAACTTAGTCAATTGGTATGACCGCGCCCTATGACCGGAGCAATTTGGCGATAAAAATAGCACCGATTCCAACATGGTCCTTCGAGTTCACCCAGAACCACAATGGATTACATACTCCACTGGTGTATCCATTCAGAACCCATTTATTAACCCTAAATAAATAATTATAACTCTTAAATTTCAGCATCATCAGTGGTTTGTTTTTTGAAAGTGTTGAAGTGTGAGAGTGTAGGGTCGGTGGCAGGCTGCAACTTGCCACAAATCATTTCAACAGCAATTTTTTAATACAGTTTTGATCGAAGAAAGAAACGGTCGGAAGAAGTTGTTCGGCTAATTTTGCTCAATCCCGTTTTGCCGACCATTATTATCATTTAATAAAATTGAAATAAAAAATCCATCATATAATAAACGAAATAATTAAATCAAATAACAAAAATTTGTCGTATAATAAACAACAAAGAGTGCACAAAGAAAAAATCGATCAAAATCGTTGCAATAAAAGGGCAAAAATCGTGTATAAAATTAATTCGGAACTAGAGTTATAAAATAAATAGACGACTATTAAAGTGGCACAAAATATTAAAATCAATAAGAAAAAACGTAAAAAAAGCCTACAAATATAATAAAAATAAAGCTGTTATACATAAAAAATACATTCTTTGCCGGAAAGTGTCAAACAAATTTTTTTGCAAAAGAAATTAAAACGAAGTGCGTGGAAAATAATCGGTCTTTTATTTGGTATACTTTTGTTGTTTTTTCTTCTTTATAGCTACTCTCGCAGTCAATTCGTTTCGTTATTCCACGCAGTCAGCGACAGAGGCAAGCATAGAAGACAGCAGCAGCGATGTTAGAGCTTATATTCTAATAACTACCGAAAAAGTGCAAGCATTAACAATAAAAGTTCAGAGCAAAATTATTAATAAGTATACAAAACTAAAATGATAAACGCTTAAAGTGGTGATACGCAGAAGTGCTGTTAATAATATATTTATTAAGTGACATTGCAACCAATAAAATATAAGTAAAATTATATAAAATTTGCTAATGTGAACTTGCTTAAAGATCAGTGAGGTGAACAGAGCCAAATGGCCCAGTGTGGCGTCGTCTTGTTCACCCACGAGTAACATGTATGCCTGCACCATCTTGTGCTTGTTCTCGCCCACCGACAAAACAAAATCGTTGTTCCATAATTCAACCTCGTTCCGGTCTCGGCAGCCATTTCTTCAAATTGCAAGTTACCTAGTGTAGCGAGTGAAAAAAGTTCGTTCGTTTATGTAAGAATGACATACTTGAAAATTATTTAAAAAAATCAGTTTTTGGTAAAAATTAGCTGAAACACAACAAAACCACTTTTATGTATTAAAAGAACAAAAAAAGTACAAATTTGAAGTACGGTACTTAAAAAAAACAGCTATTTGGATCGGTTCCTCAAAATAATCTTTGGTTTATGTTATGATGATTCCCAAAATATTTGGAGTATGGCATGGATTGAAATAACATCTTAAAATGGTCTGTTTTAAAATATATTAGCTCGTGTAATAATTGTTAAACTGTCAAAAATTATAGGCAGGAAAAAATCTTAATCTGCTTCAAAAAACTGTAAATGTTTGCAATCGGAGTAAAGGTAATGCTGTTTTTCCTGCATATTTTTTTAATTTGGTTCCATACAAATTTTTCAAATTCAAATAACTGTATAACTGTTTTTATTTAGTTTCTTGCAATATTTTTTCAGTAGGTGTTTATTTTATAATTAATATTTTTGTTTCAATATATATCAGTTTAAGCAATTCTGACTAGGAATCAATGCAAGCACTCAAAACCTTTCCAATGACATCTTGACAGTGAGGATTGCATTAGAAATAATGACGTTTCTTTGAATTTTAGTGAAAATAGTTTAATAGTGTTGAAAAACATTCAAAATCCGCATATACTTCTTTGAATTGTAGTGAAAATAGTTTAATAGTGTTGAAAAACATTCAAAATCCGCATATATTACAAATTGTTCATCTAACTTATGTTTAAAATTTTTAAAATGAAGCTTACTGTTTTCTAAATCAGGTACTTTAGTTACCATTCTGCTACACTCCAGCGGTGACGTCCTAATCGAAGTAATGCGGGCACCAATTACATAGAAACATTCTATAAGCATGTCCTGTAACTTGGCTACATAAAAGTCTGTAAATAAAAAGGAACAAGTTGTAAAAATATAATATAATAAAGAAAAAGAAAAAATATATGACACATGAATATAATTTTTACTTTTAAATATTCTTAATCCATACATAACGCTCCCATCCGTCCTGTATTTTGCAGGACAGTCCTGTTTTTTTTAATTCTTCGAACAAACAAGTAATAGTAATTTTTCGACTTTACATTGCGTCCTGCGAAAATGTCCTGTTTTTGAGAGACGTCCTGTAAATCCTGTAAAATCTTCAAAATTTTGTCAATTTGTCCTGTTTTTGGCGAAAAAAAGAGATGGGAGCGTTATCCATACATAATGGGACTTGTCTCCTTCCTGAAATGCAGTTAAACATTTTTCATATTTTATAATGACAAAAGAACCATTCACGTATTTTAGTTAAAAACGATGAATATGCAGAGAAACTACGTTCAAAATTGCAAGATGTTGCCGGGCAATGTCTTAGATTTAATAATTCTTTGGGCGAAAGTTTACTCACATACAAAACTTGTTTGTTTTAAAACAAAATTTTTTCGAAGACTTTATGTCCTTAAATCCTACATTACGAGCGAAACCTGAATCGAATTTATTTAAAAACTTTAGTTCACTTACTGTTTCAAAGATTTTTTTAACATCTTTTACCACTTTTATGCTAGACTGGAGCGATAAAATTTTTTTCTAAAGTAAAGGCACGACGAATTACGAAAAAGTTAGATTTAATAAAGACCAATTAGAAAATTGTAGCAATATCAACTTTTTATTTTTCATTTATTTTATGGGCCAAATATGCTTATATAAGTACGAACGTTGTAAAAATGCAAAAACGTCTAAAAAGTATCAAAATATGCAAATGCATATGCAATATGCAAATGCATATTCTTATCCTCTGTACTCATCATCATTCATGACATTGATACAAGCCTTTTTTTAATACAAATTTTGGTAACAGGATATTGCGATCCTTTTATTGGCTTGTACTGATTGATGTTTATTTCTAAATGTAAAATTCTAATGAGAGTCCAGCCGCTGTCAAGTTCTTGAAACACTGACATTTTTTATATTAAACTGTTGCACTTTTCATCAAAAATGCTTTTCAAGTCCGTCGATGGTTGAATCATCATCATGTTTTTTTGATGAGACTTTATGTCAATTGACGTCTCATTTTCACACATTTTCACGTGTTTGCAGAATAATTCTAAATAACATTTAATGCTGGTGTGTTTCTGTAACATATCTTGAAGAGTTTCTACTACTTTATTCTTAGCATTTTCTTGAAAAACTTCAGGAATCAATAAACTCTCATTCTTATTTTTGTATATAAATGACTCTTTACGTTCATTAAATACAGATGAGATTCTAGTTATTTCACCACTATTTTTCTTGTGAGCGTTTGTCCTGATGTGATATGGCCAATTCTTTGTCAATATCTCTTTCTTGCAAGTATTGCAATAGAGATTTGGGATCGAATTTGGCAAAATCGCTTGGTTACTTGCAATTCTAGTTGTGTTTGCTGCTGCTGATGATGATGTTGATGCATTATTTACTTTTCCTTTATGTTGTTTTAAATTGTCCTCCCGAGAAAAAACTTATATATCACACACCACACCAGCTTAAAGCTGGGTCTTATGCCGTGTTTAGGTAAAACAAACGATGCGTCTACTTCACGAACGCATCGTCCAACAGGCGGCAATCAGCTGTTTTGGATCCATGTATGAAGATTGTCAGACACAAACGAACACAGCTGACTCAGTAACGAACGAAGACGTAACATCTGTATAAAGTTGTGTCTTTGTAAGCAAAAAAATCCGAACGAATCGTCACAATCTGACGAGAGCAAAATTATTATCGTTCTGAAAATGGAAGTTGCTACTAACAGATTTAGAGCTAGTAGAGCAAAAGCAGATGAGAAATGAAACGCCATCTGCTAAAGTGAAATTCTACGGTCCTCCTCAAAGAAGTGCACACAATCTATTTGAGAGCAGATGCTATCACAATCAATTAAAAAACAGTTTCATTTCTACCAAAAGTCAACAATTCAATAACCAAAACAGCTGATGCAAAAAGTATTGCCACCTATTAAAAAATGCTAGTAATATGTATACAATTTTCAAGATTTTTGTCAGTTTTACGCCTAATGCTGAACTTTTACAATCTGGCAATAATGTTTTTGACAAGTACTGACGTTGGAGTATTTCAAAAACGTAAGCAACGTAATGTTGGACGACGACGCAAGAAAAAATTACAAAGACCAAATTTAGGACGATCACGTCGGAAAACGAACGAAGCTTGTCACGAAGGCTTCGTTTTACCTAAACAGGGCATTAAGCTTTAGCTTAACTTCATTTTGTATGTAATTCTCTCTCTAACCAACCACCTAAGTGTAAGCATTAAAACTCCATCTCATTGGAAAAAACTCTTAACTTTATTTGTTATTAATACCCCTTGTTCATACTCTTCATTTAACAGAAATCCAAGGATCTTAATTGTAAGGTAAAACTATATGAGGTAAAAAACTTGTTATCTTAATAAACGTAAAAACTTAAAAATAATATTAATTTATACTGAGGAACTTCGTTTGCAGTCTTTTTGTTACTATTGAATTAACTTAAAAAAAATAAACAATATAAAATGCAGTTAAACATTTTTCATATTTTAGAATGACAAAAGAACCATTCACGTATTTCAGTTAAAAACGATGAATATGCAGAGAAACTACGTTCAAAATTGCAAGATGTTGCCGGGCAATGTCTTAGATTTAATAATTCTTCGGGCGAAAATTTACTCGCATACAAAACTTGTTTGTTTTTAAACAAAATTTTTTCGAAGACTTTATGTCCTTAAATCCTACATTACGAGCGAAACCTGAATCGAATTTATTTAAAAACTTTTGTTCACTTAACTGTTATATAGATTTTTTTAACATCTTTTACCACTTTTATGCTAGACTGGAGCGATAAAATTTTTTTTCTAAAGTAATGGCACGATGAATTACGAAAAAGTTAGATTTAATAAAGACCAATTAGAAAATTGTAGCAATATCAACTTTTTTATTTTTCATTTATTTTATGGGCCAAATATGCTTATATAAGCACGAACGTTGTAAAAATGCAAAAACGTCTAAAACGTATCAAAATATGCAAATGCATATTTTTATCCTCTGTACTCATAATCAGTCATGACATTGATACAAGCCTTTTTTTAATACAAATTTTTGTTAACAGGATATTGCGATCCTTTTATTGGCTTGTACTGATTGATGTTTATTTCTAAATGTAAAATTCTAATGAGAGTCCAGCCGCTGTCACGTTCTTGAAACACTGACATTTTTTATATTAAACTGTTGCACTTTTCATCAAAAATGCTTTTCAAGTCCGTCGATGGTTGAATCATCATCATGTTTGTTTGATGAGACTTTATGTCAATTGACGTCTCATTTTCACACATTTTCACGTGTTTGCAGAATAATTTTAAATAACATTTAATGCTGGTGTGTTTCTGTAACATATCTTGAAGAGTTTCTACTACTTTATTCTTAGCATTTTCTTGAAAAACTTCAGGAATCAATAAACTCTCATTCTTATTTTTGTATATAAATGACTCTTTACGTTCATTAAATACAGATGAGATTCTAGTTATTTCACCACTATTTTTCTTGTGAGCGTTTGTCCTGATGTGATATGGCCAATTCTTTGTCAATATCTCTTTCTTGCAAGTATTGCAATAGAGATTTGGGATTGAATTTGGCAAAATCGCTTGGTTACTTGCAATTCTAGTTGTGTTTGCTGCTGCTGATGATGATGTTGATGCATTATTTACTTTTCCTTTATGTTGTTTTAAATTGTCCTCCCGAGAAAAAACTTATATATCGCATTGAAAATGTTGCGAATGTTTTATTTGATGTTTCACTCTTATATGCATGTTTAGGGTATACTTTGCAGTAAAACTTAATCTACACTCGTTGCAATAGAATGATGCCATTTTTATACTTTATTTTAATGTTTAATAAAGTGTATGTAAATATTGACTTTCTTTTATATTTATTCACAGTATTTATTTTTTTTCATCAGAGAAAAGCGTTGAAGTAAAATTTCGGTATTATTTGTTGTAGAAGCTTTCAATCAAAAGAACTTTTACAAACTAAAGGTAATATATTTTTTGATTCGTCTTGTATTGAAGTTTTTTTTTATTTTTTTTATTTGTAGATATTTCAATTTATTTCATTTTTGTACATTTCTTTTTTTTCTTTTGTGCCCCAGTGCCAATAGGCTATAAAGGAGCGTGCCTGTCTGGCTTTACTAACTTTTGATAAGTAAAGTAAAAATTAGTTTAAATATTACTAAATAAATAAATAAATAAATAAATGATAGTTACAAAAAGAAAATTAATATTATAGAATATGTATAAATATAATACATATATACATAATTGATTTTACTCTTCAAAGTTACATTGCTATTTTTTTAGCTCTCCCTTTCAAGGAAATTTTTTAAGTGTGTTTTGAGCACTCCAATTGTTATTTTGCTCTTTATCACGTCCGGTAATCCGTTAAAAGCTTTCGGTACTGCATATAAAGGGTCCGCCAAATAACTTTTTTTTTTTTTAAAAAACGCATTGGGTAGTCAGTTGGCTTCAACTCCTGAACCAATTGGACTTTGTATGGCGTCATACCAAGGTCTTTATGTAAAATTCGTCTCAATGATGTCTCCGAAATGTTAAATTGTTAAGAACGACGGTGAATTGATGTTGATGGCGCTTCACGCACACTTTCTGCCACAGCAGCAATATTCTCGGGTGTACGCACTGTTTTTGGCTTTTCACGCTTTGGTTTATCGATGAAGATGCCAGTTTCTTTCACTTTTTTCACAAGATAACGAACATACGGAGCTGACGGCGCTTCTCTTCTTCCAAAATCCATACGCAATTTTCGCACACATTCTGCAATATTACCATGATTTTCAAAGTAATGTCGCAATATTTCCCAGCTTTGCACTTATATCAGCGGAAGGATAAAACTAATTTTCTGTCAAATCAGACATGAGCTAAGTGTTACCATTCACGAAATAAGCACTAGTTGAAAAAAAAAGTTTGATGGCGGACCCTGTAGGTACCGTTGCTTGGTAACTTCTCTGCTGCATCTCGCCACGACAAGGTTGCTTCTGTTCCTGGTGTTGAATCTGTGGTTATGTCGTTGTAATTGAGTAGTGTTGTAGCTTAAGTTGTTTATATTTTTGTAGACCTGTAGTATTAATTGGTATTGGTATAGTTTACGTATGGGCAGGATGTTTTTTACTTTTCTTGGTAGAGTTGGTGACTATGGTATCGCATTGGTAGTCCAAAGATGGCTTTCATTGACTTGTTTTGCATTACCTGCAAATTTTTCAGCTCCGTAGTGTTTTTATGTGCCCAGCACATAGTCATGTAAGACAGGTGGGAGTGAACCAGCGACATGTATATCAGGTGCTTTGTATCAATCGACCGTTTGTTTTTGAACTTACGTAGCTGAACTTACGTATGATGTCTTTTTTTGTATATTTTGTATGTGCTCATTCCAACTCAGCTTATTTGTTACCGTGAGCCCCAAGAATTTTACTTTTTCTTCCTCTGTTACTTCCGTTTCATTTACCGTGAATTTGAATTTTTCAGCTGTGCTGCGCTGTGGAGAGATGATAATGAACTGTGTTTTTCCTTCGTTCATAGCTATCTTGTCGAATCGGAAGAATTCATTCAATATTGAAACGTCGTACTCGAGTTTAGCTCTAAATGCCAGCCTTGACATGCTTGGATAGAAAAGCGCGATGTCGTCAGCAAAGAGAAAAAGTTTGCCATTCAAGGTTACGTTTTTTGTCATTAATGAATAGGAGGAAGAGGATGGGACTAAGCACGCTACCCTGCGGCACCCCGCACGTGACTTCCTTTGGTGAGCTTTTGGATTTGTCATTGAATACTATTTGGTGCCTGTCCGTGAAGTAGTTGGCTATCAGCGAAAGACTGTTTCCATTAAATCCATTCTGAAGGTCAATGAAGAGTGCTCCAACCTCGCTGCAGCTATTATCCATGTATGCACAGATGTTGTCTATAGCTTGGATGAGTGCTGGCTGGGTCCCTGATCGCTGTCGGAATCCATATTGGTGCGTATACAAAAGCTGGATATCTTCGAGGTGTTTGATTATTTGTTTTTTCATGACTTTTTCGACTACTGTGTTTAGCACTGAGAGGATTGCAATGGGTCTGTAGTTCTGGGTTTTATATTTATCACCACCTTTGTGCATTGGGTGTATTTTTTGCAACTTAAGTCTGCTGGGGTAAATTCCATGTTGAAATATAGATGCTATTAGCACAGTCATTGCTTTTGCGAAGCTTTCTTTGGAGTTTTTGACGATACTTGGCGGGATTTCATCTATGCCGAATGACTTGCTCGTGTCTAGTTGCTGTATTGTTTGTAGTATTTCATTCGTGGTCGCTTGTTCAAATATGAATGCTTTGTTTGCGCAGTTCAGTGTTCTGAACGCATTGATGTTGTCACCGTCTTCTGCTTCAATTGATGTGGCTATATCCACTGCCCGTGTTGCGAAGAATTCATTAAGACAATAGCTAATTTACCTCTTTGCTTCCACTTATTATTGTGCCTTGGGAGCCTTTAACTTTCGCGATAGAGGTTTGTTGTGCCGTACGATTGAAGAATCCGTTTATGATTTTCCAGGTTGCTCCTATCACCTTTTACCTCTATTAGTTTGCGCTTGTAATAGCTGTCGGTTAGAAATTTCCGCGTTTCTTTGATGATGCTAATGATTCCGCTTAGGCGCGTGCTCAAATCGCGTCTGAGTTGCTGCTGCTTCAATTTTTTCAGCAAGTATTTTTTGTTTTTAGCAGTTCTTTAAATTCGTGATTTACCCACGGCGCTGCAAGGTGCTGAAGCTTTATTTTTGTGGTAGCCTCCTCTTTATTTTCCTGAATCGCTTTCGTGATAACATTTTCAATGACATTATAAATTTCATTGGGATTGCTGCTTATATTCAAGGCTGTGGCATCTAGGTTTGTATTTATGGCTCTATCAATATTCTCGTAGTTGTAGACTGTTTTCACAACTGTTTCATATTTTTCAGTTTGTCTTGGTATTTTGATTATGCAGCTTATCATGTTGTGGTCACTCATGGTGTTTTCTATTGTATGTTGGAGAAAGCATTGTCTATGGATATGTTTGAAGCCAGTCTTGAAGTTAAATCATGGCATGAGTACATGCAGTTAGAATTCAGCAGAGTTATCAGTGAGTGTCTGTCCGTGGATGGCTCTCCAGAAGGTTTAAAAATAAGTTAGTGGGGCACCTAGGCGAACGATAAAATCCTATAACTGACAGCGGCTTGCTATTGATTTTATTGAAGGTGTCGAAATCCGTATGATATGGCAGCTAGATTCGTTGCATGCATCTTCAGTTGTTCAGTTACAAAAAAGGATAGACCATATCCATATCCGTCTCCTCTACAGCAGTGCACGCTTCGGTACCCTGGTATCGCATATATGTCAGAAATTTCTGCAGGAAGCCACGTTTCTTGTATGCATATGATGTGCGGCAGTTGTTCAAACTTAAAGAGCTCCGTTCTAAACTCGTTGAATTTGCTTATTGAAGCAATGCTTCTTGCATTAAACGATAAAAAGTTAATGTAGTAATTTTGCTGATTTTTTATATTTTTATTAAATTCAAATATATTTTTAAAGTAATTTATGTTTATGATAATTTGTTAACCACCTTTTGACTTATTATGCGCGGGGTGGGAAGCGTCTGCTAGTCATCTGTTCATCGCCGTCATCTTCAGAGCCATCATAATTTTGTTGCGTGCCTGCTGAATATCGGGCGCCTCTATGCTTGTTGTTGGTTGTTGCCTCCAAGACCAGCTTGTCGACGTCCTCATACTTGTGGATTTTTTCAGCCCGTGATCCTTCAGCTTTTTTAGCGTAAATTGTATTGCCTCTAGTGTATATGAACTTAAAACCATATTTCTTTAGAGTCTTTGCATGGCCAAATAGCTGCAGCGTATTTCTATTGAGGTAATCATTAATGTAAACCGTGTTTTTCTTTGCTGGGTCGTTTTTTACAATTTTTTTCGCCTCCAAAAATGAAAGCTTTGCCTCGCTGTTGCAGAACTTGACTAGAACTGTCTTATGGTTGTTGTTGTTGCTGGTGATATTATTGTTGTTGTTGTTGCTAGTGCTGCTGCTGTTGTTTGTTGCTCTTTGGTGGCCTGCAGATTTGTAGAAGCTTGCCTGGGCTATGTCTTTTTCGGCGACCTCTACGTTGAGTTCCTTTGACAGGTCCAAAATGAGTTCAGTCGCTGATTTTGTGTTGGAAGTGTCTGTTAAGCCACGCACCACGCTGTCGTTTTTCACCCTTTCATCCATTAAGAATTTAACCGAGCTCTTTAGCTCGCATACCTCGGCTTTAAATCTTATGTTTTCCTTCGCAACTGATTCCACTTTTTTTTGTTTTGATTTTTGCGAGGGTGCCATAAGCTCCTCGTACTGGCATGACATAAAATCCACCGACTTTTTTATTTCATCAAGATGGCTGAATTTTGACATGATGATGCTGAATTGGCTGGTCGTCAGTTTATCGGCACCACTAGTGTCTGCGGCTTGTGTGCAGCTTGGACAGACATACTCGTCTTCTTCTAGCTCAACTGCAACCAAGTATTCCTCAACACTTATTCCGCTGCACAGTGGATGCAGCCATTTGCTGCATTTATCACACTGGATGCAGTCACCGTCGATGCGCCGTTTGCAGTTTCCACAGTTCACCTTCTTTGCGGAAATCTGCTTTGGTGGCATTTTGTTAACATACAACGGAGGATATGTAGTTTATGCTGTTGCACTTGTTTTAAGTGTTTAAAAATGTAAATAACTTTATTTTTATGATGAAATTTATTCGCGCGAATTTACTTTGGTGTGTAATGTTTGACAGCGTTGCCATACATTTTTAGACTGGCACTTTAAATTAAAAGATATAGTTCTCTAAAGAGAAAGTTTAATTAACAGACGAAAAAGTTTTTATGCCTTTTAATACAATGAGTGCTATTTAATCTCTCTTATGTGATTCTTTATACTCGCAAAGTCTCTTTTAGATTAATAACGTAAATAACGATATCAATAGAATTTTAGATCTTATTTTCATCAGTAATGAGTTCAAATATGAACTGTTTAAATGTGCTATGCCGCTCACGAATGAATCTGTTCAACATAAAGCACTTATTTTGGAATTTTATTTTTATACTTTTGACCATTACTTGAAAGTTAAACATCCTTCTTTTTATAATTTCAATAAAGCTAATTATGCGGCTCTAAATAGTTATTTCAACTCTATAAATTGGAATTCTTTAAATGATTCAAGTGACTTCTTTCATATGTATGCAGCGTTCAAGACGGTTATATAGGCACAATACAAAGACAATACTTTATAATCAAAAAGCTCAAAGGTTACATTGTTTAATGTACTGTTTAATGTACAAATTCTAGTAGGGTTTTAACTTTCAAATATATTAATCTCAGTTTTTATGTCTCTAAATTGATATGTAGAGCTTGCATTTCAATTTTAATATACAACAACAATAGTTTGTTATTAAAAATATGAAAGGTTAATTTTTTTTTTTACATGTTAAAATTCTAGTAGGGTTTTAACTTTAACATATATAAATCTAAGTTTTAATGTCTTTCCACTGATATGTAGAGCTTTCATATCAATTTCAATTTACATTAAAAATAACAGTTTATTATCAAAACAGATCAAAGGTTAAATTTTTTCTGTTTAATGTGAAAATTCTAGTAGGTTCTTAACTTTTAAACGCATAAATCAAAGTTTTTATGTCTTTTCATTGATATGTAGAGCTTGCATTTCAATTTTAATATACAACAACAATAGCTTATTATCAAAAAGATCAAAGGTTAAACTTTTTCTGTTTAATGTAAAAATTATAGTAGGGTTTTAACTTTAAAATATATAAATCTTTATTATTGTCTACGCCGCACGGCGCATCCTGACGTCACGTAATGGTTCCTACTGGTTGGGACGGCACATTAAACAATTCTCATAAAATTACATTTACATTTGTTCATTTGTTAACTAAACCCAGCTTAAAGCTGGGTCTTAAGCTTTAGCTTAACTTCATTTTGTATGTAGTACTCTCTCTAACCAACCACCGAAGTGTAAGCATTAAAACTCCATCTCATTGGAAAAAACTCTTAACTTTATTTGCTATTAATACCCCTTGTTCATACTCTTCATTTAACAGAAATCCCTACAACCTTTGGTGTTTAATGAGGAGCACCTTCTCTTCCCAAATATAGGAACAGCATCAACCTCAAGGTACGCTATCGAAAGCCTACCATCACGCGTGTTATTTTTACGCGCTAAATTGCTCCCGCCCCCTATGACCAGAGCAATTTAGCGATGAAAGTAGCTCCAGTTTCTGCATGGTCCTTCGAAGCCTACCCAGAATCGCACTAGAGTGTATAAGCCCACTATTGTCTCCATAAAACAGAGGAAAAAATTAAGTAACCCTAAATCATTTTAAAATAAAATTTCAGGCTCCATTTGCTCAGAAGCAACATTTTTTTCTGCACAAAAAGAAAGAAGTCAAGCAACATTAGAAAAAGAACACGTCCACGAAAAAAAGTGAGAGAGAAGCAACCACGTTCCTGTTCGTTTCTGACTCTCCTTCTGTGATCCCCATTCAACAAAGAAAAAAAAACTAAATGACTGCGTGCGTCGTGTCGTTGTCTTGAGCTGCGTTCGAAATAAAATTAGTTTAATAAGAAGTATAAACTCAAATAAAAAAGTGAAGAATTGTGCGTTTGTCGTGTATAGCTACGTCCCAATTATAAATAATAGTTAAAAAATGTACGATAAAATAAAACAAAAAAGGAAAAGTGTATCAAATGGCGATCGGTCTGCAGTGAAAAAAAAAGAAAAAGAAAAAAGCCAACAGATTATAACTTTAAGTTTAACAATATAATAAATCTAAAATATGATAAACATGCTGCGTGCTTTTAATTTGCTAAAGAATCATTTATTAATGCTAAAATAGTGAAAAAGAGTGAAATATAAACAAATTCTGTGGTATAATAAAAAGAAGTTAAAAATGCATTCGCAACAACAAAAGCATTGAAATATTATTAATTAAAGTAACAACAAGAGCACAACACAACGAGTGCGGTATAGAGTATGCTTTCTTTTTCACCCACAAGTTGTTGTTAAAAAGTGCGTTACGTTCCACATCAAACGCGCAATGGGTTCCACTTTTTTTGTGCCTGCAGAGTAGATATTTTTTGTTTTTTCTTTCGTTTTCTTTTTGCGTCGAGTCAGTCGGCTAAGTTAATTTTGCGATATTGAAAAAGACATTTTCATAAGGTGTGTGACAATTAAAGAACGTAATGAAAACTTTTCTTAAATTCAAAAAATAAAAAGTAAAAAATTAAAAAAAAAACCAAAACTCAAAAAAAGGTTGAAAGTGCAAATAAAACATTAAGAAAAATAAGTAAAACTGTGCAGCAGTAAAAAATATACATAGCTATAAATAAAGTGGGTTTTCAATAAATAAAATACATGCTTTTAAGTGATATACAAAAATAAATAAAAATAAAGTGATAGAAAATTTGGCAATTAATTTGTAAAAGTGGGAGCAAATTAGAGAATAAAAAACACACAAAATAAGTGTTTAGGAGCACCACTTTGAAAAGCTTGAAAACAGCAACAGCAGCAGCAGCCAGAAGCAGGCCCAACTACAGTGGGTAATAAACGGAATGACCCTTGTTGGTAGTCCCAAGAGCATGAGGTAGCTCTTTTGTACAATCTATTCACAATCTATACACAATCAAACGCACACACACAAACAAACATAAACAATCAACCCAGCAGTAAAAAAATCGTCAATGAATCATGCACGACTTTTCTCATTCTGTGACGAAACATGCTGATTCGGTTATGCATTTGATTTGAATCTCATATAAGAGTTTCAAATTCGTACACTGTTTGAAACTTACTGTTTTTAATGAACGAAAAAAAAAACAGATTTCTTAAGGAGTTGTCGAGAAATGTAAATCATCTATTTAGTAAGTTTCTTTAAGAAATCATCTTGACATATTTGTGCACGACGCCTTGCTGGAACAAAGGAACAATCAAACATCCGCACACATATGTATCGTTGCATATAATATAATATATACATATATATTTTCATACAAAAAAATTTATATTTGGTGTTCTCAACATTTTTTTTTTTTAATGCGTTTTCGTTACATGCGTTTCCGCACACATATATATCTTTGCATAGATTATAATATATACATATATCTGTGTCGACAAGGAATAACGACTAAGCTCAAAATATCGTAAAAAAGCGATATGGCATTTTCTTCATTGCCAATCTTTGATAGAAACCACTTAATTCTGCATCTATTACCGTTAGAAACGTTTCATTTTCATGAAAAAGTTGGTGTTCTCAACATTTTTTTAAATGCGTTTTCGTAGTGTATCGCTATCGTCATAGATGTCAAAAAATTTTAACACCCTGGGAAAATACCCTGGGAATTCCCTTTTCCCACAGCAGTTAAAGAATACCACATAAGTTATTCTTCCCACAGAGTTGGAAACTATGCGTATCAATTTTGGTAATTCTAAATTAATAGAAAAATTTCTCTCAAAATTTATTGGTTTTTACAGAGTTGCCAATCACGCGCAATATTCTCGTTTTTCAAAAATTAGCTCAAATTTAAAAATTTTTCTCTGAATTTTTACTACTTCAGAGTTGCCAATCTCGCGCAACTCTGAACACTCAAGCATTCTCGTTTTTTTAAACTTGAATTTAAGTAGAAAATTTTCCCCAAATTTTTTACAAAATAATTTTTTTAAATAAAGCTTCTGTAGAAAATATTTCTCAAATTTTTACAAAAACCCGGGAAACTTAACTTCTCGTTGTTTGAAAGTTAACATAATGTAAAAATATGTTCCTTCAAATTTTTTTACACTAGATTTTTGGTTTTTGAAAATTAAACTCAAACAAAAATTTCCCCCAAAGATTTTATAACATGTCAGAGTTAACAATCTTGCGTAACTCTGTACACTCAGTTTCTCGGTGTTTGAAAATTTCTCATGCGTAAAAATTTCTCTCAATTTTATAAACTCAACTCCTCGATTTTTGAAAATTTGTCTTGAGTAAAAAATTTTCCCAAAATTTTTTAAACTCAAGTCTCTCTCTTTGTTGAATATTTCTCTTGAAATTTTTTACACTCTCTTAAGTGAAAATTTATCTGAAATTATTTCGTTTTTCGAAAGATACAATCAAGCAAAAAAGTTTCTCTCAAATTTTTTGCGTCATCTCATCTCTTCTCTCTTATATTCAGAGTTGCCATCCCGCGCGACTACGGAATATTTCTCGGATATATTTAATATTTTTTACAACAAAAATATTTTCTCAGTTATTCAGAGTTGCCATCCCACGCGACTTCTGGATACTTTCATACTGAGTAAAAGTATTATCGATATTTAAGAGTTGGCAACCCGCGCAACTGGATAATATTGTCAATTTTGTCTCAAATAACTTCTCAATTGTGATAAAATTCTCTGAAAAACTTTTCCCGTAATGGTAGAGCTGCCAAACTCGAGAAAATTGAGCATATATTCAAATTCGTGGTCTATTGTTTGCATAGAACGAGCAGGGAATTTACAAAAAAGGCAGGAGAATTAACTCTTATCAATTCTAGACGAATTAAGTTTCGCTAAAATGCACTCTCAGCCTCCTTCTCTGTGCTCAAACTTCTTAAGCAATTTTAGAACTGCAAACCCGAGCAATTCTGAATATTTTAAAAATACTCTTATATTATTTCTCGGTTCTTGCAACTGTTTGACGATATTTCAGAATTTCCAAACCGGAGAAATTCTTATCATTTTCCACACTCTAATGTCTTTATGTGCTCAAATTTCTGACGATAATAAAGAAAGGTCAACCCGAGCAATTCTGAAAATGTTAAATAATCTTTGATGTTTTTTTCTGTGTTCGTAACACCTCCTGACTTTATTTCAAAATTACCAACCCGGGCAATTCTTAAAATTTTTATAATCATGTGAGTATACTTATATATATATTCATGTGAATATACTTTACTTCAAGACTCTACGGTACTCCAGAGTTGCCAATCCCGTGCAATTTCTGAAGACTCTCTTCAGTTCTTTAAACCCTTTTTTATATTTCAGACTTTCTTTACTTCTTAAATTTTTCACTATATTTCAGAGTTGCCATCCCGAACACTACTTATGAAATATGAATTCTCTCTTCACTTCTCAAAACATTTCCCGATACTTCAGAGCTGCCAAACCCGCGCAACTGCGAATAATTCGCGCAACGCGAATAATTTCTTTACTTTTTTAAACTTTCACTCTATTTCAGAGTTGCCATCCCGCGCAAAACTTATGAAATATGAACACTTTCTTCTCTTCTCGAAAATTTTCCGACTCTCTTTTCATCTCACTTATGTTATCACTCATCTCTCGTCATGGTTCTCTCACCTCACATAATCACTCTTTTATACAGTACACTCACGCTTCTCAGTCATATATGTCTCACCTCTACAGTGCTCGAAATTTGCTTAGCCGCACACGATCTTATAGCAATATAAATGAAAAAAACAACAATAGGTTTAACTGTGTAATAATATACATTTTTATTTTTGTTTTATACAAAACTATTGAGAATTATAAAAATTTTTTATTCATATTTTAAGAAAATTGTACAAATAGAAAAAATGCTAGATAAATTCAAGCGAATTTTGCTTAGCCGCGCGACGTCAAATACTTAAAAAAACAACCATTTAAATAAAAAAGCATATCTTTTGTACAGTTAATATTTAGTTGGACCTCCATTTTTATTTATTACCGCAAAAATTCTATCGGGGAGTGAGTCAATTAATTTTCGGAGAACGTCAATTTCTAAATCTAGCCACGCCTGCAAAATTGCTATTTTTAATTCAGATACCGTCGAGTATTGGCGGCAATTTCCGTAGACAGCTCGTGCAATTATTCCCCAAACATTTTCAATCGGATTTATATCCGGACTTCTAGCTGGCCAATCAAGTAATGGTATTGAGCGTGATGAAAAAAATTCCTTGACTCGTGTGAAACGTGAATACTGGCATTATCCTGTTGAAATATTAAGTCAACGTCAGCATTTTCTTCAAAATAAGCAATAAGCACGTCGTCTAACATTTCAACATACTTTGTTGAATTCATTCGTGTTGAAATAAAACATAACTTAAGTTTTCCATTGTATGAAAAAGCCCCCCATATCATAATGGATCCACCTCCAAAGTTTCGGCTCATTCTTGGTGGATTATTTGCACGTAGATCATGCCAATAGCAACTGAATCCATCGGGTCCATCGAGATTAAATTTTTTCTCATCCGAAAAAATTACACTACGCCAATTTTCAGTCCAGTTCATGTGCCTTTTCGCAAATTCTAACCTGGCTGCTTTATGACAAGATTTAAGTTGTGGTTTTTTTGTCATTTTTTTCCATTTAATATTTTTATCCGCGCTTAAAATTTGTTGAACTCTACGTTTTCCAATTGGAAGTGTAAGTTTTGACACTATTTGAGATGCACTTAGTCGGTTTTTAGTGGCTTCTTCTTTGATAACATTTCTTTGACGACGAGTTATCTTCGTATTTCTTTTACATTTTGAGGAAGAAATACCGTATTTTTCACCTAATCGCAAAAAATTTCTAATTACTTTCTCCGGTCTGTTAATTTGACGGCTAATCGCTCTATTAGAAAAACCATTTTCTTTTAAAACTTTAATTTTGCCTTTTTCCACATCATTCAAAAAACTATTCTTTGCCATTTTAAAATTAAGCCTTTTCAAAATGAGATGAATCACCTAAAATATTAAAAAAAAGTTAAAATTTAAGAAATATTCACTGAAACATTCCAACAGAAAAGCGAACTTACAAGTACAACACTTAAAACACGACTGCGGCTAAGCTAACTTCGCGTCAATGATTGTGAAATTATTAATAAATTTATTTTTCGGTACCGTTATATTTTTCATTTTGTTGCTTTGTTTGAACAGATCACATTTAAATTTAACAACAAATTTGATGGAACAGTAAATGTTGAGAGTAATCGTGAAAAACATTACTCTTTCGCTTCTTTCGTAAATGCGGCTAAGCAAACTGCGCTGACTGTAGTATATTTATAACCTAGCTCACATATTGCCGTCTTCGACGTCTCCATGTTCATAAAACTAATAAACCTTTGGTTTCTCTCTCTAGGTTGTACTACTCTAAACTCTGCCATCAGCACCATTCCATCGGGTTGTGCGGAAAAATCAACGCGAGGTCCACCCTGCATCGTCGCCAGGCCGTGCGCCGACACGGGTACTGCTAGAACTATCTAACTCACTCCCACGCACTTGGACGATGCACATGGAAGGCAATGTGCAATATCTGCGGCGATCTCTCCCACTTGATGCTGCACGCGAACATCGTCACATGCAACACAGACAAGCCGACCCCACTACGAACGCCATTGTGGAATGCCATCCGCGCGAGTTATAGTTGAGGAAAAACAGACAACACAACTTTTCTTTTTGAATGCCAAAACTGATCTGGTTTTATTAAAATTTTTCTCTTACTTTACAACTTTCACCAATTTTTACTGTAATGCATGTATACATTCTAAAGAAATTCTAAATATGAATACATATGTGTTTATGACATAGGTTTCAAAAATGCTATCTATGAATAATTTTTATATATTTTAATACTCCATATGTTTGCTTATGACATACATTCCAAAAATGCATGTTGATAATTTTAAGTGTCACCTAGTTTTAATGGGTGCAACAATATTTTAAAACACATGGTTAAACGTTGCGGATTATCAAAGAGATACTGAGAATAACTTAAAATAATTGTATGTCTTTTCTTTTGTGACATACAAAAGAAATGTAATGTAACCTAAATAAACAACTGAACTAATTTATTACAGAAATGTGATTATTGCTTATTGTGAGTTTTTATTATTGTTGTTGTTGTAGCTTAAGTGGTTGAAGTGGAAATCAATGGGATAGGTTCTGCGTCGAGTTTTAGTAGTTTGTTGTTGTTGTAACTTCAGTAATACTAGTTAATGTTGCTGTTGTTGTTATTGTTGTTGTTGTTGTCTTAGTTGTTGTTGTCTCAATGGCTTAGGTGGTGCCAATGTTGTTACCGTCGTTGGTGGTAATGTAACTCCTCCCCCCCCGGTGTGAAGCGACGGCCATAACCTTTGGTTTGTGGTTGAAGCGGGATGATCCAGGGTAATGTTTCGTTTAAACTTTCTGGAGCTATATAGAATGAAGAATATTATTATCGTTCCCATGAATAGTATTCCTCCGATAGTTATGTTGAGTTCTCGTTTTGTGGTTGATTTCAAGTTGTTTATGGCGATTCTATTTTCGATGTTGAGGTTGTTGATTTTGTGGAGGTTTAATCTTTCGACGGTGTAGTTGGTGTGAATTGGTATGTGTGCAGTTGGTATTAGATGTATTTCGTCCCAGTATATATTTGGATTACTCTGATATGTTATATTGTTTATCTCTACTTTACAGTTTTCGAAGTGTAGCAGAATATTTCCGGATACTGAGTGTGAAGCGAAGTTGCAAGTTGAGTTAACTAATGTTGTTGGGATGTTCAGCATTAATATGTAGTTATGTTCAGGTTGTAAGATGTTTGATATTTGACCGATATCGTTGGTGACGCAATGAGCTGGTATTCCTTCTTGCGGCTGAATAATTCGTCCTAGGCAGTTTGATTTTGTGATGTCTTCTTGTTGTTTTGCTTCTTGACAATAGTAAATTCCTTCTACTTTTGGACAAATTTCAGACAAGTATTGAACATTCTCAGAGTTATATAATGCATAAGGTGATATTTCTATTTCTTTTGTTTTATTAATGGGGAGTGGAATAATGTGAATTAGGGAATAATTACTATTTGATAGGATAGGAATTCGGACATTAAATATTATATTGGTATCGTTGTAATAAGCTTGTAGCCCCAACAATTCATAGATATTGTTAGTAGATTTTATCTTTATTGATTGGGCTGAAAGTGTGTCGTATATTTCATCTAATTCTTCATGGTTAAGAAAAAATTTTGATATTATATTAAGTCTTGCCAGTACTACTGCTTCTGCAATGTTAGCTAAATGATTGTTTAACAAGTCAATGTTGTAATTGATTTGTGCGAGATGTTGTGTCTGAAGAAGAATTTCTTCATTGACTTGAATTCTGTTTGTGTTCTGGTCTTGAATTTTGTTGACGAAATTTTCTATTTTTTGTTGTTGATTGTTTATATGATTAGTAATATTTGTAAATCTTTGTATCATAATTGAGTTTAATTTTATTTGGCTGTTTATATCTTGTTGAAGATTTGTTTGTTCGGATTTTAAGTCCTTAATTTGTTCGTTTAATATTTTTGCATCATTTGCGTCCATGTTGCCAGTGATAAACTTAACTACTGTGCCTAGTCCATTAATTATTCCTCTCCGATTTCTTGCATGTGGAGTGAGTGAATCTAATTTATTTTGGACTTCTTTAAGTTTAAGTTTTGTTATTAATGTCGCGTCTTTATCACTATATAATTTTCCTAAAGTAGTAATAGATCTATTTATTTTGTCGACGTTGTCCTTGTACAGGTCTAAGTTTACTATATGTATAAGGTTATTGTAATTTCTTATTGTTCTTGCAATGCCTTTTTGTATAGTAAGTAATGATTGTTGTTCATTAAGTTTTTGAATTTCCATTTTCTGCCCGGATGCTGTCATAAGCATTAATCCTACGAGTATCAGTTTTACTGTCATGCCTGTTTTTCTTCTTGAGTGTAGATTCTCTCTCGATTAAGGACTGCAATCCTCCAGTTTGTGCTGCTCCAATGTACCCTTGGTGCTAGATGATCGATGATCCTTCGATGATCTTATTGTTATTTTTTAAAACTCGGGAAACCGCCGGTCTTATTTTATAACACTTTACACAGAACCGTTCGCGAGAACTTTCGACTGCGCCAGTTATAGTTGAGGAAAAACAGACAACACAACTTTTCTTTTTGAATGCCAAAACTGATCTGGTTTTATTAAAATTTTTCTCTTACTTTACAACTTTCACCAATTTTTACTGTAATGTATGTATACATTCTAAAGAAATTCTAAATATGAATACATATGTGTTTATGACATAGGTTTCAAAAATGCTATCTATGAATAATTTTTATATATTTTAATACTCCATATGTTTGCTTATGACATACATTCCAAAAATGCATGTTGATAATTTTAAGTGTCACCTAGTTTTAATGGGTGCAACAATATTTTAAAACACATGGTTAAACGTTGCTGATTATCAAAGAGATACTGAGAATAACTTAAAATAATTGTATGTCTTTTCTTTTGTGACATACAAAAGAAATGTAATGTAACCTAAATAAACAACTGAACTAATTTATTACAGAAATGTGATTATTGCTTATTGTGAGTTTTTATTATTGTTGTTGTTGTAGCTTAAGTGGTTGAAGTGGAAATCAATGGGATAGGTTCTGCGTCGAGTTTTAGTAGTTTGTTGTTGTTGTAACTTCAGTAATACTAGTTAATGTTGCTGTTGTTGTTATTGTTGTTGTTGTTGTCTTAGTTGTTGTTGTCTCAATGGCTTAGGTGGTGCCAATGTTGTTACCGTCGTTGGTGGTAATGTAACTCGCGCTCCAGCGTCTTCAGAGCCTGCTATAAATTGCACAAATGTAAGGCGGGCGCCATGTCTACGCCGCACGGCGCATCCTGACGTCACGTAATAGTTCCTACTGGTTGGCACGGCACATTAAACTATTTTCATAAAATTGCATTTACATTTGTTCATTTGTTAACTAAACCCAGCTTAAAGCTGGGTCTTAAGCTTTAGCTTAACTTAACTTTTAAATTTTGTGGAGTTATTTCTGTTAAATGATACTCTTCATTTAACAGAAATCCCTACAACCTTTGGTGTTTAATGAGGAGCACCTTCTCTTCCCAAATATAGGAACAGCATCCACCTCATGGTACGCTACCGAAAGCCTACCATCACGCGTGTTATTTTTACGCGCTAAATTGCTCCCGCCTCCTACGACCAGAGCAATTTAGCGATGAAAGTAGCACCGGGTTCTTCAATTATCAAAAAAGCTTAAAGGTTAGATTTTTTCTGTTTAATGAGAAAATTCTTGTGGGTTTGTAACTTTAAAATATATTAATCTTTATTATCAAAAAGCTTAAAGGTTAAATTTGTTCTGTTTAATATGAAAATTCTTGAAGGTTTTTTATTTTAAAATATATAAATCCACATTTTAATGTCTTTTCTTCGATATGAAGACGGTTCTAACACATCATATTTATAAGTCATTATGGAAGCTAAACTTAAATCTTGTTTTAAGAAATGCGAGAATCAATCAAAGAGTATTCTTCCAATAGGGGGGGGGATGTCTTTTCAATATAAATATATATATAATCAACAAGATGGAACGTGCTAACACCCGCTTCGGAGAGAAGGTAATGTGTTTATGTGAGAACACCAAGTATATATACTTGCCAAGCATATTTACGGATTTTTTAGGCGAGGAGGAGATTGAAGAGGTAAATAGTAATACTTACTATTCAACCAAAGACAGAAGCGACGATACTAGTATACATTAGATAGTAAATATACATGGGGTGTTTCTAGATTAATATATAAGTTTTTTATTTTTTATTTAATCTTATTTTTTCCTTTTATTTATATATTAAGGTACACAAATCACGGCGTATACTGATGATTATGACTTAGAACTGTTTGACGATAGTTTTCAAGTATATAGGAAGGACAGACACGCTGACAATAATTCTGCAGTTGGTGGTGGTGTCCTATTAGCTGTAAGGAACTCCTGTGTTAGTTCCTATATTGATATTCCCTGCTCTGCTAATATCGAACTTATATGCTTTAAGGTTGTACCACAGATTACTTATCATATAGATCAGAGATCTGCAATGAATGCTTCGTCTTTGCTTTAGGTTCGAAAATGCACTGTTCCTGCTATGTTTTCGTTCATCAGCAAGAACGTAGAAGGGATCCATTGGTCCCATTCTTCATTTTTACAAAAGTTTAACAAATATTCATTTAATACTCGATGGTTTCTTTCAATCGAGCCCAGAGTCTCATGGTGATATGGAGTGCTAAAAATTTGTTTAATATCTAATAAATTGCATATTTCTGACATTAATTCATTGAGGAATTCTGTACCTCTATCCGATTTTAAAATTTTAAAGTGACCGTATATTAAAATTACGTTTTCAACAAGTGTTTTAGCAACAGTTTTCGCGTCTTTTGTCTCCATTGGACATGCTATTACATACTTTGTTAAGTCGCACTGCATCGTTAATATATATCTGTAATTGTTGGATAAGCGTAGGGGACCTACTGTGTCGATAGAAACTACTTCAAAGCTGGTACTTGGTGTGTCTGTCATTGTTAAATTTTCTTTTGTATGTTTAGTTTGTTTATTAATTTTGCAATTGTTACAATTGAGAATGAAATTTTTTATCATTTTGCTCATATTTTTCCATATGTATTTTTGTTTTAGTTTCATTATTGTTTTTCTTATACCGAGATGTCCTCCATGTGTCGAATTGTGGTATTCTTCGATTAATTTGTTTTGTTTTATTTTGTCGACTATTCTTTGTGGTTCATTATAAATTAAAATTTTTAAGTTTTCGTTTGTTCTTTTTATGTTATTAAAAATATCTTTGAACTTATCCATTTCAATGGTTTTAAATATTTCATCATTTCTCTTTAGCGCTAATTCTTCTATTCCTACATTATACATCTTTGATGAAAGCTTCTCCAAAGTCAGCGGTGTGAACAGTGGATTATCACTACATCGTATAATTACTTCCTCATCATGTATTTCAATTTTGGTATTTTTAAACTTTCTTTCTGTAATGAACCTTAATTTTTTAATTTTTTTTATATCTGTTATGGATGTACAATCCCAAACAAAAAGTTTTGCGGGCTTTTTGCTGGCAGGACATTCTCTTTTGTTTAAATCAGTGTTTTTTGTATGTTTATCTGTGTTCATACTTCTTGTAATTGCTAGTATATTTTGTTTGCTATCTTCCATTCCGGTTGGAATCATAGCTTTTAGGGAATCACTATTTAAAATTATTCTTGACAATGCATCTGCATTGGTATTCATTTTACCCTTTTTATAAATAATATTGAAATCATAATCGCTAAGATCTAATCTTATGCGTGTCATTTTAGAAGAAGGATTTTTATGAGAGAAAAGAGACACTAGCGGGCGGTGGTCTGTTAGAACCGAAAATTTTCTACCGTAGAGGTAGGGTCTGAAAAAATTGATTGCCCAATGTATAGCTAAGAGCTCTTTCTCAATAATTGGCTTGTTCAGGTCATGTTTTGCAAGAGATTTGCTTGCGTAAGAAATTGGTAAGTCTGAGCCTACTTCGCCTTGCGATAGGACTGCACCAAGAGCGTAATTTGAAGCATCTGTGGTGAGTATGAAGGGTTTATTGAAATCCGGATATTGCAGTATCGGTGGGTTTAAAAGTTTTGTTTTTAGCTCTTCAAAAGAGTTCTGGCAATTTTCATTCCAGTCAAATTTAAATTTTTAGCAATATCTGCAAATCTTGGAATAAATCGACGGTAGTAGTTGCAGAAAGCAACAAATCTTCGTACTTCGTCCGCCTTTTTTGGTATTGGATATTCTTTTATAATTTTATTTTTAGACGGGTCAGTTTTTATACCATTGGCCGTTATAAGATGACCAAGGTAAATAACTTCTGGCTTTAAAAAACAACATTTATGTGAATTTAATTTTATATTATATTTTCTTAATCTATCAAAGACTTTTATTAAATTGTCGTTATGATGTCCTAAACTACAACCGAAAACAATTATATCGTCTACATAAATAAAAGCTTCTGTATCTAAACCACTTAATGCGATAGTCAGCATTCTTTGGAAGCTGTTGGATGATATCTTCAATCCAAATGGTAAACGCTTAAATTGGAAATGTCCATTTCCAGTTGAAAAAGAAGTTAACGGTCTTGAGTCTTTGTCTAAGTTAATTTGGTGGAAAGAGCTGGTCATGTCCAAAGTCGAAAAGTATTTAGCTCTTCCCAGTCGGTCGAGAACGTCTTCTATTTTTGTAAGTGGGAATTTATCGTTTACAATTTTTTCATTTAATTTGCGAAAGTCTACTACAAGTCGCCATTTTTTGCTGTCATCTGTTGACTTTTTGGGAACTACTAGTAATGGTGAGTTGTAGGGGCTTACTGAATGTTCGATTATGTTGTCTGATAAAAGTTGGTCAACCTGTTCATTTATCTCTGTTAGCTGTGTTTGTGGAAGTCTGTAATTTTTAATGTATACCGGGGTCGAATCTGTTGTTTGTATTGTCTGCGTGTAAAAATTATTTGTACTTAAGTGTTCTCCAGGGAGATGAAAAATGTCACTGTATTTTTGTATAATGTTTATTATTGATGTCTTGGCATCTGGGTCGTTACAACCAATGTCTAAAGTTTTTAGTAACGTATCTAGTCTATTTTTGTCAGTCTTATTATTGATTTTACAGGCAAATATATTGTAGTTTTCTAGTGGTTGAGTTTCAAAATCAAGATTTTTCAATATTACATTGTTACTATTCGTATTTAGAATCTTAACGTGAGCATTGCCATTTGCTGGTATCAAGCTATTACCTAAAAATACTCCGTTTTCTATCTCTTTATTTAAAATAATACTATCTTCGTTGACTTTAATATTTATTGGAACTATAGATTCTGAACGAGCAGGAATCACGATATTTGTTCTACTACAACTATTTAAAATTATTGGTAAAATTATTTCTTTATCATTTATGATTAATGTTAAAGTATATGTTTCAAAGTCAATTTTTGCCATATACTTCTCTAAAAAATCGCGTCCTATAATGCCATCCGTGGCAATTGGAAAATTGTTTTCTACGATTTAAAATTTATGTTGGATATCTTCATCGTCCACTATTAAATTTAAATTTTGTGTACCAATGCATTCAATTTCTTCATTTGTAATACCCGTTATTGTCAAAATATTCTGTGTGTTTATGTGATCTTTATTTATAATTTTACATATGGAGATATCAGCTCCAGTGTCAATGAGAAATTTCAAATCGTCGTTTGTATTTTCGCATTCTAATGTGATGTAAAAAGAAAGATTTTTATTAAGTTTGCAAATTAATTTTGGCCCCTGTGGGTAACAATCTCTGCTACCCGGCCATAGCGGTTTCCCTGCAAGTTGTTGCTTCTGAAATTATTATTATTAAAATTTCTATTGTTATTATTGGAAATTCTATTAAAATTTCGGTTGGGATTACTATTATTATTTACAAAGTTATGGTTTCCATTAAAATTTCTATTATTATTACTGTTTGCAAAATTGTTGTTTCTGTTAAAGTTTCTATTTGTATTATTTGTATAGTTTGTATTGTATCTTGTATTCATAAAATTGTTATTATTTCTATTATTGTTTTGTGGAATGTAGGTATTTCTAACGTCGTTGAATCTATTGTAATTTTCTCTGTAAGTATTTCTGTTTCTAACTTGGAAAATATTAGATTTATTTGTCTTTAAACTTTGTTCTGCAGTGATGCATCGTTCTACCGCTTCATTGTATGTTTTAGGTGCATTTGCCAACAAAATAGTTTGGTATTCCAAATTAACACCTTTCATGAAAACATTCAATGCCATGCTTTCGTTAACCTTGTAAATTGCATCTTTTGCGTCTTGCGTCGGATTAGTTAAAGATTTAATTTCGAAAGTTATTAACTGTTCAGAAAGTTCTGAAATTTTTTCTCTGAATTCAGAAATACTTTTATTGTTTTGTTTAATTGTACCGATTTCACTTAAAACTTGTTGTAACGTTTTCGGATTGGGGTAAGCATTTTCCAATGAATTTTTTAAATCAGTAAATGTTGAAGGTCTATTAGTTCTACCTATTATACTACGCACTTGAGCAGTAAGTTTGAAATTATATACATATTTAATGAAAAGAGTTTTATCTTCATCTTTTAAAAAATCGTGAAGCAATTCTGCTTGCGATATAAAATCTTCCAAATTGATAAATTGTCCTTTGAAAATTTGTAGGTTTTTTCCCACAACATTGATATCAAAACTAGCCATATTGTTTTCTTCTTTTATATCTGGTTTTTGTTTAATTGGTAAATTTTTCAAAATTGTATTTAAATCTTGATAGAGGTTATTAAATTTTTCTTTTAAAATCTCATGATTTTCATCAATCGACTGTTCAAGATTTACTTTGTTTCTTAGACAGTCTAAAGTTTTTAATTTTTCTTCAATATACTGTTCAGTATATTCTCTATTTTTACTTTTGTTTATATTTAGTTTTAGTTTTTCTAAGAATTTAATGCTTTCTTGGAGGTTTTCCATCTAATCCTGAATACCCTTATTGTTTAGTACTTTATACTTAAAATTTTTAATATTTCTGAACACCCTGTGCTACATTCAGCTTTTCGTTACAAGTTGAACGTGCAGGTGGCGCAACAAGTGTTCGTCAAGTTTTAACGAAAGAAGAAATGTCAAAAAAAAAAGAAAACAATATACATAGCTAAAGTAAAATGTCGGTCGATTGTTTACGTTCGGTTTCTAAGTCGTTTGTGAAAAAATTTATGATTGTGTTAAATGAAATTATGTAAATTCAGTGTATTTTATTGCTATAGTGTATTTTAATTGTATTTAGTGTATTATAGTGTATTTTAAATGATAAGGAATCAGTATTGTATATTAGAATATACGTTGAGAAAAGTTTTTGTTTTGATGCGTTTTGATTTGTATGTATGTGTGTTTTAAAGTGAGACGAAAGAATAAATAATGCATATGACTTTTATGCACTAGAAAAAGCAAAAAAAAATGTATCATAAAGAAATAAATATTGCAATTCTTATTGCTTTAAGAAGTATAACAATTTTATAGTATTTATAGTGAAATTTTCGAAAAATAGATGAATAAAAAAATGTGTAGTATTTTATTTTGTTTTCATTATGTATGATTAAAATTATTAATTTAATAAAATTTTGTAAAAAGTAAAGTGATTAAATTCATGTTGTATAATTAAAATTATTAATAAAATTTTATAAAAATGAGGTTGATTAAATTGAATTTATTGCGTGCATTTGTTGTTTTTTGTTGGTGCGGTCTTCTATTTGTTTTTCTAGCTTTTCTATTTGTAGCCAGATTTCGGTGGCTACCTTCCAATGCGGTGGAGGGTCGTTGTTAACGATTTTTTTTAAGCTCGCTAATCGTCTTCTCTCTCGCACTAAACGTCCTCCGCGTCGTGGTTTGGGCTTGTCGACCTCCGGGATTCTTGTTCTCGTCTCGTCCTTATATTTTTGCTGGCGCCATGTGTATTCTTCCAGCGTAATTTTTTTTGGCCCAATTTTCGTTGGAATGTACGTTGGAGTATTCAATGGTGCGCCCGACGGTGCGTACTCAGGCACGCTTACGGTTGCCGTTGGTATCTTGTCGCAATTTGGCAGGATCGCCATGTAATGATTACGCGTAAACGATTTTAAATTAATTAAAAATCTTTAGGTCCTGCCTAAGTGTTGTGCCGGCGTATATTCGCCACTGGCTCTAAATTTGTTTTTTTTTATTATAGCCGTTCACTTTATAGTGCAGAGGCTTTATTTAAAAGTTGGCAGCTTATAAAAGCTCAAAGACTTTTTTAAAAATGAAAATAGTTGGCAGCTGTTAGAGCTCAAAACTAGATTGATTTATTTTCAAATATGTTCATCCTTTTATAGTAAGCATAACGGTATTTTGTCTTAAAACTAGTTAACAATTGTTTGTGTAGCTTAGAATGTAAATAGAATCATATGTTCTTTAACTAGTGTAAGAGTAATAGTAGAATATTGTAATACATATTTGTAATTAAGTATTAATAGTTTAATATGTGTGAGTGAGTAGACTTATATTAATAGAAAACGTAAACATAATCATATGTTCACATATTTGTGTAGGAGTAAAAAGTATAATATAATATCATATGTTTTGTATTCAGCCATATGGGTACATGTGTGCGAATGAGATAGATAGTAGTGTTTAGAATGAACATATGTTCTTATTGTTTGAATATTATTGTGCATGGTCTCGATAATTCTTACAGTAGAGGTTTTTATATTATTACTTATTTTAAGAAAAGTATTTATAGCTTGATGTAATTTAAATAATATGTATAGGTATACTACAACAGTGTGTCATGTTGTGCAGTGTGCGCTCTTGCTAGCTACATTGATATGCATTGTAATTGTTAAGGCAATATTGCCATTTTAACGACATAATTGTTTCAGATTTATTTCGTTGAGTTCATTAGAAATATGAGCACACGCTGTTTGCGCTGCTTTTCTTTCATCAACGAGGGTGAGTTCCTTATTAATTCAATACGTATGCAGATTTAAAATTAGAAACGCACTCACACGCACTATGAATAACTGTGAAATTTTAGAAAAACTTAACAGTGGAATATTCCGTTTAGTAAGAAAAAGAAAAAGTGTCAGTAAAATTTGGGACATTTTTGCGCAAATCGAAAAAGAAGATGAAAGATTTGATTTGATTTGACATATATTAATTCAAGGTTGAAATAAAAAATGTAAGTTTATATATGTTTTTTACCAATGTGTTGTATTTTGTAGGGATTCTGTTAGATAAAATTGATCTGTTTGCAATTTTAAAACGCTAACGCGGAGTCATAAAAACCTGCTGACAAGCGGTTCGTTTCTTTTATTGCATTGCAGTTATAAAGAAAAAAACCTCGGCCTACAAAAAATAAGAAAAATACGATCCTTTTTTATAGCTGCGCAGCAGAGATCTGCAACAAGTAAATTGAAAATCAAGCTACTTGAAAAAATATCAAGCTTTGAGTTGAATTGCAGGAACTTAATTTGATTTTTTCCTTACAATTCGCGACTTGCTTCTGAAAAACGAATTACATGTTTGCCTTGATTCTATTTTGTTTCTACCCTATATGAGTTGGTGGAAAAAGTAAAGTTTTCTACTTTTCAACTCTGGTTTCGACTCTATGCGACTGCGCTGCCGTCCGAAGCGACTGACGATCGTTTGTTTTGTTGTTCGTTTTATTTATGATGCGGAGTTTGTGTGACTTTTTTTCTGCTGTTATTGCGTTAGGGATTTTTGCTTGTTTTTTGTGCTTTTATTGAATTTGTTGTTTTATGCAGATGCGTTGGGCTTCTGTCAATATGTATGTTTGTGTATGGGGTATCGTTTTGGTTGTGAAAAATACAATACCTGGGTAAGATTTAATCATGGAGTAATTAAATTAAGTGGTTTCTATTGGAAAGTGTACAGTGGGGAAGATAGGATACTTAAAAATTAATGAAACGCTATATTTCAGAAAATATTGACGCATGGATAATGGCAGTCGGTGTTAAGCTACATTAACCTCCTTATGCAATAGATTAAAACAAGAGATATGATTGTGCTGTTTTATATTGGACAGACGACTAATGTTGTTTAAAGCCTGCTAACCCCTTATTCAATAGATTTCAACATTTAAACAACTGATTTGATTAACATTTACTAACTTTTAAACAACGAATAATGATGTTTAAAACCCCCTTTTAGCAACGCAGCCGCTAAAATGTGTTTATGAATAAGGGGGATAGTATGTAGAAAAATGTGAAAGCTATCAAAAAAGGGGGGTTAGGGATTGTAAGAATGCATATGATAAAGAATAAATTCAAACATTTTTAAAAATGCTTTTATATTATAATAGGGCTGGGAATATCAGGCAAATGCGTGTTTTTACTTGGCATCTTAAAATGTAAATGGTTAAGTTATCCTTACAAATTATTAAATTTCCTTTAAAATGGCATTCAATCGTTAAAGCATATTTTGAAGTAAATGCATGGTTTTTCATATCTTACAAAAAATGCCTTTTTGCATATTTATTGCGCATATTTTTGTTTATCTTACACTAACAGATCGATTCTGTGCGTTACCGGTAATAGTAATCTTGTTACTCAAAAAACAAAAAACAAAAATTCGTTACCGGTCTTAGCAACCGGTATTCTGTGCACTCGGTAACGCTGTCAAACATCGGAAACTCACCTTATTGAAATAAAGCCCTTTTCTTGCATCTAGCAGCGCTGTGTGATAGCGTGGTGAAATAAAAAACAATGGAAAAGGAGAAATAAGTAAAAAAAATTTTGCTTGTTTTGTTAAATATTAAAATAATATTTGCTTTTCTTAGCAAGAAATATACACGTACTACGCCGGCGCAGCTGCGGTTTTATATTACATTCCTTCGCAGCCACCCAGAGCTGCTGCAAGGGAAAAATTGCCCCACATCGCCAAATTGCATTAAATTATTGTAGCAAGAAATTGCAACAAATTTGAATGCGATGTTGGGGCCAACCAGAACCCCAGATTTTTGGAAAGAGGTAGGTAAATATATAGTACATAATCTTTGCTATTATAATATTGTAATGCTATTCTATTTCAGGCTTTAAGAAATGGGCGCAAGCAGCTGCAAGCTCGTGTGCGGAAAATTATAATTGAGTGTAATCGCACGGGTGGTGGGCAGAATTTGCTGTTGGAGCTCAGCGAGTTCGAACAGCAGGCTTTAGAAGCGTTTGGCCTCGCTGCTGTAGAAGGACATTCTGATGTCACTCTTGGTTTCACGGTAAAATATTATGCACAATATATTACATAACCTTTATTTAAATGCATCGTCTTATTTTCAAGGTTTTGACAAACGCTGAAAATGGTCAGCAGCAATTAGCTGAAATCTCGCTGGATCCCACTACAAATTGCAGCACATCGTTGAGCCCAACCCCTACGAGATCCCGGATGCTGATGTTCCATCTACCAGCTCCTCCAACAATGAAGGGTTTCAACCTCCTCCAACTCGGCGCAACACAAAAATGTTTCGTGAAACAATTCTTGAAACTGTGCAACAGGACATGAAGGAGCGTAGAGAAGAACAGGTTCGGCTAGCAGAATCGTTGCAGAGCATGGCAAATAGCATAACAAAACTAGCAGAAGCAATAAAGGAACTCGTATTTCTGCGCCTGGGTCAGCACCTTTCTCCTAATTAGTGATTTCTTTTTTGTAAATTTTGTTTTATAGTCATTTTGTTTTTATATAAACTATTTTTGTGATAGGAAATTGTGAGACTTTTTTCATATTTTTTTTAAGTTAATTTAAATGAATTGTTTTGTTTTATTAAATTTATTAAATGAACTGATGTTTTAAGAACCATGTTTTACTTTTAAAAAGAAACTTTTTAGGCGGCGATTTGATATTGAGGGTAAGATCTATATATTGTATATAAAAATGGATGTATGTATGTGGGTATGTGGCTATATCACGTATAGACTCCAAAACCGCTGAATTGATCTTTATGAAATTTTCAGGGAAACTGAAACCACATCTTGAGAGTGTTCCCGTGAGGCAAACATTACCAAAGTAATGATTCGACGAGGGAGCGTGGTACCTCCCATACAAGCCAAATTTGCGCTATCGACCACAACAAAAAAAAAAAAGGATATATATCAGACGGTTTCAATCGGTTTGGTTGTTCATCGAATTATATCGACGGTTGTTCAGATGGTTACTGTCGGTAACTGTACAAAAATCGGTGTGGTCGTAATATAAATACGACCACTTTTTCGAAATCATGGCAATTCCGGAGTTCTACACATCTTTATAGTGAAACTTGCTGTGTAGGTGCTCCAACAGGCAGTCACGATAGAAAAATGTTTCACGCCCACTTTTACCGCCCACAAATCAATATCTGTATATATAAAAATGAATCGTAATTTGTTCGGATGCTTAAAACTTGAAAACGACTGGACCCAATTAGATACTTCCTTCTACAGATTTGTTCCTAATTGCTACGCAAAGGTTTAGGAAAAAAAGAATGCCACACCCCCTTTGCAACCCAAATTTGCGATATCGAATAGCTTTGAGTTTATAGGCCACACAGCTTTGGAATTCAGTTTTTGACCTCAATTTACACGTGGTGTTTTACTGATAACATTCTATTTGAGTTGGTTGATCGATCAATTTTAAATATAAATGTATTTGAAAAATTCTAAATTTATATAAGTCCTTAGAACTTACCAATTTACGTACGCTTATATTATGATGATGAGAGAGTAACCAAGAGAGGGGGTTCTTCTGCACCTAGAATATACCTACTATACACATATATGACAAATGTCACTTTAATTTATTTTTTTCTTTTTGTTCACGTCTTTTTTAAATAAAAACTTATTTTTAAAAAATTTTTTATACTTTTTATATATTTAAAATTTCTAACCTATTTGTAAAAGTTATCATGTTCAATTTCATTTGTACATAGAAAAATAAATTTTTTCAAAACTTTAGTCGATTATTTCAAAATATTTTTTTAGTGGCTTATCATGCTCTTGCAATAAGATTTTCAATTATATAGTGTTAATTATACATTGACGAATTCTTTCGCCTTCTCGATATAAGTCTCTGCGTGTTGCAGTTGCTGGTATGTCAACGCCTTCTTCGATTTCATCTTTATCAATTTGCAACTCAACATGTGGAGCCTGTTTTATTACAATATTGTGTAAAATGAGGCAAGCGCTTACAATTTCTGACGTAGTTTCGGGGCTATAGTGCAAAGTTCTGAATTTTGAAATACAGCGAAAGCGTGATTTCGCTACACCGAAGATTCTTTCTATTACATTACGAGCCTTGCAATGCATTTTATTATATTTTTCTTTGTTTGAAGATTCTGGTTGAGCTAAAGGAGTAAGCAGCCACGGTTCCAGCGGATATCCCTGGTCACCTATTAACCAACTTCCTGTTTGAGTAGTCATGAAAGCGCGCACTGGTGATGTTGACCAAATACCAGAATCATGGCGGGAACCCGGAAAATTTGCATTAACCGCCAAAAATCGTAGATTAGTGTCGCAAACAGCTTCTACATTTATGCTATAATAGCCTCTTCGGTTCGTGCACAGGCTGCACGGATTCCTTGGGTCGTTTTTAGGCGGACAAATTAGAGCAACGTGAGTGCAATCAATTGCATCAACCACTCCCTTCAATCCAAACTTAGAATAAAATCTAGGCAAATATATGCAAAACATTAGGAACAAACAATTTTCTTTGTTTTTAAATGAACCTGGCTTTAATAGCTAACTGCTCCTCGTCTGTGGTTGGGAAACTTATTTCCGAAGCTCGGTATTTCACGTTAAGGCCAGAAATTTATTTAATTAACCGCGACGCAGAAGATTGGCTCAGTGAGGCATAAATACTGTTTGCAACACATTTTTGGTATGAACCGTGTGCGAAAAACAAAAGTACTCCAAAGGGCAGAGAAGTCGCCTGCGTATCGTTTAGCATCAGCTCCTTAACAAGCATAAAGCAAACTTCCTTTGGAAGACGAAAATGGAACTTGAATATGTTATCCGTCAAGTTAAACGGATCGCTGCTATCCCGCAAAGATCTCAGCTGATGTCTTCTCAAAGATTTTTCTTCTACTTCATCATCGAGAAGTAGAAGCAGCAAGTTGACATAGTCCTATGTGTTTATTTTTTATTTTAAAAGTATATAAAACTAAATTAGTTTCTCAAAACGCGATCACTTCCTTTTCTGCAATATATACAAATGTCAGCTGTTTTGCTTGTTACCACCTAAAGAGGTGGTACCAATATTCATCGGTAACGCTTGACTGCAGAATACCAAAAGGGTGTAAAAGTTACCATGAGGTGAATTTCTTCGGTAATAAGATTAACGTTACCGCGACAGAATAGATCTGTAAATACATGTGGGTTTTGCATTTTTTTGCTTTTTCTGATTGGCAACCATTTAAATTTAGTGACATATTTTGGCAAAAGATAACACCGTACCACAATTATCGGAAAAAATTTCACACACAATGTAAACAATATACACGTGAAACTAGAGGCAAAGGATTGTACAACGTCGTTGTCTCTTTTTCTCTAGAATGTCAGGATTTGTTTTAAAATTACTTTTTTGTAACATAAAGGAATTATTTAAACAAATTTTTTAAATATTTGAAACCTTCAAAATATGACAATATGGGTTCTTTTTTCAGAACTTCGAAGTGACAATACATCCACACCAAATATGTATATCAGTTCAATAAGTATCATATTGTTTTGAAGGTTTTGGGAATTTAAATACATTTTTTAAGCAAATACTTGTTTAATATTATTAAATTGTTTTTTCTTTTTTTTTTAAATAACATGCGTACGTAATTATCGCTTGTTTTTTGCTGCTTATAAGCGGGAAAGCATATATAAAAACTCGGTTATATGCATCCACGGTACTTATATTAAAACTCGGTTACATGCCTCCGCGAAGCATTTATAAAAATTGGAATATTGTTTGAATAAAAATTGTCTTATGAATTGGTTTAATTTTTAATTATATTTATTTAGAAATAACATTTTGTCATTTTGTCATAAGCGTTTTTAAAAATTAAAAAATAGATTAAATTAAATTAAATTGCCGCTTCTAGCAGTCTTTTTAAAAAATATAAACAAAATAAGTTTTAATAAAACAAAGTCTTAAGTTTTAAAAAAATACATACTAAAAATATGTTTTAAGTTAAATTTAAGAACAGATAGGCTCGTATTACATAAAACTTCACTTAATTTTTTAAGTCCTTTCAATCTCGAAAAAGTCAGTTATATTCTTTTGTACATTGCAGCATTTTTGGCACATACATATATTCTTCTATCTTATTTAATTTGTCTCAACTTCTTCACAATTGAAATTTTTTGTTTGAGTGACAAGGTTATTCTTTTATTTCTGTTCATTTTAAAACTGCACAGGAAAAACATAAGAAACTTTGACACTTTCAAAGACAGTGATGGGTTATTTCATATTTGACAGCTCAATAGAGATGTGAAATTTATAATCGGAATTTTTATGACATTTCAGTAGGGCTGCATATAACCGGTTAGTTTTCTATGACTTTGCTTTTCAAAAATTCATAATTTTGATACATATAAAAGCGAAAAAATTCTGGCTATTTTAAATGACAAAGTTAAAAATCTGAAGTTCGAATGCATGTAAGCGGGATATGCTTATAAACATAGTGCATATAAGCGATAATTACTGTAGTTGTTAAACTGTCAGAAATTATAGGCAGGAAAAAATATTAATTTGCATAAAAAAATTGTAAAACTTTGCGAACGGAGTAAAGATAATGCTGTTTTTCATGCATATTTTTGATATTTTTTATTTTGGTTCCATACAAAAACTTTTTAAAATTCAAATAACTGCATAATTGCTATTTTTTAGTTTCTTGCAATATTTTTTCAGTAGGTGTTTATTTTATAGTTAATATTTTAGTTTCAATATATATAAAATTAAACAATTCTGACAAGGAATCAATGCAAGCACTCAAAACCTTTCCAACGACATCTTGAAAGTGATGATTGCATTAGAAATAATTACATTTCTTTGAATTGTAATGAAATAGTGAAAATAGTTTAAAAAATTCAACAAAATGCACGAAGAACAGCATTATCTTAAATCTGAATGCAAAAAATAAAAATGTTTTGATGAGGGTTGGAAGAAATTTTTTTTTCTTCATTACTATTATATCTGACCAATTTAATAAAATATCACTTTTTAAAAACGGGACTTTTGGCCACAAGATCAAAAGAACATCAAAGGTACAAAACAGGTTTTGATTTGTTGTACAACAACCAGCAGTGAGCTAGTTATCATAACAAAAATTTTATAAATAGAACTGCGCTACTTCTTGCATTTTAGAAAATGCTTGTGTATGCGTTGCAAACGAGCTTTGAAAATAAAGCTCTATTTTAAGCTTCAAGAAATTGCTGTCGGTTTTTGGTGCCAAGCAGAGATCTGCAACAAGTAAATTGAAAATCGAGCTACTGGAAAAAATATCAAGCTTTGAGTTGAATTGCGGGAACTTGATTTGATTTTTTCCTTACAATTCGCGACTGGCTTCTGAAAAACGAATCATATGTCTGACTTGATTCCTATTTTGTTTCTACCCTATATGAGTTGGTGGAAAAAGTCAAGTTTTCTACTTTTCAGCTCTGGTTTCGACTCTATGCGACTACGCTGCCGTCGGAAGCGACTGACGATCGTTTGTTTTGTTGTTCGTTTCATTTATGATGCGGAGTTTGTGTGACTTTTTTCTGTTGTTATTGAGTTAGGAATTGTTGTTTGTTTTTTGTGCTTTTATTGAATTTGTTGTCTTATGCAGATGCGTTGTGCTTCTGTCGATATGTATGTTTGTATATGGGGTATCGTTTTGATTGTGAAAAATACAATACCTGGGTAAGATTTTATCATAGAGTAATAAAATTAAGTGGTTGCTATTGGAAAATGGACAGTGGGAAAGATAGGATATTTAAAAATTAATGAAACGCTATATTTCAGAAAATATTGACGCAGGGATAATGACAGTCGGCGTTCAGCTACATAAAGTATGTAAAAAAATGTGAAAGCTATCCCCAAAAATTGGGGAGGAGGGATTGTAAGAATGCATATGATAAAGAATAAATTCAAACATTTTTAAAAATGCTTTAATATTATAATAGGACTGGGAATATCAGGCAAATGCGTGTTTTTACTTGGCATCTTAAAATGTAAATGGTTAAGTTATCCTTACAAATTATTATATTTCCTTTAAAATGGCATTCAATCGTTAAAGCATATTTTGAAATAAATGCATGGTTTTTCATATTTTACAAAAAATGCCTTTTTTGCATATTTATTGCGCATATTTTTGTATATCTTGCACTAAATACATGTGGGTTTTGCATTTTTTTGCTTTTTCTGATTGGCAACCATTTAAATTTAGTGTGACATATTTTGGCAAAAGATAACACCGTACCACAATTATCGGAAAAAAATTTCACACACAATGTAAACAATATACACGTGAAACTAGAGGCAAGGGATTGTAAAAGTCGTTCTCTCTTTTTCTCTAGAATGTCAGGATTTGTTTTAAAATTACTTTTTAGCAACATAAAGGAATTACTTAAACAAATTTTTTAAATACTTGAAACCTTCAAAATATGACAATATGGGTTATTTTATTAGAACTACGAAGTGACAACACATCCATACCAAATAATTGTTTGTTCTTTGCTGTTAAATAACATGCAATATTTATTTTTGAACCGATAATAAGATGAAAGAAAAATATTTTTATATGCATCTTTTACCGTAGTTAAGAGTTTTAAGTGCATGTTATATGCGCATATTTTTGATTTTTTAGTTTATGAGATTCCTAGATGTAACTATAACTTTTACAAAATTATTAAGTTTATTTAATTGAAAAATGGAAACAGTTTTATATCATTTATGAATTTTTATACTTTATTTTATTTCATGCCTTATTTTATATAGTTATAATAATAAATTTACTTACTTTTATCATTTATTTTTTTATTTTTACTTACTATGTTTTTTTACCCCAGTTTATTTTATTATTCTTGAAATAAATATGAAGTTTAAAACAACTTTTTACTTTAAATATTCTTTCGGCTCTTTATTCAAAAACAGCTTAAAATTTAAAAAACATTTTTGATGAATCTATTGTACTTTGTAGAAATAAATGAGTTTATATTTAAGCTGCATCAAAACTTTTTCAGAATCCGCAACTTTACTAATAACTCTATTGATAGTTTAATTGGTTATAATATGTAAGTATAACTCTATTGATAGTTTAATTGGTTATAATATGTAAGTTTTTGTACAAATTACCTGAAGACTATGGCATAGCCAATCGTGAAGTTAATTTTTTTAAATTTTGAATTTGTGGATTTTTAGGGATTTTTGGCTTTTTATGATTTTTATTTCTGTTATAAATGCCAGAAACAAACACTTTGAAGAGTTTTTTAAATAAGGCAAGTTTAAAAAGCTATAACCTTCTTATTCGAATTTTTGTTTTTGAAATTTTTACACAAAAAACCATAGCCATAGCCACCCAGTATGTCGTGTTTTTAGTCTTGAATTTTTGTATTTTTGCGGATTTTTTTCTTAAAAATAAACCAAATGTTACACTTCTGATTAAAAATTTCATAACGACCAAGTTATTCAACGTAATAACACGGTTTTTTTTTAATTGTATTAAATGCTGTTCCAGAAATATTTAACAACATTTTATTGCAATTTTTACCCGTTTGGATTTTTACGATTTTTTTTTTTTTATTAAAAAAGGGAAAAAATAAATTTATTTCGAAAAGTAAATTTTCACAACTTTTGTACTATTTATCCAATGTTTATGTTTGATAGCTCATTTTGCAACAGTAAAAAATTATGTGCATACCAGATTTTTTAAATATATGTAGCCCAAGCGTTTGCCTTTATTCTTGTTGTCACCACACCTATGTGAGAGTTCTCACACTCGTGTCACGTCACTAGAAATCTGGTATTTTTGTTTTCATTTGACGTGAGTTTGTGGAACAAGTGAAATAATAAAATGAAATAAAAGAACATATTGAGCACGCCCTTTTATTTTTGCTTATTGCAAAATTTTATTTGTTTCAGCAAACTGAATAGTTAAATTCAATAAATAGTTAAAATATGAGTTCCTTTGAGTTTTGGTTTTCAGACAGTGACAGCTCGGATAATGGAGAAAATTTAAAAATTAAAAGAAGCGATGCCTCAAACCCGATGAAGTTACCTGATGGAGTGTGAGTTAAATATGCAGTTTTGATTTCGTGATCTTATATTTACTTTCTTTGCAGGTTCGTCAGCTATTTTAGATTGTCAAAGGACGCGTTTATGTATATACAGTAATTTCCGGATATAAGAACTTAGCAAAATGCTCAAAATTAAAACTCTTTATCCGGGAAAGTCTTGTATGAAAATCCCGGTTAAAAGCAGTTTTGGGGCTTATACGAAAAACCCGTTTAATGAACCATTTGGGGCTTATATAAAAAATTCGCCCTAAGAAACCACCGCTCTTATAGGAAACTGCATACACACCCTACTCGTATTAATAAAAGAAATTATGTTGGAATAACTTTTTAAATGAATGTGTATTTATGTTAAAAAAAAATGTTAAATCAAATTTATATAAAAAATCCATTTTCATTGACATGTTCATGAAATGTGTACATTCATGTATGTATATTAGGGCGGGTCAATTTGTATGGACGAATTTTTTGGAGGTCTGGCTCAGCGAAATTCGTAAAATACATGTAATTTCAAGACTTTTTCTCCACTACAGCATATACAAATTCTGAAAAAAAGCTGTGCGGACTTTCGTAAATAGATTTTTTTCTCAATTATAAAATATGAATGTATGAAATTTGAAAGAAGTGTATAAAATGTGTATAAAAAAGATTATTTGTGCTGTCATTTCTAAGGTAAATTTGGGCGCTGAATCTGAATCTGGCATTAAAAATACATTAAATCCAACTATCAATAGAAAAAAATCGTGATTTTTTATCAAAATATCGCGATTTTTGGTCAAAAAATAAAAAAAATGTTGGAAAATTGTCTTTATTTCAAATGTAAGCTCATTTTCAAGGCTTGATTAAATATTAAACACGTTTTATTTTGATTTATGGCAGGAAATTCATTTAGTAAAATTATATTTAACACGCTTGTGTAAATTCTTTTGTCTTAATTACTTATCATAAACTTTTTCCTTTAAATTCTAAAATCCAAATTATTTTATCTTTAATTTTCTTGGTAAACACATTTAAATTTATCCTTTGTATTCAAAATTATTTTTTTTATGTTTTATTTTTAATATTACATTTCAGAATACAAGCTATATCATGGAAACCTCACCGTCATCATCAGAACCCGAGCTGGACCGTAAAATAACTTCAATATTGCAGCATGATAAAACTTTATTTGGTGAAGCGAAAGAATTGAACGTTGAACGTCTACCGACGTATGGCGATATTTTGTTACATTATTTTTTCATGCAAGAGCACAATTTCGAAGACAACCCACACATTTCATTCCAATCAATTACTCGTCATGTGGCGGATAAAATTGTTGAAATTTGGAATAATCTTCCAACGCCAATTATTCAGAGAAAATCCATTTGCAACAAATTAGACCGATTCATGGCTCAATATAGAGAAGCATCAAAAAACAAATCCAAATCACCCGATGTTCTTGTTGATTTTCGTGGTTTGCTAGGAAATTTGTTTTGGGTTTCAACATGTAATTGCAATTTATTAACAACGGATTGCAGATGTCAAAATACACCACTACCACTATTCATGAAAACATTTTTTGTGGACCAGATGACAGATAGAAATGTCACTATTACTGAATTTCTTCAAACGCTACCACAACCAAGTTTAACAACAGTAACAACTACAGAAGTGACTAGATCAGAGGTGGTTTGGCAACCTGAATTATCAATGGGTGCAAGTAGTATGGATTTTGAATTTGAAGAAGGAGTGGCAGCTCCAGGTGCTGTTCGAGGGCCGTATATGCAAAACGTAACCTTATCAAACTTTGCTATGGAATGCGATAGATACGGTATATCAAATAGAGCTGCGGCTGCACTCGCATCTGCACTTTTGAAAGATTTAAGCGTAAAAGATAAAAATGATCAAACGTTAATTATCGATAAAAATAAAGTTCAAAGAGAACGCAATCGTTGTAGGAATGAGGTCTTGAAAAAACGATTAGACACTTCCACGTTATTGGCATTTGCTTTCGATGGCAGAACAGACGAAACATTAGTTACCGAATTTATTAACAATAAAATTCATACACGCAAAATTAAAGAACCGCATATAGTTGTTGTAAGAGAGCCAGATTCCAGATTGTATATATAAAATAACAAAAAATAAATAATATAAGGAACAACTGAGATCTTAAAGAATACAGACATATGTATATTCATATGTTGTATGGACACTTTTGATTTAGTACATCAGTGTTAAGTACATGACAAGAACAGTTTTGACAAAAATCAAATTTTTTTAAAAAAATTTGTTATTTTAGATTGGAATGCCATCTCATTTTCAAAAATATATTTTTCCATACTCTCCAATTCAGTAGCGTATTTGTTTTTGGGCAAAAAGTGGGCTCTGAGGCTCTGAATGCAATACAGAACCTCTTGAATAGATGGTGGTTTAAGTATTTCCTCAATCTCTTCTTCTTCTTCTTCAAACCCATTTCCGTCAATTTCAATGGGATCGGTTGTTGCATCGCCAATTGTATTACAAATTTCTAAATCCGAAAAATCTCCATAGCACGGAATGTCTTCATCACACGCAACATATTCTTCAAAAGTCTTTCTTGTATTTTCGTCAGTGAAGCTCTGTTCGATTTCTGATTGTATTACAATGCTTGTATTTTCAAGTTGCTGCTCGTCACATGTATTTATGAATTTTGCCTATTAAAGAAATTAAAAATATTCAATAATTATTCATAATTACCAATGATGTATTGTTACAAACATGCCTTTTTAAAACAGTTTTGAATTGATGTTGGCGTTACCATCCAAAAGCTATGTTTAATCATATGAATCGCGTGGAATACAGTGAACGATTTTGCGAATTCAGCCACTGTTTTGCCACGTTCAATTTCTGCAATTTGTTTTCGCATAATACTTTGCCTATAGTATGACTTAAAGCAATGGATAACTCCTTGATCTAGAGGTTGAGTTATCGATGTTGTATTCGGCGGCAAAAACTGAACATTAATGTTTGTCAAAGTGCCGGTAAATTTATGGCAAGATGCATTGTCTACTAGCAAAACAATTTTGCGATTTTGCTCTTTCATTTGTGCATCCAATTTAGTTAAAACTTTACTCCATATGTCCTGAGTCATCCACGCTTTAATGTTGGAGTAATAGCTCAAGGGCAGAACCTTATTTTTAAAGCAACGTGGATTCTTTGACTTTCCAATGACAATAACTTCTTTAAAATCTCCCGTAGCATTGCAAATAAAAAGAAGCGATAGCCGGTCCTTGGATGACTTGAAACCTTGCACTAGTTGTCCTTTAGATGTTAACGTTTTTTCCGGCAATGCTTTGAAGAATAAAGCGCTTTCATCAGCATTGAAGATATTCGCCTGATCATAGTCCGCTATAATATTGGGAAGAGCCATGTCCAAGAATACTTCTGCATTTTCAGCATCAGCGGAGCGTCCTTCGCCGTGAATTTTCCTTAATTGTATGCCATTGCGCTTCTGCATCGCCAAAGCCATCCGGAGGTTGGCGTAAAATTTTTATTGAGCTGCACCGCAAACTGCTTCGCTTTCTCTAGCATCAAGTTGGTAGAAATTGCTGCACCAGATGATCTTACTTGATTGAACCACATCAGTAACGCTTCCTCTACCTCAACTTCTTTACCATGCCTCATCCGTTTAGAAGACGATTTGCACGTTAACGATTTGGCAGTGATTCCAGCTGCATTTCTTAAAATTTTGTTTAATGTATTTGCGGAACACCCATGTTTTGAACACAATTGCTTTTTGGTAAGAGTTTTGCTCTCACCGATAATTTTAAGCTTTTCCTTTATTGAAAGAATTTTTCTTTTATTTCCAAACATGCTGTAACTAAAAATATCGTTTAAGCTTTGAAAAACAATAAAAAATGATTTAACTTTTTCGCAGTTTATCACTTGCCGTCATTACTCAAAAAACATATGTTTTTACAGGTTTGCAAATACAAGACCAAAGGTTGCCATCTCGCAAAAAAAATCATCACAACGCTGCCATTTTTATATTTTATTTTATCCGGGGATTTTTGTATGAGTTTTTTCAAATGGTTTACAAATTTGTAACGTTATAAGCGGTGCGATTTTTTAAGCGGGAAATACTTTAAACGGGAATTTTCCTATGTATTGCTTATGGAGATTGTTCTTGACCTAATTTTGTTAACTTATAAGAGGGGAAATCCATTAACCGGGGGGCTTATATCCAGAAATTATTTAATATACTGGAGAGCAAAATCAATTCCTCGAAGAGATATTTTGGAGTACTTCCTATTATTAAATTGGCTGCTGTGCTACGTTTCTTGGCTGAAGGCGGTTATCAAAAAGGCGTGGGAAATGATGAAATTTTTTGGGATGTTATTTTGACACTAAATTAAAAAAATCATTTATATTTCTGTCTAAAAACTCTTAATTATATATTTTTGTTTACCTCTTCTGATCGCTCATTTTCCTCACTTAAAAAAACAATGCGAGTAAATTGTCACTTTAATTTGCAAGGAATGTGTACAATGTGACAACAAGAACAGCACAAATAAATCACATGGCCCTATTCACTGTGCCGTTCCTCTTTTCAGTGACAACAAGAATACGAATTTAAGTCACAATGACACGCGTCACCTCACACAAGAAAAAGTGATAACAAGATAAAGGCAGTTGATTTTAATATTTTTTGATTTACAAATAAGAAAAATTCTTGTAAAACGCTTGATCAACTATTTTTAGCGACTTCTACAAGTTCATCAGTCGTCACTAAACTTTACAGATTTTAGTTTTATATAAAATCGAATATTTTATTCGGATTTTTGAGCCTATGGCGTCAACAATTCGAGCTAAAAATTTTTTCCGTGCATATGGGGGTTACCTTAGTATATATGTATAAAATATAAGCTTAGCTTTAAGTTTAAAGGTTAAAAGAAACTTCACTGTGCGTACCACCAATATAAAAACAACACACTACATCTGAAGACGATTCGTTTAACACAACGCTAACATATACCACTGTACGCGCAGCCGTAAAGTCTTATAACAACAACCAAAATAAATGTCTAAAAATACAACAAAAACAAAACAACATAGAACTACATCCAACATTAACTTCAATCCAATTCCTGGCAATGCTTTCAAGTAAAACTGGTTTCTAAACTCGAGAAACGAAGTTTCCTATGACGACATGAAGTTAATTCTACGAACTGCGTAAACCGAATTAAAAACAAGCAATAAGTAGGCAAAATAATTACATTTTGTCCACATTTCAAGTTTTACTTTTCAACTTGTCCATATATCAAGTATCTTCATTTCAACTATTCTTCATTTGGCGACTTGATTTTTGCTAACTATGATTCACGCAGACTTGCTATTTGACTGCCTTGACTGGCAGGGAGTTGAAAAATTAAAGGAACTTGAAACCATTGAATGAATCCATTCATGCAGATCTCTGGTGCCGAGATGAACATCTATATGATAAGTTATCTGTGCTCCAACACAGGTCACAAATAGACAAGAAATGCATAGGTTAATAGAAGAACATCATAACTCGAAATTATGAGGACATTGTGGTATCAGAAAATGTATAGGAAAGTTAAAACAGTTCTCCAGTTCGTCTGGAGAAACATGAATAAAATAGTTAAGAAATTTATTATTAATTGTGAAATTTGTAATAAAGTAAAGATAACTAAATATACTAATGAAAATTTTGAAGTGACAGATACTCCAAACGTGTCATTTGAAACAATCACGATTGACACTGTAGGTCCATCCAAAGGCTACAGATATATATTGACACTTCGATGTGAACTAACAAAATTCGTTGAAGCATTTCTGTTTGAAAGCAAAAAAGCTATAACAGTAGCAAAAGCAAAAGTAGAAAAATGTATTCTTAAATATGGATTTTTCAGAAAACTGCTAACAGACAAAGGAACCGAATTCACTAACGAATTACTAAAGAACATATGTAAATTATTAAATATAGACAAATTAGTTTCAACACCTTTCCATCATGAAACGTTAGGCTCAATAGAAAGAAATCATAGAGTACTAAACGATTACTAAATGACATCAGGTGATAAAGATAATTAGGACGATTGGCTACCATATTACACATATTTTTATAATTCAATGCCGCATAGCTGCAGAAACTACGCACCGTTTGAATTAGTTTTTGGTAGATCATGCTCACTGCCATGCGAGATAATTAAGAATAAAGAACAAATATATGATTTAGACAATTATCATAACGAATTAAAATATAAATTAAGATATGCACATGAACAAGCTAGAAATAACCTAATAGATACTAACAGCCGTATTCATAAAAATATTTTAAAACAGCTTTCAAACGTTTCTTAGTTAAAATGCTTTTCAAAGTTAAAATACGCTTTAAAAGCGTTGTATTCATAAACGAGTTTTAAGAGTCTTATAGGTGAAGTGAGAATACTGATGCTTTAAAGTAGGAACAGTTGTAATTTTCGTTTGTGACTTTGATAAATAAAATGACATTTGCTTAAAAATTTAAAAAGAAAAAAATAGGTTTGAGAATTTGATATATTGACAGGCATTTATTTAAAATTTTGTTTACCTTTAAATCAAAAACAGTGTTGCCATATTTTTTTAAACTTTAATTTTCAGAAAAAACTTACATTTTGTGAAAAAACTAGAAATAAATAAAAATAACTAACACATATATTTTTAAAATGTGTGCTTTATAATTTTCATTATTGTATTCGAAATAAAATATTTACATCACATTAATAATTAAGCAAAACAAAAACAATCACATTCATTAACTAAAATCATTTAAATTATCAAATTACTAAAAAACTTAAAAATTTGTATAAATAAACATTTGATATTTATATGAATGTAAATGTCATTACCAATTTCTGAGATCAGCCAATTAGGATTTTCCACTAAGCACATTAATTGGCTTTTCAGCGGAATTTAAAAATTGAATATATATAAAACGCGTATTTAAAAAAACTTGATTCTATATAAATAAGCAACATCGAATTAAATAATAGTAATTATCAATTTCAGGTACCCGAAAAACAATAATGATATCAAAAACAATCCAAAACACTAAACTCATTTTAACTGGTTTGCGGCCATTGTCCAACTCAAGGACCTACGTGGAAATGAGATAAATCTCATATCCGCCAAATCAAAATCCCAATTAGTTGGATATGCATTTGGGCAAACGCAGGCATAAACTTGTGTGGAAAAGAGATATACTCTGGCACACCAATCCAGGTGATAGTGTGAGCTCAGTCTATTTTCAAATCAGAAAGCCACGTGAGCCTGTAAATCACAATTCGATTTAAAATTAAAATATTGAATAATTAAAAAGTAAGTTTTAAAAACGATTCATATTTGATGGTGCTTACTTTATAAAACATAATATCGAGACAAAAAGGAGAAATAGAACAATCTCAATTACCAATATTGCGTTAACTATAATAGGATGAAGTTAAATTGATTTAATTATTTAAATTAATATAATTTTCCGTTTTAAGACGTCTACCGAATCAGAAAAATTAATCATGGTGAAGTTATCATTGAAATCACTGCACATACATCGTAAAGGTTCATGAAGAGCGTAATTAGAACTGCACTGACTCAACTTAAAAACAGAAAATGTCTAGTTCCTCTCCTTGGGATGTTAAAATTTAGAGCTGAGATAAGATATTCCGAATTAATCTCGCCACGAAGTAATTTTTATAGAAACATGACATTAAGCATCATTCTTCTGCTTCATAGGGAAGGTAGTAAAATAATTTTAAGGCGTATTTCATACGATGGAAGCATAATATTGGGGTTCCAACGACTATGAGGTAAAGCAAAAGGTAAAAACTGTTTTTGAACGGATTCTATCGCGTCGATGTAGACATTATATTGTGGGTTCCATACAACTGATGCATATTCAAGAATTGGCCTTACGATTGAGGTATATAATAATTTAGTAGTAAAGGGATCACTGAATTCTTTAGCCCATCTTTTAATGAAACCAAGGACTCCTCTTGCCTTATTTATCACCATATTAACGTGGAGATTGAAGCGAAGTTTTGAATCCATAATAACACCAAGATCGAGAAAACTGGAAACTATTTCTAAGTTAGTGTTATTTATAGTGTAATTTATGTTATTAGCAGATCTTCGCGAGAATGTCATTTGCTTACATTTTTTTAAGTTGAGATTTAATATATTTAAGCTACACCAGTCTACAAGTCTATTTAGATCAGATTGTAAAAGATGTCGTTCTTCTGGTGATTTGTAACAAAGAAAAAGTTTCACGTCGTCAGCGTACATTAAAACGTTACACTGTTTTATTACCGAAGGAAGATCATTAATGAATAGTAAAAACAAAACCGGTCCAAGATGACTGCCCTGAGGAACGCCAGAAGTGACCGAAATACTTTTTGAAAGAGAATTCTTATACAAAACCTTTTGAGTACGTCTAGATAAATACGAATTTATCCAATTTAATAATGTGACAGGAAACCCAATAAGGTGGAGTTTTTTCAAAAGAAGATTATGATTAACACTATCGAACGCTTTGCTAAAGTCCGTATAAATAACATCAGTCTGCAGTTCCAAAGTAAAACCATTTATAACACGCGTAGTAAACTCTAAGAGGTTTGTTGTAGTAAACTTACCCTTCAGAAAACCATGTTGAAAGACAGAAATGGTGGAAGACACGGAGTGGGTTAATTGATCAGTTATGATTTTCTCAAATAACTTAGGGATTGCGCTTAATTTTGCAATTCCTCGATAGTTAGAAACATCTATCTTGGATCCAGATTTATGAAGGGGTATAATATAAGAATCCTTCCATATAATAGGAAAATAACCACAATGCAAGAAAATATTAAAAATGTTTGCTACAGGAGTACACAGGTAGCACATTGCTTTAAAATACAGCTTGGAATTTCATCAGTGCATGAAATTTCTTTTACGAATTTCATCAGTCTTAAAAGAAGATTTTACTTGTCGAAGATAACACATAACAATATTTGGGTCTATTACAGGAGTTTCAAAAGAGTTAACTAGAGGGAGAAAAGGATACACCGTGCTAGTATTAAATGGTATATCGGAGTAAGTTGATGTTATATAACATGTTATAAATTACATTGTCACCAGTAGCTCGTTCTTGTAACTCGTAACGATCGCAGTTACCGATCCATGTTACCGATCCATGTTACCGATTTGACGTCACTCTGACGTAATTCTCACCTACGCTGTTTGTGTAATAATCTGAATCGATTTCTGTTTTATTCGTTTGTTCCAAATCGATAAGTTGTCACATGTTCCGATTTCACTTCAATAGAATCTTTAAAAAAGTGTTTGTGTAAGAAAAGTGAATCGATAAAACTTCATGTTTTTCTCACTCACTCTGCGGCAAGTGAGAATTCTACCGATCTGTATAAATGACAGTAATGTTGTGTATCTATTAAATATCAAGTACTTGCAATTAATATTCTAAAACGGGTACATTCGCTTAAGTTACATTTTTTTAATGTAATACTCTGATTATAAAACTGTTTTTGTTTTAAAACGTTTTAACTTTCAAGGTAATGCGATTTAAAAAGAATGCCCATCTACATAAAAGAGGGAAATTTAAGAAACAAAATATTTGTTAGAGCAATGCAAAAGAACCCGGTTGCAAATATTTGCGAAGTTTATATTACACATCACTTATTGCCAAATTATTTACATTCATAATAGTTGATTATTTCCGCAAACATTATAACATATGTAAATAATCAAATACTCACTTTTTAATAACAAGACCATCACCTTGTTATTATAAAATCTTAGCGCTCATAAAATAAAATAAATGCAAGTAGACAGCTGCTTGCCATTTAACTCGATTTCGCAAGGTTTCTTCTCGATTTGTGTTCTTTATCATCACGGACCGAATTTTTACCGATTTCGACGTACACAAACATAAGTTGTCACGAAATCGGTAACTAGGGATCGATAACGCGTGACGTCACACAAATCGGTAACTTGCCGATTTTGTTACAGGAACGAGCTACAGATGATTCTTCCTGATTGAAATGTTGAATGTAAACAGATCTTAACAGGACGATCACATCTTTCTGACTTGGCATCACTTATTATTTCTTTGATATTATACACCCCAGCTAGACACCTAACTGTTAAATATTCCGTATATATGGCATATACGTAGCGACCTTGACGTTAAATTCATATAAAATTCTCCATACATTGTACGTTAAATTTGTTCTACCAAAATACTAGATATATGGACAGACGATCATCTGTGTGATCTGGCATCTCTGTCTGCCACACATGTTTTAGCCATAAAAAAAAGTTTAGCGGAACTGCTCGCACCAATAAGAAAATCTGCTTTGCAATCTTCTCCCCCCATGCCGCTATATCACGACCACCCCCTAGCCCAGAGATTAGAACTCCGACATGTTTATTTAAATTACAAAGACAATTTTTGAATCCATTTTTATTTATTTTTTGAGGTTACGAGTTAAAATATTACGGCTTTAAAAATTAGAACAAAAACAAATGCTGCATATAAAATCCATGGGCAATTATTTCCTTACAACATCAATAGCTCCAGCGACAGCAGCAGTTGTTTGAGTTGCGATTGTAGTCAATCCAGACAATGGAAATGTTGAAAAGAAAAAAAATGTTGAATTGTTTTATTTGGTTTGTATTATTTGCATACTTCCCTTCGATTGTCTGCTAATTTTGTTTAGTTTGTTATTTTTGTTGCTAGTTTATTATATTTTTGGCCGTAAAAATGCAAGATATATAAACATACATAACTTTCCCTGTTAACATAACAACAGAACGTATTAATGTATTGCTGAAAACCAAATTTTGTTTCGTTGTGTTTGTGAAGACGTTAGAGCTGTCCAGCTGGGACACTATTCAGATTCACATACATTGTCAAATCGCAATAGCTTGTTCTTTTGATACTTCCTTTATTTTCTTGTTCTAAATGCTGATTTCATATCATTAAAACATACAATTGAATTATTATATTAAAACAAAGTTTCTGATGTTTTCTTTTAATTTCGCATGACTGCAATTAAAGGTTACCTGATCTAACGCAAGTAAATATCTTCCAGATATTCTACAGGTTAAGGGCCCAGCGTGTTAAAAAGAAACGGAGAAGTTTTTTTAATCTTTTACGCATTAAAGAAAAGTAATTACAATGGCGGACGTAGCGAAACCAAAACTTGTAAAGTTAAATGACAGCAATTATGCTAATTGGAAGTTCAGGATGGAATTGCTACTAAGGAAGCGAAATTTGTGGAAACAAGTGATTATTGGTGAAAAACCGACAGTTAAACGGAGTTCCGCAGATGGTGTAACCAATCAAAAAGTAATCGATGACTGAGAAATACTTGATGATGAGGCGAGGGTCACAATCGGTTTGGCTGCTGAAGACAATCAATTGACACACATTCGTGCAGCAGATACAGCAAAGAAATCTTGGGACGCGTTGAAAAATTACCATGAGAAAAGTACACTTTCAAACAAAGCATACCTGGTGCGGTCAATTTGTGCGTTGAAACTCGAAGAAGGTGGCGATGCGAAAGCTCACATAAATCGAATGCAAGATCTGTTCACAAAATTAAGCGACCTGGGTGAAGGTACATTAGCAACTTTATTTGCGAAAATATTTTTACTTATTACAATTATTACTTATTACTTATTACAATGATTTCTGGACTTGGAGCCCGTAATGAAACAGATATCACACTTGATGTGGTAAAACAACATGTGATTGCTGAATATGAGCGACGTTTGCATAAAGATGGAACTTCAAATGATTCGGTTATGAAAACTGTTGAAAGAGTTGGTGTCTGTTTTTTCTGTAAGAAACCGAATCACCAAAAGAAAAATTGACCAAAGTACAAGGACTGGCTTGCAAAAAGAAACAACAACAGCAAAGGCACAAAGTGCAATAATGAAAAGGCGACCGATAAAGTGAATGCGGTTTTAGAATCAGAATTTTTGTTCTTGATTGGTAACAAACAAAAGAATGGATGTATTATTGACTCGGGTGCAACTCGACATGTGGTAAACAACAAAGTTTTTTTTACAGATATTGATGAATCATACAGAAGCTCAGTTGAACTGGCAAACGGTAAATCGGCAAATGTTCATGGAATTGGTTGTGGTAATTTGACATTTTTGGATGAAAGCGGATGTATTCGTAAAGCAAAAGCAATCGAAGTTTTATATGCACCAAATTTGGTTGGGAGTGTACTATCTGTCCGGCAGTTGGCGAAAAATGGTCTAAAAGTTGAATTCGATAATAGAATTTGCCAAATCAAACATAAGGGTCAACAGATCGGTGTAGCTGACACAGTTGGTGATTTGTATGTATTGCGTCAACCAGATTCAGTTTGTGCTGTTTTAGCACATAATAGCAAATGCATACATGAATGGCACAGAAATATGGGACATCGTGATCCAACAGCTATTAAAAATATGGCATCAAATGGTTCAATAATTGGATTGAAAATTATTGAATGCGGAATCAAAGAGGTATGTGATGTGTGTATGAAGGGAAAAATGACAAGAGTGCCATTTCCAAAGAAATCAGCGAGTGAGTCATCGGCGTTATTAGACTTAATACATACGGACGTTTGCGGACCTATGCGTACAGCAACTCCTAGCGAGAAACGTTATTTAGCTACCTTCATTGATGATTACTCATGTTTTACATACGTCATCTTGTTAACACATAAATCAGAAGTTGAAGACACAATGAAGCAGTTTATTCCACTGTGTGAAAATAAGTTTGATAGAAAGCCAAAAATAATGCGATCAGATCGAGGTGGTGAGTACACGTCTAAGGAAAGCGTCAATTATTAAAAGTCGAAAGGTATTCAGATTCAGTTAACAGCAGCTGACTGCCCACAACAAAACGGTAAGGCTGAACGGAAGAATCGAACTTTAATTGAGATGGCTCGTTGCATGCTTATTGACGCAAAATTGCCGAACAGTTTTTGTGGTGAGGCAATCGCAACCGCGAATTTCATTCAAAATCGTGTCATAACAAGAACAACAAACATGACACCATATGAACGATGGAATGGCATAAAACCAGACATAAACGCTTTTCACGTATTTGGTTCTAAGTGTTATGTTCATATATCATCAGCCAAGAGGGGAAAGTTGGACAGTATGGCAGCGGAAATGATTTTTCTTGGAAATGACAAGCACTCAAAAGCCTATCGTTGCTATAATCCTTTATCGAAGAAAGTAATAGTCAGTCGAGATATTCGTTTTGGTACACCAAAATGACAGTTTCGGATGACAGCGAAATTTTAATTAAGTTAAGCAGCACAAAACAACGTATTGATGTTGATCAAGTCGATGACACATCGGTTCAGGAGGACCAATCAAATGGTCGTACTGAGGTATGCAGTGATGATAGTGACGGTGATTACGTGGACGCTGAGGAGGAGGCGATAGTACAAATAGAAGCACAAGAATAACAAAGTAATCAAATTCAGCCGACAGTACGTGTTTCACAAAGAGCAACAATGGGTATATCACTAAAGCGTTTGATCGAAGAAATGCATATGGTCCGAGAGAATAATGAACTGAAAAACAACGATGAAGCTATTTAAAGCGACGAAAAGATGCAGTGGCTTATTGCGATGCGGGAGGAAATGGAATCTCACAAACGTAATGGCACATGGGAGCTCATAAATCTGCCAAAAGGTAAGACAGCAATTGGTGGCAAGTGGGTGTTTAAATTATAAACCAATGCAGACGGTGAATTGAAGAGATATAAAGCCAGGTATGTTGCACAGAGTTTTTCACAAAAATATGGTGAAGACTATGACGAGGTCTTTGCAGCGGTTGTATTGCATACAACTTTCAGAACGCTTTTGTCGGTGGCTTCAAAAAGAAAAATGATTGTTCATCATTTCGACGCAAAGACGGCAGTTCTTAATGGAAATCTAAATGAAACTATTTTTATGAAGTAACCACAGGGGTTTGATGATGACAGTTCAAAGGTGTGTTTGCTCAAGAAAAGCATCCATGGTTTGATGCAGGCTGCCAGATCTTGGAATGCGGCGCTTCACGAAGTACTTACTATGACGGGATTTAATCAAAGCTACAATGATCCATGCTTATAAGCGAATAAAATTCGTGAAACATTTTGCTACATAATAGTTTATGTAGACGATTTGGTTGTGGCGTGTTCAACGAACAAACAGATGAAGAAAATTGAAAGCATTTTTTTACCACATTTTGAAATGCAAGATTTGGGACCCATTAGTCACTATTTAGGCATTGAGATCACAAAAGACGATCATGGTAACTTCGAATTAAATCAATTGAAATACATAATGAAAATTGCATCGGATTTTGGATTTAAAGAAGCAAAGGCAGCGAAGACGCCAATGGAGGTAAATAACTGAAAATCAGATTCGTCACAACCATTGGAAAGCAATGCAAAATACAGACAACTAATTGGTCGATTACTATACCTGTCGACAAACACAAGACCTGATATTTCTGCCAGTGTTAGTATTTTAGCGCAAAAGGTATCACAACCATTTAGTGAAGATTGGAATCAGCTCAACCGTATTGTCAAGTACATAAAAGCAACACACACTTTGAAGCTAAGAGTGAGCAATATCCAATCGAAAGAATTGTCACTAATTGTATATGCGGACGCAACATGGGCTGATAATAAAACTGATCGTAAATCAAACAGTGGTCGCATAATTTACTTCAACGATGGTACAATAAGTTGGTCTTGTAACAAACAAAATATGGTTGCATCTTCATCATGTGAGGCTGAGTTCGTTTCGATATCTGAGGCATCAAAGGAGGTGAAGTGGTTCAGACAACTGTTGGAAGAAATGCACGAAACAGTTAATTCTCCTACAATCATATTCGAAGATAATCAAGGATGTATCGAATTAGTACGGGATCTCAAATTTTCGTATAAAACAAAGCACATTGTGATACGCGATACAAAATGATTCGAGACCTGGTGAAAAAGAACTGCTGCCGACTTATCTGCAATCAAACATGAATATTTGCGCGGAAAATGTAATCTGTTGAGAACGAGGAGGAGTGTTGAATGTAAACAGATCTTAACAGGACGTTCACATCTTTCTGACTTGGCATCACTTATTATTTCTTTGATGTTATACACACTATTCAGATTCACATACATTGTCAAATCGCAATAGCTTGTTCTTTTGTTACTTCTTTTATTTTCTTGTTCTAAATGCTGATTTCATATCATTAAAACATGCAATTGAATTATTATATTAAAACAAAGTTTCTGATGTTTTCTTTTAATTTCGCATGACTGCAATTTAAGGTTACTTGATCTAACCCAAGTAAATATCTTCCAGATGTTCTACATGAATTTCATAAGGGAAGGAAAGCAGGAGGCTTTACATTTTGAGTTAACAAAACTATAGAAAAGTTTTGGATTATCTTTAAATTGAGGTTTTATGTTAATTATATAAGCAGAATAGCATTGTTTATTTAATAGTTGATATCTATAACGACAAGAAAAATAGGAAGCAAAGTCTAAACTAGAACCAGATATTTTATATATTTTAAATAAACGTTTTGTTAAATTTTTTAGTGCCTTTAGATCATTTGTTAGCCAGGGTGGATTTAAAGGATTGGAGAAACCTTTTTTTGGACGGACAATAAGAAACACCTTTGCAGAGTATCATTGAAAAACTGTTCAGAAGATTCGACGTCATAATATGAATATGATGTTCCGCTAGGTAAAATTGGAGACCAATCAGTCTGCGAAAGTAAAGACATAGTCCGTTTTCTTAAAATTATAAACTTTTTATTTCGCGCATCAGCAGTTACTTTATCTTCTTTTTCGTGGGGGAGTAAAACTGTTATTTCAAGAGTAGGTTGATGTGCATCTTCTGGAAGAGATACGGGATTCGAACAATGGAGATTAACAGTAGTGCATCTATCTACAAATACAAGGTCTAGGGTTCTGTGATTTATATTTAAAATATCATTGAATTGTTGAACACACAGATCAGACAGCTTATCTAAGAAATCATTTATCCAATCACTACTGGAAACAGGAGTAAGAAATGAAGAATCATCAGACGATCTCCAAGTCACAAAAGGTAGGTTAAAATCAGCCAGCACAATAAGAACGTCTTTATTTTTTAACAAATTGTGAACTTTTTCGATGGCGTGTGTTTTAAATACATTGTTAAGTCACATTTAGGAGCAGGTAACATAAATAATACTATTATTTAATTTAACTGCAACACAAATGAACTCAATGTCACTGGTGTCAAGAATTGTCAATTCTTCAGATACAAGCGAGTTTTGAACAGCTATTAAAACACCACCACCGATCTTATCATGACGATCTTTACGAAAAATTTGATATTTATTGCACATTATTTCAGAATTTAAGATATAAGAGCGATGCCAAGTCTCGGTAAAAATTATAATGTTATATTCAAAATCAAAACTGTTTATGAAAATATCGGAAAGTTTGGAGTTAAGATCCCTGACATTTTGGTACACAATCTCTAATTTAGACTTGCGGTTTATTAATCGTTTTTTGGATGAGATTCATAGTAAATTACATTCTATATAAAATAGTTCTGCTCATTAATAAATCACATTAATTTTAGTGGATTAATATAAGAAATGTGGAGATAGTTCCAAGTCTTTTCATAACAAAGGAAAGTTATTTATGCTGTTTTATCGATTCCTGAAGCACCAGCAAATGCAGAAAGCATTTTTCTCAAATTTGTAGTAATAAACCCAAAATCCGAAATAAATTTTATATCAAACCATTTGTGAAATTTTTGCAATCCATAGACTGTTTCAGAAAAATCAAACAGTCACAAATGATGAAATGATAAAATCTGAAAAATAAAATTATTTTTATGCATATTTTGATCAAACTTTTTTATCATTTCTGATGATTGTTTGAAATTTGTGTAATTCCAATAGTTTTTCCTTAAAAAATCTTTAGTTCAAAGAACCCCTCAGAAGGTTGGAATTTCTAATTTATTTCTGATCTTAGTTTTATTAATATTTATTTGTGAAAAAATACTTTCTACATTTGCTGTTGCTACAGGTATCGTTAAAACAACATAAACTAGTTTTCTAAGTAATGAAAAGACTTCAGAATTATCTCCACGTTTCTGATCAAAAATTGCTTTCCAATAAGTTTCAATATTATTTTCATTCAGTAAATTCAAATCACTGAAATTAATGTGACGCAACTCATGCAACTTATCGTCAATTTCAAAATACACAAATTTAAAATAGTGAAATCTTGCCTTTTTAAAAGGTTCGTTGGTGCTAAAAGTTGGACACATTTTAGAAAATAATTCCAAAAATCAAACTTTTGTAATAAACAAATGCATAGCTCAACATAAAATTTTAAACAATGTTCTCTAAAATCCATTTCATCTGATTCGAATAATTTATGCGTAGAGCTTAAAGCCGAATATACCTCGGCTTCTAATTAAATGTCTTTAGGATTTTTTAAAACTTGGAATCATTTACATCAATTTCTTTGTAGTTTTCAAAGCATATAAAAATATTGACCGTCAAGATTTGACGAGTGGAAATCAAGGCAAAAGAACAGAAACAACGAAAGCATCAATAATAGCAACAGCGCTACCACATAAATCAATTTTTGAAAGGGCGTGAAAAGTAGTAGTAGCAGCTTCAAATGTTACTTATATTTTTTAGTAATATACAATTTATTTTATTTATTATATTTGATTCATTAAACTAGTAAGCATTGTTTTAATCGGAAAAACTGGGTAAAATAAAAAAAACTGTATTTTTTAAGCAAAAACTGGAAAACTGTCTACCCTCTCAAAAAACTGGCAAAAAAATTTTATCTGCCCATATGGTAACACTGGTCACAAAACACAATTATTTTCATTTATTTATTTGTTTGCTGACATTTTTGTTTGTCACAAAATGAGAAGATTGTTCTCAATTGAGAGTATTCAAATTTAAAATAGCTTTGTGGGAGGTTTACAGAAGGTTTGTTCCTATTTTAAAATTCTCTCATTTGTGAAGCTGTTACAAAAGGTTTTTTCGTTATTGAACGTTTATGAATAACGTTTTAAAGCATGTGTCTTACAAAGGGCTTACAAGAGGTTTGTAACTTTTTATGAATACGGCTGTAAGAATATAAGATGCAATAATCAACAAAATCTACATAAATCCAATTTTAATGTAGGTTATTATGTTTATTTAAAACTACAGAATTGAAAGAAATTTGATAAGCCTTTTAAAGGCCCATATAAGATAATTTTACAAAACAATTGTAATGGCATTATAAAATTAGACAATAAATTATATGAAATACACTATAATAATTTAGTAAAATCTAGACTAGAATATTAAGATATTTAATATTGACCTAAATTACATAGTTATAAACAGCGCTATACGTCATAAGAACATATCAAATGATATTTATTTAAACTTTAAGAAATGTAAATATATGTATATCATTATTTTTTTGGGGGAAGGATGTAGTGTGCATACGATTAAAGTTTACAAGCATTTTCAGACTTGAATTATAAACTAAACTGTGCGCGCTAGTCGCTCAACTTTATTTATCAAGATCTCAAGTGGTGCATTTTAATGCTCTGACAGTCGGCAAAGCCTTGCTGCAAGTTAAACCCAAAAGGCAAAAATAGGGACCATTAGAAAAGCATTTTATCTTTAACAAACCCCTTACATGGCGTAGATCCTGCCAAACTCGATCCTGCTGTTGATATAAATTTACATGCTGTGTTGCATCCTCGCACCTGGATGCGCGTAGGTCTTACCGCTAGTCTAAGGCCCTATTGGTTAGACTGGAAACTCGTCCCAAGTCCTAACTAGTTATCTTTGCTCAACTTATTTTATTAGGCATGGAGTGCTATGCCGGTCAGTAGGCAGCCGTGAGGTTGCCGGAAAGTTACCTTAATTATACTCACCGTGGTTATCCATGTCTGCTATGTCCTTCGGTCCGGCTTATTTGCTGAAGAAAAGACGGTTTGGTCCAAGGTTTATTCCTTGATCACACTTAGTGACTGTATTTTTATTTTTAATTTAACTGATACTTTTTATATTTACAAATTAAAGTTCAACTACTTGTTTTTATAGTGAAAATCCAACTCTCTATTCTCTTAAAAATACTTTTGCTTAACACCTCGGTCTTAATGATAATTAGCTGTCTTTAGCATTTGTGCAAGATGCGGAAGGCAATCTTGCACAATAATTAATTTTAGTTTTATCGTACTTATTAAGTTCTTAATCTAGTTTACAAAAACAGTTCTTAATCTAGTTTACGAAACCGTTCTTAATCTAGTTTACAAAACAGTTCTTAATCTAGTTTACAAACGCACTCCAACATATACCTACATACTTATTTAATAACCAAGCATTAAACTGAACAAACGTACAACATGTATAACATATGGAATTGGGTCATATTGCCCAACGAGAAATTATTATTCTACTTTATTCGCATAGCCAAAATGTATGTACGCTAATTACAACAATAAAATACAATTTAAATTATATTACCTTTGGTTTTTGCTTACTCAGCATTTGACGCTGGCCCACACAGAAGTAAATTGTTGGCTTTATTTTATAGTCTTTAAATAAAATGAAAGCTGATCGTCCAGTTCTTGTTGCGGTAGGTCAGTGTTCACTTTATTGTATTATTTGCTTTACTTTCATTTGTTCATTTGTTTGTTTACTTTACTGCCATTGGCTTTGAATTCATATAAAAGTGCCGCAATGCAATGAGTGTTGATCGTTCGCTTGATCAGCTTTCATTGTCAGCACTTGGCTACAAGTAGAAAGACAATATTCTGGGGAATTTCTTGTTGGGAGTCACAACACTCCTCCCCCTTACCCAAAAAAAATATTTACCTTGAAGAGGTTCAAATTTTCGTTTATTATAACTTTTAAATTATAACTTTTAAACTATCTTGTTTGCATGTTTGTTTTGCATTTCTTCCGATATACTTCTCGTTTTATTAGTATGTGTTTCTTTTAAGTAGCTTCTTTGATTTACTAGCTCTTTTCATGAACAAATTCTTCTTTTATTTCTATAGTTTCTATATATGCTTTTACATTTAGATATTAAGAGTTCAAAATTTTTTATTCATTTGTTTATATTCTTTATATTCTTTTAATGGTCCCTATGCCTTGCATCCATCTGGTGTAATCGTTTCCTCTGTGTTTAGCTATCCGCTTTGCTGCTATAGATTTCTTGTTCTCTTTTTTCTGCTCCAGTTTTTGTGCGTGAACACTGTCCCAGCGTTAATTCTCTTTATGTACTGGTTGTCGTTAATTTGTTGTAAAAGTTTTAGTACACCCTTGCTATTTCTGCTTGTCCAAATTTATTGAGTGAAGGCATTGTATCGAATTATTGCTGTATTCAGCCAAATGTTATAATGTTACACCAAAAAGTTTTACTCAGGTACTAAGCTACCAAGTGTGGCAACTACAAGGTACAAAATATCAACTTTATCTCCTTTAATATCTTTTGATACGCTATTTGCACTGCCTTGACTCTCCATCTTCGCACTATGCTCCACAGAAAAAACTGCCAGCATATATTTGAAAAATGTTAAAAAAACATAATTTCAAATTGTTGCGATAAGTTTAACATCTTTACTGAATTGTCTCATTGTTGAAAATAATATACTGCAAAATGTGTCTTTTTAACGTTGATCCAGAACCTGTGCCGTTTATTTTAGCATCTTCCTTCTGCATATCGGCTTTCCGATTAAAACTTCATTATAATTGCTTGTTGTACCAAATTGCCATAAATGTTTTATTTCTTCCAAGACTCCTGTTGTTTCTTTACGCTGTATTATCTCTGCTTGTTGCGCTCCTGTTATGGCGATGCATACAAGACTATTGGTAACTCTTACATAAATAATAAAGCTATTGCTGTGTCACATTGCACTCAATAGATAACTTTTTTATTATTTTCAATATTTTTCATTTTCAATAATTTTGTTTACAACCAAGTGTAAATTTAAATGTTGTGCCGCAATGTTTTTGTACTGTTTTAAATTCTGCGCTAATTATCACAACTATTACAATATATAAGTTAATTTATTGCGAGTTTAAGTTAATAAAAAAAATATTTTTTTTTTCGCTATGAGCGACTTTATTATTTGATATTGAACTTAAAACTAAATTAACATTTTCTATAGCTTTATTATTACACCTTAACCTGCGCTGCCACTCTTGCTGTTGTTGTTGCTGTTGATTGTAGTGTTTGTTGAAGTAGCTGACGTTGGCGTTCTTACGGTTTGACGAATTTAGCGGATGCACGTGGACTCTGTTGTTGTTGTGTTTTATTGTAGTGATTATTGGAGTAGATAACGTTGGCATTCTCACGGTTTCATGAATGCATCGGATGCGCGTGCACTCGTAGACATAGTGTCAGCATATTTCCTTAGTTTAAATATTTGTTACCTTAACTCCTCCCTTCTTAAATTCAAGCGTCCTCGCTGGAAGGTGTTTCTTTATTAAAAATAGGATTTAGTCCTTCTATTGTAGAATGTAAAAATTTCTGAGTTTTTGGCCTGGGACTTTCTGGTGACGATTCGTTATCCTTCTTAAGTTTGCTTTTTGACATCTTATTGGGTTTTGTTAGTTTGGATATTTTTGAAGGTATAATTTTTCTTGCTATGAAGACTATTAGGATAATTATCAGGACTGTAAGACTTAAATTGGCGGCTAATGAAATCTCGTTCCGTGTGTCTAGTAAATTAATTTGTTCGGTATTGTTAATGTTAAATTCTCTCATCATTTTCAAAGACAATATCTCCTCCATTTCTTTTGATTGGGAAATTGGTTGTAGCAGTGCTGGTAGTGGCGTGTGGATGGTAACTTCTTTTGTTAAATACGTTTTGTTATTGATTTCTATGCTTGTGTTGTGGTATTTTATTATAAAACTTCTTTTTAATTTGATAGTTTCGTATTCGTGGTTAATGATCCATTGAACTAGCTAAGAAGCAGTAATCCTTTTAAGATCTCCTCTATCTCAGGGATGTGCTGATTGTTAATAATGGTGCATCTTGCTGGTCGGCTTCGCATTAGGTTTTGTATACATAAAGTGTTGCTTATGTCTATGATATTACCATAAGGGCATATTGATAACTTATTACAGGTTTTACAATCATTTTTTATTCCGTAGGTTTTATTATTACAACTCAGGATGTTTTCATATTCAATTTTGTTGATAACATTAGGTATGTTTATTATATAAATTAAAGTTGACTTATTGCTAGCTATTTTTATTTCTGCAAACTCAAGAGCCTCTTCTTTATTTAAGTAAGGGGCTTCTTCTTTTGCAATAAAGATTTCTGTAATATTTACTTCTTCGTTAGATAATATGAAGGAATTAACTACTCCTGCCATAGCCCAATTTAAGGCGTATTCTATGTTAACAATTTCTTCTTTGATTATTTCTAGTTGGTATTTAATTTTTTGAATAAATTCTTCCCTAATGATACCTTCGTTTTGCATATTTTTTGAAATATCATTTGTTATTTTCGTTAATCTTTGAATTTGTTCAATTGTTATTTTATTTATAAAAAATTGCTTATTATTGTTTTCTAAAACATTAATTTTTTCTCGATAAAATTGAAGTCAGCATGGTCAGAACTCCCTGCAATCCATTTCCATCCATATAGTGTGGATGAGGAACACTGTAAAAACGAAATCTTATTTTAAGCACTGACTTAAAATCAACATTAGCCTTAATTTAAGCGTCTTCTTTATATTAAGATTATGCTGCCTTAATTTCAGACAGTAGGAGGTTGAAATTCAAAATTTTAAAGCTTGCTTGTTCAAAATCAGGCAGTCTTGCTCTTATTTTCAGCAGGGCCTTACATTAATTTCACGTATAGGGTTATATTGTTGATTTGAAATTCAACGAAACAATTTTTGCTGCTTCTGAAGAAAATATGATTTCAATAGTCGAGCAAATAAAAAAGCCTATGTTTTATGGAAAAGTCATTGTACTAAAAATTTGAAGATATGTAAATTTTTTTGTCATATGTTGGTGCCAAAACGACAGAAATTTTTTTAACACTAAATTTAAAAAAACTTTGATAGAAAAAAGTATTGCAGTAACAAAATAAACGTTAGTTAAAAAGTGGCGGAAGGAGCGTGGCCCAAACTAAGTATGTAAAAATATAGTTTAGAAAGCACACAATTCGTATACTAAATTTGAACAAAATCCGTTCAGCCGTTTACATATGTATTCAATTGGTCTTTGTGGGCGTGGAAATGGTCTAGCCCCTCCCACTTTTTTCTTATTTTTTGTAACCTTCACTCAAATCAGGTATACAAAACACAGAACCAATAATTCAAATCGGTCGAGACGTTTTCGAGTTTTAGCAAGACTAACGCACAGCAATTGGTTTTTATACATATTTATAGATATAGGTTCTTTATCTATACATAAATACATATACTCCAATAAAGTTACTTTGTATGGGATGTAAGCGTAGTTTTCATCCGATTTGTCTCATTCTCAAACTTAATTTTCGTTTATTGATTAAAAGCGCCATGTCAAAGCGCCCACGTTTCTGACATCACTATTTTTGAAAATTTTAAAAAATATGTAAAAATCTTAAAAAATACACTTAGTGCATGTATTGAAATATATGTAGTTTTTAAACTGTAGGTTGTACAGAAATAAGAGATCACATATTTTAAATATGTTGATTTTTTTTTGTGGTATATTTTTTGTAGCATTTTTATGAAAAATTATTTTTTTTAACCTGAAATTTTCAATCTCATTTTTCATAGTAGTGTTGAGTTAAGCCATAAATTTTAAAGACTAACACACAATTTTAGGTTGGGATTCCAACGATTGCTATTTTTAATGAATTTTTAAAAAAATGTCTACAAAAGATTTCTTATTTTTATTCCGAAATTTCCATTTTTTGTTGTTAATACTAATGAACATCCAAAATAATATATGTTATTATTTATTAAATCCGCAATTATACAAATGAAGCAAACAATTAGTAAAACAAAATTTTTTTTATTCGTTTAATATTTATAAAAATTGTTACTACATATATTTAAAATATGAATTTTCGGATATACCTAATTTCAATACGATAGCTCTAATATTGCGGATATTATCGTGTAGACAGACAGACAGACACACAGACGAACATGTCTTAATCGACTCATGAGATGATGCTGATTAAGAATATATAATACTTTTCTATACCTGCCACGTGTCCTTATCAGCGTTACAAACGAAGTGACAAAGTTTATAAACCCCTTTTGCAGTACGCGTGGGGATATAAAAAGAGTTAAAGCTTCAAAATTTATTCATGGATTTTAATGTTTGATATCTTGTTGAATAGATACTCGCGTTACCTTTCGTTTATTTTGTTTGTTTTTGTTGATATCTCGTTGATTGAGATAATAATATTACCTTTCTTATGATACCAATATCACTTTCGTAGAAAAGAAAATCAGTAGCTTTTCAGACAAATCTAAATATAAAAATAGTTAATATCTGAAAAAAACATACATCGATTTTAACGTTTAATACCTGGTTAAATATATACTTACATTAACTTTCTATTAGTTGGTATTTTATTATTGGCATCTCGTTGAATAGCTAATAAAAAAGCCTTTTTTTTATATCCACATTGCTTTCGTAGAAGGAAAAATCACTTCTTTTTAAGACAAATCTAAAATTAAAGAGAGAATATCTTAATAAGAATATACATGGATTTTTATGTTTTATACCTCGTTAAAAAGATACTTGCATTACCTTTTGTTTGGTTGGTATCTTATAGTCATATCTCGTTGAATAGGAAATGATATAACCCTTCTTTTGATACCCATATTGCTTTGGTAAAAGGGAAAACCACTTGTCGGAAGAATCTACATGTAAAATAGGGTTTATATCTTAAACAAATTAAAATTAATTTTAAAGTTTTATACCTTGCTCAATAGATGCTGGAATTACCTTTCTTTTGATACACATAAAGCTTCGTTTTGCTGGAAAAATTAAAAACGCCAGCAAGATTTTATTGGCCATTTGTCCAACTTTGGGGCACTTTCATTTCTAAGCCAATTGCAACTGGCAAATGGTGATTATACAAAACATACTCACCTGTCAAAATGTCACAACATTACAACATTAAAAACATTATATTTATTTTAATAAATTAACGATTTTATTCGAATAAATTAACCGCACTTGATAAAACGATTTAACAAAATATATTACACTTGCGCATAACTTGCCAAAAAGTAAAAAGGTAAACAAAGAAAGCTAAGCACAGGGTTGTATTTTCTATAATAACTTTCAGTACTATGATATAAGTACCAGGGTCAATGATACAATCGTGAGGGCTAAGCAAAAATGTGGTTTCAAAACGAATAATAATTATAAAACCTATTTATTCTTTCTGTGTCTTTCTTAGTTCATTATATTAAATGTTGTGCATAAGAGAGTTTCAGACGATTCTACAAGTCTATCCAACATGTAGTTCGGCTAAATAACGGCATATTTTTGTTGAGCTTTTACAGAATGCAATTCAAAAAAACAGAATGTAAACCACCTGCCATTTTTGTATTTTCAATTTTGCACTTTCTTGCGTTTTTCTTTATATGTTCATCCCACCACGTTTTTTTTTAAGAATGAGAAAATGTATGAAATCGGATGAACTAGCGTTCACACAGACTACATGTCAGATTGATGCACTGAACACATTCACGACAGCAAGAAGTCTTTTACATGCTTTTCTTATGTAGGTGAGTTTGGTAAAAATGTCGCAGCGACAAGAAAATGTTGCTATCGTCGGAATAGACTTATTTCTAAATTGACTAGCGACAACAGCGCAAATAAAAACATTGTATGATTTTTCCAGATTGTTGACTCATTCCTCATGTCGAGTCGTAATATCGTGAATGTATTCAGGGTATGACCGACAGAAAAATCAAAATCATTTGCTTTTCGTACTACATGTCGGATGGACATGTTGTTTTTGAAGAGTTTTAGCTTTCACACGTCGTCATTCACAAGTACTTGTCATCGTACATGTAGGATAGTCTGAACCTCCTATACTGTTGTAATATATGAAGACTTAATACATGTACCTAGATACTTGCTTTTTGTGATGTTTAAAGAAAATGCCAACTTTTTGTTCAATATGCGCAGTTTATGTAAGAGGTATTCACAATGTGGTTAATATGGGCTTGTTGGAGTCTCAATAACTGCAGAAATATTGCGCAACATATTAAAGGAGTCTTATTGTTAATCAACTTGTGCAGAAATATGCAATTTCTTGCATTTAAATATCCTGTTGTGTATCCTGAATGTGACTCTGAATTCGTCGACGTTATTAATTTATCAGATTTACCGCAAATGGAATCTCAAGCCTCAACTCTTACGCCTTATACGGATCATTCCGAAGTTAATCGAACAGCATCATCTTCTACCCCTTATACCGAACATTCTGAAATTAATGATAAAGAAAACAACCCTACTACAAACATTCTTTCAAAACTTTCAAAGGTACAGGTTAACAGACTATTTCTGATAAGAATGCTTTAAAAGTTTTGTTTATTTGATAGCAAGAACAGTATCAGCTTTGCGTTCCAATGGATCTACCGGACGCCGCAAAAGGAGATTTAGCCACCAAAAACAAACTATCAGCATCTCAACGTCAGTTCATTTTAAGATGGGTTGTAACGACAATGAAATCTTACCGACTCTCAAACGATAGAGACTACATCGAGGTGGCGACGTTACTTGAGGAAAAATATCCGGAAATTCAATGTTATTTTAACAAAGGAATTGTAAGTAAACATATTAGAGAGTTGTATTCATAGTTATTGTATGTCTACTAAGTTGGCACTATGGTTGCATTTCATTCGTATCCCCTAATAAAATTATGCTCATTTTGTGATATATATATATATTTATTCTCATTTTCAGGCAGGAGTTGTTGCATCAATGAAAGAAATTCAACGAAACCACAACCATTACATTGTTCGAAAAATGCGAAACACATCTAATGGCAGTCTATCCATAACTTCTCAAAAAAAATAGAATTGGGTATTGCTGAATTGAAGAACGAAATGAGTTCGCAAAATCCCTCTTTAACCGTAATGAAGTCAATATTAAACACGTACCGAGTCGAACGTACAGCAAGAGCCAAAAAAGAGTCTTGTGCTATGCATTTAAAGAGCTTTCCCTGCCTAGAACGGGATGATATGGTAATTTTATTCACATATGAGCTATACTTAGATCTACATAGTTATAAATACTTATGCCCGTATGACACTACGTTTTTTCCTGTTTTTTAGTGTATTTATCATTTTAAATACTAACGGAAAACCGACGAAAACTAAATTACAAAAACAATTCGGCAATATGTTAGAGGGAAACAAATGGTTTGTGTAAATAACTGTTTTTTGATATTTCGTTTCCGGCTGAAAAATACGTTCAGTTAAAAAATTTAATTTTCAAAAATTCAAAATATGAAACTTAAGTGGACAAACGAATACGTTTTATTTTTAATTAAAAGAGTTCACAGTGCGGACTTTATACGGAACCACACGCTGCAATCATATAAGTTGAAATATAAAAATTAACGAAATACAGACAACTGCCAAAAAAACCGAACGAAATACGAGTTGGCTACTATGTTTTTAACAGGCTAGATTGTTTTTAAATTGTTTTTTAGCAAATAGCTTTCTCTTTTACACTACTTCGGATACCTAATATGACTTGCTCTTTCGCTCGAAAAAAATCATAAAATACATTAAAAAAACAGAAAAAAAACATACTAGTGTCATACGGGCATTAGAACTATACTCAGATTCCGGATTTATATACAACTAAATGATATACCCGGTGTTACTTGAAATTTATATATAAAAACCCTCTAATCCATAACAAAAATTTTCCTAATTTTTCACGCAATTATTCGCAAATTTTTATTTAAACATTTTCTTCCAGGTATTTTGGGAGTTCTGCCAACAAGAAAACGTAGATTTAACGAAAAGCGACTTAAAAATGAGATGGGTGAACTCTCTCTCAAAAATGTTGACATTTTTTACAACAAAAGGCAGCGAAACCCCAGTTTTTCAATCTCAAGGTTTGTTAAAAAAAATTAATAAGATCAATTTTTCAGTACGAGACTAAAGTTTAGTCAATTAAACCGAGATTAACTCACCAAAATTGGTCGTTTGAACTCGGTTTAGGCAAAAAATAAACACATATGATAACTTAAGTGAATTCAACTTCAACGAATTCTAAAATATCTAGTTAAAACGAGTTTAAACGTCCAATTTTGGTGAGTTAAGCAAAGTTTAATTTGACTAAAGTTTAAACTCCGGGTTTAATGTACACTGAGGGAAAATGTGTTAAAATTAAATTAAATTGTGTTCATATTAAACGAATTTGTTTTTGAAATAGAGCTTGAACAATTTTAGTTAAGGTAAAGACAAATGTTTGTAAAGGTACATTTTAAACAAAAGTTTTTGTTTTCAAAACAATGTTTTTAAATATACTTTTACAGTAAACATTTACAGTTAAAAAAGTTTATTTAAAAAAATAATAATTGAAACGACTTCGTGAAGTCAGATTCGTGATCAGCGACCCCTAGGACTCCTCGAATATGCTTGATAAGCTTGAATATGCTTGATAGCTAAAACATTTTCAATATTAAAATAATTGCATAGTTTTTATTTCATCATATGTTAAATATTTTTAGAACCAATTCAAAAATATATTCTAACAATCAAATGTAAAATCGAGTTTTTCTTCAGCTTGGTCTCAGCTTGTCTAGTGAATTATTCCACTGCACATAATTTTTTAATTCAATCTCAGATAGCTACGTATTTTTTGTAATTGCAAAGAAATAATAGAAAATTATATGAAAAGAAAGAAATGAGTAGAGTTAATAATTAAACACGCTTGTTTTAAATTTTATTTTGTAGAAACGCAAATGCGTTAAAAATATTAATAATAAATTTTAATGTTAGTTTTTATTCTCAGTGTACATACTCGTATTGTCTTATTTTTAAAAAGTGAACGAATTGTAAAAATCGTTTATTTTTTTTTTATATATCTTCGTCGACAAGGAATAACGACTAAACTCAAAATATCGTAAAAAAGCGATTCCGCGTGAAAAATTATTCCCTACAGGTCTGATTCGTGTTTATTATAAATATATTGAAACTTTGCTTACAAACGTCATGAATACATATTAATTTTTCATTGACTTCTTTATATTTTTCACTCTAGATGCAGCAACTGCGGAAATTTAAAAAAAAATGACTTCGCCAGCATTTTTCGGTCCAAGGAAGCCTCTGGAGCAAAGGCAACGGCACAGCAATGTTTTGGAAATTTTTAAAGAAAAAACTCAAATTAGCAGCACCGTACCAGAAAAAACGGACCCACCAAGACTAATTGCAATTGGCAGTATTGCCAAACAAAATTTATGTTGTTGTATATATGTAGATGGTAGGCCAATTTTCTCTGATATACAGTATCAGATCTGATATACAGTATCGAGAGCTTAATTCAAGTTGTAGTTTTATACTACGTGTTTAATGTTGCACCTTCTCCTGATGCACGCGCTTCTTTCGCGTTCATTTTTGGCGTTATTTTAAGAGAGCATGCTAAAAACGAATACAAAAAATACAAATCTGTTTTAAAAGCATTGGAAGCTATTAATTAATTCAAGGGCTTAATGCAATAACGTGAGGTTTTATGTGCCATATCACGTTCTTGAAAGAAGCCCTTCAATTAATTATTGAATTATGTATGTTCATAAATCTTGTTTTTAGTATTATAAAAATGTCAGACATTGTTAAAATGTATAATAAGTATTATTTTTTTCGTAAACAATCAGCCCTTTAATGATTAGTTTTTCTGAAACGGGAGCTTTCATTTCTAAGAAAGCAGATAAAGACTTTACATTTTTTTACACTCATGAAAATTGACTGTTGATAAAAAAATTTGCATTAAAAATTTCCAAAATGTTCTTGAGCTTCATCTTAAAAATGAAAACTCCTTTTTTTGATTCCGGGAAAAAATTATTCATGCCAAGGCTGATTATTTACGTAACAAATAAATTAAATTTACTACGTCTTATTTTCTTTTCAAAAATGTCTATTAGAATTGAGTCTTTTTATTTATATTAAAACGTGCAATGTCACTTTAAAGTCATCAATAAATAAATAAGTCATTAATTGTTTTTAGTTTTGTAAAAATGTCATAGACATTGTTAAAATGTATAATAAATATTATTTTTTATGTAAATAATCACCCCTATAATGATTAGTTTTTTGCACGAAATCTGAAAAGGGAGTTTTCGTTTATAAGAAAGCAGACAAAGACTTCACATTTTTTTACACTCATGAATATTGACTGTTGATAAACAAATTTGCATTAATATTTCCAAAATATTCTAGAACTTCATCCTAAAAATGAAAACTCCTTTTTCCGATTCCGGGAAAAAAATTATTCATGCCAGGGCTTATTATTTAAGTAACAAATAATTTGAATTTACTATATCTTATATTCTTTTCAAAAATGTGTCTTTTAATTGAGTCTTTTTATTTTTTTTAAAACGTGCAATGTCTCTTTAAAGTCATTTAAAGCTATTAATTAATAAGTCATTAATCAATAATTAAAATTAAAATGTATAATGAATATTGTTTTTGAACGTATTATTTACGTATTATAATTTAAATATTTTCTGTTTTATAAATGTTTAATATTGGATCTTTTTCTTTTTTTTTCAAACGTGCAATGTCACATTTTATAGCCTTGGAAGCTATTAATTAATAAATTAATGTTTAAGGAGGTGTTAATTATTATTGTTTTTTTTCCTAAAATGTTTCGACTGATAAGCATAGTTGAAAAAATTAGTTTTATTTCACCAGCTAAAGGTGTGTGCTTTCAGCATACTAGAAATTAATTTCAGAGAGGTTATGCTGCTTTTCTCTAGAAATAAGTGCTGAAATTCAGCGAAGCTACTGCTGCTTTTAAGGTTTAACTGCCTTAAAGTAAAAATTTTCAGATAGGTTGAGCTGCTTTTCTCTAACAAATAGGGCTGAAATTCAGCGAAGCTACTGCTGGTTTTACGATTTAGCTGCCTTAAAGTAAGACAGTATTGGATACTGGTTTGCAGCACATAAGGGCTTGTGTAATTTCAGCGAAAGCTGTCTTAAAGTTGTTGCAGCTTACTTTAAGACAGCTTTTTCACCTAGTTATAAGATTTCCTTTTTACAGTGAAGGGATACAAAGTGTGATTCTGCTTTATGGCTTTATTTAATGCTATTTCCGTCTTGTCAATAAACGTTCGATATTTTTCAAAGTCGATCACGTGAGCAATTTAAAAGGTTCCTGTCTGTAATCTAGCTGTTCCTGTATCTACGGTAATTAATTGTGAATAAGAATAGTCCAGTATTTGTCCAGTATAGTCTGGAAGAAGATGTTCATTTTTATTAGAGGTCTTAGTTCCGTATATTACTCTTATGTACTATTTTCCCTGATTCTGTTACTACTGTGGTATGCCTATTTTCTTTCACTATTTCTTCTTTAAATTTTGCCGATAATTTCGTTCCTATTCTCTTGTTTTGTTTTACATATATTACTTGTCCTGGCAAGTATTCTTTCCTTGTGTGTCTATATTTTTGTTATAGTGTCGTAGGTCAGTTTGTTGTTTTTCGGTAAGTTTTTTTATATTGTCTTGTCGTGTTTTTTCATAGTCATGTGGGCTAAAATCCACGGTTCTGCCAAAGAAGAGATCTACCGGTTTCCTTACTGTTGTGGAGTGAATGCTGTGGTTGTACTCGTTTGTTGATCTTTCAAGTAGTTCTTCAAAGTTTCTATTTGTTCCGTCGCTTTTGAGGCATCTCATAATTTCGGACAAGGTTGAATGAAACCGTTCGACCTGTCCATTGATTTCGCTTTTATATGGGGGAGTTACATAAATATTGATTCCTAGCTCGTCTTTCATCATGAACATTATCGTTGTTGAATTTAATGATTTAAATTGTGAGCTTTAGATCAAGTAAGTTTTTAAGAAGGCAACAACAACAACAACAACTCTATATAGAGTCAATCACTTAGCTGACTAGACAGTCTGTTTCGGAAATCGCAACATTTTCCTCTTCAGTAGTCTTTGAGTGATTAAGCTGTGATCAACTCTTTGTTTAAACTAGCATATGAATGTACAGATCCTGGAATTCATTCTTATGAATTGTATGGCTGTTAATCATATGACATTTTAAAGCAGTAGGCCATTTTAGATCACCGCCATCAACTCTACCAAGGTTGCCATCTGTTCTAGTTGCTTCTTAATTTATTTCAATATTCATTGGTGTTCGATAGTTTGTCGAAATGCACCATAGAAATGAAACGAGTTTTTTGCTTCGCCAGAAGCTAGTGTTCTAACTGAAAGGTGGCTATTTTCACAACAAAAAGTTCAATTACACATGACTTTGACCGAAATCGATCAATTATTAGATTATTTAATCAATTTGACATTAATTACACTTATTTGGCCGTGCTCCGCCATAGTTAGTTAATTAGTTTTATGATCTATGAAATTATTACATGATTTAAATTGTGAGCTTTAGATCAAGTAAGTTTTTAAAGAAGGCAACAACATATACAGCTGCGGTCAAAATAATAGTAGCGCCCTTATATTCATACATGTTTGGATAAATAATACTAGTATACGAATTTCGGATCCGGTAAGTCCATTTTCATTCCTATATGAACTTTCTAATAATAATAATAATAATAATAATAATAATAATAATAATAATAATAATAATAATAATAATAATAATAATAATAATAATAATAATAATAACAATAATAATAATAATAATAATAATTATAATAATAATAATAATAATAATAATAATAATAATAATAATAATAATAATAATAATAATAATAATAATAATAATAATAATAATAATAATAATAATAATAATAATAATAATAATAATAATAATAATAATAATAATAATAATAATAATAATAATAATAATAAATAATAATAATAATAATAATAATAATAATAATAATAATAATAATAATAATAATAATAATAATAATAATAATAATAATAATAATAATAATAATAATAATAATAATAATAATAATAATAATAATAATAATAATAATAATAATAATAATAATAATAATAATAATAATAATAATAATAATAATAATAATAATAATAATAATAATAATAATAATAATAATAATAATAATAATAATAATAATAATAATAATAATAATAATAATAATAATAATAATAATAATAATAATAATAATAATAATAATAATAATAATAATAATAATAATAATAATAATAATAATAATAATAATAATAATAATAATAATAATAATAATAATAATAATAATAATAATAATAATAATAATAATAATAATAATAATAATAATAATAATAATAATAATAATAATAATAATAATAATAATAATAATAATAATAATAATAAATAATAATAATAATAATAATAATAATAATAATAATAATAATAATAATAATAATAATAATAATAATAATAATAATAATAATAATAATAATAATAATAATAATAATAATAATAATAATAATAATAATAATAATAATAATAATAATAATAATAATAATAATAATAATAATAATAATAATAATAATAATAATAATAATAATAATAATAATAATAATAATAATAATAATAATAATAATAATAATAATAATAATAATAATAATAATAATAATAATAATAATAATAATAATAATAATAATAATAATAATAATAATAATAATAATAATAATAATAATAATAATAATAATAATAATAATAATAATAATAATAATAATAATAATAATAATAATAATAATAATAATAATAATAATAATAATAATAATAATAATAATAATAATAATAATAATAATAATAATAATAATAATAATAATAATAATAATAATAATAATAATAATAATAATAATAATAATAATAATAATAATAATAATAATAATAATAATAATAATAATAATAATAATAATAATAATAATAATAATAATAATAATAATAATAATAATAATAATAATAATAATAATAATAATAATAATAATAATAATAATAATAATAATAATAATAATAATAATAATAATAATAATAATAATAATAATAATAATAATAATAATAATAATAATAATAATAATAATAATAATAATAATAATAATAATAATAATAATAATAATAATAATAATAATAATAATAATAATAATAATAATAATAATAATAATAATAATAATAATAATAATAATAATAATAATAATAATAATAATAATAATAATAATAATAATAATAATAATAATAATAATAATAATAATAATAATAATAATAATAATAATAATAATAATAATAATAATAATAATAATAATAATAATAATAATAATAATAATAATAATAATAATAATAATAATAATAATAATAATAATAATAATAATAATAATAATAATAATAATAATAATAATAATAATAATAATAATAATAATAATAATAATAATAATAATAATAATAATAATAATAATAATAATAATAATAATAATAATAATAATAATAATAATAATAATAATAATAATAATAATAATAATAATAATAATAATAATAATAATAATAATAATAATAATAATAATAATAATAATAATAATAATAATAATAATAATAATAATAATAATAATAATAATAATAATAATAATAATAATAATAATAATAATAATAATAATAATAATAATAATAATAATAATAATAATAATAATAATAATAATAATAATAATAATAATAATAATAATAATAATAATAATAATAATAATAATAATAATAATAATAATAATAATAATAATAATAATAATAATAATAATAATAATAATAATAATAATAATAATAATAATAATAATAATAATAATAATAATAATAATAATAATAATAATAATAATAATAATAATAATAATAATAATAATAATAATAATAATAATAATAATAATAATAATAATAATAATAATAATAATAATAATAATAATAATAATAATAATAATAATAATAATAATAATAATAATAATAATAATAATAATAATAATAATAATAATAATAATAATAATAATAATAATAATAATAATAATAATAATAATAATAATAATAATAATAATAATAATAATAATAATAATAATAATAATAATAATAATAATAATAATAATAATAATAATAATAATAATAATAATAATAATAATAATAATAATAATAATAATAATAATAATAATAATAATAATAATAATAATAATAATAATAATAATAATAATAATAATAATAATAATAATAATAATAATAATAATAATAATAATAATAATAATAATAATAATAATAATAATAATAATAATAATAATAATAATAATAATAATAATAATAATAATAATAATAATAATAATAATAATAATAATAATAATAATAATAATAATAATAATAATAATAATAATAATAATAATAATAATAATAATAATAATAATAATAATAATAATAATAATAATAATAATAATAATAATAATAATAATAATAATAATAATAATAATAATAATAATAATAATAATAATAATAATAATAATAATAATAATAATAATAATAATAATAATAATAATAATAATAATAATAATAATAATAATAATAATAATAATAATAATAATAATAATAATAATAATAATAATAATAATAATAATAATAATAATAATAATAATAATAATAATAATAATAATAATAATAATAATAATAATAATAATAATAATAATAATAATAATAATAATAATAATAATAATAATAATAATAATAATAATAATAATAATAATAATAATAATAATAATAATAATAATAATAATAATAATAATAATAATAATAATAATAATAATAATAATAATAATAATAATAATAATAATAATAATAATAATAATAATAATAATAATAATAATAATAATAATAATAATAATAATAATAATAATAATAATAATAATAATAATAATAATAATAATAATAATAATAATAATAATAATAATAATAATAATAATAATAATAATAATAATAATAATAATAATAATAATAATAATAATAATAATAATAATAATAATAATAATAATAATAATAATAATAATAATAATAATAATAATAATAATAATAATAATAATAATAATAATAATAATAATAATAATAATAATAATAATAATAATAATAATAATAATAATAATAATAATAATAATAATAATAATAATAATAATAATAATAATAATAATAATAATAATAATAATAATAATAATAATAATAATAATAATAATAATAATAATAATAATAATAATAATAATAATAATAATAATAATAATAATAATAATAATAATAATAATAATAATAATAATAATAATAATAATAATAATAATAATAATAATAATAATAATAATAATAATAATAATAATAATAATAATAATAATAATAATAATAATAATAATAATAATAATAATAATAATAATAATAATAATAATAATAATAATAATAATAATAATAATAATAATAATAATAATAATAATAATAATAATAATAATAATAATAATAATAATAATAATAATAATAATAATAATAATAATAATAATAATAATAATAATAATAATAATAATAATAATAATAATAATAATAATAATAATAATAATAATAATAATAATAATAATAATAATAATAATAATAATAATAATAATAATAATAATAATAATAATAATAATAATAATAATAATAATAATAATAATAATAATAATAATAATAATAATAATAATAATAATAATAATAATAATAATAATAATAATAATAATAATAATAATAATAATAATAATAATAATAATAATAATAATAATAATAATAATAATAATAATAATAATAATAATAATAATAATAATAATAATAATAATAATAATAATAATAATAATAATAATAATAATAATAATAATAATAATAATAATAATAATAATAATAATAATAATAATAATAATAATAATAATAATAATAATAATAATAATAATAATAATAATAATAATAATAATAATAATAATAATAATAATAATAATAATAATAATAATAATAATAATAATAATAATAATAATAATAATAATAATAATAATAATAATAATAATAATAATAATAATAATAATAATAATAATAATAATAATAATAATAATAATAATAATAATAATAATAATAATAATAATAATAATAATAATAATAATAATAATAATAATAATAATAATAATAATAATAATAATAATAATAATAATAATAATAATAATAATAATAATAATAATAATAATAATAATAATAATAATAATAATAATAATAATAATAATAATAATAATAATAATAATAATAATAATAATAATAATAATAATAATAATAATAATAATAATAATAATAATAATAATAATAATAATAATAATAATAATAATAATAATAATAATAATAATAATAATAATAATAATAATAATAATAATAATAATAATAATAATAATAATAATAATAATAATAATAATAATAATAATAATAATAATAATAATAATAATAATAATAATAATAATAATAATAATAATAATAATAATAATAATAATAATAATAATAATAATAATAATAATAATAATAATAATAATAATAATAATAATAATAATAATAATAATAATAATAATAATAATAATAATAATAATAATAATAATAATAATAATAATAATAATAATAATAATAATAATAATAATAATAATAATAATAATAATAATAATAATAATAATAATAATAATAATAATAATAATAATAATAATAATAATAATAATAATAATAATAATAATAATAATAATAATAATAATAATAATAATAATAATAATAATAATAATAATAATAATAATAATAATAATAATAATAATAATAATAATAATAATAATAATAATAATAATAATAATAATAATAATAATAATAATAATAATAATAATAATAATAATAATAATAATAATAATAATAATAATAATAATAATAATAATAATAATAATAATAATAATAATAATAATAATAATAATAATAATAATAATAATAATAATAATAATAATAATAATAATAATAATAATAATAATAATAATAATAATAATAATAATAATAATAATAATAATAATAATAATAATAATAATAATAATAATAATAATAATAATAATAATAATAATAATAATAATAATAATAATAATAATAATAATAATAATAATAATAATAATAATAATAATAATAATAATAATAATAATAATAATAATAATAATAATAATAATAATAATAATAATAATAATAATAATAATAATAATAATAATAATAATAATAATAATAATAATAATAATAATAATAATAATAAGACACCCTCCGACAAAGACTGGCAGTAAAATCAAATAGACTTCGTAGATACGAGACATCGGAAAAAAGGAGAAAACACAATGCGCAGTTCTCCAAAAGTGAGAAGCATTTCTATCGATCACTCCGGGAAGAGCGTGGAACAACAATTGATCAACCTCCATCAGCTGAGAGTGTAGAAACGTACTGGAAAGGTCTCTGGTCTAATAACTTGACCCACGAAGAGGACAGAGCTTGGATAAAAAATGAAGAAAATAAAGCGAGCACTCTTCCATGTATGGGGCCGACCGATTTTACTGAAGAAGAAATAGCTTTAGCCATTAATAAATCACATAATTGGAAGGCACCAGGGCCAGACAACCTACATAACTACTGGCTGAAGAGATTTAAGTGCGCGCATGCCTATATAGCACGTTACTTCACCAATATCCTGCAACACCCAGATGAAGCGCCAATGTTCCTGACAAAAGGCAATACATATCTCCTCCCTAAAGATGTCAACAATACAAGAAGCCCATCAAAATATCGACCTATTACTTGTCTTTGTACGCTATACAAAATTCTTACTTCGTCACTAGCATCAAAAATCTACCAACACCTTGAAGACAACAAAGTCCTGGCTACAGAGCAAAAAGGATGCAAAAAAAGGCTCTCAAGGATGCAAGGAACAATTAATCATTGATGCTGTAGTCATGGAACAGGCCTATGCAAAATCGAGAAACATATTTACAGCTTTCATAGACTACAAGAAAGCTTTTGATAGCGTGCCACACTCATGGTTAATCAAAGTTTTGGAGATATACAAAGTATGTCCATTTATTATTGCAACTCTCAGGCAACTAATGTCCTCATGGGAAATAACTCTTCACCTGTGTCACTCTGGCGGACGGATTACTTCACCAAAAATCCGCATCAACCGTGGCATCCTTCAAGGTGACAGTCTAAGCCCGTTGTGGTTCTGTATGGCTTTAAACCCACTTTCCAATACTCTCAACTCTACTAGATACGGCTACCAAATCAAAGGTGAAGATGGGCACCAACATAAACTTACACACCTATTATACATGGATGATATAAAACTCTATGCTGCAACCGAAAGACAAATTCAAAGCCTACTGCAATTGGTAGAAAGCTTCTCTACCGATATTAAAATGTCTTTTGGAATAGAGAAATGCCGACGATTAAGTGTAGTTAAAGGGCAAATTCAGCAAAGAGACTACGAGCTCACAACAAGAGAAACGATAGAAGCACTGAGCCAAAGGGAATCGTATAAGTACTTGGAAATCAGCCAAGCCCGGCGGATACAACATAAAGACATTAAGCAAACAATATCAAGTGTGTACCTACAAAGAACAAGGGACTTACTCCGTTCTCATCTCAATGGAAAAAATATGGTAAAAGCCATAAACACCTTTGCTGTACCTGTCCTGACGTACACATTTGGAGTTATTAAGTGGACCCATACGGACCTAGAGGAGCTAAAAAGATCAACGCGCAGGTTAATGACGAAGAACAGAGCCCACCACCCTATTTCTGCTCTTGAGAGAACAACGCTTCCTAGACACCTTGGAGGCCGTGGAATGATAGACATCAGTCACATGTGTAATAAACAAACAGCAAACCTCCGTAGCTATTTTCATGACCAAAATAACGAACTTCACCAAGCGATAGTACAGAACGACGACAACTATACTCCACTAGACCTGAAACACATAAGAGGTATCGAATGTGAAACGGACTCTGCCTATATTAGTCGTAAATTGCAGGAATGGAAATCTAAGGAAATACACGGCAGACATGCCTACATGATGCAACAACCCCACATCGATATAAATATGTCAAATGCATGGCTCTCGAATGCAGATATCTTTGTTGAGACAGAGGCGTTTATGATAGCAATACAAGACCAAGTCATCGCGACAAAGAACTACTGTAAATACGTGCTGAAATACGCAGTGGAAAACGATACATGTAGAAGGTGCTTTCAACAACCAGAAACAATACAGCACATTACTGGAGCATGTACGTCGCTTGCTGCTACAGACTATCTGAAGAGACACAACCAAGTTGCAAAAATCATACACCAAGCGCTGGGGATAAAGCACGACCTTATTTGGATGGAAGTTCCGTTCTATAAATATAACCCAGACCCTATTTTAGAAAATAATGTTTGCAAGCTCTATTGGGACCGTACTGTTCTAACTGACCATCTTATTGGAAACAACAGACCAGACATAATCTTAGTGAAAAAGCAAAGCAAGGAAACTTTTATCATAGATATTGGAATCCCAAATAGCCACAATCTGGAAAATTATTATCGAGAGAAGGTTAGCAAATACCAGCTTCTTGCAGAAGAAATAAAACATATCTGGAGGCAGGATATGGTAAGAGTCATACCGATAATTATATCTTCAACTGGAATAGTTCCCAAAAACTTCATTGAAAACCTTAAAACATTAGGTGTCGAAAGAAAAGCCACAACAATACAAAAATCAATAATCCTATCTACAACAACGATAGTGCGTTCAATAATTTGCAGTGCTTAAAGCTCTACTATTAATATAATATATATTAAATAACAAAAACACAAAAGAAAACAGTGCTGAAGTGACTTGCAGGCGACTGCCGTCATGTTCAGCTAAAAATGGACTCCCCCTCGCGCGGTATGGGGAGGGGGAAGAGGCGTGGAATAATAATAATAATAATAATAATAATAATAATAATAATAATAATAATAATAATAATAATAATAATAATAATAATAATAATAATAATAATAATAATAATAATAATAATAATAATAATAATAATAATAATAATAATAATAATGATAATAATAATAATAATAATAATAATAATAATAATAATAATAATAATAATAATAATAATAATAATAATAATAATAATAATAATAATAATAATAATAATAATAATAATAATAATAATAATAATAATAATAATAATAATAATAATAATAATAATAATAATAATAATAATAATAATAATAATAATAATAATAATAATAATAATAATAATAATAATAATAATAATAATAATAATAATAATAATAATAATAATAATAATAATAATAATAATAATAATAATAATAATAATAATAATAATAATAATAATAATAATAATAATAATAATAATAATAATAATAATAATAATAATAATAATAATAATAATAATAATAATAATAATAATAATAATAATAATAATAATAATAATAATAATAATAATAATAATAATAATAATAATAATAATAATAATAATAATAATAATAATAATAATAATAATAATAATAATAATAATAATAATAATAATAATAATAATAATAATAATAATAATAATAATAATAATAATAATAATAATAATAATAATAATAATAATAATAATAATAATAATAATAATAATAATAATAATAATAATAATAATAATAATAATAATAATAATAATAATAATAATAATAATAATAATAATAATAATAATAATAATAATAATAATAATAATAATAATAATAATAATAATAATAATAATAATAATAATAATAATAATAATAATAATAATAATAATAATAATAATAATAATAATAATAATAATGATAATAATAATAATAAGAATAATAATAATAATAATAATAATAATAATAATAATAATAATAATAATAATAATAATAATAATAATAATAATAATAATAATAATAATAATAATAATAATAATAATAATAATAATAATAATAATAATAATAATAATAATAATAATAATAATAATAATAATAATAATAATAATAATAATAATAATAATAATAATAATAATAATAATAATAATAATAATAATAATAATAATAATAATAATAATAATAATAATAATAATAATAATAATAATAATAATAATAATAATAATAATAATAATAATAATAATAATAATAATAATAATAATAATAATAATAATAATAATAATAATAATAATAATAATAATAATAATAATAATAATAATAATAATAATAATAATAATAATAATAATAATAATAATAATAATAATAATAATAATAATAATAATAATAATAATAATAATAATAATAATAATAATAATAATAATAATAATAATAATAATAATAATAATAATAATAATAATAATAATAATAATAATAATAATAATAATAATAATAATAATAATAATAATAATAATAATAATAATAATAATAATAATAATAATAATAATAATAATAATAATAATAATAATAATAATAATAATAATAATAATAATAATAATAATAATAATAATAATAATAATAATAATAATAATAATAATAATAATAATAATAATAATAATAATAATAATAATAATAATAATAATAATAATAATAATAATAATAATAATAATAATAATAATAATAATAATAATAATAATAATAATAATAATAATAATAATAATAATAATAATAATAATAATAATAATAATAATAATAATAATAATAATAATAATAATAATAATAATAATAATAATAATAATAATAATAATAATAATAATAATAATAATAATAATAATAATAATAATAATAATAATAATAATAATAATAATAATAATAATAATAATAATAATAATAATAATAATAATAATAATAATAATAATAATAATAATAATAATATTAACAATAATAATAATAATAATAATAATAATAATAATAATAATAATAATAATAATAATAATAATAATAATAATAATAATAATAATAATAATAATAATAATAATAATAATAATAATAATAATAATAATAATAATAATAATAATAATAATAATAATAATAATAATAATAATAATAATAATAATAATAATAATAATAATAATAATAATAATAATAATAATAATAATAATAATAATAATAATAATAATAATAATAATAATAATAATAATAATAATAATAATAATAATAATAATAATAATAATAATAATAATAATAATAATAATAATAATAATAATAATAATAATAATAATAATAATAATAATAATAATAATAATAATAATAATAATAATAATAATAATAATAATAATAATAATAATAATAATAATAATAATA